>CM067352.1:29767680-29781798 GCA_034190875.2 Urechis unicinctus | reverse complement strand
GTCTATTTATTCTCGCTGTTTATCGGCTGTTGTGCACAAACTACAGCGCCGCCATTAGGGTTTATATCATTGTTACATGCACTGAACGGTAAAATTCAAACATTGGAATTAGAATTAAAGTCAGAGAGGCGTGTCAAAACAATGTGACTGTGTCTGTTATCATCATACGTTAGCCATGCACGTCCGTTGTCCTTATGTATGTGATAATGCTATCTGTATAAGAGAAATATTCTAATCAACACTTCGTCACCCGTCTACACTGTAGGAAAGGCCTTATGCGTCTTGGGAAATATTGCATATTTCTATGAAATGTTTATTTGGTAGTGCGACAGCATTCACAGCTGCATCGATATTGCATTTAGGCCTCACAATATACACAGGGCATCTAGCTTGCAGGACAGTGAATCACAACACGCTATTGCGTCAGATCTGATAAAGGTTTCATGGAAAATTACTAACGAGCATTGCAATGGAAAGCATCATTGAAACACCATACTTCCAAATTATGTTTCTTAATTCGTATCTTGCATGCAACCATGCTCTCTGTATGGATCCGCTAAAAGCTTACGTCACGCAACCTTTTTGTTTTCAGGCCAAACACGTTAACATCTAACATCACCCCAAAAAATTGCATTAGCTGTACATTATTTACATAGCTCTTTGCGCTTAATGCCAAATGCATTCAAGCGCAATAATTCAGCTAATTACCTCGTTAACCTTGCAAGGATCATACTTACCACATAATAGAATAGGCTCATGCGTTGCGAGTACGCTCCAATAAACCAAGATTTATCAGAAACAGGCAGAGTTAGCACAGGAGTAAATGTAACGTGGTTATTGTTCCCGTATTTCAACACAGCTTAACTTCATAGCACCAAGGGCATAATATATATTGTAAAGCCAACATTAGAGACGTAAAATGAAAATGCCACTTTGACCCAAGCTGATCAGCGAATTGCTTGATTTACATTTTATTTAATGTTAAGAACAATCAAAATTACTCTCTATAAAGACATATAAGTCATACGTCTCTTTATATTCTGGCCGAATGTGTAGTCGCACTAACAATACTAGCCTCGTTTAGGTTTTTAGTTTCTCTCGCATTGACTTACCCTATTCTAGTCCGGAAAGACCAAAACTACTTTACGTCGTTTGAAGAGAACCATTGCTAAACTTTGATAAGCCTACGATGTAGATCACCTACTCCAAGCAAACCATCACCTCCAGAGCTTGCATCCAAATGCAATCACTCGCTGCTGCGTGAGGCTTAGCATTTACCGGAATCATAGATATGTCAGAGATTGAAGGTGCATTTGACAGTTACGGTAGCCTTAGAGTGGCGATTAGTGGCAAATATAACCGCTAAGCAATGCATGCGCTCTATGGAATTTAAATATTTCAAAAGTAATTAAATAAAACGCTACGTTGCTCGTTTGCCTCGGCTTAAGCTTTCAGATATTCACCTCGAAGACGATAGCACTGCAATGGCTCTTTGTAGAATTGTCCACAATGGGCGCCCACTGCAATGAAACAACGTAGTGCTACAGTATCGGAAATGACTGACCCATCGTGTTATCAATGCATCCCCAATGTACTAATCGTTGGTTTCGCTTTATGCAATCTAATCACGTTATGCTGTTTCGCCTAAGCTAATTATTAATTCAAAAATATGCAATAACTTGATAGCCGATGGTGGAATGGGCCTAAAATTTGCTCTATTGTTTAAGTAAGATCAACTCAGCGGTGTTTTGCACTGGCGATAACTGTACCGCGATACGCCGCTTATATTGTGTTAGAACAGAAAGCAACCCAAACCAAACAACTGATAGGATGAGTTGTTAAGAACTTTGGTGGTCAATATTGAGAATTTGCAATCTTCGCTTAAATGATACGCAATGCATCAGTTAACGTACGGTTGTGCGTTATGAAGGTTCGTGCGCTTAATCATTAACCTACCATCATAATGCCAGGCCCTGTTACGTTTTATGATATGGTGCAGAACTCGCAGCAAAATATTTTCATATTCATCATTTCAAATGAGACCGTTGAGATTCAAGCGCAAGAAGCCTGGAAAATGAAATAAGCCAACTGCATCAATGAGCGGATGAGGCATATACTACAAAATGGGAAAATGTTGCCAAGATGCAGCATCTTTGAATTATTGCAAGCTTTTGTTATTCTTACGGACAATTACCCAATACAATGAGCAATGACGCTTTGAGATGTTTAACCACACCAAGCGTTCAATAGTTTTGGCGGCTATCATAAACTATGAAGGGCCCATCTCGTATACAACAATCCAACAAAATGAAGAACGGTCGTCATATCTTCGAAAACTAAGCGCCTATGAGGACCGACGTTCCCTTCACATATCTATCAACGAGAGCAATTGCCGCTTTAACCTTACACAACCGGCAGCAAAGTTCAAAGGGACATATCCTCACATGATATTCAGTGTTTGGCAAAGCATCGGATTGAAAGAAGATTGCTTTTTGCATACGCTGCAAAGCTCTGTGTGGCTCTGATTTGCTTTAATGCATGTTTAAGCGCCATTGTTAATACCACTAACGCTTCGTTTGACATTGAGTTATCCAGTGGATGTATTATGGGTATTACAATCCTATACTCATGGTGAATGCAATCAGCTGCATTGAGTGCTTAGTATCCAATTATTAACGATACTGTCGGGGAGAGGTGCAAAAATAGTATCCTCACGGCCCTAATGTAGGTTTTAGGTTGCACCAGAGTATCCAGTAATAGATAGGGTCCAACAACAAAATTGGACAAAATCTCTTGGTTAGAGCTCAGCAGTTTGTGCTACCAGTTTTTTATTAACGTCGGTTTCCAGTAGGTATAAGTTGTGTCAGCAATGTTGCTTGTCGACTCCGTTTGGGTATTAACGACATCCATCAAGATGACGGATAACATTTGGTGGTTCTAATCGAACACAGGTAGCGTGTACCAGCCCACCGGGGCAAAATTGAACGACATAAATACTTGCCTGCTTTTGAATATAATTATTTGTCACCCAAGACTTGTAATCATGTGGCATAAGTAATATTGTATGGGGTTGGGCACCATGCGAGGAATTGTTTAACTGCAAACCTGCTTTGATCTGGCAATAATGATTGATACACTGATATCTCACAAAAGCAGACCTGCTCTGATGTACAATCAATCGCATCTTCTTTCATCCAGACATATTTAATGCTTCATATAAATACGGAAATAATGCATCACAGAGCAGATGCTTCAAAGTGTGTATTTCAGAAGAACAATGTTGACTTATCGAACAACTTCCGGAGGCAATTTGAGGCATTCTATGCAACACACCAACCCGTAAAGAATAAGATATGTCTAAGGTATCATTTATGCCTCAACACTGACTTACATAATTCATTGTAGTATACATCGAATAAACACAGACAAATATGTTTGTAATAGAATTGAAAATATACGATATAATGGAAAATTAGAAGAATTTATGCTAAGCGGATGTCATGTAATGCATCAGTTTACGTTATAGAATCCTTACATCATCATATGCGTATGCACGATTGATCGGATGCATTGCTCACGTGACTGAATCCAATCAGTGACGTGCAATGTTGCAGGCGGAAGATAATCCGTGTGCTACGGAATATAATCACCGGCTGTGCAGGTTTCCATTTGTCTGATCTGCATTCATAATGCTCTCTTATTTCGCAGACCCTACATGCGCTGTCTTAAATGAAAATCACATATCACTTAGTGACTAAAGCACAAAGCCGCATCTTACTGCACATACTTGTCTATCACCTATCGCTTAAATTCGACGTCATAATACATACATTTTTACAGGACGAAGGACGCACTGTTGCTGCATTCGTATAGTATATATTCTTTTGGGGATTTTTGTGCGACGTAGAACTACAATTGTTAATGTTTAAGTCATTATGGTAATGCTATGTAGCACAATTATCCATACAAAAGGTTCTAACACTGTCGCAATGTCAGAACTAGTTAAAAAGAACCTGACACTCAATAAGGTGTCATAATGTATTATGTAGGTTGTTAATATTGGCTACGTATTGAATTGCTTTGTACCCAAAAGAGTTCAGGTCAAGTGTAAGACAAACAAGTGCAAGTTGAGTACGTTATTGTCGCGTCGCATCGATAAACGCTGCGTCCATGAAATATGCTCTCTCATCTAAATCTGGTTCAATAATTATAAAAAAAATTCTATACCAGGATAGAGAGCATCAGAAGTATACCTAAGTAGCGCTAATTTGTAAAAATACTCCAACGACGAGCTTTTTGCCTCCACAGACGGTATACACGCGATCGGACCAAAAGTATGTATGCTAATAAAAAGGATATTCCATTTTCCATTTTCCATGACAGGACAAAATGAATAGTTATCGTCTGTATGTACATTAGTTCGGCTAGATTGGAGATTGCCCAACTGTAACGAGTCGGAAATCTGAAAGACAGTGCCAACAAAGTTATATTACACGTTCCGAACGCGAGTCATAACCAACTTCCGGTGTCATATTCTCCTAAACCTGCAAACAGAGATCATTTACTAGAAATTTTTGACAGCACTTGCCCAGCATCGAGTGTGATGTAATACGCAATTAATGAAACATTACGGTCATCCTTTTCGAAAATTTCCTCACATTTGTCAGAACTAGCTATGTTTTTTCCGGCTAAATGGTGTTTTTTTATGCATGACATTGCTTGTGAACTTAATTGCTTGCATTGAATCTCGCACAAAACTGGCTCTTGATTCTTTTGGAGAAAATGATTAACTCACTTCAAGAATTAGAAGTCCTTCCAGCCATTTGATATTAACGGCAGTTACCATACAGTATGGTCGGCTTGTCTGGTGCATGACTGGTTTGAGCTTCCAGCCGAGTGGCTTATCCTGTATCGTGTTGAGTTAAAATGGAATAGTTTAATGATGGTATCACAATTGGACCAGTATGAACGAAAGTCGCTTTTACCCTACATCTTTTGACATGGTTTTGATGGCCCTAACTTATTCGGTAGATCTGTCTATGCTAGCGGTTTGCGATGTGTCGCACTCTATAAAATGTGTCATCTGTAAACTATTGTCGAATATCAAATGTATCCTTGAATTATTATGCCCATGTAGTTAAACCTTACTGAAAATTACACTGATTTAGAGCTAGCAGTGAGGACCTCACATGCTCGTCACACGTGCTTGCAAATTGATTGATGTGGCACGGGATGGACTGTAACGTTTATATTCCGTTTGCCAATGTAACTTGCATTAATCATCATATTTATCATAATGTAAGATTGACGAGATAACGCTGCAAACCTATACGATATTCACCTTTACACATCTAAGTATAATCATGACGTCAGCCACGCGTCGTAGCATAAGTAAAATTATGAGCCAACTTATGTAGTATTGCATCATGATAGACGACGCTCATGTTTCATATGGCAGCCATCAGCTTTAATGGTTTTTATACGTTCGATATTCATATGTTTATTCGCACCATGTTCACATATAACGCGGATGTCACTGGGTGACCAACACAGGCTGCAACAATGTGTCTGTTAGCTATTTTCCATCAACTTGACATCCTGCTGCTTGCTTAAGTACCCGACGAAATACGCATTAGCATAGTTTTTCCATACTGTATTGTCTTTTCTTATAAAATCGGCAGACTGTACGATGTTATGGCAATCACTAACATGGGTCTATGCAAGCACACATTAAAATGATAATCCATTGGTTTTAATAACCTTGTGTTAACCCATATGTGTTAATCTAAAAATCATATCCTCTAGCGCTGTCTAGTTATTTTCAATATTTCAGGCTTGTATTAAGCGGAAATCACTAAAATACCATGACATGTTGGGTGATTCCAGTGAACCAGCCGACATGTGAAAATCTCCTGATAAGTTGTGTTAGTCCACAGATTCGGTATGCCCAGTGAGAAATTAATGTTGCGTTACTCGCAATCAGCACAAATGGAATATTGATAGTCACCGCGCGCGGCCAATGTTATACTATGCTTAACCTGGTTGCGTTTTGGCGGCACCATAAGTGGATAACTTCCACATATAACATCAGTATAAATTAAGACAATACGGGTTCGTATGCCGATACAACTATCACATGACACCGTTGTATGCGCTGAACAGTCTTCCTGAACCAGACGTACATCATGTTGTTTCTGGCCCTTTTGAATTATCAACTAATGCGATTGATAGCCTCTTTCGGGGTAGGTGGTAAATAATTCCAATGTACACTAAATATTATATGCACATAACGTAAGATTTGCCAAATCGTGCAAAAATAAAAGTATACGTGCAACAGTCGCCACACACACACAAATCCATTCATCCCGTTATAAGGGACCTGTCGACTACCAACATTAAATCAAAGTCACTTGCTAATGTGCCCTACGATGTGATTGTCTCATAACAAATTCAAACATCTTGGTTATGTCAACTTGAATCGAAAACGTCACCGAAGATGCGCGGTGTTGCTACATTACATGGCCTTGAACGAAAGGCGCAGCTAATCTTGTCTGGGTGTACTTCATACCACTACTGTCCCACTAATTATGTTCCTGTGGTGAAGATGGCCGGAACCTGTTCAACTACGGGAGAAACAACCCACATTAACTATTTCACAAACTAGATGGTTTCAAGTTGTAAAATGTATCACAATATACTTTTATCTCATTTTATAATCAAGTTGATTACTAAACCCCTATTCGGCCAGAAGCCAAACTGCTTGTCATTATTTTGCTAGTGTATGTAGATGGTTGTATTGATTTGTAAATATATCGAAACCAACGAGCATAAACCATCACATAAAATCACAACATCGTCTCTATACCATTTAGTAATATGTGCATTCGTAAAAAAAATTACACTCTGTGAGCATGTACGTTATGCATAAGATGATATACCATCCGTCGTACCGGTAATTGCGTATTCAACACTGCTGCTCTCTGTTATCTATTAAAAGGATTATGATATATTCAAATTATGTGTTGTTGTATGGGATTCAACATGATGTACTCATCTTCCGAAACGTGTCCAATCAACCAAGATACATTTGTTTCCTTTCCTTATAATAGTTAAAAAGGCTGCATGTAGTAACTCTTACCCGTGGGCTAGTCCCATTCACTGTAGCATAAGATAGAGTCAGCAATGATTGCAGAGGTAAGAAAACTGACATTTCATTTATTTCATTGAAAATTTCTTTGTCTTGTTTATCTAAGAAGAAAAATATAAAATATTATTTATTTCATGGGAATGAATCCCGAATCGGCATGAATTCTAGAGCATTAAAGAGTTAAGAAGTGTATGTCGTATTAACATATAATGAGTTAAAGTGGGGGCAAAAAGAGGAGAAAGGGAACTCCTATAGCGTGCGTGCTTCTCTCAATGCGAATTTTGATAATGATGTAGATCGGAGTAGAAGTGGTGCACTAAGCGAGGAGGAAAGGAACTTAGCCGTGACATCTGGCTGTAACAACACATATGCGAATAACAGTAAAAAGACCTAACAATTCACGGAAATCTATGCTTGCCTGTATATATGACAAAGGTATATCACTATAACCGTGATTACTCAGAAGCTGATGAGGCTGCGTATTGCATAGTACAATATATACATGCATTTCGATTGAAAAGACGACGCGATGAGGCCAAACAGTTACTGCGGTAATTACTATTCTGTCGTAGATCATCAATTTGGATGATTCTTCCAAGCAAGACCTGCTTGAAGCTAGCTACATAAAAATAATGTTCGTATAATACCAGCTTCTTCTACCATGAACATTGATTAGGACAGAACCCTAAACGCTGCATAATCCTCAAATAACGCTTCCCCGCTGTCATTTTCACACATCGGGGAGGCCAATTGTCATGTGTAACTTTGTTATTCAGGAAGTAATTAGCTCGCGTCAGTAATATAGATGGATGGTTAACATGTCAATGTCATTCAGCACGATGTGAGCCACGATTAAGCAACAGTGATATTGCACGCTTCTAGCAATAATGATCGATTACTTCAGGCCAATCATATAGATGCATTTTGATGAAATATCTAGTATCCAAGGAGGCAGATCTCTCAAGCAAAGGAGCAGTGGACTGTTTTCTATTAATGGCAAGTGACACTCGTGCGTAGAAGAATACTCTGAAAAGTCTAGATGAAACAGGCGGCAACGTTGTCATGTAGATACTTTGCGCTTAACATCAGCCTTTGTGACATGGCAACAGTCGTTATTGTAATATAAATACAATGCGTGACAGGGAAACCTTTACGAGTACTCTTTATGAATATGTAAATTAGACTTAAATACACGCTGTTGATCAGCTATCACCGCTGGTGCTAATCAATGACGTCTATATTCATTATCTTTGAAACAAAAAATAGTCATGGGGTAAAAAAAATAATACCGATGTATGTAAATGATATAGAATTCAACCAATTGGACCCATTTAACGGTCTTACCTCTTTCCGCTGTATTTTGCTGTCTCTATGTCATTATAAGTGACACAACAGCCTATTGATGCGCATTGTGCACAAGACATTTGTGATGCCGCCGGCTCCAATGTGACTTTCTTTCTCAGGCTAGTGTGCTTTTGGCAGAGACAGGAACATCATGATATGTTGATGTGGCATTCATGGCTGTCCTTTGTAGCTTGTTAATGCGATCCGTCTCTTTCAAGCAACTATTTATGTACTCGTTTTCTATTAAGCGGACAGTTCAATCGCACTGAATTAAATGGAAAACCAAGCGGCATGGCAACTGTCTTCATTTCTTTATATGACACGAAACTGTACTTGGACACACAATTCGCGTCTTGGCATTACATGTAGCATGCATTAGATATTTTGTGGTCGTCAATTTTCCCAACATCCATCGAGGTGCCCACTAGGTGAAACATCAACTTGAACTCTAGCATTTGTTTCAAAGGTAAAGTTAATTTGATGCATATATATCATTTGATTAACGCTCGAGGCCATCTAAAAAACATATATCTAGCTCACGAAAAGCTTTTCTTTCTTTGTATATAGTGGTGTCAATGATTTATCGAAATATGATATGGCAAGGTGCCTAATGTACAATTGATAAATAATTCGCTATTGACAATAAAGCAAAAGTGGTAATATGGCCTGTTTTCCAAGATTATTTGGGGAAATGTTGGGGATATAGTGTCACAAATGATTGAGACAAACATGAAGTTCACTTAAACATTACGCCAAGTGTAAGTTTAAATTACGGTTTGTTATAGTGTTTACAGGTGCTATGGTCTCCACAAACTCAAAACATATGTACACCTGTCATCCAACCAAATTAAAACAAAAGTTTCCAAAGACCTGATCTTTCTGTTAAAAAACAACTGTCATTGTAATATGAAGCTTCTTTGGCAAGTAGCTTTGCTTTGATTTAATGACTTTACGTGAATCTAATGGTTTTTATCGCAGCTGACTTAACAATGGTATTTCATTTAGGTGGTTAATTGTTCCAAAAGGCTCCAGCAGATTTAATTTGGCGTACACATTTGCAATTGCAAATTGTTACGAAGTCACTCAAAGAAAATCCAGCCGTAACGTCGAAAAGTTTTGATTCGTCGTGGTGCAGTAGCTCGTCAGGTGCGTCTGAGGTGCGGTCCAAAGAAGTAATATACAAGAGGTAGGATCAATTGAGTGTGTTTGACCCTAACTTGCTACTTGTGATATCACTGTAACAACTTAGCTACTTATCTAAATATTCCTAGTAACAAAGCATAAGCATTAGACCTGCAACAAGGAATAAGGTTAAAATTGTGGACTATCTTTGTATAATAATGCTGCACACATGCTGTCTGTACTGTCAGACAAGGCAATTATAATATTTCTTTCGGCCGCTTACCTATTAATCTTTCTAAGGACCAGGTAGGTTAATGTAGCATGTGTCGTGTTTTAACGAACCAGCAGGGTGGTCAGCTTATTAACATCCAGCCGTATTTTGCCACTGCTATGTTACATTTACTTACACGTTTTAGAGAACAATTGCGCTTGACCTAATGAACAACTTTGTCAGCATGCAAATAAATCGTTCGACTAATGAAATCCCTGGATTCTAAAAAAGACCATGTTGTTAGTTAATACCAACCCACAACAGCTGAAACGATTTTGTTGCCCCTGTTAAGACAAAATACTTGTTACAAAGAAAGCGGTTACACATGAAGTACAAGACTTTGAATTATAAATTTCAGTATTGTTCATGACAATCAAAGAAAAGAGGTGATGCCAAACAGAGTGAGAGGTACACAATACTTTATCCGACCCAATGAAAACGCACCAGGTAGACAGGTTCGAATACAAGTAGCTGGATGAACCATTGAGGAAGGCGTTTTGCAATGTGCATTATATTTCCGACATCGACCATATATGTGATCGCTATTCCAGTATATATGTTATAATCTTCACCAAGCAGCGCCGCTTTCAAAGCAGAGCAATATATTACCATTATGGCTCCGGTGAGATATACTGCTGTGCTATCGAAAATTTCCCAAGAGATAAATGGAATAAATTTTGCTTTTGCTGACTGACGGGCCAAATGAAGGCACATAACTAACCACGGTTTGATTCCCGTTCGAGCTCATAATCACATTCATGTAGCATTTGGTTAGAGCTGCCGATACTTTCAGTGAATACACTTATCAGTGTCTTTAAGGTTAGTCCTTTTTCTTTTTAGGGTATCATTGACGTTTGAACAAATAACCACCATCAGTCATGTTGTTATTGCACGAAAATCAAACCAAGACCTAGCGTGAACCACATTTATACAGCAGGGGTTATGTGCGTTTTCCAACATCATCCCCTAAAGGGAGTTTCTATCAAATTATTATATGTCAAATATTCTCTGCAAAATACAACTGCGTAAACGAACATCCATCCCTGCGATACGAGTTCATATAGAGGAATACGTTATTCCGTTTTAATTAACGTAAATCTGCTTGTGTTACAAAGTATGCACAGAGCTTGAAGCGTTCTGCGGTCTAGTTGCGCTTGTCATAGCCAATTAATCAAATACTTTCATGGGCAAATTATATTTTTTATATGTGAGTGAGTAAACAACCGTATATGGTGTTACCAACGGTATAATATGAGGTGCGAACAACTTAATATTGAACCGCCTTTGGTAACATCTAATCGTAGGTGGTATAATCGTAAAAATTCAAATAGACGTGGGCGGCGTTGATACCATAACGACTACCTTACACTGGGGACAATATGTCAACAGTGTGGGCCGGAGCTAAGCCTGAATAAAAGATATAATAGGCATAATGGACGAATTATATAGCTTTAATTGGCCGATATTTGCAGGTTTCAGAAATTATTAGCTGTGTTGAAAATAGCATGCAGACCAGTAACACTGAACTAAACACGATATTACGGAAACTAATAATATCCTTAATTATTTAATGTTGGTTGAGATATATCTGTACTTAATTACAATCACGTGTCTATGTTAATAGGGCTTAACTTAACCAATGCAACATGGTATAATCCTCTATGATGATTTGCTGTTTCATCGTCGGGATTGTTTAGCAAACAGTTAAATATCATTGACAAATCTCTTGCATCACTATTGTATTTTGTGTATTTTTGAAGCAATCAATCACCGGTAACCTATATCATGCCACACTAATATGTAAAAGACCGGCCATGGTACATATTAGAGAGGCATTGCAATCACTGTTATCATATGTAAGATTCTAGGATACCATGCAGTGGCAGAAGCATTGTTATATAGAGCAATAATGGAATGTTGCTTTGTAACCGTTATCTTCTGATACAAAATAACTGTTCCAGTGAAATAAAAGAAATCCATATGAAATTGTTTTAGCGATCGTGAAATCAATGCGCAGCTAATTTCCATCCTATAGACCGCTTGATAAAGGACAAATCGCAAGCTTTTTCCGCTCAATGGAATACTTACCTTTATTGCATTAAATTGTAGTCTAAAATAAGACAAACATTTGTTTTACAAGCGGGTATTCTTATATGATCTTTAATATTTTACAGGCAAAGCTATTATTTTGCGGATGTTTGGGATTAGCTTAGGTGTGATAATATATGAAATACCCATTTTTTATGCAATAAATTAGCATTTTGAGGTCAATGAATATCAGTACAAAGATGCGTCGTAAAATACTAGAGAGCTAAACACAACAGCAACATATAGTAATTTATACAGCCATCATGCACGATTCCTTTAGCTAATCGGTTGCTCATTTCGAAGCATCCCCCGCCACTGTCATCAAACGAACAGCGAAGCGTTAACTTTTGAAGATATTTATCGCCAATGACGTGATAAGGTGCTTGTGCAACTGGTAATTGCTACAGCGCTTAATGACACGGATGTAATTAGCTGCAACAAATTATGAATTGTTGCTGCCGCAAGCCAACGAGTTTGTATCCAAGCGCCAGTATCTAATCTTTACAGAACAAAAGGTCCAACAGGCAGGTGAATCTTATAACCAGTAGATATATATATTTATTTATATATGTTATTAATTAGAGATTGGCTTTACGCACCGACATGTTGTCAAATGATGTGACGCATTTATATTTAACCGTGCTTCTTTGATATTACCCCAGCGCAGACAGAAATAATTAAGTATCTGCCCCTGCAGAGGTTTAATATATAGTATACGTGAAGAGATATTTTGCACTGCGTATTTCTTAGTTAAGAGTTTTAGCTGCTACTGATCAATTGGTGTTCAATCATCTCGTCATCAATACTAGCATGTAACACCTTAGATAACAGTCGTCTGACAGACCTCGGCGTGTGCTGCGTTAAGGAGCAAGTGCTGACAAAATCCAATGTGACATTCGGCATCAATCGGTCATTTTACACTGTAAAATAATACCATTGCCAAGCTAGTATTTACTTTACATGTATGTGAATGTGGTAGTCTACTTCAACCAGGTCCGCCATTTGTATCGGAAGATAATTATCAGATAAGCATACATTAATGAATTCGAACATAAACCCTATATAACATTAATACTGCAAGTAAGTATGTATAGTGTTTATATTAATAATTTGACCCCTTTTCAATGCATCACCCGTCACTTTTATGCAAATATCTGCAGTCTCTAAGTATCACCTCTTGTCAATTTCTATCTTTTTGGCTTCTATAACGGGAAATGTTTTGTGTAGTTGTTCGCATAGTTGGCGTTAAGTATAATTGATTAATGCGAAGCGTTAAATGTTAACATTTTGCAAGTTAATTTGCGCGTTACAGCGCCATTCCCTAGCGCCTAGTAATAAAAATATACCCATGTCGACCATTTGGTCATATTATAGGAACCAATCTGCCAAAAGTATGTTAAATAGCATTGCATTCAATCAATTGTTCATACAAGACAAACATTAGCGCCTTTGAGCAGGTTGTTATCATCGAATGTAATGAGCCTAGAGACAACCTAGCACGATAATTACCTTACCATAGCAGCTCTAACATTTTGTTGAATCAACGGCATAAAGTAAAATAGACACACAGTGCTCAATATCTGCGTAGTCACGCTCATTCATAATTAATGTTAGTGTAGCGACAACGACATTGGGGGCATTTTGGGTTATTGGTCTTGTCTTATTCAACTTTCGGCAACTTATGCAACCCAGTATGAATTTTACTCTTCCAAATAAGGAAGCAGAGGTTATGAAGCTTTGTGTTAGTGTTAATCAGCTTGTGCTACTCAAAGTGCGTATAACTGAATTCTAAGGTATAATTTACGCCTGCCACAGCTAATGAATCACAAATTGTAATGATTAGTGTATTGCTAATGTGTGAATGGGTGCACAACTACATACGCTGTTATCAATTTATATTAGGCATGAACAACATGCATATTGAACCGCATTTGGTAACATCTAGTCATTGGAAGTATAATTGTAACGATCCAAATAGATATGGGCGGCGCCGACAAAATATCTAATATCAGGAACTGGGGTCAATGTTGGGCCTGAGCTAAGGAAGAATACATTACAGAACCAGCGCAATTGACGTAGTATGTTGATGTAATTGGCTGACCTGGTGTATGCGATATTAGCAGATTTCAGTAATGTTGATTTCCAA
>CM067352.1:29747680-29762680 GCA_034190875.2 Urechis unicinctus | reverse complement strand
TCTGTCTGTGTCATTAATAACTTTGCGGTTTGCAATCACTTGTTTGTGCTTATACGGCTTAACAAAACTAATGCAACACGATAGATTCCTTGATGAAGATTTACGGCCTCATCATAGGGATGATTTATGTAACCGTGACACATCATTTACATATCTGTTGCATCACTTATGTTCATGTGAAGGATTATATTATCTATTGGCAACACCTCTTTCATGGCAGACTTACATATATATGATAGCTTCGCAATCAAACGACATGCACTTGAGCATTTAAATATAACTTACTTATTACATGTAAAGGATAATCATTTTACGTATCATTGTGCTATTAACTTGCACTTCATCTAGGTATAGGAACAACAATGGACCTGCCATGGTACTGATCAAACGGGCTTTGTAATCTCCGCCATATGAAGCAAATGCCTAATAATTGAGTATAAAGTCAAAGCAGTAATCTGTCAGAGAATTATAATGCGATTTTGCTTTGTTACCTTTATCTACAAATACAAGCCGAGTGCTTCACTAAAATAAAAGTTAAGCATTTGAAAGCTTAAGTGATCTTGAAACCTATTGGTAGCTTTTCCAATTTCTACGGAGCTTATCAGACTTAGAACGAAGCAATGGTTATCATTGGTCAGCCCCAAATCGCGCGGTGCAGTGCTATCATCGAAATGAGTATGCTTTCTTGTAATGCTCGATAGATAATGACCGTAGCACAATTCTGAAAATGAGTTGTGGTTTATAATTGATATTATTTTGTTGCCCTATGATCTGAAAAAGAACGGGACACCGTGTATCACAGCTAACTATGACATTCTACATGGAGACCACACTTGCATATAAAACCAGCTGCTGCCGTTCGTATACTCAATAAGTGTAATTGTAACATCAGGCCAGACGTGGATGTATAGGTAGGGGGGCGAAGCTAGCTGACTGTTAATGTAGAATGGTCGATGTTGCTAGAAAGTAGCCATTGATGACGCTTAAGCGAGGAATCGAAACGATGTGGAATACGATTGTATTTCGATATTAGTTTGGCTGTCTCCTTGTTTTGATTGTTTCTGTTGTCGTCAATATGTAGGTGTTACGATGAAGTGAGTCGCGAGAGTCTCTTTATGGAGTTTGTTTTGACCGTGTATTGTGCAGTTGCATTAATACTTAATAGAGGTGAAGCGGGGTTTTCTGTGGGGATTGGTGATTGGCTGTCGGGTCATTTTGGCGAACGCTGCAATTACCAATTAGCTAACATTGGAGGTCAAATGGGCCAATGTTGGTTATCATGGGAGGTGACAAAACCATTTAATCATATGGCATTAATACATACAAATTCAGTACAACTACGATCAATTAAAACGGATAAACTAATCCCAAAAATATAGTTGTATTCATTTCCCGGTCAACAATAATAAATCGTCTGCTTAGATTATTGTTGGTTATTCTCTGATTAAATAACCACACACACGAACGTGCGATAGCTGTGTTGCATAGCGAACAGTGAGCATAAACAAAAACAAAAATGTCCAGCAACTTCTGGCATATTGTCTCAAACCTCTACACCTTTTGTAAAAAATGTGCCTCTGACGATAGCTAATTCTAGTCTATATTATATTCTACCAAATATGAAAATTATATATATATATATATATAATATATATATATATATATATATTTATATATATTTGTTTATATATATATACACATATGTTTATATATGTATACAATATAAATATATATGTATGCATATGTATATATATATATATCGATATATATTTATATATATTATATATATATATATATATTGTATATATACATATGTATATATATATATATATATATATATATATATATATATATAATATATATATATATATATATATATATATATATATATATATAAATATATATATATATATATATATATATATATATATATAAATATATATATATATATATATATATATAAATATATATATATATATATATATATATATATATATATATATATATATATATATATATATATATATAGGCATAAAAATTTATGTATAGGTTTTATGCATATGAAATATGTATACATATATGAAACATGAAGTTGTCGGTGCAGAGTACTATTAAGCTGGGATACAAATGCATAATTTAGCGACAACTGCGCAAGTAAAATGGTTGGCCCGGAGTGTCCGAATAATGAATATATAATGATAATCGACGTTTTAGACACAATGATGGCCAAGTAAATTGTTCGCAGAGATTTATTTGTGTCAAAGATTATGGTTCATCTCCACAACCTTTACACCAGAAACCACTCTTCATCATCTCACTTGATCGGGTAAGCAAAGTGTAGCTTTCATTATATTGCATTGCCAAGCCGCAAATATAAATGTACGAAATACTACATTCATTACTTACTCGCTATCTTGAACAGCTTACGTCCTAGATGGTATTGGGACCTGGAAAATGCACTTTCTCGGCATGTACCCGGTGCACTTTATAAGTAGATTTTGGCCACGCGGTGGATATTTTCAGCTATGTTATGGCGACTCTTCATATAGGATACAGCTCGTCGGCCGTGTTCTACTTCTGCCGGTAACAAAAGTTTACCATGCTCACGCCTCGTTACGTAGAGTTGTTTTATAGTAAAATGACGATTCACGTTACCAAGACCTGTACGGCTTATTTTGAGGTCCCTTCGCAATAACTTACGCAATCATCCACTCCGTCATAAGCAAAATGACAAAATGAGGAAACCTTATTGTACCATCACCTATACTTCCGGCTTGCCTGTATTCGTTCTAAGTGTCCGGATTGTGATGCAGGATGTGGTCGAGGGAAAGGCGGATTTTACCTCCTTCAAGTTGTCCCCGAAATCTGCCTTAAATACTCATCCCCTCAGTCCATATATTATTACAATACAGACAGCTCGTATCCGAAATGGGACACAACACCTGTTGATTCTTAACCAATATTTGTCAGTGCCATGCAATAATATAATGTTTTATGTTCATGCATACGTTCGATACATAACCAACCTAAGCCATCTGCTTCGAAAGACCAAAACACCTATCCCCAGAATTCTAGGATATGTCTGACGTATTCCAATGAGCTGGAACTATAAAACAAAGGTTTACTTTTTATTTACTATTCTACACTGCTTGAAGCATACATTACACTAGGCCATTTAGCACCGTAGCTTGTTGCATCTACTTATTAATGGTGACACCATGTTATTGATCCCTACATAAACGAGTTGCTTATGGCAATGTACACCACCAAGAGTCCACATAGTCTGTAACTAGGCAATTCGAATGTTTTCCACGTATGGATAAAAGCAAAAAATGCATGATTAAGTCATTAAATTACCTATATCTCAAGGGCGCTGTCAGCGATTGTCTAACATTACACTACAAATAAGGTCTAACTTGAGTTTTGCTTGGTTACAGTGAAAATACGCTGTTATTAAATATTATCGATTTTCCCGAAGTACATCACTGGTTGATATATTAGGTGGGCGATTGTTATCACCAATCACGTGTATCGGGATTGTGGTTATAACAGCAACTACTGCCACGGGTGTAGTTTTTTGCAACTAGTGTTAAGTATCGTAGGTAATGCAATAGGGCTCATACCTGCGGGCATGCTTTTCTATGTTTGCCATGCACACGCGTTCGGTGTTTTGGGTACCACGAATTCTTTTAAATTTATTCAATCTGGAAGATCTTGGATAAGAAAATATAAACGCTATGATTATTTGGCAGATTTCACCACGTTAGTCGAGTCCGAATAAGACTTAATTATTATCCATAGCAGATGGGGTTATATTACAGTTCGCTTGCAAATTACATCATGAGGCTAATCTATGATGCTTCTTCCCTCAAGCGCTACTTCTCTACGCGACGTCGTTAATGTCAAACCTCACACCTCTTCATCTTTCCCTTGCCACTGTTTTTCGGCCCTAATTACCATTCTCGATCTAACACGCTTTTCCAATGACCATTATATGAGTATCTATTGCGGGGTGGAGCGGTTACTCAATTGTTGGAGGAACTTAATCGATATGCGGGTAATAATTATGAGGATGTGGTTTGAGTCTCGATCGTGCTGATGATTTAAACTGATGGAGTATTGCAAGTAAAGTAATGTCGTCGATACGTAGATTGATGCGGTCTCTGGATTTAAGTGACATGACTTCGGCGAACGTAAAACGTTACTCAAACGACCCCAATTAGGCAGTACTCAAATCATGTTACTTTATAGAGCACCTGACAATTTGGGGTTACAGGCTTCATCATGCTTCGCATTCATCTCAATTAGCGCACATACGGTAGCCTTTACGGCAATAGTTACCCGACATTCATCACCATGTAACCAGCAAATCAAGTTGCTGCAAACACACTTAATGACTAGTGAATTATGATCCATTATTCATTTGGCCGTACCGCGTTTTGCATCAAACCATAAGTTATTACTCCGATCCGTCAACTGGCAACGAGATTAGCGAGACCTCTTTGTACTAGGATTAGTTTGAGCTCCAGAAAATGAACATATATATATATATATATATATAGATGAGATATATATATAGAGATATATATATATATATATAGAGATATTAGAGATATAGATAGATAGAGATATATACATATGCATATATATATATATATATATATATATAATAGATATATATCTAGATATATCTCTCTATATATCTATGATACCCTATCTATATATATCTCTATCTCTATCAATATCTATATATATCTCTATATATATATGTGTGATATATATATATATATATATATATATATATATATCGCTATATATATATATGTAGCGCGCTAAACAGGGCTGAGATTTTGACACATTTGGTCATACTATTAGACTAGCAGTTAAGTAGACCCTGTGCTACATCGTTATTATGTAAGATCTCTCCTTTGAAGAGTCAGGAATCTATTTCGAATTTGGTAGTTAATTGCACCATCAGCTTTGGTAAAGTCATCAATATACACGAGGGCCATCTTCTACACCAGTAAACGTGATGCATCATGTTATAACGTTCGGTAGTGATTTTCGGAGGTTCATGCGCTGAGCATATATTTATCATCATGATGCCATGCCTGTGATGTTCATCGATGATTTTGGCATCGGGCTCACACTATGATATATTCGTGTTAATCCTTGTAATATGCTAATGATGAGGATCAAGGAAAGGAAATAAGAAGCTAACCCTATCAATGAGTACATGAACTAATTAGAGAAATAATGTTATATCGAAATAGGAAAATTACACCACCTCTTAATAACATTCGAACTCTAGACAAATTACTGCACTCCGTACGTTTCCTTCAAGATGGTGGATGAGTGGGTCCGGAGGAGTGAGTGAGGAGTTCCAGAAGGGAATTCATCTTGGCATGGGGCCAACCTATATGCGTCACAGTTTCGCACCTGGAAGTTTTTACGACAAAATTGGGATTTTGGAAATAATTGTCCTTTACGACCAGGGCGAAACCGAACAATATAGGGTCGGCTACATTATTATTACTCGCTAAATACTCCCCGACACGCCATCGGCGGAGTATCTCACGCTATTAACTAATTTATGATAAAGTAGGACACTGACGTCAGCGTTAAGACTTGTAACTTGTCACCTTGTACTTACAAGGACGGACCGCCAACGCCGGCCGTTACACAAGACCATTCGTGAAGATCGAGACGTCAATGCCCGACTTTACAAAATGTCGCTGAAACACATCTGACGCTTTAACATCCTCCTTCTTATGTTTGCATAAATTTTATGGTTGCGCGAATTGCCCAAACGCACGTGTTTCACTCGTTAGCATATCTCACCGCATAGCTAGACGGCACAATCCCTCTTACCGTAGCTATAACTCGTATGCTTTAACTACAAATAATACCCAGTATGCATGAATGCATAACCGGGTCTTATTCCACAGCCAAAGGTCGTTCAATTATTCACTAGCAAGAAAACTAAGCCCAGATCATGAATAATTTGACTGCATACAATTCCATTCAATCACCTTGATTCCTGACTATAACCAAATTGCAACATGAAAATGGTGCACAGTGTTGGCTACTCAAGCAATACAGCCCGATATGTCAGAAACAGTTACACAACTTCCATGCCGTCAGACAGGCTTTTGTTGGGTTCATTTGAGACAATGTATATGTTGTGCGTAACCACAGTTAATTAGATATAGGCAGCATGGTTGGTGTAGTGTAGAGATGTACACGATACGCAATTGGTATAATGAGGGAAGACCCGCACTCAAGGCGTATGGTTTAGAAATAACTGAACTGTGTTAGTTGACTTGATACTTGATTGGATACAAATATGTCGAGCTCGGAGGCCAGGATAGAACTCATTTTAAAATGTTAAAATGTTTCCCTCAACGTCTTAGGCACGCTATTCCAATTCTCATGGGACATACGTTGACCTGGTTAGTGAGGGCTGGGAAGTCGCTCCGATAAGAATATGGGCTATGCATGACAATAGTGGGAGTAGGGGGGGGGGGGGGGGTAGCAGGTGACACTTATGTCACTCGTGGATCGAAATTATTGTAAAGTAGTTATACTGTAGTTGTTTCGAAATAGATTTATTGAAACGGTTTGCACAATTTGACAACTTTTAGACGTGTAAAAGTGATCATTCCCGGCACGAAGTCGCCGGTGTTAAGGTCCTTTAACTGGGCAGGTCATTAGTATCCAGTGAAAGAACCTCTGACTCTCAGTGTTTCTGTTGCCGCAAGATCTGCTGTCATGATCCTGTCTGGTGAGAGCGTCAGCAGCCGAGTTAAGTGATCCCTTTCGGTATTCTCTACCATAATTGAATGATTGCAGTTCTAAGGCCAAACGGATTAGTTTGGGTACTGCCTGTTGATTGTTTGTAATTGACAGTAAAAGGCTTGTGGTACGTAACCGATTTGAACCTACTTCCTTGCCATGTTTGTTCTACTCCCTAAAATAGCACCAGTGTTGTGACTGACTTCTAGTTAATTACCGCATGGACTGCTGCTAACAGCGCAAGGTGGGTAATTTAATAATTTTGTTCATGTTTATATTAGGGCTCTCCCTGCGTACCCCATAGGTCTTTTATTCCCGTTGTCGTCCGTTTGGGCCAGACTTTGACCATTGGCTGTTATGCTAGCATCTGTGTACAGAATGAATGGCTTATCGAAGTCAGGATATGCGAGGATCAAATTTGATGTTAGCAGACTCTTTAATTGATCAAATCTCCGCGGACATTCTTTCGTCCATATAAATCTTGCGTGTTGACCATTGTCAGCTTATCTATTATATTTGAGTTACATACACCAATTTGTTGCTTCGATGTTTGATTAGATTGGTTGATGACAGAGTTGCCTGTGGACATGCGAAGTCCCCTTCATATCAGGTGTTAAGGGACAAACGGGTATACACACATATCTACAAACGAGAATAGTAGTCGTCTTAACCTTGCCAAAACAACAGCAAATTTCAAAGGAACTTTACAATCACCCTGATAAGTAAACGTTATATGCAACGAGCATTGCATGCTGTTTAGGGTTTGGCACAGCACTGCTAGGAGTATGAACTGCACAGCTTTGCCTGGCTCAAATAAGCTTCAATACAGGTTTAAGCGCCAATGTGAATACTCCTGGTTTTGCCGGTGAGTTACCCGGTAGATATATTATGGCTATTCAACTCCATGGCTTCTTGGTGAATGCGAATTGCTGCATTAAATTCTTAGTATCCAATATTTTTCCAATCATTTCCTCGACCACGCAAGTGAACTTTGTGATTGGATAGGTGCATTGCTTGCGACGAGTTACATACGTGCGTAGTAAAAAAGATGCAATCGCAATAATAATACTGCCAAGGAGCCGGGAAAGAATAATGTCCTTGCGGACCTAAGATATATTATATTTAGGCAATGCTATATATTTATGGTACACTGTTGTGATCCAACGAAGCGAACATCTAATCGCACCCACAATTTTCCGCAAGGGTTAAATATGTGTTTTCAAATTTTGAAGTGGAAAGGCATAAAGAAATTATCTGTATTTAGTTTCGTCAGACCCTCCTGTATTCGATAGGGTCCGACCAAATAATAGGGCAATAGCCCATTGTCATAGCTTTGTCATAGGTTTGTGCTACCAGGTCATAGGTTATCGTCGGTTTCCCGTAGGTATAAGTCGCAGGGCAATGTTGCTAGTGCATTAAGTATGGAAGTTTACGACATCCGTAAGGACGAAGGATAAAATGGGGTAGCTCAAATCGAACAGAGGTAGCGGGTACCAACCCATCCGGGCCATGTTAAACGACATATGTATTTGTGTACGCTTCAAAATAATGTTGTCATCCCAGACTTGTCATTATATTACTCCGAACAAAATTACAATTGTTCAACTGCAAACCTGCGTTTATCTGGCAATAATGATTGATATGCCGATATCCCTCAAAAGCAGACATGCGTCGTACAGGTCTGCTATCGCGTCAATACCATATACACTGCGCACCGGTCAGGTAATTGTACGTCATATGTGGTATTATTTGGCCGCTAAGCACGAAACCAAATGCACAAGCACACTTTAATAGTCTCAAAAGATAAACAAAACAACATATATACTAGTCTATTGTATGTGATTCGAATTAAAGAAATCTCAAATTTTTTTACCGGTGTGTAAAAGCCATAATAGAACTTAAATCCTGTCCCTTATTGTAGTGAACAGCTGCAACGGCACCGTGTCCTATCTTATTTATTAGCATTCCGTGTAACGCTGTTTGTTATAAATAAATGAATCGCATTTGTTTGTTGGTCGCGTTATAGCAGCAGTGAAGTGTTAAATAACGAAGCATTACCTGATCCTGCCGAGTGAGCAGTGCCATAACATGCTTATACAAAATGTGATGGTGGTTATAAAACGGGATGATATCTTGACCGGCGCATAGTCAATGTCGCCTGACGTTGAGCTTTACTATAGTAAAACCATCGTGTATATGTAAATGGATATGGTCTGATTCCCACACAATGGCGAAAATATACTGTTAACATTACATCCTCGCTAGTTTATCACCGCAGTCAATAAGGAAGTTGGTGCTGAACTCACAGGATTATTGGACTAAACCCGTATTAAAGCAAGAAGCTGTCCGTACGGTAGTGCCGGAGCTGTTTATTTGACTTGCACTCGATCCATGAAAAACAAGCTTCGAGCGATCCTGAAGCAACCTACATTTGGTAATGAGAATATGATAGATCAGAACATGCTTAATGTTAATGTGTCCCCTAAAATTCCTGTTTTTCTAAGTTGTTTAAACAAACTCATTAAGTAAACACCTGAATTAATCAAACAAATCCGTATTTCATCATCCATGGATGGTAAGTGGCACTCTAGCAATTTGTTGAATATTTGAATTGTTACTGATATCCATGAAGCCAAAGCTGCTATATATTCCATAAAATTTGGCACATTCTGATCTCGGTAAGTGCATCCAGCACCTAGGACCTAATGAAATGTACCTTGATGGCTCCCAGAAACGGGCAAGTGACAAGCAAGCAACGCTTTGCTTATCAAATTATTTGCCATTCGAGCTATATGGATAATTTATTAATTAATATCGGAGTGGCCCTAGCTAATAGATAATCAGCACTCTCTGAAACGGGCAATAATCCTGCAGTGTACACGCACCTTCTTTACGAAAGGAAAGCTTACCACGGATATCCTATAATAACCTCTTTAAAGTGGCAGGTGTGTTCGATTAATACCATGGGCGTGCTGTAATAGTGAGAGGGTGCACGTTCAAGAAGAATGTGACAATAGGCCTGTATGACAGGGGTTCTTAATAGAGTATATACCATTGAACACGTCCATATCTGATTTTAAAGAGATAACAAATTTCTTGCTTATTCTTTTCGTCAATGCTTGTCCTGCAATATGGCATTAATATAAAGTGCAACTTTGAAAGTTTGCATTTATTGTCCAGCGAGCTTGGTATTCATTAAATGCAAAAGTAAGGAATCACCAAATAAGAAACCATGACTCTTTGCTCGTATGGAACGGCTCGGCAATCTAGTCACGATAACTGACCATTTAGTCCCTCATCATCTAGCTGGCTTTCCTGCTCCATTCACAGAAAACGGGGTGTTATTTCCCAGCATTGAAAAAACACCCAGAAAACGACCGAACGATAAACCCATTTTATAACAAAGTGATCGGCATTAAAAACTAATAATGAATCTATAACTATGCTGCCATGTGTCATGAGTATCGTGACATGCATGAGAAATCAATACCTGCTCTACGTATAAATATTGCATTCAACATATCCACCATGGTGACATCCACCATTAGGAGATCATCATATGCCTTAAATGCAAGCATACACACTTTGTGGTTGATTTCATTTGATCTATGCATATAATATAATGTTGCGCCTATGTATGAGTGGCTCACAGCGGTACGATTGCCAGCCTCATTTTTATGCCTCTGGCAAGTTGTCAAATAAATTGTCAGATTAGCTGTCCGCAGTCAGACGCCCATGCGTTTCTCTGTATTCAACACTTTATGATAACCATGTAGTGCTGATATAAACAAGATTGACATATAGTTTGCAATAAAAGTTATGCCACCATCGCAATTTTCTGTTTATGGATAAATTTACATATCGTTACAATAAAGAGTCCGTCATATTATTCTAAGACTAAAACTCTTATCTTCTTCTAGTCGTTCGGCTGTCGAGTCGTCACCGTTGATAAATATCACCTGTACAGTTAATGCAGCCTGTGTAATATCATTTGGAAACCAGAGATGTAGTTATAAGAACCCATAATTTAGGGAACTTCGACTTCTCAACGGTGGCAATGTGTATTCATTTACCGTGCGGGAACAGCTGTAATGGTGCCTTGCTTTTAGAATGTTCTTTCTTGCACATAACTTCACGCTTATATAAAAAGAGATTTGTTGAGCACGTGGACAATATTGCTTAATGTAGAATCTGCTTGTAGTAAAACCATCAACCACCATACAAATTTAAAACATGGTTTAAGTGTTTTGCTCTTATGACATCCTCATGATGTAACCTTAGTTTATAGGTAGGTAATTGCTGTATTTACGTGGTGTATTCATTGAATTCGTTTCTATAGCAAATAGTAGTACCTGGGCGTTATTTGAAAATTTCCACTGGTCATGCACTTGATCAATAAAAAAGGCCGTTCTAAACTGACTAAGTTGCCTAATTACTACCGGGTAAAACAGAACCTACTTCATGACGTTGTGAAACGCTCAAACGCTTCACGAGTTCTAGTAGCTGAAATAAACTCCTTCAGTAAATGATTGTTTAATAGCACTAACACGGCCATGCTCCGACGTCCCCAGATGGGCGTTTGCATACCAGTCATTTGGATTTTAACTGATATCATTAAAGCAACAACCGCCTGTTTTCGTACAGATTTGGCTCATTTTAATCACGGTGAGTGCGTACAACACTAGTGACTTAACGAATTGCAATTGATATATCTCAAAATCAGGCAACTAACACTTCGCATATTAAACTATTTACCAATGTGCTGCTTGTCATATCGTGCATAACTGACGCCATGACTGTCTATTATGCTGAAATTTCCCCCCAATCATAATGTTCTGCTATGTACTATTTGTTACACGTCAATCGAATGTCCGACGATCATTAGCATTATACCTAACTAACGCCTGGTCAGGCTGAAGCTATCTTGACTTGTAAACTTTACCGGTTGTCTTGGTTCTTTCCCTGTAGAGCCTCTTTTTCGTGATGTATATTCATTTTCTCAACATTGGCTTCGATGGATCGTTGGTTCGCCTCAGATCGTATTATATATTGTTCCGCTTCAAATTTGTTCCATTTCAGCGCAAAGTTTCGTTTGCGCCGCTTCAATTTTTATTTGTTCAGTTATAGCTTTTATTTTCCGTTGTTCTTCTTCAACATTTCTTTGCTACTCTGAAGAATGATATAATACTTGTTCCACTCCCGAAAGTGTCTAGTTTAATTTTTATCCAATTTCTTTATTTTCTGTGTGATCTTGCTTGCGTGATAAGCCTCGCCAGGTCGCGGATCGTAAAAATATCCCCTGATTACTTTACAGATTTGTTCAGGGGTATCACAGCATACGCAATGATAATCCGAACGATAATATAGTGATATCCATTCTTGGTTGCACAATGGAAAATCTTCCGGTAATATATAGCACAGAGCAGCAGCAATAGTGGTTCAACACAACAGTATGGAAATTGCACCAAAATAGCAACGGCCTGACAGCGCATTTCTCACCAGCGTTGACGACGCCAATATAATTCAATTACGACGAATCAATCATAGGGAAGTTCGTAAAACGTCTCAAATTGAGAATTGGCTTCAATAAGAACATTCTAAATTCAAGCCTTTTGACCGACACTCCCTTGAGATTTCACCTTCATAGGCAAAATGACCTAGCATTTAAGATTCCTCTACAAAGACTGCGGTCGGCCATACAATGACATGAGGAAAGTGGCTAAATCCAGTGTGGCGGGCTTCATCAATATTCATTTACCGCTTAGAAAGTGGAGAAAGTGTTGGGTCGGGTTTTGTTTACACACATATATATTAGGGTGGCTCGAAAAAACCTTCTTTTTGAAAAAGCGTGCTCCCCTGGTTTTATTTTGTGCCTAATGATGCCCTTATCACACTGATTTTTGTTCAGATTTTTAAAATTAATTTTATACCCTCCCGTCTAAAGTTTTCTGGAAAAATTACGATTTTTGGTCCAAAATATATATTTTTGCACATATTATATTGATTTTCCTCACAAATTTTAAAGGTAAGTGAAGTATAATAGACTAAACATATATATCATGGTAATATAAGTGTTTTGCACTATTTGTGATCTTTTATACAACTCCAAAATGGGAATTTTAATGCAAAACATGCATTTTTACACACAAAAGTGGCATTAGTGGTAAAGGTTTTTGATATAATATTGTTGTATTATGCTCCTTCAACTATACATGTACGGGTCAATGCTCTATACCTTAAATATGCTATGTGTCAGTAGATGCAAGGAGCAAAACAATAATTGTGTGGTGCTGAATGAATGCAGCAGAACAATTACTGTGTGTCACAGTGTGAATTCTGCAGAATAATGATTGTTCGGTGCTGAATGCAAATACGTGCAACTAGTGCAGATTATCAGGAACAAGCAGATTTATTTGTGTAGCTGTAAAATGGTTGGAAAATCTGGTAGAAGTGGACGGATACCACGCTCGTCAAGTGTACCAGCCTGTCCAGTGTCCAACCACTTTGCCAAAACAAAGCGGTCGTAAGCGTGGTCGCCTCACAGCCTCTAACACCGGCATCCAGCAAGGCTGTTGCATCCGCTTGGAGCAGGCTGTTGGCCATGCGTTTCTGTGGAATGCTTGTAGACACCACATGGCAGAGCTACACATCAAGCATATGTGTTCAAGCTTCATACCTGCCACAAAGGGTATGTATATACACTTACAGTTACACTATACAGACCAGGTCTACCAATATTGTGTATACTAGTAAACCAGTTTTAATGTACATCGTGCAAATCAGTAGGAGTGTGCTTGACCAAAAGCATATATCTTATAGGTCCTGTGGAGCCCATATTCAAGCGCTTCAAGGAGTGGTATCTCCCTCTAGCCAGAGCCGCTGCAGCTGCAGTACCACCTCAAGTGTTCCCGGATCCTAATGGGCTGGCACAGTGCGAGTGGCCTGCTGACTTTGCTGGTTCTCCAATTGGACCGTACACCTTGGTCACCACCATCGCTCTGGAGTCAAAGCAGTGGGCCTGGGACCAGTTGATGGCCAACACCTATGAGAGGGAGGACTACCGTGAGCTGACAGAGCTCATCTACTTCTACCTGGGGGGTGATGTGAGTTAAATAAAAGCCTTACTAGTTAGATAATCTGTTCATGAATTAAATATCAAACACCACTAGTATATATGTACTGTCTGTCTTTGCAGGTACCCAGGGGATTCAGAATGCGACGACCAGGTGCCAACCATTCAGCACGTTTCATGGCCAGTTCGCTCTACCTGATGAAGATGCAGATTCTCAGCAATGTGTGGCCATTGATACCCCGGTTGAAATCTGTGGTCCTGAAGATGTCGCAGATCATCACCCTTCTGTATGGAGCTTACTTCCTAAAAGCTCGTCTGACAGCTCCTGCATCCCGCAATGATCTTGGCTTCTACTATGCAGTTAAGGCATATGCCTCAGTGGAACAACAGGCTGCCAGGGAAGGGCTCGAGAGCATCAAACGGCATCTTTGGTACCTGGTGCCAGAGCAGGTCGTACTGTGCCTCTTCGATGATGGTGTATCAGAAGATGAGAAGAAAGAGGTAGCAAGGGCTCTGGTAGCACACCCTGCACCACCTGTCTTCCATCCAGGCAAACCAAACTTCCAGCCTGTGATTGACCTACTGGGAGAGACCCGCCCAAGTCTGGCAGTGTTCGTCAGTGAGCGATCTTGGCTGCTGTTTAAGCTATTCAGAAGCAATACAGACTGGCTGCTCCGAGAACCAGCAACTTGGCCCCAAGATGCAGCCTATCGGGAGCTGAGGGAGCTAGTGAGGGACCTGAAGTTGGTCAATGACTGCGCTGAGCGTGCCGTCAAGGACGTGCAAGAGTACGCAAATGCTACACGTGACGCAGGACATATTGACTATGTGATATTGGTTGAAACGGATCACCGCTGTCGGCTGTCACACCTCCGCAAGGCTGACTTAAATGCCATAATCTAAGACTGAGACTGAAACCCTAATGCATGCTAAAATGCATTTTGTTGTACTAAAGTTGCTACATAAATGGACAGGAAGTCCTATTTCAGTGATCATATGCTTCAGTTTTTGTAATGAACAAGAAGGTATGATAAATAAAGCTATTGTCTGAGTTTTTGCTATTTTAATGACTTTTGTACATCATATTAGCATACAAATAGAATACACCAATCATGTTTAGACAGTTGAACATC
>CM067352.1:29677062-29739772 GCA_034190875.2 Urechis unicinctus | reverse complement strand
ATGTAGCACACACTCTTTAACCTAATCACAGCGCAATCCACCAAAACTGCAATTATTAAGATGATGTTAAGGATTTAACACCTACACAATATTAAGGCTCTGTATTATTTCCGTATATGTTATCAGCATATAGTCTGGTTCAGGCTGGACACGTGAGTTTCAAGTAGCCCATCCAAAGACTCGCGACTAAATGTCCCAGAGAGTGCTGGTCTAGGTTCGGTTTACAGAAGGAATCTCGTAAAACATAAGCCGGATGAGTTTTGAATCACATAATACATATTCAGCATTCAGCACCCTTTTATCCAGAGAGCATGCCAGGTACATATTTAAGGGATCAGAAGCTGACAATGCTTGGGCATCATACATCATAGGAAAACGTGAAGCATTCACAGCCCTGGTGTTGAGCGTCTCAATGATAACATTGAAGCATATGAATGGACTATCCCGGGCGCTCAAGCGAAAACCTGCTAAGGCATTCTAACATTCTTTGTCATTAATGCGAATATAATCACCAACTCGTCTCTTCATCATCCTCCATATGTGGTCCCTCACCTTAAGCCTGAGCCTTCCTTTATATATAGTGTTTGTGATGATGCTGGTCTCATGCTGTGTCAAATCAACACTGATAGCAAGGGACTCTGCAATAAATAACCCTTGAGTAGATTCCCGCGAAATGCAGCAAGACATTTGCTATTTCAGTCGCACGAGTTAAATCACCTTCAGCCCATTTTATATATGTATGATTGCAGATTCTATTTTGCCGTATAACAGAGCATTGATGGTCTTCACGCAAGTCACCACAGTTCTCTGCAAATAGAATTGTGTCTGGATATATGTTATAAGCCTGCAGGCGTTCCAGAATTCTATAAGGAGAGTTACAAACCCATGCAGAGCATCAGTGTTTCCAGTACGATCAAATACAGTCTTAATGTATGGACAACCAACGGAAAGTTCGATTTTGGGAGAAAATCTAGCCATCGCATTCTAACCCTATATCTATGCCTGTGTGTCTTCGATGTTTATCAAAGCGTGTACCTTAGTATGCCCATTTGAGCCAGTGCATTTAAGCATGCCTATCTATGCATGTAATTCTATGTCTATATCTAAGTCTGTGTGTTTAAACGCTTATTGAGGTTTACCAGGTTTATCTCATTAAGGCTTAAGCATGGCCATTATTGCCTGTGTGTTTGAGCATTACCATCGAAGCCTGTGTGTCTAAGCCTTTATTTAAGTCTGTGTCATAGCGTATTCAGTTGAGTCTCTATGATGTTGTTCGAAAACAGGTAACATGCTATAAGGGGAATGGGTTAGATTGCCGAACACGGTTGAGTGCGTGTGACTCCGGGTTCACAAGCTGTTACATAGCGACCAAATGGTTGACTGCTTCTAATGAAAGGGGACGCCTCAAAAACAGTCGACTGATCGCTTTTTTTCTAAAATCCCACATGCATTTGGACGAGATGTGGGCGTTGCCAGATGGAAGTCTCACCTTTATACGACCCAGCAAACAAATTATTGAGTAACCTGGCCGCAGAAGAGGTATGTATGTCTCGTACAACCTCGTGAGTCATCGCGGCTCTCACCTCATTGGGAGGGTTTTTACTATTTTCACTCCTATATGACATGTGTCATTTTATTATTAGCAAGAAATACATAGGCGTTAATCAATCATATACCATTCATGATGGTCATGTCATATTCCATTTAGAATATGAATTGGTGCTGGCAAATATGAACCGCAATTAGCTGTCGTCGAACTGACTACAGCATGAGGCTATGTGCTGGTTTTATGCAATAAAGTCAATAATATGAATAAACGCCCGAGCCCTTCTAAGCTGTGAACTATCGGTTTACATCGATAGATTACGTTTGACTTATGGGATGAAATTAACCTTCTCTGAATATGTATATTTAACACAGTGACCCCTCCAAGTGGCAGCATAATCTTGACGCACAGGGAATGTTAAACATCGTTGTGTTACAACATAAGTCATTATACATCAGGTTGCACCATGTCCCCGGGCTGTTTTGTTCCTTTTCTCGCATGTAGCTTGCAGTTTAGGTGTGTTGTATGTCCATTAGAGATTGAAATACACGTATGACGCTACGTGTATCACAAGCTACCACATGACATTTATAAGAAGTCTGCCTTTAACTGTCAGTCGGCTCCTCCTCGTCCTCCTCGACCAATTCTTTCGCTCGCACCAAGCGCAGTGTAAACAGCAAAACATCCTGCGTTAAGACCACACCCCTGACGTAACCAAAAATGGGCGCACCAATATAGCCGTGCCCGGCACGCTAGGGTTTAACATTAATCAGTTAATTATAGCTTGTTCTCGTAAATCGGGCTTGACTCAGTAAGACCGACTTATCTTCGCTAGTTTAATAATAAGCCACATCGATATAATATCATTCTAAGGTAAAAGAATGAATTTATAGATCAACACATCGACGTTAGTCTTTTGAGTATGCTTTAATGCCTGATAACCAATTGAGAACATGATATTCTAACCCCCAAAAAAGTTTATATTTTCACATCGCAAATGCCACATGTAATAATGAATCAATACGTACATGTACTTGAATATCCACCATCCACGTGTGGATAGAATACCATATAGTGAGGGAGGGACTATCCTTATCGTTTAAGGTATGCATGGTACAATATGTCAACATCTTCAAACTAACATATTATCACCCAGAAATCGAACAAAAGCTCTAAGGTTAAACATAAACAACTGCAAGTTAAAAGATATCCATATAGATCAATAAACGAATTATTCTGGACCCATATAGCGGATTGAAGAACTCATAAAATAAAATAAACACAAACAAACATTAAGGCATCTTAGATAATGATAAATAATACAAGGCTATGAATCCTGAACAATCCATGTATGGTATACACAGTATCATTGTCTACATGATAACCTCATTAGAGCGTTAAATACAGATGTAAGTCAGCCAGTTAAGCATTAAGAATTTATGATACAGACTTAGGTTTTAATGGAGCGATAACAATGTCCATCCAAATTAAGCAGACGTGTTTGTAGTTGGTGGCCTTAGAGCTGATGCAAGTTGATCCCAGAACAAGTCCTGTCCTTCTCTCTCTGACGGCCATTCAAAGTACACTTTCCTTTTCAACAGATTATAGAGTGTTTTGTTGACTTCATGATTTGGAAGTGCCTTTAAAATGGCCGAGACAATGACATCCTTTCCTTCTTCACCTAGCTTGGCGTGGGCTATGTGAAGTTCAAATTGACACCAGTTGCTCATGACAAAGTTGGGTGATAATACAAGTAGAGTGCGGCGAGACATTGATATCTTCTCAACAATGGCTTGCATGAGTATCTCATTTCCATGTATGTCCCGTTGGTAGAGACAAAGACGAAATCCACGCTTAGTTTCCAGTTCTTCAAATAGTGGCCCGGTAACCCATTCTGCATCTTCTGTACTATGGGCAACGAAGACATCGTACTGGTACTCGTTCTCGTCATGTTCATCCTGGTGGCGACGCCAGCCTTGATGAAGCAGGTACCACCAATAACGCAAGTGCCAGCGCTTACAATACACGGTGATCAACGCTACGACCAGCATAGTAGAGACTGACGTTATCGACACAGACATGACAATAACTTTCCATGAGCTTGGAAAGCAATAGTTATGTAAGTCACCAAGATCAACACTCTGAAGCTTGACTTTATTCAATCTCGGGTGAATGCATTCGTACTTGTCTTTATTGTAAAAGTTGACCTTTGTCGTTTGCAACCATGAGAGGAATTCTAGGTCAAGACAGAGGCATGACAATGGATTTCTGCTGAGATCCACGACGACGACGCCCTCCGAATGTAAATTAAGCCTTTGTAGCGACGTCAAATTCTCTAACTGGTCACGAAACAACTTGGACAATGTGGCAAAACCGTTTCCACTGAGGTTGAAGGTGGTAAGATTGAGCAAGTGAACTATATCCGCATCCCAATCGGACATAAGATTATCACTTAAGTTTAAATGTGTAAGCTCGTGAAAATTTTCGAAAGCACGCCTTCCTGGAAAATGTTGTATGCCATTGTCTGCAAGGTCAAGAACTTGTAGTAATTTAGAATTGTTCATCATTTCAAAAGTTTGATCGTCCTCCATCGAAGTACCCAGCATATTACCGGCAAGGTATGCTACTCGAAGCGCTGGTAAGGAGCGCAGGAGTGCTGTTTTTTTTATGTGACAGTTCTGCAAGTTAATGACCCGAACAGCATTCATATTAAAATCTAATAAACTCTCCAAATATGGGAGCTGCTCAAACAGGAAGGCATTTTCGCTGAAGTCAACATGTTTCACATTGTTGTTGGGTTGAATACATAGACAGGGTAAATGGTACGATTTAACAGGCCATGGATATGCTGGGGGAAGAATCTGTGATCCCAAAACGAATTCCACTTTTCCAAACGGGAATTCAATCCCGCCACTACAGCATGAAGTGGTGTTGCTTTGATAAGCATGTACCGTCCCCTTTCTGTTCTGTGTCATGGAACAGTTTACCGGTGAATCTTGGATAGTGGAACGGGATTGGTATGATTCAAAGTTGCCTTGATGACTGAAGTCTAAGCATTTGAGGTTGGGCAATAGAAACGGTATCGAAGGATACTGTAGTCTAGCACTACTGGGACTATCAGGATAACAAAACATATTGTATGAAATATCCAGATATTCCAAATGACTGAACACCTTCCACATTTCAAGTGGCATACTATAAAGCCCATTGCTTGCCAAGTCCAAATGCTTTACAGTGAGGTTTGCCAATGGTCCAAAAATTTCCTTAGGGTTGAAATTACTGGCTGTTGTTCTATTGTACTTTGTGGAGAAACTCCGTAATCTGATTGTTGTCAATGTCGCTTTATTTGCAAAACTCTCTCTGGTCATAATGGAAAAGTCATCCCAAGTCAGGTTTGCATGCGAAAGCATTATTTCCGTGAGTTTCATGTTGTCATGAAATTGGCTGGCACCAATCCAACGGGTGCTCGCGCGGCTCCTGAACACCTCAAGTTTGGTTATATTTCGAAAAGCATCATCATGAAAGTCAATACCAGCAAGAGGATGTGTTTTCGCATTGTAATCTATCATCAGTGTCCGCAGTTCAGTTAGATTGCTGAATGATACTAGTTGGTGATGAGATAAATCTGGACCCAAGATGAGGAGCAGCCGACTCACATTTAACGGCAGACTTCCTATTGTTTTCATGGGGTCGCTTGTAGTACATTTGATGCCATATGGTCGTCTTCTTCTTCCTCATTGCATCCTCTCTTCAGGCCAGTCAGCAAACACAAGATGTAGGCTACATGTGAGTAAAATAACCAAATAGTACCGATACATGGTGCCAGCTTGGATTGGGGCTGTTCGCTTGCAAGACCAAAAGGCAGTTCTCCTGTTTATCTGAAATCATTCATGAGACTAAACATGAGATGACTTTGGAGGTGGTACTCTGTGCAGGTGAAGGTGGAGCTAAATGTTGGAATAGTAGGCGGTGCTGCGGCATCAGCCTTAAGCTTAAATAACCAATTGGAATAGAAGCTATCCAACGAATCTGGGATTCAGGCTATTCTTTCTGTGGTATGGTTGTTTCGAGTTGTAAGATATTGACGACAATTATATACATGACTCTGCATTGCAGAAGGAAATGTTCCTCGGATAGCAGCTCTATATAAAGACATCTTGTTGATGTATAGCGACATGAAATAGTTGGAAACCCCTCCAATGCAAGTGGGACCTACCATTGCCACACTTGCAAACATTCCAGAGAGTTAATGTTAAGATTAGTGGCATTTCACTCGCATTAAAGCTTGCTAACGATCACTGAACTATTTATAGCGGAATTGACACTACTAACAATGCTTTATGGCGCTTTTCGTCCATCGCTCAACCAACTTGGAAGGTGACATATTAATAGATGAAATAATAAAAATAAAGCTTACGTTCAAATCAACTACTGTCTGTTTAATATCACAAACCTGGGAATCACCATTGCCCTGCCTGCCGAACTCGTTAGCTTCAGGAAAATTTTGTTATGACATCCCAATGCATTTTTCACACCACCACAATTATCTGTCGCCGTCATCTTGTGATAAATACCTGAAGTTATTGTACACTTATACTATGTGATTTCAAATAGATTTATTGATGAAAATAATTTTAATGGAACTCACACAACAGAGCGTAGGTGCTCGAGAGTTCACGCGCCCCTCCTTTCTCCTTGATAATATATCGAGCCTTTGGAGTCTCAATTGGATGTGCTCTGTTGACAAATATGAATAGTTGAATAACATGCCGAATAAAAATTCCATTATATTACAAGGGTGGGTCTAACTGCTCGATATATCTCATTTTCGCCGAACAATATACTACGTCAAACACAGGACGGGGTGCAATAAGTCGTGACTAGTTTCCAGCCGCATTCGCATTAATTATGTGATATAAATTGCTGATGTCAGTTGTTAACCACGCCTTGTATTCAAGTCTGATCACGACTTTTCCGACAAAGCGGCTACTCTCTACATTTTTGGAGTTTGAAAAAGCCCCTTGAGGTCAACTCACCCAGCGTTGTCTCTTTTAATGCGAACCGGACGACCCTAACTTTTTGGGGGTGTAAGCAGTTGAATGCCTTTCTATCAAAACAAGTATTTCAGCAGCGGCCATATTCATTATAAGCTCTGCGTTGTAAACGTCAGCAGGCTTCGTCCCTCTGTTAAAGCTTTGCAAATAATGAGGTCTCGTCCGTCACGCACTAGTGAGGACGGGGAAAACATGTTTCCATTATCTATTCAACACATTCCTTTTAGACAATTTACTTTCTGCTATCACTCTCTCGCTGACTAATGTTATACTTGTTTCTATGCAGATTTGCTCTTGCTCTCTCCGTATTTACCACGCCCTCTATCTGACTTTCTTACATAATCCGTCCTCTCTGTCAACTCCTACTCTCTAGTATTGACCCCACTCTCTATCCTAAAAACTCTAACATAATGCGTCCCTCTCTGTCATCTCTCCCTCAGTATTGGCCACGCTCTCTATATGACCCTCTAACACTGTCATCTCCCTCTAAGTATTGACCCTACTCTCTATCTGACCCCCTAACATAATGTGTACTCTCTGTAATCTCCCTCTCAGTATTGACCACGCTCTCTATCTTACCTCACACGAAACAGGCTCAAGGGTACATGGGGAAACATTGCGGACTGTATCAGGAAATTCCAAATCGGCCTATAATCGACCAAGTTATCAGGGATTTAAAATGTTTGGAAACCACAATTCAAATGATTTTTATGATCATCCCATGTTAATTGATGATTTTAAAAGCGTTTGGGGACCATGATAGATTGACAATGATTTGCCTGACTCAAAGATGAGCTTCGTTTAGTAAAAATTACTAGGATTTGCCATTCTTGACAGCGTTCCTGTGAGGGGATCCGCGAGAAGCAGCGACATTTGTACAGCCCGATGTGTAGGCTGCTGTAAACAAACCAGTGAAAATCAAGCAGAAGTGAAATCCGCTGTTCTTCAAGCTTACTTTGCGAGAAAACTATTGATAATTTACAAATATTAGAATTTAGTTATATGTACATAGTTAAATGAGCTTTATTTGAGCAAAAAACAATTTACGATACGAACATTAACGACAGAGATATTAACTTCAGATTTCCACTTTCACTGTAAAATTAATGAACTTAGAACTGGAAGTGACGCCATTCGATATCCATGAAATTAAAACCGTTGGATTAGCGCTCTCTTTGACAACAACTGGTCAAACGGTTAGAACTATTGAACGGATATTTTCAATTTTATTAGCGATCACGTCAATTTACGGTCCCATCTCTTTGAAAGGGGATGTAAAATACTCTCTGAGGACGGTGACCACCCTCAGATTTAGCAAAGGAAGGCTAATTCGAGTCAGTCAGACAGGCCCAACCCTCGGTAGAGGATTAATTCAGGCCTGTATAATCAAAACACGGATGATGTTGATGATAGTGAGATGCTTGTTTCCTTTAAGCTTCCGGCAAAGAAGCTTATTCATGGCAAAAAGGCAGGTTATCAGCTTCTTACCGAAGTTGTATTTGCTGCTTGGTGCGATTTCTACTTGAACAAAGGCGTCCTCACGTTAACAGTTAATGCTCTTACATAAAGTTGTTGTTTCGATATGCAGCAACAAACTTGTAAAATAATACTCAAGATATGTATCGCTTTGGGGATATACCTGTCCAGACTCAATGTAGATCAATATGTATTGTACATAAACTTACATATCAACTAGCTTTCATTTGTAATGTAATCATTAAGAAAACAGTGATCCCCCAATCCCCTTCCCCCGTATTGTGATCTGATTGATGCGAAACAGCGCTCGTGTAAGGGAACGATAACATCAGGACTATATTTACTCCATAAACCCGCACCATAAAGCAGAAGCTAGCTTAATATTTTACGAGGCTGTTAACATTTGACATCCTGTACAGCTATAATCAATACACCTTGAGTTGACGGTAGAGCAGACGGAGAGGTGAGGAACCGACGTGTCATATCATTGAAGACGATTAACTTGGTAATTTACTAGCAGCCTTCTCACATGCGCCACCATATGATGGCAACTGCCTATTATCAAGGAGATGATGGAAATGACTAATTGTAAACATTGAATGACAAATTCGTTAACAAATAGTGGATTGAACAGCCGTTTTATATTAATTAACACTTGATTGAGGTATATGTGAGATGTATATTGATGGGTGACAACGATGCTTTCTGACTGTTCAGATTGATCTGAAGGCAAAGGAACTGAACGAGATAGGTGTCAATGAGATCGCGTATTATGTGTGATCAATTTTCGCATTAACATATACCGTCAGAGTACTTGTGTTATCGCCCACTAGGCACACAAACCTGTAGACGAGACAGTGTTTCATGAACATGATAGAATTTGCATTTGGTAGAATATTCCGTGAACATTTGGATCCACATCCGAGAGCATTCAGGTCCAATATGCTCGGGTCCGACGCCACACTTGAGTTATCGATTGCTTACACGATTCTCCTCCTGAGGAAAACCGAATAATGGAACGCTTCTTGAAGAAAAGTTCGTACAATTCCCGCCACGCAGTGCTTTGGTATGACTGATCCAGACTTCATATTCAGGGTGGTCAAGTTGGTTTATGTAGACGCTAATTCGGGTTGTTGAACATGGGTTCAACATATGACGTCATTTCTGGTTAACCTAGGCTACAGCACGAAATACCACTTCACACCAATGTACCAATGTGGTTGTGCAACCGACACATATTGAAACAGGCATGATTCATTCTATGACGAGCCTTACAGAAAAAACCACATGCTGCAATTTTCCAGCATCAGAGGTTTGATACATTATTACCGGCGCGCCCCTAAAGATCATAACTCTTGGATAACAAAAGAAGATGCGACCGCCTTTTGATTCTTACATAAAATTGCCGAATGAAAATGCTTTAATCATTCGGATTATCATTAAATATGTACAGTAACATGTGGATGTTTTACCACCCTTGTGGAATTTGATCACACAAACACCGGTCTCTGGATTTCCGCAAAGATTGTGCCAGTTTTCGTTAAAGATCAGCAAGATCTCACCAAACGAAACTGTGCACTGAAATGGAACAATATTGAAGCGGAACAATATTTGGTATGATCTAAGGCGGACTAACAATGTATTGAAGCCGATGTTGATAAAAAAAAATTATACAGCACGAGAAAGACATAATTCATTTACCAATGGGAATGTCAAGATAGCCTCAGCCTGATCAGGCATTTGTTAAGTATCATACTCATGGTTGTCGGATATTCGATTGCCGTGTTGTAAATAACACCCAGCAGAACGTTATGAATGGTGGAACATTTCAGCGTAGACAGCCATAGTGTCAGCTACGCATGTTATGATCAGCAGCACGATGTTTTTGTAATATAAAGAATCCAGGGCTTCAGGAGATACAAAATTTCTTTCCTGGTAATAATTAGTTCATTTGATCCGCTTTATGAAAGCTTTTTTTCTATTGATCAAGTTCATGGCGAGTATACTTCTTCAAATAACTCTTAAGTACTACTTGTTGCTATAGATTTGACATGAATTCAGTAAAGAAACCAGGGAAATATTACAATGAGCTACCAATCTACTACGGTTACAAACGACATGGGATGTCATGGGAGCAATAACGAAGCAGATATGTGTTACAATTTCAGAATAATACGACGGACTCTCTAGTGTAGTGATGTACGTTGAATTATCCATAAACAAACAATTTCGCTGGTTGAATACCTGTTATTGCAAACTATATGTCTCTTTAGTATATATCCGCGCTACATGGTTATGATGAATTGTTGAATACGGAGAAAAGCATGTGCTTTTTGTCTCTTGATCAAGTTCATGGCGCGTATACTTCTTCAAATAACTCCAAAGTACTATTTGTTGCTATAGATTTGCCATGAATTCAGTGAAGAAACCAGGAAAATATTACAATAAGCTCACTCTACTACGGTTACAAACCACATGGGATGCCATGGGAGCAATAACAAAGCAGATATGTGTTATATTCTCGGAATAATACGACGGACTCTCTAGTGTAGTGATGTACGTTGAATTATCCATAAACAAACAATTTCGCTGGTTGAATACCTGTTATTGCAAACTATATGTCACTTTAGTATATATCCGCGCTACATGGTTATGATAAAGTGTTGAATACAGAGAGAAAAAAGCGTGTGCCATTGTGAGTCGGACTATGTACAGAAAAACCTCATTGATGCAGACACAAGTTTGCTACCCATAGTCAATTCTAGCTACATTATGCACCCTCAGGCTCGTTGTGAAAAAACACCACGCTATTCCAGCGCCAGGTCTATAAATGACCCACATTGTACTTTTTATCTGGATAAATCTAGCGACGTTTGGAAAGCTCCATCGGGGTCTGTCCTTAAGAAGCACTTGAATACCCCCCAAAGATAGAGGAAATAAATCGTCACTAATTGTATATTATTATTCTATTGAAAGAAGTTTTACGTTGTGAAAAATATATTCCGCCCATTGATTGAATGTGAAATGATAATCAATGAAGGTCACATCAATTGTAGAATATGTATGCTGGTTGTGATATTGTCAAGGCGCATTTTTGCGTCAATGGTGAGGCATGTACAGCTCCTTAATTGTCACAATTGGACTATGCACATCGGGTTCGACCATTTATTTGACAACTTGGCAGTGGAGAGAGAATAACACAGGCAATGCTAACTTTGTGGGTTACTCATACATCTGCGCAACAACATTATATATATATATATATATATATATATATATATATATATATATATATATATATATATATATATATATATATATATATATATATATATCAGATGACGTTGATCATCAAGGTTTATATGATTGCATTCAGGGCATATGATGCAGTTTATTCCCTATTACTTGATATATAGATGTTATTATGGTGTATATATTGAAGACAACATTTATATGTAGAGCGGGCATTGATTCCTCATGCATATTATGATCACCGATTAGTTGTATGATAGTAAACAGATAACGATAGGCATGACACTGGTTTCCCCCGTTTTTTCCGAATGCTGGGAAATAAGACCCAGTTGTTGCGAATGGATCAGGTGCCCGCTAGATGATGAGATGCTGATTGATCTGTTCTGTTGTCCAAGTTGCCCAGCTATTTTATACGAGCAAAGAGGCAGTTTTAGAGAGACATTATGATATATTCAATACGTAAATTGATACCATGAATCGCCATGTGTCGTTCTGCTATTGCTGTCTGTGGTATTCACAGTGCGGTGCTCTATTAACATCATGCCAATATTTGGGGGTTGTAAATACAATTACTGTTGGAGTCCATTACAATCATAGTATCATATAGAGCACTCATCTATCCATTCATGGAATACATTCTGCGATCCAGTGTGCCAATCAAGGATACTTAAATCTGTTTTTTTGATAAAAATAGTTATTTTTTTCAAAAAGTAGTTCTTCAAAAGTAGTTGTTCAAGTTCAGAAACAGCGGGTCAAGGTAACTACTTGATTACAAAGCAGGTGGGGAAGAGAGAGTTGAGGATGCAGCAGGTAGGTTGGGGATAGGGTTGAGGATGCAGCTGATCGTTCGAAAATGTTATCCTAGTCTGCGTTGCCGATAAATAATTCTACTATCGCGGTCTGTATCTTGTTAGATGTTTCAAATGTAGGATTGTGTTTAACAAAAGCCTGCTTGGAAATTCATAAAACAAAATTTAAGTATCTGACTAGAATAAAATAGCAATTTAACATCATGAAAAATTTTGCCTCATGCCAAATTTGGTTTCGTTAAAAAAAACCTCGAAACATTAATGTCGTTGGCACCTTAAGTTGTGATTAAGCAGAAGCAATAGAGTTTATGCTATAAAGCTGTTGGGTATCCGTGATACAGCTGGTGTTAAGGGGTCGTTAAGCAAACACGATGGACTTGATGCCACACAGCGGTTGGGTATTTGTGATACCGCTGATGTTAAGTGGTTGTCAAGCAGAGGCGATGTAGCTGATGCTATACAGCTGTTGAGTATCCCTGAAACAGCTGATGGTAAGTGTATAGCCGAGGCGATAGAGCTGATGCTATACAATAGTCGTAAAGCCAAGGTTATAGAGGTGGTGCTGGACAGCTTCTGAGTATCCCTGATACAGCAGATGTTAAGTGGTTGCTAAGCGGAGGCGATCAAGCCGATACCATTCCGCCGTTGAGTATCCGTGATACCACTGATGTTAAGTGGTTTTCAAGGGGATCGATCTGCTCTTAAATAGCTGTTGAGAATCCGTTTGTAGCTGATGTTAAATGGCTGTAAAGCAGAGGCGATGGAGCAGATGTCATACAGCTGGTGAGTTTCTGTCATAAAGCTGATGTCAAATGGCTGCTCAGCAGAGACAATGCACCTGATACTGTACAGCTGTTGGGTATCCGTGATAAAGCTAATGGTAAGTGCAGGTGATATAGCTTGTGCTATGTGTTTGCTAAGTTTAGTCGACGGTGAAAATTAATAAATAATTTCTGACGGTATTTGCACTGCAAGTACGGCAAGCAGCAGGTTAATATTTTCTTACACAATACAACATAGTAGTTATTATATTAGATCGGTATTTCCATAGCGCAGATAGAGTGAAACGCCGGTTGTCTGGAGTTCTATTCGTTAAAGCACCCTACAATAGTCGATATAGCTTGTAAGTGCATTTTCTTGAAAAACGCACAATCCTTTTATTTGTGCGTAAATCACAAGAGCACAGAGTTATGTTAAAGCAACAAGCTGTTAAACCGCCTGGCTGCAATGAGAAAGATTCGTTACCGGAAGCTGGGGTTGGATCAATAACATGATAGCCCTAGTTATGCACGGGCAGTAGCAATATGTCTGTGAGCTAACACGCACATTTACACGAGATCAATTATATATAATTCAAAACGAACAGAATGAAATGTAAGACAAGCCATTTTTACTGATACATTACATTTTGACTAATGAGCAGATGCGTACTGCCAGATTATCATTGTACAGATAAGATCCAAGTTGGGTTCACCACATTGCATACAGTTTTAGTCATATAACAACAGAACACTGGAATATACCCACACGTCGGATATTGCAACCCCTTTTTTTTTGCTTATTTTCTGGCCCTGATATACACAAGATCGCTCCACATACATTTGAACGTTTCGAATCCAGCCTTATCCTCAAGGTCCCGTGCACCTGAACACATTTTTCACGGGGTGTCCGGCTCCATGATCAAATAGGTTATGTTATAGGTCCAATTGAACACACCTAGAGTGTGATCACATTGACGTCTACCACCTTCAGTACATCTGCCTCAACCATTTGAATACGGTAAAAGAGAAAGCAGTTGGGCGATTTAATAACGTCAGATATGGGTAAGACAGGGTGAGAATGCCGGCAATGTAGGCGAGTTTTATGTGACGCCATGTACATGTTTGTGGTCTGCGTCCAATGAGAGCACACTGAATGTCTCTGAAGTCATGGAACGTCTCATAAGTTCAAATTGGCACCATAACAAGACTGTGTGTTAACTCCTGTGCCGCTCAGTCGAAGACTCAACAAACCACCAATTCTACGTCAGTTATCAATCCGGATACCACAAACCATCACTTGTATGTGACTAGGCAAGTCACTTGTCCGACAGGACAAATCACCTGTCCCGGGCAAGTGGACAACTATTGGTGTCGAACCCATTCCAAGCATTGAATCGAGAGCAGTAGATAACAAGGTTTAGCAAACTGTTTCCCGCCCCAGTAGGCACATTCACAAAACAGTCACGACCCATCAAGCAGCAGAGCGCACAATCCCCTTGAAAGTCTTTCAATACCACGCCATGCGACTGTTGCGAGTAATCGACGGCTTCCGTTGGAATCATTTCCATGGTTATGCAACAGCAAATACTTCAGTTCATGTAGGCGAGGTCTAAAACAGAGCGTACAAAAACATTTATGTGGTCGCCGAATCTTCCGCAAATGTGGAATCGGGGACAAATCACAGACAAGGACTCGAAAACAACCCAAGAGATTCACTTAGCTCCAGTTCAAGGGATGGTTAGACTAGACACTGGCGCGAGTATTGAATATCATTAACATGTAAACATGTAGTTAGACTAGACCTGACTAGGCGCACCATATGTAACTTGTTTGCACTCGCATGTATTTAAATTGGCAATGCTTGTTTATGGTATATCGATTACTATTACGCGCAACCGAAAATAATGACAAACTGATAGGACCAATCTGCAGGCCCATTGGGCACAAGACAACAGGACCAAGATTTTTGTAGGGAAAAAATTAGTCGTGTAAGGGAATATAAGTTGATCGGACGAATATATTGGAAGGACAAAGGGAATACCGGCAATGGAATGTATTTGTAGATATAGTTGTTCATGCCAACAGGATATACATACTTTTTAGAAAACTCGTAGTATTAATCAACCTAGATGGCTAAATAACAGAGTCAAGAAAGATATCAATAATAAAAGTACGCTGTGGCAAAAGTTTTGGAGAACAGAACATAATCAAGATCTCATATAATCTCTAAAAATACCTAACGTATCAGCACAACAGAAATACGAAAAGCGAAATGATCATAAGAGGACAGTATAGTACTGTATAAAGTTAGGGCAAATGACAAGTTTTAATACCAAATGGGCGATTCTATTCCAGATTATGTGTCAGAGAAAGAATCCGACGGTATTTCACTTGCCACTGTATGATTTTGTTTTATTCCTTCAACGTAACATAGATATATTAGAAAGAATACAAAGGCTTGCTACTAAATTTGTATCAAGTATGTCGAAAGTATGAACGATTGCGCCTGTTACGACTGATAATTCTTAAAACGCATCGTCTCTATGGGGACCTCATTCAGGTATACAAAATGTTTAATAATTATATAACATAAGTGTTCATTTGTTGTTTTCGTTTAGCAAGAGTGAGAACGCAAAATTTCGGGGCCATTTATACTCGTTGACAAAATTTATTGCTAGGACAGAATTATGAAGAAATGGTTGTCCCAATCGCTTTGTGACCGCGTGGAATGGTTTATTAGGCCAGATAGTTTTATTTAGCTCACTGAATTCTTTCAAAAACCAACAGTATTTTTGCCATGGCCAGCGATCGCCTTTAGCCATGTGTTTGCCATATTGATAAATCATTGCAAACATGGCCATTCCCGGTATTAATCTCGACTTGGGTTGCACGGGTTAAAGAGCAGCTGTGCTGTATGGACATGATAACAACATAATGGAACGCGTGGATTTTAGAATATGACCTGTCAAGTTTTGTATCTATTACAACATATGTGACAGGGAAATTTTGGCCAAATGCATTAGGAAATAATAACCTATCACAACAGTACGTGTATGCATGGCTAATTATGGTAACCTCTATCAAGCGATCAAATGACCATATGGCCATTCCCGGTATTAATCTCGACCAGGGTTGCACGGTAAAGAACAGATGTCTGTATTGACATGTTTATAAGTCAAGATAGCTTTAGCCTGACCAGGCATTAGTTAGGTATCATACTATTGAACGTCGGATATTCGATTGACGTGTAATAAAAGGTTGCAAGTGACAGCAGAGAACATGAGATGATTGTTGGAATATTTCAGCATATATAGACATATCATATATATATATATATATATATATATATATATATATATATATATATATATATATATATATATATATATATATATATATATTTTATATATATAATATCTTATATATATATATTTATATATATAGTCAGCCAATGCCATAAAACGATCTGGGGCGAACCAACGATCCATTGTCAATGTGTATAAAATGAAAGTATGGGAAAAAGAGGCTCGGCATGAAGCGTCACCCGTAGCGTTTACAGTCTTCAGATAGCTTCAGAAAAAAGCGTAGTTAGTGTAATGCTAAGAAATGCATTGATTGTCGTGTAACAAATAGTTTAGCCCTTCCAGGTGGTGGAAAATTTCAGCATAAAAGTCATAAAGTTATGCACGATATGACTCAAATGGCAAATAGTTTAATAAGCGAAGCGTTAGTTGCCTGATTTCGAGAGATATAAATTGCAATTCGTTAAGTCAAAGTGCTGTTCACACTCACTGTGATTAAAATGAGCCAAATCTGTATGAAAACAGGCGGCTGTTGCTTTAATGATATCAGTTAAAATCCAAATGACTGGAATGCGAACGCCGATCTGGGGACGTCGGAGCATGGCCGGGTTAGTGCTATTTAACAATCATTTACTGAAGGAGTTTATTTCAGCAACTTGAGCTCGAGGAGTGTTTACGCGTTTCACAACGTCAGGAAGTACCCCGTAGTAATAGGTCAATTTAGTCAGTTTAGAACGGCCTTTTTTATTGATCAAATGCATGACCAGTAGAATTCCTCAAATAACTCCCAAGTACAACTTTTTGCTATAGCTACGAATTCAATGAATAAACCACGTAAATACAGCAATAACCTACCAATCAACTAAGGGTACATCATGAGGATGTCATGAGAGCAATACACTTAAACCATGTGTGTTATTAACTCGTTTGCATTTTAAATGTTGCGCCATGCTGATTTACAGCGATGTTTTAAATTTGTCTGGTCGTTGATGGTTTTACTACAAGCAGATTCTACATCAAGCTATATTGTCCACGTGCTCTACAAATCTCTTTTTATAACACCCGTTGATACATTTAGCATGGAGTTTTTTTACCTCGTCCTAATAAGCGTGAAGTTATGTGCAAGAAAGAACCTTCTAAAAGCAAGGCACCATTACAGCTGTTCCCCACGGTAAATGAATACACATTGCCACCGTTGAGAAGTCGAGGTTCCCTAAATTATGGGTTCTTATAACTACATTTCTGGTTTCCAAATGATATTACACAGGCTGCATTAACTCTACAGGTTATGTTTATCAACGGTGACGACTCGACAGCCGAACTACTAGAAGAAGATATGTGTTATAGTCTGAGAATAATATGACGGACTCTTTATTGTAACGATATGTAAATTTATCCATAAACAGACAATTGCGATGGTTGCATACCTTTTATTGCAAACTATATGTCAATCTTGTTTCTATCAGCACTACATGGTTATTATAAAGTGTTGAATACAGAGAAAATTATTATACACCATTTAATGGAACGCGTGGATTTTAGAATATGAACAAAATGACCTGTCAAGTTTTGTATCTATTACAACATATGTGACGGGAAATTTTGGCCAAATGCATTAGGAAATAATAACCTATCAAAACAGTACGTGTATGCATGGCAAATTATAGTTATCTCTATCAACGATCAAATGACAATATGGCCATACCCGGTATTAATCTCGACTTGGGTTGCACGGTAAAGAGCAGCTGTCTGTATTGACATTCGCTAAAGGGTCAGCTTCACATGGCCCCATCCATATAGCTAATTACTTCCCCAGTGGCCAGCCTTGCTTTGCTAATGTTATAGTCGGTATGTGTATCCAAAAGACGTTTGTCTAAGTGATTCTGTATCTTCCCCCATAAAATATCGATATTTATTGTTGAACGTTAGAGATTCGTATATCTATCAAAGGTTTGACTATCGTATCGTATGATGTATAGATAACTTGTGACGAAAGACTAGAGGCGTCGGGTTAGAATAAATTTGAACTTTATTGCCTTACTTCAATTTGGAATTTTACCTGGAGCTTTGCCTAATCTACCGGAGAGGATGAACCGAGCTCACAAGCTAGGATTGAAATGATTATCAAATGTTGTAATGATTCCCTCAATCACACACTATCCAAATTCTCTTGGGACTAGCAGTAGCCTAGTCAGTGAGGGCAGGGAGAGCATTTTGGGGCGATGCTTAGACAGGTTGGGCACGTGGCGATAGGTTGTGAGGTAAACATGAGGAGAGAGAAGAGGTTGCAAGTGATATATATCTATATATAGATATATATATATATATATATATAATATATATATATATATATATATATATATATATATATATATATATATATATATAGCGGAACAATACATAAAACGATCTGGGGCGAACCAACGATCCATTGAAACCAATGTTGAGAAAATGAATATACAGCACGAAAAAGAGGCTCGGCAGGGAAAGAACCAAGACAACCGGTAGTAAAGTTTACAAGTCAAGATAGCTTCAGCCTGGCCAGGCATTAGTTAGGTATAATGCTAATGATCGTCGGATATTCGATTGACGTGTAACAAATAGTACATAGCAGAACATTATGATTGGTGGAATATTTCAGCATAATAGACAGTCATAGCGTCAGTTATGCACGTTATGACAAGCAGCACATTGGTAAATAGATTAATATGCGAAGTGTTAGTTGCCTGATTTTGAGATATATAAATTGCAATTCGTTAAGTCACTAGTGTTGTTCGCACTCACACCGTGATTAAATGAGCCAAATCTGTATGAAAACAGGCGGTTGTTGCTTTAATGATATCAGTTGAAATCCAAATGACTGGTATGCAAACGCCCATTTGGGGACATCAGAGCATGGCCGAGTTAGTGCTATTTAACAATCATTTACTGAAGGAGTTTATTTCAGCTACTTGAACTCGTGAAGCGTTTAAGCGTTTCTCAACGTCATGAAGTGGGTTCTGTTTTACCCGTAGTAATTAGGCAATTTAGTCAGTTTAGAACGGCCTTTTTTATTGATCAAGTGCATGACCAGTGGAAATTTTCAAATAACGCCCAGGTACTACAATTTGCTATAGAAACGAATTCAATGAATACACCACGTAAATACAGCAATTACCTACCTATAAACTAAGGTTACATCATGAGGATGTCATGTATCGTGGTTGATGGTTTTACTACAAGCAGATTCTACATTAAGCAATATTGTCCACGTGCTCAACAAATCTCTTTTTATAACATCCGTTGATACATTTTGCATGGAGTTGTTTTTACCTCGTCCTGATAAGCGTGAAGTTATGTGCAAGAAAGAACATTCTAAAAGCAAGGCACCATTACTGCTGTTCCCCCACGGTAAATGAATACACATTGCCACCGTTGAGAAGTCGAGGTTCCCTAAATTATGGGTTCTTATAACTACATCTCTGGTTTCCAAATGATATTACACAGGCTGCATTAACTGTACAGGTGATATTTAACAACGGTGACGACTCGACAGCCGAACTACTAGAAGAAGATAAGAGTTTTAGTCTTAGAATAATATGACGGACTCTTTATTGTAACGATATGTAAATTTATCCATAAACAGAAAATTGCGATGGTGGCATACCTTTTATTGCAAACTATATGTCAATCTTGTTTATATCAGCACTACATGGTTATTATAAAGTGTTGAATACAGAGAAACGCATGTGCGTCTGACCGCGGACAGCTAATCTGACAATTTATTTGACAACTTGCCAGAGGCATAAAAATGAGGCTGGCAATCGTTTTTAAATCCTACAGTATTTTTGCCTTAGCCAGCGATCGCCATTTGACCTGTGTTTGCCATTTTGATAAATTATTATACACCGTTTAATGGAACGCGTGGATTTTAGAATATGAACTAAATGACCTGTCAAGTTTTGTATCTATTACAACATATGTGACAGAGGAAATTTTGGCCAAATGCATTAGGAAATAATAACCTATCACAACAGTACGTGTGTGCATGGCTTATTATGGTTACCTCTATCAAGCGATCAAATGACCATATGGCCATACCCGGTATTAATCTCCACTTGGGTTGCACGGTAAAGAGCAGCTGTCTGTATTGACATTTGCTAAAGGGTCAGCTTCACATGGCCCCATTCATACAGCTAATTACTTCCCCAGTGGCCAGCCTTGCTTTGCTAATGCTATAGTTGGTATGTCTATCTAAAAGACGTTTGTCTAAGTGATTCTGTATCTTCCCCCATAAAATACCGATATTTATTGTTGAACGTTTGAGATTCTTATATCTATCAAAGCTTTGACTATCGTATCGTAAAGTATGATGTATAGATAATTTGTGACGAAAGACTTCAGGCGTCGGGTTAGAATAAATTTGAACTTCATTGCCTTACTTCAATTTGGAATTTTACCTGGAGCTTTGCCTAATCTACCGGAGAGAGATGAACCGAGCTCACAGGCCAGGATTGAAATGATTATCAAATGTTGCAATGATTTCCTCAATCACACACTATCCCAATTCTCTTGGGACTAGCAGAAGCCTAGTCAGTGAGGGCAGGGAGAGCATTATGGGGCGATGCCTAGACAGGCTGGGCACGTGGCGATAGGTTGTGAGGTAAACATGAGGAGAGATAAGAGGTTGCAAGTGACACTTGGGACAGCCATGAGATTGGAGAGCTTAGGTATATATATATAGGTATATATATATAAACATAATATATATATATATATATATATATATATATATATATATATATATATATATATATATATATATATATATATATATATATATATATATATATATATATATATATATATATATATATAGCGGAACAATACATAAAACGATCTGGGGCGAACCAACGATCCATTGAAACCAATGTTGAGAAAATGAATATACAGCACGAAAAAGAGGCTCGGCAGGGAAAGAACCAAGACAACCGGTAGTAAAGTTTACAAGTCAAGATAGCTTCAGCCTGGCCAGGCATTAGTTAGGTATAATGCTAATGATCGTCGGACATTCGATTGACGTGTAACAAATAGTACATAGCAGAACAATATGATTGGTGGAAAATTTCAGCATAATAGACAGTCTTAGCGTCAGTTATGCACGATATGACAAGCAGCACATTGGTAAATAGATTAATATGCGAAGTGTTAGTTGCCTGATTTTGAGATATATAAATTGCAATTCGTTAAGTCACTAGTGTTGTTCGCACTCACCGTGATTAAATGAGCCAAATCTGTATGAAAACAGGCGGTTGTTGCTTTAATGATATCAGTTGAAATCCAAATGACTGGTATGCAAACGCCCATTTGGGGACATCGGAGCATGGCCGTGTTAGTGCTATTTAACAATCATTTACTGAAGGAGTTTATTTCAGCTACTTGAACTCGTGAAGCGTTTAAGCGTTTCTCAACGTCATGAAGTGGGTTCTGTTTTACCCGTAGTAATTAGGCAATTTAGTCAGTTTAGAACGGCCTTTTTTTATTGATCAAGTGCATGACCAGTGGAAATTTTCAAATAACGCCCAGGTACTACAATTTGCTATAGAAACGAATTCAATGAATACACCACGTAAATACAGCAATTACCTACCTATAAACTAAGGTTACATCATGAGGATGTCATGTATCGTGGTTGATGGTTTTACTACAAGCAGATTCTACATTAAGCAATATTGTCCACGTGCTCAACAAATCTCTTTTTATAACATCCGTTGATACATTTTGCATGGAGTTTTTTTACTCTCGTCCTAATAAGCGTGAAGTTATGTGCAAGAAAGAACATTCTAAAAGCAAGGCACCATTACTGCTGTTCCCCCACGGTAAATGAATACACATTGCCACCGTTGAGAAGTCGAGGTTCCCTAAATTATGGGTTCTTATAACTACATCTCTGGTTTCCAAATGATATTACACAGGCTGCATTAACTGTACAGGTGATATTTAACAACGGTGACGACTCGACAGCCGAACTACTAGAAGAAGATAAGAGTTTTAGTCTTAGAATAATATGACGGACTCTTTATTGTAACGATATGTAAATTTATCCATAAACAGAAAATTGCGATGGTGGCATACCTTTTATTGCAAACTATATGTCAATCTTGTTTATATCAGCACTACATGGTTATTATAAAGTGTTGAATACAGAGAAACGCATGTGCGTCTGACCGCGGACAGCTAATCTGACAATTTATTTGACAACTTGCCAGAGGCATAAAAATGAGGCTGGCAATCGTACCGCTGTGAGCCACTCATACATAGGCGCAACATTATATTATATGCATAGATCAAATGAAATCAACCACAAAGTGTGTATGCTTGCATTTAAGGCATATGATGATCTCCTAATGGTGGAGGTCACCATGGTGGATATGTTGAATGCAATATTTATACGTAGAGCAGGTATTGATTTCTCATGCATGTCACGATACTCATGACACATGGCAGCATAGTTATAGATTCATTATTAGTTTTTAATGACATGCCGATCACTTTGTTATAAAATGGGTTTATCGTTCGGTCGTTTTCTGGGTGTTCTTTCAATGCTGGGAAATAACACCCCGTTTTCTGTGAATAGAGCAGGAAAGCCAGCAAGATGATGAGGGGCTAAATGGTCAGTTATCGTGACTAGATTGCCGAGCCGTTCCATACGAGCAAAGAGTCATGGTTTCTTATTTGGTGATTCCTTACTTTTGCATTTAATGAATACCAAGCTCGTTGGACAATAAATGCAAACTTTCAAAATTGCACTTTATATTAATGCCATAAAAAAGAATAAGCAAGAAATTTGTTATCTCTTTAAAATCAGATATTGACGTGTTCAATGGTATATGCTCTATTAAGAACCCCTGTCATACAGGCCTATTGTCACATTCTTCTTGAATGTGCACCCTCTCACTATTACAGCACGCCCATGGTATTAATCGAACACACCTGCCACTTTAAAGAGGTTATTATAGGATATCCGTGGTAAGCTTTCCTTTCGTAGAGAAGGTGCGTGTACACTGCAGGATTACTGCCCGTTTCAGAGAGTGCTGATTATCTATTAGCTGGGGCCACTCCGATATTAATTCATAAATTATCCATATAGCTCGAATGGCAAATAATTTGATAAGCAAAGCGTTGCTTGCTTATCACTTGCCCGTTTCTGGGAGCCATCAACGTACATTTCATTAGGTCCTAAGTGCTGGATGCACTTACCGAGATCAGAATGTGCCAAATTTTTATGGAATATATAGCAGCTTTGGCTACATGGATATCAGTAACAATTCAAATATCCAACAAATTGCTAGAGTGCCACTTACCATCCGTTGATGATGAAATACGGATTTGTTTGATTAATTCAGGTGTTTACTTAATGAGTTTGTTTAAACAACTTAGAAAAACAGGAATTTTAGAGGACACATTAACATTAAGCATGTTCTGGTCTATCATATTCTCAATACCAAATGTAGCTTGCTTCAGGATCGCTCGAAGCTTGTTTTTCATGGATCGAGTGCAAGTCAAATAAACAGCTCCGAAACTACCGAACGGACAGCTTCTTGCTTTAATACGAGTTTAGTCCAATAATCCTGTGAGTTCAGCACCAACTTCCTTATTGACTGCAGTGATAAACTAGCGAGGATGTAATGTTAACAGTATATTTTCGCCATTGTGTGGGAATCAGACCATATCCATTCACATAAACACGATGGTTTTACTATAGTAAAGCTCAACGTCAGGCGACATTGACTATGCGCCGGTCAAGATATCATCTCGTTTTATAATCACCATCACATTTTGTATAAGCATGTTATGGCACTGCTCACTCGGCAGGATCAGGTAATGCTTGGTTATTTAACACTTCACTGCTGCTATAACGCGACCAACAAACAAATGCGATTCATTTATATATAACAAACAGCGTTACATGGAATGCTAATAAATAAGATAGGACACGGTGCCGTTGCAGCTGTTCACTACAATAAGGGACAGGATTTAAGTACTATTATGGCTTTTACACACAGGTAAAAAAATTTGAGGTTTCTTTAATTCGAATCACATACAATAGACTAGTATGTATGTTGTTGTTGTTTATCTTTTGAGACTATTAAAGTGTGCTTGTGCATTTGATTTTGTGCTTAGCGGCCAAATAATACCACATATGACGTACAATTACCTGACCGGTGCGCAGTGTATATGGTATTGACGCGATAGCAGACCTGTACGACGCATGTCTGCTTTTGAGGGATATCGGCATATCAATCATTATTGCCAGATAAACGCAGGTTTGCAGTTGAACAATTGTAATTTTGTTCGGAGTAATATAATGACAAGTCTGGGATGACAACATTATTTTGAAGCGTACACAAATACATATGTCGTTTAACATGGCCCGGATGGGTTGGTACCCGCTACCTCTGTTCGATTTGAGCTACCCCATTTTATCCTTCGTCCTTGTGGATGTCATTAACTTCCATACTTAATACACTAGCAACATTGCTGCTGCAACGTATACCTACGGGAAACCGCCGATAACCTATGACATGGTAGCACAAACCTATGACAAAGCTATGACAATGGGCTATTGCCCTATTATTTGGTCGGACCCTATCGAATACAGGAGGGTCTGATGAAACTAAATACAGTTAATTTCTTTATGCCTTTCCACTTCAAAATTGAATACATATTAACCCTTGCGGAAAATTGTGGGTGCGATTAGATGTTCGCTTCGTTGGATCACAACAGTGTACCATAATTATATAGCATTGCCTAAATATAATATATCTTAGGTCCGCAAGGACATTATTCTTTCCCGGCTCCTTGGCAGTATTATTATTGCGATTGCATCTTTTTTACTACGCACGTATGTAACTCGTCGCAAGCAATGCACTTGTCCAATCACACAGTTCACTTGCGTGGTCGAGGAAATGATTGGAAAAATATTGGATACTAAGAATTTAATGCAGCAATTCGCATTCACCAAGAAGCCATGGAGTTGAATAGCCATAATATATCTACCGTGTAAACCAGGAGTATTCACATTGGCGCTAAAACCTGTATTGAAGCTTATTTGAGCCAGGCAAAGCTGTGCAGTTCATACTCCTAGCATTGCTGTGCCAAACCCTAAGCAGCATGCAATGCTCGTTGCATATAACGTTTACTTATCAGGGTGATTGTAATGTTCCTTTGAAATTTGCTGTTGTTTTGGTAAGGTTAAGACGACTACTATTCTCGTTTGTAGATATGTGTGTATACCCGTTTGTCCCTTAACACCTGATATGAAGGGGACTTCGCATGTCTACAGGCAACTCTGTCATCAACCAATCTAATCAAACATCGAAGCAACAAATTGGTGTATGTAACTCAAATATAGTAGTTAAGCTGACAATGGTCAGCACGCAAAATTTATATGAACGAAAGAATGTCCGCGGAGATTCGATCAATTAAAGAGTCTGCTAACATCAAATTTGATCCTCGCATATCCTGACTTCGATCAGCCATTCATACTGTACACATATGCTAGCATAACAGCCAATGGTCAAAGTCTGGCCCAAACGGACAACAACGGGAATAAAAGACCTATGGGGTACGCAGGGAGAGCCCTATATAAACATGAACAAAATTATTAAATTACCCACCTTGCGCTGTAAGCAGCAGTCCATGCGGTAATTAACTAGAAGTCAGTCACACATGGAAGGAAGTAGGTTCAAATCGGTTACGTACCACAAGCCTTTACTGTCAATTACAAACACCAGTACCCAAACTAATCCGTTTGGCCTTAGAACTGCAATCATTCAACTATGGTAGAGAATACCGAAAGGGATCACTTAACTCGGCTGCTGACGCTCTCACCAGACAGGATCATGACAGCAGATCTTGCGGCAACAGGAACCGAGAGTCAGAGGTTCTTCACTGGATACTAATGACCTTAAAGGACCTTAACACCGGCGACTTCGTTGCGGGAATGATCACTTTTACACGTCTAAAAGTTGTCAAATTGTGCAAACTGTTTCAATAAATCTATTTCGAAACAACTACAGTATAACTACTTTACAATAGTTTCGATCCACTAGTGGCATATGTGTCACCTGCTACCCCCCCCCCCCCCTACTCCCACTATTGTCATGCATAGCCCATATTCTTATCGGAGCGACTTCCCAGCCCTCACTAACCAGGTCAACGTATGTCCCATGAGAATTGGAATAGCGTGCCTAAGACGTTGAGGGAAACATTTTAACATTTTAAAATGAGTTCTATCCTGGCCTCCGAGCTCGACATATTTGTATCCAATCAAGTATCAAGTCATCTAACACAGTTCAGTTATTTCTAAACCATACGCCTTGAGTGCGAGTCTTCCCTCATCATACCAATTGCGTATCGTGTACATCTCTACACTACACCAACCATGCCGCCTATATCTAATTAACTGTGGTTACGCACAACATATACATTGTCTCAAATGAACCCAACAAAAGCCTGTCTGACGGCATGGAAGTTTGTGTAACTGTTTCTGTCATATCGGGCTGTATTGCTTGAGTAGCCAACACTGTGCACCATTTTCATGTGGCAATTTGGTTATAGTCACGAATCAAGGTGATTGAATGGAATTGTATGCAGTCAAATTATTCATGATCTGGGCTTAGTTTTCTTGCTCGTGAATAATTGAACGACCTTTGGCTGTGGAATAAGACTCGGTTATGCATTCATGCATACTGGGTATTATTTGTAGTTAAAGCATACGAGTTATAGCTACGGTAAGAGGGATTGTGCCGTCTAGCTATGCGGTGAGATATGCTAACGAGTGAAACACGTGCGTTTGGGCAATTCGCGCAACCATAAAATTTATGCAAACACAAGAAGGAGGATGTTAAAGCGTCAGATGTGTTTCAGCGACATTTTGTAAAGTCGGGCATTGACGTCTCGATCTTCACGAATGGTCTTGTGTAACGGCCGGCGATGGCGGTCAGTCCTTATAAGTACAAGGTGACAAGTTACAAGTCTTAACGCTGACGTCAGTGTCCTACTTTATCATAAATTAGTTAATAGCGTGAGATACTCCGCCGATGGCGTGTCGGGGAGTATTTGGCGAGTAATAATAATGTAGCCGACCCTATATTGTTCGGGTTTGCCCTGGTCGTAAAGGACAATTATTTCCAAAATCCCAATTTTGTCGTAAAAACTTCCAGGTGCGAAACTGTGACGCATATAGGTTGGCCCCATGCCAAGTTGAATTCCCTTCTTGAACTCCTCACTCACTCCTCCGGACCCACTCATCCACCATCTTGAAGGAAACGTACGGAGTGCAGTCTTTTGTTTAGAGTTCGAATTATATTTGGAAACGTGATACGAAACTCGAATTGGAAACCTCGACATTGTTTGAAGGACTTGGAACTAATAAAAATTACTCTGTGGCGAACTCTCGATTTAATTTTATTGAACATCATCCAAGACGGGGAGTACAATTGCCCCGCCGGACTCGATTTACGAATTTGTAAAGATTAACTCTCAACTAGAGGGATACATCAATTTTACAATTTATTGGAGTTCCGCAGTGCAATTCGTAGCAAAATCTGAGTTTCAATAGTTCCGAATCGTGCAGTTTTCAATACCAAGTTAAAAAATGGTGCAACAGGTTACATTTCGAACCGTAAGGTTTGGATGCATTTAGTGCTCGCAACATGGGGTTGTGATTAAAGAGCATATAAATAGACATTAACCATTCATTGCTTAAGTGTATTGGCAGTATGTTATTAAGAGGTGGTGTAATTTTCCCATTTCGATATAACATTATTTCTCTAATTAGTTCATGTACTCATTGATAGGGTTAGCTTCTTATTTCCTTTCCTTGATCCTCATCATTAGCATATTACAAGGATTAACACGAATATATCATAGTGTGAGCCCGATGCCAAAATCATCGATGAACATCACAGGCATGGCATCATGATGATAAATATATGCTCAGCGCATGAACCTCCAAAAATCACAACCGAACGTTATTACATGATGCATCACGTTTACTGGTGTAGAAGATGGCTTATCATTGATCACCTAAGTACCGTGATTCAGTTAGGGTTGCATCACCCATGTCAGTTATTGATTTGGATGCTTTCTGTTATAACACACTACTGGCCTACAAGTTGTTGCATATGTAAGTATTGACGCCAATCTGAGGCCGCCTAAAGGTGCCGAAATATTAAGTAAGCCGTGATTACACTGCACATCCTCGTAGGGCGTAATGATTGAAGGATTCATCGATATCTATTATTATCATAACGCCCGGTTTCAATGCGCTGTATCTGTGATTGGCTAGATTAACGGCTGAAAATGTAAACTGCCCCGCGTCTTCCTTACAAAACTATCCCCGTAGCAGATGGTTTTGTGCGTAAGTTTTGCGATTTGCGAGCAGATATGGTGGGGATTTATCCACTCTTACCTGGCTCTTAAATTTGAATTCTTTTTCATAGACGATACTGTCATCCACCTGTAATCTTACCTGGCTGCTACTTAGGGAAATCTTAAGAATGACTCGGGTTTTTAAACATATTTTCTCATCAAAGAGGCATTACTGATTTACCAAATACTGTCGTGGGATGATGGAGACCCTATTGCGGACAACACCTAGATTCGGGGTTGCAAAATGCGAAAAAATGTGCTGATGAATTTGTGTAGATCCAAAAAGAGCCAAGTACTCCTCTTCGTCACCTAATTCGGGGTTTAAATTGTTTCTGTAATTAGTCCAAAAAAGCCAATTCGCATTAAGTTATTGTTTTGAATTGACCCTATCAGTTACACGTTGAATGCGCAAACATATATATACCGAGCATTAATATGTTACTATTCGCTATAAGTATCGTCTCTACATCTACATAGGCAAATTAGCTTGGAATATGTTGTACTTTGTTCCGCTATTATTTTTCATGACAGCAGATGAACACATTCAGCGCTCAGCACACATGATAAAGCTGAGATCAATCGTATTATCCGCTCATGTCATCGAGATTACCAGCACTATCACTAACCAACAATGTGTGGCAATTACGCACTGACTTCTTTTTAAGACGCATCATAAACAATAGCATCCTATGCTAAAATTATATCTTCGAATACCAGACAAAGAGAGAGAGCATATTTAAACAAGGTTCTGAAACCAAACATTGCGCAAGAAGGCTGGTAGCTTTAGGTCTTATCCCATCAATCATTAGCGCAAATCAAGATGTTTGATTTATTGAGCACAAGAATTACTATAAATATTTTTATTTATTGCACGTGTTCGCTGTCAATTTTTTAAACAGCGTCGAAGATAGATAAAACGACATAACAGGTTAATTGACTAATTTGTATATTCAACGCTTGACGTAGATTGAATATGCTCAAAACGCGAACAATGCACGCGATTACCAGAGTCATTATCTATTGTAGCAAACACGGAAAAAACGGAAAAATAACAGAAGGTGAAATTTTGAGGCACATTGGAATTGTGAGCGTTAAAGTCTCGATCCGATTTTGCGCGATGTAATGAAAATGTATGAAAATATATTTTAGATGACAACCCTAGCATTGGATATGGGCCACAAGCTGGAGGCACACATGCCAAACGCAAAGCACATCGAGTCTCGATCCGATTCAATAGATGACAAGCTGGTAAAGTATACATAATGAATGTAACCTATATCAAGTAGCGGAACGCAAACCTACATCAAATGGCGGCCCAATTCAGTAGATGACAAGCTGGGAGCGTACATACTGAATGCAAGTGGCCTACATCAAGCTGGGAAATGTAACCTATATCAAGTGGCGGCCCATTCATTCAGTACTGAATGTAACCTATATCAAGTGATTCAGTGGATGACAAGCTGGGAGCGTACATACTGAATGTGAAACCTACATCAGTGGATGAGCTGGGAGCGTACATACTGAATGCAACCCATTAAGTGGCAGCCCGATTCAGTGGATGACAAGTACATACTGGCAATCTACATTAAGTGGCGGCCCGCAGTGGTGACAAGCATACATACTGAATGTAACCTATATCAAGTGGCGGCCCATTCAGTGGATGACAAGCTGGGAGCGTACATACTGAATGCAACCTCATTAAGTGGCGGCCCGATTCAGTGGATGACAAGCTGGGAGTACATACGTACATACAAGTGATTCAGTGGATGACAAGCTGGGAGCGTACCTGAACAACCTACATTAAGTGGCGCCCGATTCAGTACACTGCAAACTGGAAGCGGACAGACACAATTTATGGTGCAATAAACTACCAAATTGGAAATAGAGACTCTTCAAAGGAGAGATCTTACATAACGATGTAGCACAGGGTCTACTTAATGCTAGTCTAATAGTATGACCAAATGTGTCAAAATCTCAGCCCTGTTTAGCGCGCTACATATATATATATACATATATATATATCGTATATATATATGATATATATATATATATATATATAGATATATATATAATATGATTATATATATATATATATATATATATATATATATATATATATATATATATATATATATATATATATATATATATATATATATATATATATATATATATATATATATATATATATATGGTTATTGTCTGGAGCTCAAACTAATCCTAGTACAAAGAGGTCTCGCTAATCTCGTTGCCAGTAGACGGATCGGAGTAATAACTTAGGGTTTGATGCAAAACGCGGTACGGCCAAATGAATAATGGATCGTAATTCACTAGTCAGTAAGTGTGTTTGCAGCAACTTGATTTGCTGGTTACATGGTGATGAATGTCGGGTAACTAGTGCCGTAAAGGCTACCGTATGTGCGCTAATTGAGATGAATGCGAAGCATGTGATGAAGCCTGTAACCCAAATTGTCAGGTGCTCTATAAAGTAACACGATTTGAGTACTGACTAATTGGGGTCGTTTGAGTAACGTTTTACTTCGCCAAAGTCATGTCACGTAAATCCAGAGACCGCATCAATCTACGTATCGACGACATTACTTTACTTGCAATACTCCATCAGTTTAAATCATCAGCACGATCGAGATTCAAAACACATCTTATAATTATTACCCGCATATCGATTAAGTTCCTCCAACAATTGAGTAACCGCTCCACCCCGCAATAGATACTCATATAATGGTCATTGGAAAAGCGTGTTAGATCGAGAATGGTAATTAGGGCCGAAAAACAGTGGCAAGGGAAAGATGAAGAGGTGTGAGGTTTGACATTAACGACGTCGCGTAGAGAAGTAGCGCTTGAGGGAAGAAGCATCATAGGTTAGCCTCATGATGTAATTTGCCAGCGAACTGTAATATAACCCCATCTGCTATGGATAATAATTAAGTCTTATTTGCACTCGACTAACGTGGTGAAATCTGCCAAATAATCATAGCGTTTATATTTTCTTATCCAAGATCTTCCGGATTGAGTAAATTTAAAAGAATTCGTGGTACCCAAAACACCGAACGCGTGTGCATGGCAAACATAGAAAAGCATGTCCGCAGGTATGAGCCCTATTGCATTACCTACGATACTTAACACTAGTTGCAAAAAACTACACCCGTGGCAGTAGTTGCTGTTATAACCACAATCCCGATACACGTGATTGGTGATAACAATCGCCCACACAATATATCAACCGGTGATGTACTGCGGGAAAATCAATGATATTTAATAACTGCGTATTTTCACTGTAACCAAGCAAAACTCGTTGAATGATATCAGACGGACGTTAGACCTGATTGGTAGTGTAATGTTAGACAATCGCTGACAGCGCCCTTGAGATATAGGTAATTTAATGACTTAATCATGCATTTGTTTTTATCCATACGTGGAAAACATTCGAGTTGCCTAGTTGCAGACAATGTGGACTCTTGGTCTTGTACATTGCCATAAGCAGCTCGTTTATGTAGGGATCAATAACATGGTGTCACCATTAGTAAGTAGATGCAACAAGCTCTGGTGCTAAATGGCCTAGTGTAATGCATGCTTCAAGCAGTGTAGAATAGTAAATAAAAAGTAAACCTTTGTATTATAGTTCCAGCTCATTTGAATACGTCAGACATATCCTAGAATTCTGGGGATGGGTGTTTTTGTTTTTCGAAGCAGATGGCTAAGGTTGAGTTTGTATCAAACGTATGCATGAACATAAAGCATGATATTATTGCATGGCACTGACACATATTGGTTAAGAATCAACAGGTGTTGTGTCCCATTTCGGATACGAGCTGTCTGTATTGTAATAATATATGGACTGAGTATTTAAGGCAAATTTCGGGGACAACTTGAAGGAGGTAAAATCCGCCTTTCCCTCGACCACATCCTGCATCACAATCCGGACACTTAGAACGGATACAGAGGTGATAGTACAAAAAGGTTTCCTCATTTTGTCATTTTGCTTATGACGGAATGGATGATTGCGTAAGTTATTGCGAAGGGACCTCAAAATAAGCCGTACAGGTCTTGGTAATGTGAATCGTCATCTTACTAAAAAACAACTATACGAACGAGGCGTGAGCATGGTAAACTTTTGTTACCGGCAAAAGTAGAACACGGCCGACGAGCTGTATCCTATATGAAGAGTCGCTATAACATAGCTGAAAATATCCACCGCGTGGCCAAAATCTACTTATAAAGTGCACTGGGTAAGTGCCGAGTAAGTGCATTTTCCAGGTCCCAATACCATCTAGGACGTAAGCTGTTCAAGATAGCGAGTAAGTTATGAATGTAGTATTTCGTACATTTATTTTCGCGGCTTGGCAATGCAATATAATGACAGCTTCACTTTGCTTACCCGAACAAGTGAGATGATGATGAGTGGTTTCTGGTGTAAAGGTTGTGGAGATGAACCATAATCTTTGACACAAATAAATCACTGCGAACAATTTACTTGTGTCTAAAACGTCGATTATAATTATTAAAAGGACTCTCACGTATGGTGGCCTTATCGATAATTCGTTGCCAATCATTTTACTTGCGCAGTTGTCGCTAAATTATGCATTTGTATCCCAGCTTAATAGTACTCTGCACCGACCACTTCATGTTTCATATGTGTGTACATACATATATTAAATATGCATAAATTTTAAACCTATAATATAAATTTTAATGTATATATATATATATATATATATATATATATATATATATATATATATATATATATATATATATATATATATATATATATATATATATTTATATTTATGTATATATATATATATATATATATATATATATATATATATATATATATATACATATATTTATATACAATATATATATATATATGATATAGATAAATATATATCGATATATATATATACATATGCATACATATATATTTATATTGTATCCATATAATAAACATATGTGTATATAGATATATCAACATATATATATATATATATATATATATATATATGTATATATATTTATATATATATATAATTTTCATATTTGGTAGAATATAATATAGACTAGAATTAGCTATCGTCAGAGACACGTTTTTTTACAAAAGGTGTGTAGGTTTGAGACAATATGCCGGAAGTCGCTGGACATTTTTGTTTTTGTTTTTGCTCACTGTTGACTATGCGACACAGCTATCGCACGTTCGTGTGTGTGGATTTTTAATCAGAGAATAACCAACAATAATCTAAGCAGACGATATATTATTGTTGACCGTGAAATGAATACAACTATATATCTTGGGATTAGTATATCCGTTTTAAATGATCGTAGTTGTACTGAATTTGTATGTATTAATGCCTCCCATGATAACCAACATTGGCCCATTTGACCTCCAATGTTAGCTATTGGTAATTGTAGCGTTCGCCAAAATGACCCGCCAGCCAATCACCAATCCCCACAGAAAACCCCGCTTCACCTCTATTAAGTATTAATGCAACTGCACAATACACGGTCAAAACAAACTCCATAAAGAGACTCTCGCGACTGACTTCATCGTAACACCTACATATTGACGACGACAGAAACAATCAAACAAGGAGACAGCCAAACTTATATCGGAATACAATCGTATTCCACATCGATTCGATTCCTCGCTTAAGCGTCATCAATGGCTGCTTTCTAGCAACAACGACCATTCTACATAAAAGGCAGCTAGCTTCGTCCCCCTTCCTATACATCCACGTCTGGTCTGATGTTACAATGGGATTACACTTATTAAACATGATATGAAAATCTCTCTGCAGACTTTCAGTGATAAGTGGTCAGCATGAGTATACGAACGGCAACAGCTGGTTTTATATGCAAGTGTGGTCTACATGTAGAATGTCATAGTAAGCTGTGATACACGGTGTCCCGTTAGTTTTCAGATCATAGGGCAACAAAATAATATCAATTATAAACCACAACTCATTTTCAGAATTGTGCTACGGTCATTATCTATCGAGCATTACAAGAAAGCCTACTCATTTCGATGATAGCATTGCACTGCGCGATTTGGGGCTGACCAATGATAACCATTGCTTCGTTCTAAGTCTGGTAAGCTCCGTAGAAATTGGAAAAGCTACCAATAGGTTTCAAGATCACTTAAGCTTTCAAATGCTTAACTTTATTTTAGTGAAGCACTCGGCTTCTATTTGTAGATAAAGGTAACAAAGCAAAATCGCATTATAATTCTCTGACAAATTACTGCTTTGACTTTATACTCAATTATTAGCCATTTGCTTCATATGACGGTGATTGTAATGCCCGTTTGATCAGTACCATGGCAGGTCCATTGTTGTTCCTATACCTAGATGAAGTGCAAGTTAATAGCACAATGATACGTAAAATGATTATCCTTTACATGTAATAAGTAAGTTATATTTAAATGCTCAAGTGCATGTCGTTTGATTGCGAAGCTATCATATATATGTAAGTCTGCCATGAAAGAGGTTGCCGGTTTTATACTTCATTATGTTATGTGTTGCCAATAGATAATATAATCCTTCACATGAACATAAGTGATGCAACAGATATGTAAATGATGTGACACGGTTACATAAATCATCCCTATGATGAGGCCGTAAATCTTCATCAAGGAATCTATCGTGTTGCATTAGTTTTGTTAAGCCGTATAAGCACAAACAAGTGATTGCAAACCGCAAAGTTATTAATGGCACAGACAGAATTGTTTACCGATTAAATTAGGTTCTAGAGTATCATGTTTTCATGTTTATAACTGGTATACAGTTATATGCTTTTTAGTATTAGCATAATCATTACATAAATCTTCACATATCGTAAATCCCAAGCAGTCGGACAACTGAAGTAGTCATTACAGTTCAGGCCCACGTGTGACAAACAATCATCAGTGCATGATATCGGATATGTTGTCGGCGCGGCCCGTGTCCATTTTGATCTTTACAATAATACCACCTGCGATTACATGTTAAAAAATGCGGTTCAATGAAATAATCCCCTAGGCAATATTGCTTCAACAGTCACTTCGCGAAGAAAATAAAGTTCAGAAAACAATTTCTTCATCTTTGAATTAGGTCACAGGTGTTGTTTGTACCTCTTGTCCTGCAATTGATAACAACGTTTGCAGTTGTTTTCTCATTCACATATCAGTAATTTATTTTGCCTATTACGACCTAACATCGGATCGAAGAACACTGGCTACAAGTTATATGAGAACGTTGTTACACAAGCAAATTTACATTAATAATGACATGAACAAGTTGTCTTTGAACCTCAGATGCTGTTTTCAACAGTTAGAACAGTGGTATTAACTCTCATTGAAACTCCGTGCGATGTAGCATAACCCACATAATCCTTCTCCATGAATGTTGTACCCGTTAGGACTTTCTTTGATTGCTTAGCTTCTGGCAATTACAAATTGACTGATCGTGTTCGTGTGTTTCGATGATAAATGGAAGTCAAATAAAAGTCATCCCAGGTCTTGAGCAATGATTACTGCAGATAGAAAATAATGGCTATATGGCTTTTTATATATGTTGCCCCTCTATAGGAAACGATTAATATTGCAGACACTAATGAATATATTCACTGGAAGCTGCAGTAGCTGGAACAAAATGCTACATAAATGAATGAATGAGCTCAGACGTGCGGTAACCTTTGTAAGGCAAGTGTGTTTGGCCTGTCAGTCAGCAAGGGCAATATTGATTTCATTTTCCTCCAGGAAAATTTCCGAATGCAATGTTTATTGCAATCGAGCCATGAGGAAATTATATTGATTGGCTTACATGCAACATTGCTCTAACTATTCATCGACTGACTCAAATGTTAAATTAAGACTCTTGCTTTTAAACGATCGTTGCTATCCCAGCGATTCCACGTGGAAATGTTCAGGATTAATCATGGTATGTAATATTCAGCTAATGAGTTGTAAAAACACTTGATAGTAGTTTTAGTGGCCAAGAATGGAATATGTTTGTAACATATTCATTATATATAACGCCTATCTACTTTTAGGGTAAGATAAAGTTCACCTGCAATGATCCCCACAATTTATCAAAGGATGATGAACACCAATGGAGCATTACACGAGACAGCATCCATTTTTTGAGCGGCTGTCGTCGCTTGGCTTGCTGACAATGCGATTAACTTTTCAAAAAAATGAGAGTATTTGTTAATCAAGATTAGACATTTAACATCGTATTTCACGGTATATCATCCCACCTTTGTTAATGTTATGTTGCACATAACTTTGCATGCCGGAGATGTTCCATGGCAATGAACATTATTGACCATCCATTAAACCTTGATATGAAAGTGAAAGATAGCTTAATTAGTACAAATACAAAATTTACACGTACACCTGTCTACCAGACGCGTTTTATTAAGGTCAGAGAGAGAGTTCTGTCTTTGCATTCTGTTTAGCATCAGCCCTGTTCTGTAACGCCACTCGCATTTAGGTATGGAATGCTGGAGTTACATATATTATAGATGTCAACAAGTGACAGTTAATGACATTTCAGGTCTGACAACTATCCACAAACGCAATGAACATTTCTTACAAAATGAACAATACCCAATACAATTTAAAATATCTAAAGCGAGATAGAATGAGAATGTCTAAATGAATTACATACCTAGTGCTGTTAGGCACAATATGTAATGTTAGAAAAACTATGCGTGGTGTATATATATATACATTTATATATAAATAAATATATATATATATGTATATATATATATATATATATATATATATATATATAGAGAGAGAGAGAGAGAGAGAGAGAGAGAAATAAAATGAGAGAGGGAGATAAATGGTTTAAATATATATATATATATATAGATATATATATAGAGATATACATATATATATATATTTATATATATATATGTATATATATATTTACACATGTATATATGTATATATATATATATACCCATATATTATATATATATATTTATATATATATGTATATATATATTTATACATGTATATATATATATATACATATATATATATACTTATATATATATATATATATATATATATATATATATATATATATATATATATATATATGTGTGTGTATATATATAATGTAGATATGGTAGATATTCCTTAGATAGCACCAACAGTTTTTGCATTTCTCAAATACATAGTTTTCAATCCGATTCTTAAACTATATGGCACTGTCGGAGAAATCAACCCTTGGATGACGCTGTAAACTCTACAGAAGTTCAGATTTAGCCATTATAAAAAGGTTCTTTCCAACAGAATATTGTGTTGGTTTGTTTCAACATAGGTCGCTTTAGGGCTTTTACTCGACGCTTGGTTGATCAGGCAACACGCATGAACTCATGAACCCCTGCCTCTCTCATCCATCCCACAGGCCCAGCTACGATTTTTATTTTATCCGTCTCTCGCGTCAGGGACGTTAGATCTTCTAAAGCAAATGATATCCACCACTTTTCAGGCGTACCAAACCAAAAGTCGTCAAATTTAAAAAAAACATTTTGTCGCCAGTAGATACTTTCTAAGCAGATGTTACTAACGGTCACGTTCTAAACTACATAGCCCCGTAGTTAAAAGTCTTGCAAAATAAGCGTTTGCAGATTTATTTGAATTATACCTCCAATTATGACTCGTCGTCATTGAAGAGTTAGCCAAAATGACACCAATCGCTCGAAAGCGGATCAGCACATGAAACCAGTCTTTATATTCAATATATATACTTATTGAAACTAACAGAAGCGAGAAAACAGTAGGCAGCAAAACAAATATCGAAATAAAGCGTAATGGTCGGCTAGCCTCAATATCATCACATACAGCTATGTCCGGTCAAAGATTCCGTAAAGTAACAATGAAAATCAACGTTGATATTGAAACCTACCATCAGCTACCTTCTTATGATATATTTCCAGTATGAGTAAACTTACGCCAATGGGTGGTATCATCAATCGATTGTGATCCGCCTTTAGAAAATAGGGCAACACCATAGCATCGATTGTAAACAACCACACCCGTTCAGATTTGGAAATAAACATTACTGAAATCTGCTAATATCGCATACACCAGGTCAGCCAATTACAGCAACATACTACGTCAATTGCGCTGGTTCTGTAATGTATTCTTCCTTAGCTCAGGCCCAACATTGACCCCAGTCCCTGATATTAGATATTTTGTCGGCGCCGCCCATATCTATTTGGATCGTTACAATTATACTTCCAATGACTAGATGTTACCAAATGTGGTTCAATATGCATGTTGTTCATGCCTAATATAAATTGATAACTTCGTATGTAGTTGTGCACCCATTCACACATTAGCAATACACTAATCATTACAATTTTTGATTCATTAGCTGTGGCAGGCGTAAATTATACCTTAGAATTCAGTTATACGCACTTTGAGTAGCACAAGCTGATTAACACTAACACAAAGCTGAATAACCTCTGCTTCCTTATTTGGTAGAGTAAGATTCATACTGGGTTGCATAAGTTGCCGAAAGTTGATTAAGACAAGACCAATAACCCAAAATGCCCCCAATGTCGTTGTCTCTACACAAACATTAATTATGAATGAGCGTGACTACGCAGATATTGAGCACTGTGTGTCTATTTTACTTTATGCCGTTGAATCAACAAAATGTTAGAGCTGCTGTGGTAAGGTAATTATCGTGCTAGGTTGTCTCTAGGCTTATTACATTCGATGATAACAACCTGCTCAAAGGCGCTAATGTTTGTCTTGTATTAACAATTGATTGAATGCAATGCTAGTTAACATACTTTTGGCGGATTGGTTCCTATAATATGACCAAATGGTCGACATGGGTATATTATGATTGCTAGGCGCTAGGGAATAGCGCTGTAACGCGCAAATTAACTTGCAAAATGTTAACATTTAACGCTTCGCATTAATCAAATTTACTTAAACGCCAACTATGCGAACAACTACATAAAATATATCCCGCTATAGTAACAAAAAAGATAGAAATTGACAAGAGGGGATACTTAGAGACTGCAGATATTTGCATAAAAGTGACGGGTGATGCATTGAAAAATGGTTAAAGAATTAATATGAACACTATACATACTTACTTGCAGTGTTAATGTTATATAGGGTTTATGTTTGAGCCATAAATGTATACTTATCTGATAATTATCATCCGATACAAATGGCGGACCTGGTTGAAATAGACCAACGCATTCACATACATGTGAAGTAAATACTAGCTTGGCGATGGTATTAGTTTACAATGTAAAGGGACAGATTGATGCCGAGTATCACATTTGATTTTTTTCAGCACTTTCACCTTAACGCAGCACACGCAGAGGTCTGTCGGACGACTGTTATCTAAGGTGTTACATGCTAGTATTGATGACCAGATGATTGAACACCAATTGATCAATAGCAGTTAAAACTCTTAACTAAGAAATACGCAGTGCAAAATATCTCTTCACGTATACTACATACTAAACATCTGCTGGGGTCAGATACTTAATTATTTCTGTCAGCGGTGGGGTAATATCAAAGAAGCAACGTCAAATATAAATGCGTCACATCATTTGACAACATGTCGGTGCGTAAGCCAATCTGTAATTAATAACATATATAAATAAATATATATATCTACTGGTTATAAGATTCACCTGCATTTTGGACCTTTTGCTCTGTAAAGATTAGATACAGGCGCTTGGATAAAAACTCGCTGGCAAGCGGCAGCAAAAATTCATAATTTGTTGCAGCTAATTACATCGGTGCCATTAAGCGCTGTAGCAATTACCAGTTGCACAAGCACCTCATTACGTCATTGGCGATAAATATCTTCAAAAGTTAACGCTTCGCTGTTCGTTTGATGACAGTGGCGGGGGATGCTTTGAAATGAGCAACCAGTTAGCTAAAGGAATCTTGCATGATGGCCGTATAAATTACTACATGTTGCTGTTGTGTTTAGCTCTTGAGTATTTTACGACGCATCTTTGTACTGATATTCATTGACCTCAAAATGCTAATTTATTGCATAAAAAATGGGTATATCATATATTATCACACCTAAGCTAATCCCAAACATCCGCAAAATAATAGCTTTGTCTGTAAAATATTAAAGATCATATAAGATTACACGCTTGTAAAACAAATGTGTGTCTTATTTTAGACCAATTGAGCTGAAAAAAACTTGCGATTTGCAATAAAGGAAAAGTGTTCCATTGAGCTGAAAAAGTTTGCGATTTGTCGGAATCAAACCGTGGTTAGTTATGTGCCTTCATTTGGCCCATCAGTCAGCAAAAGCAAAATTTATTCCATTTATCTCTTGGGAAATTTTCGATAGCACAGCAGTATATCTCACAAGTGCCATAATGGTAATATATTGCTCTGCTTTGAAAGCGGCGCTGGTCGGTGAAAATTATAACATATATACTGAGATAGCAATAACATATATGGTCGATGTCGGAAATGTAATGCACATGGTTTCCATTGATGTGCTGATAGTACCAAGTCATCCAGCTACTTTTATTCGAACCTGTCTACCAGGTGGGTTTTCGTTGGGTCGGATAAAGTATTGTGTACTCTCATGTCTGTTTGGCATCACCTCTTTTCTTTGATTGTCATGAACAATACAGAAATTTATAATTCAAAGTCTTGTACTTCATGTGTAACCGCTTTCTTTGTAACAAATATTGCCGACTAAAGTATTTTGTCTTAACAGGGGCAACGAAATTGTTTCAGCTGTTGTGGGTTGGTATTAACTAACAACATGGTCCTTTTTCGAATCGAGGGATTTCATTAGTCGAACGATTTATTTGCGTGCTAACAAAGTTGTTCTTTAGGTCAAGCGCAATGGTTCGTATAAGTAAATGTAACATAGCAGTGGCAAAATACGGCTGGATGTTATTAAGCTGATCACCCTGCTGGTTCGGTAAAACACGACACATGCTCCATTAACCTACAATGTAATGGTAATTGCAGAGAGTATTGTACCTTATCTGACTTTCTGATTAGATGTTCGCATGATAAGTGCAAGTGGACGTTGAGAGCGAGCACTGGTACGATTGAAATCCCTGTCTCCTAATTGTTCATCAACTGATATTTTATGGATCTAACGATTTTTACAGGAGCTTACCTGCGCACATGCTCCAGAACACTTAAATATATAGGTGCTTGACTTGGCTTTATATATTATATATATATATATCTATATCCTAGATATATATATATATATATATAATATATATATATATCTCTATGTTATATCTCTTTAGTCTCTCTCTCTCTATCTCTATCTCTCTCTCTCTTTATCTATATCTCGATAAGGCATCCACTCGTTGCTGTATATTTGTCTATATATCTATATATATATATACGTATGGATATCTTGCAATGATGTATATAATATATATATTATGCGCCCTTGATAGAGGCCCGTATGATAACATATATATCGCCCGTTTGCTGTAAACCTAGGCAGGTTGATGTCTACAACGATACGCATCAGTGTCACATATTTCACCAAATAGTATTGATGCGTTTCGACACGTAATTGGGCGCTTTTAGGCCCAGATATGGATAGAGGCGGATTCTGTCATAAAATATATTGGTGGCGCAGAAGACAACAAATTAGTTATTCTCACCCAGAGAGCCACAGTCACACGTTATGTACAGTATTCGGCTGGCTTGTTGAAGATGAATGTTTGGATTTTTACTATTGCACTCAGCAAGACAATGTACATTGCCACTAACAGGTGCAATGAGTGAACAGTAAAGCTGTATGGAATTATAAGTCTATCTGTAAGAAGAAAAGCACCATCGGGTATATTGCTTCTTTCTGATAGTTCCATATTCATCTTTTTTGTCGTGAATGACTGATTGATGCCATAATCTTGGTTACAATATGTAATCTACCATCCCGCTGTTCACACAATACTTGTCGCTGTCACAACGATGATGCTACTTACATCTAACCATGCATCACATATTGTATTGTAATGATACGCTTAGATTAAGCAAACAAGTTGATATGAAAAGGACAGTTAATATGTAAAAACGTTAATTTATTAAGCACATTATATTATTGCATACATGTTAATACCAGACTCATTACGTAGTTTGCTAAATCTTTAGTCGGTATTAAAGACGTTCGCATATTATCGAAAGGATTTAATCATAAGCACTACGAGAGTAAATGATTAACGCGAATCGTATTACTTGGGCTTGTGAGGATGAGAAGTTGTGGCAGTGATGCGCATGCGCGGATAGGGCGTACTGTAACCATTGGGAGGCAACTCTAATTTGCAAAGTCATGACTTGTGTGTATGCGATGACTAATGTACATATTCGTGCAGGTGTAACTCCCCGGCAAGCTTTATTTTAGGGAAATTCTTCAACTGAATTGAGCAATACCCTAAAACTTAGCGATAGTCATGATACCAACTACCCACCAGCTGCGCTGCAATGAAACATAATCCATGGAAATAAAATTCACCATCAAGTCGGATTCGTCAGCATTTGATCACAACAACTTGATGTGTCCATCTGGTCTTTGTGATATATATCAGGCAAACGTAGCATATGTAAAGTACATGTTCGTGCAGGTGGAACTCCACGAAAAGCTTTATTTTAGGAAGATTCTACAACTGAATTGAGCAGTACCCTAAAACTTAGCGATAGTCATGTTACCAGCTACTCACCAGTTGCGCTGCAAAGCGTAATCCATTGAAATAAAATTCCCATCAATGTCGGATTCGTCAGGATTTGATCAAAACAATCGATGTATTGCGCATATCTCGTCAGATGTGTGAACATCAGGCGAGATATGGAAATGCGCAAAACGTAAGTACCCGGATAAAAACAACGGCTCTGGCATTTCCTGGAATAATTGCAAAGCCATATTGTTTTTATGTAATCGCTGTTCATGTGATCAGCAGACTATTTGCTGATAACAAATACGGAACTATTACGGAGCCTTTATATGATTGTGTAGATGTTAAACGTAACATCATCTTAATAGGTGCAGTTTCGTTGGATTGCGCTTTGATACGGGATTAGGTTAAAGGTGTGGCAGTGTGTGCTATGCAGTAAGTTTTAAACGGCAGACATTGTACTTGAAAAGGTGATCAGGTTAAATTGTGGAGGCAAAATGATACACTTTATTGGGATAAATAGACATACAATAGACTTCAACACAGCGGACTGCATTTTCGACCTCATAAATTTCATCAAAACGTACTTGATCTTAATATTATGTTAATAGTGAGAAACATTTATCTTTGCCTTCTATCAAGCCGTAAGCACATAAACAGGTAAAGCAGTGAAACTATATCTGTTAGCGTTGATATCATGAGAGTAGCTCTAAGGGTCAAAATGCTTGATAATAAGCAGCTTGGAAAACAAGGGTTTCTTGCTTGAAGGATGATAGCGTTCGTTTTGAACAAAACAATGCATCAGCCACGTTACAAAGTTTTCGAATACTTTATGTATCATATGCATAAGATGTCAGTAAATACGAAAATCTTTACCCTTGGCAGGTTGTAACCTGTCATTTGCTCATTCAACCTTTGTCTCGTTCCTATATCTAATTAGGACAGTGATAAGATGAATGATATGTAAATAGTTATGGCTTACCAATAATGAGCAATCCAAAACTAAGTAATATTTATCTAGGCGTCACTAAACCGTTTAATGATGAGTTGAGCATTCGTGTTCAGTCCAGCAGAGGCAGCATTGTGTAGCAATCGAATGGTAATAAACTTTTTCCAGATTGAAACTTAATTTGGTTGAAAATATGGAAAAACATAGATATTATTATCGGTGATTGTGTTTTTATGTAAGGTCTTTGTTTGCCTTGTTGCGTATGCTTTAAGACATTTGCAATAGCAACATGACCGATCGCGTCCATTTGCTGGAATATAACAAGGTAAATGATGAATTAGCGAGTCAAACAGTTGCTGATGTTGTAACACAATGTGATGAACGAGCTTAAACTGACGATACTCTAAGTAAATTTGGTCCTTAAAAGTTAATAGGTAAGCGGCCGAAAGAAATATTATAATTGCCTTGTCTGACAGTACAGACAGCATGTGTGCAGCATTATTATACAAAGATAGTCCACAATTTTAACCTTATTCCTTGTTGCAGGTCTAATGCTTATGCTTTGTTACTAGGAATATTTAGATAAGTAGCTAAGTTGTTACAGTGATATCACAAGTAGCAAGTTAGGGTCAAACACACTCAATTGATCCTAGCTCTTGTATATTACTCCTTTGGACCGCACCTCAAACGCACCTGACGAACTACTGCACCACGACGAATCAAAACTTTTCATCGTTACGGCTGGATTTGCTTTGTGTGACCTCGCTTACAATTTGCAATTGCAAATGTGTACGCCAAATTAAATCTGCTGGAGCTTTTTTGAACAATAAACCACCTAAATGAAATACCATTGTTAAGTCAGCTGCGATAAAAACCATTAGATTCACGAAAAGTCATTAAATCAAAGCAAAGCTGCTTGCCAAAGAAGCTTCATATTACAATGATGGTTGTTTTTTAACAGAAAGATCAGGTCTTTTGGAAATTTTTGTTTTAATTTGGTTGGATAACAGGTGTATATATGTTTTGAGTTTGTGGAGACCGTAGCACATGTAAACACAATAACAAACCGTCATTTATACTTACACTTTGGTGTAATGTTTAAGTGAACTTCATGTTTGTCTCAATCATTTGTGACACTATATCCCCAACATTTCCCCAAATAACCTTGGAAAACAGGCCATGTTACCACTTTTGCTTTATTGTCGATATCGTGAGCTAGATATATGTTATTTTAGATGGCCTCGAGCGTTAATCAAATGATATATATGCATCAAAGTAATTTTACCTTTGAAACAAATGCTAAAAGAGATCAGATATGTGATTTTTATCATAGTCATCAATTCTTTAATAGTGACTAATTAATACATGAGTGGCGAGATTTTGCCCTGTCAGTTAACTGCTTAGCCTGAACTGAACAAAATATTTAGCCATTCACTTTAATGACGCATACACATATTTAATACTGTTCAACCATGGTGTTTGCATGTTGCGTGGAACATTGCTGTGAGCCAGTGAGCCAATGAGCTAGTTCGGTAGATGATAATTTTGCAACTATTAAATCATATGTTTTATCAAACACTTTATGAAAAGACAATGACTTTACAGGATGTATGCTTACCCAAACATCACATCACCACAGACAGGTAGTTATCACAGCAGAAGACAAACATCTTAAAAGTTATTGTAATAACACGTACATGATGTAGCGTAGAGCGGACCCAACATGAAGACTAGACGATAAAATGTTCCAGGTCACTCATCTACAGCTTCATACATTGATTGTGCGCATGAAGTTCCGCAATCGAATCGATAACTTCCCCGAATACCGTCAACACTCGTCACTCGTTTTTACAATGTGCGTTACTTATAATATGCATTACTTACAATGTGCGTTACTAACAATGTACGTCATGCATTTTCGTCAGCGACATTTTCTTAGATCATCAAAGGTGATGTTTTTTTATTTTCATCAGATGGTTGCTAGAGTTCAAGTTGATGTTTCACCTAGTGGGCACCTCGATTGATGTTGGGAAAATTGACGACCACAAAATGTCTAATGCATGCTACATGTAATGCCAAGACGCGAATTGTGTGCCCAAGTACACATGCAGTTTCGTGTCATATAAAGAAATGAAGACAGTTGCCATGCCAATTGGTTTTCCATTTAATTCAGTGCGATTGAACTGTCCGCTTAATAGAAAACGAGTACATAAATAGTTGCTTGAAAGAGACGGGTCGTATTAACATGCTACAAAGGACAGCCATGAATGCCACATCAACATATCATGTTGTTCCTGTCTCTGCCAAAAGCACACTAGCTTGAGGAAGAAAGTCACATTGGAGCCGGCGGCATCACAAATGTCGTGTACACAATGCGCATCAATAGGCTGTTGTGGTGTCACTTATAATGACATAGAGACTGCAAAATACAGCGGAAAGAGGTAAGACCGTTAAATGGGTCCAATTGGTTGAATTCTATATCATTTACATACATCGGTATTATTTTTTTTACCCCATGACTATTTTTTGTTTCAAAGATAATGAATATAGACGTCATTGATTAGCACCAGCGGTGATAGCTGATCAACAGCGTGTATTTAAGTCTAAATTGACATATTCATAAAGAGTACTCGTAAAGGTTTCCCTGTCACGCATTGTATTTATATTACAATAACGACTGTTGCCGTGTCACAAAGGCTGATGTTAAGTGCAAATTATCTACATGACAACGTTGCCGCCTGTTTCATCTAGACTTTTCAGGTTTTCTTCTACGCACGAGTGTCACTTGCCATTAATAGAAAACAGTCCACTGCTCCTTTGCTTGAGAGATCTGCCTCCTTGGATACTAGATATTTCATCAAAATGCATCTATATGATTGGCCTGAAGTAATCGATCATTATTGCTAGAAGCGTGCAATATCACTGTTGCTTAATCGTGGCTCACATCGTGCTGAATGACATTGACATGTTAACCATCCATCTATATTACTGACGCGAGCTAATTACTCCCTGAATAACAAAGTTACACATGACAATTGGCCTCCCCGATGTGTGAAAATGACAGCGGGGAAGCGTTATTTGAGGATTATGCAGCGTTTAGGGTTCTGTCCTAATCAATGTTCATGGTAGAAGAAGCTGGTATTATACGAACATTATTTTTATGTAGCTAGCTTCAAGCAGGTCTTGCTTGGAAGAATCATCCAAATTGATGATCTACGACAGAATAGTAATCACCGCAGTAACTGTTTGGCCTCATCGCGTCGTCTTTTCAATCGAAATGCATGTATATATTGTACTATGCAATACGCAGCCTCATCAGCTTCTGAGTAATCACGGTTATAGTGATATACCTTTGTCATATATACAGGCAAGCATAGATTTCCGTGAATTGTTAGGTCTTTTTACTGTTATTCGCATATGTGTTGTTACAGCCAGATGTCACGGCTAAGTTCCTTTCCTCCTCGCTTAGTGCACCACTTCTACTCCGATCTACATCATTATCAAAATTCGCATTGAGAGAAGCACGCACGCTATAGGAGTTCCCTTTCTCCTCTTTTTGCCCCCACTTTAACTCATTATATGTTAATACGACATACACTTCTTAACTCTTTAATGCTCTAGAATTCATGCCGATTCGGGATTCATTCCCATAAAATAATAATATATTATTTTTTTCTTCTTAGATAACCAAGACAAAGAAATTTTCAATGAAATAAATGAAATGTCAGTTTTCTTACCTCTGCAATCATTGCTGACTCTATCTTATGCTACAGTGAATGGGACTAGCCCAGGGGTAAGAGTTACTACATGCAGCCTTTTTAACTATTATAAGGAAAGGAAACAAATGTATCTTGGTTGATTGGACACGTTTCGGAAGATGAGTACATCATGTTGAATCCCATTCTGGCTGTAACAACACATAATTTGAATATATCATAATCCTTTTAATAGATAACAGAGAGCAGTGTTGAATACGCAATTAACCGGTACGACGGATGGTATATCATCTTATGCATAACGTACATGCTCACAGAGTGTAATTTTTTTTACGAATGCACATATTACTAAATGGTATAGAGACGATGTTGTGATTTTATGTGATGGTTTATGCTCGTTGGTTTCGATATATTTACAAATCAATACAACCATCTACATACACTAGCAAAATAATGACAAGCAGTTTGGCTTCTGGCCGAATAGGGGTTTAGTAATCAACTTGATTATAAAATGAGATAAAAGTATATTGTGATACATTTTACAACTTGAAACCATCTAGTTTGTGAAATAGTTAATGTGGGTTGTTTCTCCCGTAGTTGAACAGGTTCCGGCCATCTACACCACAGGAACATAATTAGTGGGACAGTAGTGGTATGAAGTACACCCAGACGAGATTAGCTGCGCCTTTCGTTCAAGGCCATGTAATGTAGCAACACCGCGCCATCTTCGGTGACGTTTTCGATTCAAGTTGACATAACCAAGATGTTTGAATTTGTTATGAGACAATCACATCGTAGGGCACATTAGCAAGTGACTTTGATTTAATGTTGGGAGTCGACAGGTCCCTTATAACGGGATGAATGGATTTGTGTGTGTGTGGCGACTGTTGCACGTATACTTTTATTTTTGCACGATTTGGCAACTCATACGTTATGTGCATATAATATTTAGTGTACATTGGAATTATTTACCACCTACCCCGAAAGAGGCTATCAATCGCATTAGTTGATAATTCAAAAGGGTCAGAAACAACATGATGTACGTCTGGTTCAGGAAGACTGTTCAGCGCATACAACGGTGTCATGTGAGAGTTGCATCGGCATACGAACCCGTATTGTCTTAATTTATACTGATGTTATATGTGGAAGTTATCCACTTATGGTGCCGCCAAAACGCAACCAGGTTAAGCATAGTATAACATTGGCCGCGCGCGGTGACTATCAATATTCCATTTGTGCTGATTGCGTGTAACGCAACATTAATTTCTCACTGGGCATACCGAATCTGTGGACTAACACAACTTATCAGGAGATTTTCAAATGTCGGTTGGTTCACTGGAATCACCCAGCATGCCATCGTATTTGAGTGATTTCCGCTTAATACAAGCCTGAAATATTGAAAATAACTAGACAGCGCTAGAGGATATGATTTTTAGATTAACACATATGGGTTAACACAAGGTTATTAAAACCAATGGATTATCATTTTAATGTGTGCTTGCATAGACCCATGTTAGTGATTGCCATAACATCGTACAGTCTGCCGATTTAATAAGAAAAGACAATACAGCATGGAAAAACTATGCTAATGCGTATTTCGTCGGGTACTTAAGCAAGCAGCAGGATGTCAAGTTGATGGAAAATAGCGAGTGCTAACAGACACATTGTTGCAGCCTGTGTTGGTCACCCAGTGACATCCGCGTTATATGTGAAGCAGCGCACATGGTGCGAATAAACATATGAATATCGAACGTATAAAAACCATTAAAGCTGATGGCTGCCATATGAAACATGAGCGTCGTCTATCATGATGCAATACTACATAAGTTGGCTCATAATTTTACTTATGCTACGACGCGTGGCTGACGTCATGATTATACTTAGATGTGTAAAGGTGAATATCGTATAGGTTTGCAGCGTTATCTCGTCAATCTTACATTATGATAAATATGATGATTAATGCAAGTTACATTGGCAAACGGAATATAAACGTTACAGTCCATCCCGTGCCACATCAATCAATTTGCAAGCACGTGTGACGAGCATGTGAGGTCCTCACTGCTAGCTCTAAATCAGTGTAATTTTCAGTAAGGTTTTAACTACATGGGCATAATAATTCAAGGATACATTTGATATTCGACAATAGTTTACAGATGACACATTTTATAGAGTGCGACACATCGCAAACCGCTAGCATAGACAGATCTACCGAATAAGTTAGGGCCATCAAAACCATGTCAAAAGATGTAGGTAAAAGCGACTTTCGTTCATACTGGTCCAATTGTGATACCATCATTAAACTATTCCATTTTAACTCAACACGATACAGGATAAGCCACTCGGCTGGAAGCTCAAACCAGTCATGCACCAGACAAGCCGACCATACTGTATGGTAACTGCCGTTAATATCAAATGGCTGGAAGGACTTCTAATTCTTGAAGTGAGTTAATCATTTTCTCCAAAAGAATCAAGAGCCAGTTTTGTGCGAGATTCAATGCAAGCAATTAAGTTCACAAGCAATGTCATGCATAAAAAAACACCATTTAGCCGGAAAAAACATAGCTAGTTCTGACAAATGTGAGGAAATTTTCGAAAAGGATGACCGTAATGTTTCATTAATTGCGTGTTACATCACACTCGATGCTGGGCAAGTGCTGTCAAAAATTTCTAGTAAATGATCTCTGTTTGCAGGTTTAGGAGAATATGACACCGGAAGTTGGTTATGACTCGCGTTCGGAACGTGTAATATAACTTTGTTGGCACTGTCTTTCAGATTTCCGACTCGTTACAGTTGGGCAATCTCCAATCTAGCCGAACTAATGTACATACAGACGATAACTATTCATTTTGTCCTGTCATGGAAAATGGAAAATGGAATATCCTTTTTATTAGCATACATACTTTTGGTCCGATCGCGTGTATACCGTCTGTGGAGGAAAACAGCTCGTCGTAGGAGTACATTTACAAATTAGCGCTACTTAGGTATACTTCTGATGCTCTCTATCCTGGTATAGAAATTTTTTTTATAATTATTGGACCAGATTTAGATGAGAGAGCATATTTCATGGACGCAGCGTTTATCGATGCGACGCGACAATAACGTACTCAACTTGCACTTGTTTGTCTTACACTTGACCTGAACTCTTTTGGGTACAAAGCAATTCAATACGTAGCCAATATTAACAACCTACATAATACATTATGACACCTTATTGAGTGTCAGGTTCTTTTTAACTAGTTCTGACATTGCGACAGTGTTAGAACCTTTTGTATGGATAATTGTGCTACATAGCATTAACATAATGACTTAAACCTTAACAATTGTAGTTCTACGTCGCACAAAAACCCCCAAAAGAATATATACTATACGAATGCAGCAACAGTGCGTCCTTCGTCCTGTAAAAATGTATGTATTATGACGTCGAATTTAAGCGATAGGTGATAGACAAGTATGTGTAGTAAGATGCGGCTTTGTGCTTTAGTCACTAAGTGATATGTGATTTCCATTTAAGACAGCGCATGTAGGGTCTGCAAAATAAGAGAGCATTATGAATGCAGATCAGACAAATGGAAACCTGCACAGCCGGTGATTATATTCCGTAGCACATGGATTATCTTCCAATATGTCGTTTGAGATCCGCCTGCAACATTGCACGTCACTGATTGGATTCAGTCACGTGAGCAATGCATCCGATCAATCGTGCATACGCATATGATGATGTAAGGATTCTATAACGTAAACTGATGCATTACATGACATCCGCTTAGCATAGATCCTTCTAATTTTCCATTATATCGTATATTTTCAATTCTATTACAAACATATTTGTCTGTGTTTATTCGATGTATACTACAATGAATTATGTAAGTCAGTGTTGAGGCATAAATGATACCTTAGACATATCTTATTCTTTACGGGTTGGTGTGTTGCATAGAATGCCTCAAATTGCCTCCGGAAGTTGTTCGATAAGTCAACATTGTTCTTCTGAAATACACACTTTGAAGCATTAAATATGTCTGGATGAAAGAAGATGCGATTGATTGTACATCAAAGCAGGTCTGCTTTTGTGAGATATCAGTGTATCAATCATTATTGCCAGATCAAAGCAGGTTTGCAGTTAAACAAATGCTCGCATGGTGCCCAACCCCATACAATATTACTTATGCCACATGATTACAAGTCTTGGGTGACAAATAATTATATTCAAAAGCAGGCAAGTATTTATGTCGTTCAATTTTGCCCCGGTGGGCTGGTACACGCTACCTGTGTTCGATTAGAACCACCAAATGTTATCCGTCATCTTGATGGATGTCGTTAATACCCAAACGGAGTCGACAAGCAACATTGCTGACACAACTTATACCTACTGGAAACCGACGTTAATAAAAAACTGGTAGCACAAACTGCTGAGCTCTAACCAAGAGATTTTTATCCAATTTTGTTGTTGGACCCTATCTATTACTGGATACTCTGGTGCAACCTAAAACCTACATTAGGGCCGTGAGGATACTATTTTTGCACCTCTCCCCGACAGTATCGTTAATGATTGGATACTAAGCACTCAATGCAGCTGGTTGCATTAACCATGAGTATAGGATTTTAATACCCATAATACATCCACTGGATTACTCAATGTCAAACGAAGCGTTAGTGGTATTAACAATGGCGCTTAAACATGCATTAAAGCAAATCAGAGCCACACAGAGCTTTGCAGCGTATGCAAAAAGCAATCTTCTTTCAATCCGATGCTTTGCCAAACACTGAATATCATGTGAGGATTTGTCCCTTTGAACTTTGCTGCCGGTTTTGTAAGGTTAAAGCGACAATTGCTCTCGTTGATAGATATGTGAAGGAAACGTCGGTCCTCATAGGCGCTTAGTTTTCGAAGATATGACGACCGTTCTTCATTTTGTTGGATTGTTGTATACGAGCTGGGCCCTTCATAGTTTATGATAGCCGCCAAAACTATTGAACGCTTGGTGTGGTTAAACATCTCAAAGCGTCATTGCTCATTGTATTGGGTAATTGTCCGTAAGAATAACAAAAGCTTGCAATAATTCAAAGATGCTGCATCTTGGCTCGAGGCAATGCACCAGCAGTGAAGTACTGCGAAAGGGTTGACATATCCGTTAATTCATCCATAGTTGATAAAGGGAGAAGATTTTTCGAACATATGCAGCCATGTTTCTAATACATCTAATATGCATTAACAGTAATGCAATGAGAGACAGCACTTATTCGTACATTGATGCTAAAATAACAGTCAAAATGTTTGTGAAGCAGTGAAACATAGCAACTGAGTAACAATGCAACCTTAATTTAATCCGATGCTCTGTGGCTCAACAAAATCATAGGGAGAAGGATTGATACAGCGCCATGTCACCGGAAGATTCACCTGTTTTTTTTCTGTCGGATGCGTGCGTTTGTAGATTGCCTTATTACAGCATCTGATTTGACATAACATGCATGCATTGACTAAACAGTAGTTATCATCTTATCAGCATCGTAGCTGCATTTTCAAAGAACCAATAGATTAATATGAAAGTTAATAATATTTGAACATAACTACTGGTAAAGACAGTCAGAGATTAAAGGTGCAATTTGTAATTGACAATGCTACAATCCCAAGAAGCAGACCGAGGAGTAGCACATCAAATACTGCAAAGTGAGACAGGACTCCTAAAGTAGACACACCAGGCTATTGGGTTATTTAACAATCAAATGAGAAAACGCATAGATGCATGCAAAAAACATTAGAAACAGACAGTACTGCAACTCAGTCTTTCTAAAAAAATCAAATGATGCGTGCGTAATGAGTGTAACTATTGTGCAACCATAACAAGCATTTGTATAGTCATTAGCCGTTCAAAAGTGTATTTATATTCTTATTATTTGTGTTATCATTATAATGTGTTGGCAACATTTTCCCATTTTGTAGTATATGCCTCATCCGCTCATTGATGCAGTTGGCTTATTTCATTTTCCAGGATACTTGCGCTTGAATCTCAACGGTCTCATTTGAAATGATGAATATGAAAATATTTTGCTGAGAGTTCTGCGCCATATCAGAAAATGCAACAGGGCATGGCATCATGATGGCAGGTTAATGATAGCGCACGAACCTTCAAACGCACAACCGTACGTTAACTGATGCATTGCGTATCTTTTAAGTGAAGATTGCAAATTCTCACCATTGACCACCAAAGTTCTTATCAAATGATCCGTATCAGTTGTTGGGTTGGATGCTTTCTGTTGTAACAATATAAGCGGCGTATCGTAGTACAGTTATCGTCAGTGCAAAACACGTTGAGTTGATCTTACTAAAACAATAGAGCAAATTTTAGGCCCATCCCACCATCGGCTATCAAGTTATTGCATATTTTTGAATTTATAATTAGCTTAGGCGAAACAGCATAACGTGATTAGACTGCATAAAGTGAAACCAACGATTAGTACATTGGGGATGCATTGATTACACGATGGGTCAGTCATTTCCGATACTGTAGCACTACGTTGTTTCATTGCAGTGGGCGCCCATTGTGGACAATTCTACAAAGAGCCATTGCAGTGCTATCGTCTTCGAGGTGAATATCTGAAAGCTTAAGCCGAGGCAAACGAGCAACGTAGCGTTTTATTTAATTACTTTTGAAATATTTAAATTCCGTAGAGTGCATGCATTGCTTAGCGGTTATATTTGCCACTAATCGCCACTCTAAGGCTACCGTAACTGTCAAATGCACCTTCAATCTCTGACATATCTAGGATTCCGGTAAATGCTAAGCTTCACGCAGCAGCGAGTGATTGCATTTGGATGCAAGCTCTGGAGGTGATGGTTTGCTTGGAGTAGGTGATCTACATCGTAGGCTTATCAAAGTTTAGCAATGGTTCTCTTCAAACGACGTAAAGTAGTTTTGATCTTTCTGGACTAGGATAGGGTAAGTCAATGCGAGAGAAACTAAAAACCTAAACGAGGCTAGTATTGTTAGTGGCGACTACACATTCGGCCAGAATATAAAGAGACGTATGACTTATATGTCTTTATAGAGAGTTATTTTGATTGTTCTTAACATTAAATAAAATGTAAATCAAGCAATTCGCTGATCAGCTTGGGTCAAAGTGGCATTTTCATTTTACGTCTCTGATGTTGGCTTTACAATACAGATTATGCCCTTGGTGCTATGGAGTTAAGCTGTGTTGAAATACGGGAACAATAACCACGTTACATTTACTCCTGTGCTAACTCTGCCTGTTTCTGATAAATCTTGGTTTATTGGAGCGTTCTCGCAACGCATGAGCCTATTCAATTATGTGGTAAGTATGATCCTTGCAAGGTTAACAGAGGTAATTAGCTGAATTGTTGCGCTTGAATACATTTGGCATTAAGCGCAAAGAGCTTTGTAAATTATGTACAGATAATGCAATTTTTTTGGGTGATGTTAGCTGTTAACGTGTTTGGCCTAAAAACAAAAAGGTTGCGTGACGTAAGCTTTTGGCGGATCCATTCAGAGAGCATGGTTGCATGCAAGCTACGAATTAAGAAACATAATTTGGAAGTATGGTGTTTCAATTATGCTTTCCATTGCAATGCTCGTTAGTAATTTTCCATGAAACCTTTATCAGATCTGACGCAATAGCGTGTTGTGATTCACTGTCCTGCAAGCTAGATGCCTTGTGTATATTGTGATGCCTAAATGCAATATTGGTGCAGCTGTGAATGCTGTCGCACTACCAAATAAACATTTCATAGAAATATGCAATATTTCCCACGACGCATAAAGCCATTCCTACAGTGTAGAGACGGGTGACGAAGTGTTGATTAGAATATTTCTCTTATACAGATAGCATTATCACATACATAAGGACAACGGACGTGCATGGCTAACGTATGATGATAACAGACAGAGTCACATTGTTTTGACACGCCTCTCTGGCTTTAATTCTAATTCCAAAGTTTTTTTATTTTACTGTTCAGTGCATGTAACAATGATATAAACCCTAATGGCGGCGCTGTAGTTTGTGCACAACAGCCGATAAACAGCGAGAATAAATAGACAGATTAATACAGACAAAATCATTACTTTTAATGCACATGTGAGGACATCTGCTCTTTGGCATAAGATCTGACAACTCAATTATATATTTGACTCGTCCCTCTGCCTAACGAGCAAAGACGTCGCGGTTTGATGGATAATAGCATGATGCAGACAAATGGAGCAGCCTGCCAAGAGAATCCAGAGATGTCTCTACTTGCTTATCACAACTGTTTAATATGCTTGCTTCTTGCAAGACTAATCAGCAACGAATTTGTACATGCATTGAAGAACCAGCTTTATCAACATACGAGAAAAACATAAAGGCGTATTGAGAGTTGACATATAACGCCAGCAAACTAATACGGCAAGAGCATACCGTATGATAATACTAAGTTAAAACGTGCAGCATTGGGTACTTAAGTAAGGAGTAAGATGTCAAGTTAGTGGAGATTAGCGAGTGGTAAAAGATTGTTGCAGCCTGGGTCGGTCCCTCAGCGACATCCGCTTTACATAAGAGGCAGCTAACACCATTAAAGCCGATGGAAACATAGGGCTCGTCCGTAGAAATGCAATTATACATAAGTTTGCCTGCGATCTTACATATGTTACGGAGCGAAGTTGACGTCCACATTATACTAAGATGTGGAAAGGTGAATGTCATTTAACGTTTGCAACGTGATCCTGAAAATCCAATTTAATAAATCTACCAATATCTGCCAGTCAGATGTAAGTTGCATCATGAGAAATAATTACGATCATATAAGAGACAGATTACTTATGAAAATACTCCTTGAACTAATGTACAAACGGAGTATATACTCGTATGTATCATGTATATATTAGGCTGTGCGACGCATAGTAGAGGTCTTCAGTGCTAATTCGATTTAATCAACAAGAAATATAATGTAAGATTCAACCATACTGGCACAATAATATTAATCAATTCATGTCTGATGCAACATCACATTCATTTGAGTTAATACAAGCAATAATGTATTTGAAATGATTTTTTGTTTCATTCAGCGCAGTTCCCCCTCAACTCATTTTGTACCTTATGATGGAAAGTGTTGGTTTAAAACCTTATCGTATTTCAAAGCTTAATAAAATATATGGTTCTCAATATTGCCAAGGTAGGGTACGCACGCATCACTATATGAACGACTAGAACTTTTGTGAAGTAAGAATGTCTTAATAGTCAAAGTTTTCAAAGCAGAGAGCCATATGTGTTACCGCTCCAAGCGACTAGTAAAGTTATGCGAAGTGAAGCGTACATTTATCAGTTCATGAAGACGTACCCTTTTGACCGTGACAATGATTGTTATGGTCAACTAAACCATTAAGAAGTAAAGGTTGTCGACAGTAACGAAGATCATAGCAACTTCATGGAACAAATACACTCAACTGCGAAAAACGCGTATCAAACCCTGAACGGCACGCGAAGTTTGTTGCATGTATGTTTTTTCTCTCAAGATTAACGTAAAGGCGATAACTATTCATATTGGTCAAATTGTGATGCCACCATTCACCAATCCCATATAAACGCATTATGACACGGGTGCACCATTCAGCTGGCATAAAAAAACCGCCGATAATATATCGAATTATAGATTTGCATAAGTCATTGTTACACAACAAGCCAAAATAATCAATATGTAGTCTGTCAGCAGCCACGACTATGACATTCATTATATATAAGATAGAAGAGGCACTTACTGAAGGTGAATGTTGACCTGTTAAACACGTGAAGAGTCAATCATACTCTATGGTAACTGCCTTAAATATTGAGCGGTTAGAAGGATTTCTAAATCGAACCCATATTTTCAATGCTCTCACAACCATCCTAGAAAGTTTTCCTTGATTCTATGCTTGCAAGTGTAAAATCACGTCATCTGGTGAACTCGAGATCTTGCCGTCAAGTGTGACTCTATGCTCCGATGCGTTTTTGACAAGCACTCTCCACAAGAGAGCAGGGTAAGCATTGTTCGCCGAAATAGGTTGTGACAACAGAGAGGCGATAAAAGCCCGCAGGAAATGGTAACGACGTTTGCAAAGATCTAGGCTTGAAGCTGACAGACAGAGCTATGTTACCTACGGTGGGTTGATTCACTCTGTGATGCAGAGCTAAGTGTGTGAGTGCAGAGGTATTGCAGAGCGCCAATGATACATATAAGTGTTTTAAGATTGTGGAAAGACTGACACGCATTTTACACATACACTTCGTATCATCCGACTGGAACTAGAGGAGGTACAATGCCTGAAATGGTTTGTGAGAATGGCTGTGACTCTACGCAAAGTGTATTAAGCAAGCTACGGAAGGTGAACTACATAGATGTATCACTAATGTAGCTCCAACGTCATGTGATTAAGACCCTTTACAAACACGGATGCTTAACGATTTTATAGATATAATTCTCCCACAAATGGTCAATCTTTCTCCAGTTACTGGTTCGGTGCCTGTGGGATGGAAAACTGCACACCTGATTATTATATACCAATTAACAGAAAGGGATTTAGCTTATTTTGTATCTCGGTACAAATGCCAGCCGTCGTTTGGTTTAAAAAGGCTGTTTATACATTAGAAGCAGCTGGAAACCTTGGCATTCTGAAGGACGTGAAGTGTACCCGAAAACCACATAATAGAAAATCAACCAATTGTTTCATCAGATTAGATGAGTAGGCATGTGTAAATAGTTTCCATGAATTATTTAGATCGCATGGAAGCCGAGTTCAAGAATTAGTCATTGGCATATATTTAAAAACAATGGCACTCCCTTGTTTTCCGGTAAGCTTCTGCTACACTTTATCCTGGTATGCCCTCCTAGTTTGTTATGATTATAGGACCATGTTATGATAAGGTAGCATATCTAATAGATGATGCGTATATGCGACGGGGCATTAACCTGCTCATTTTATCTTACAGTTTCCCATCAATCCTTTGGATATATAGTAAATCAATACGCAGCCTCTGTTAACGATACATTTATCAGTACAGTTCTGCTTAATGACAACTACTAATTAGTTGCCGGGTTCATTTTAACATGCTCTGTCACTGCATCAATGTCATTACAATCGTTGGTAAGTAATCGTTGTTTGCCTCCGGTCGTTGGTGCAGACAGAGACGGTCCCTTCAATATACATATGTCGTACAAACCGCATCTATCACGATGCATAAGCTTGACGATGCATAAGTTGACTCATAATTTTACTTATGTTAAGACGCGTGGCGGACGTCATGATTATACTTAGATGTGTAAAGGTGAATATTGTATAGGTTTGCAACGTTATCTCAATCTTACATTATGATAAATATGATGATAGATTACCTTGGAAAACGGAATATAAACGTTTCAGTTGTTCCCGTGCAACATCACATGCATATTTCAATATGCAAGCATGTGTGACGAGCATGTGAGGTCCTCACTGCTAGCTCTAAATCGGTGTGATTTACAGTAAGGTTTAACCACATGGGCATAATAATTCAAGGATTCTTAACATTTGATATTCGACAATAGTTTACAGATGACACATTTTATAGAGTGCGACACATCGCAAACCGCTAGCATAGACAGATTTACCCAATAAGTTAGAGCCATCAAAACCATGTCAAAAGATAAGCAGCGCGTTGCTAAGATTTAGAACAAATACACCAAACACCTTACGTTTGATATAACGCGTAGCAAAACAGAAACGGCCGACATTAAAGTCTTGACCCTTTGTTATTCTAGTATGTGGTGGTTTTTTGTAGGGTAAAAGCGACTTCCGTTCATACTGGTCCAATTGTGAAACCATCATTAAACTATTCCATTTTAACTCAACACGATACAGGTTAAGCCACTCGGCTGGTAGCTCGAACCAGTCATGCACAAGACAAGCCAACCATACTCTATGGTAACTGCCGTTAATATCATATGGTCAGAAGGACTTCTAAACGAACCCTAATTCTTGAAGTGAGTTAATCATTATCCCCAAAAGAATCAAGAGCCAGTTTTGTGCGAGATTCAATGCAAGAAATTGTGTTCACTTGAACATAAGCAATGTCATGCATCAAACAACAATCGCATTTAGCTGGAAAAAACATAGCTAGGTCTGACAACTGTGAGGAACTTTTCGAAAAGGATGACCGTAATGTTTCAGTAATTGCGTGTTACATCAAACTCGATGCTTGGCAAGTGCTGTCAAAACTTTTCTAGTTAATGATTTCTGTTTTCAGATTTAGGAGAATATGACGCCAGAAGTTGGTTATGACTCGGTTTCGGAACGTGTAATATAACATTGTTGGCACTGTCTTTCAGATTTCCGACTCTTTACAGGTGGGCAATCTCCAATTTAGCCGAACTAATGTACATACAGACGATAACTTTTCATTTTGTTCTGTCATGGAAAATGGAATATCCTATTTATTAGCATACATACTTTTGGTCCGATCGCCTGTATACCGTCTGTGGAGGAAAACAGCTCGTCGTAGGAGTACATTTACAAATTAGCGCTACTCCGGTATACTTCTGATGCTCTCTATCCTGGTATAGAATTTTTTTTATAATTATAGGACCAGATTTAGATGAGAGAGCATATTTCATGGACGCAGCGTTTATCGATGCGACGCGACAATAACGTGCTCTACTTACACTCGTTTGTCTTACACTTGACCTGAACTCCTTTGGATACAAAGCAAATCAATACGTATCCAATGTTAACGCCCTACATAATACATTATGACACCTTATTGAGTGTCAGGTGCTTTTTAACTAGTTCTGACATTGCGACAGTGTTGTAACCTGCAAACATTAATTATTACTGTTTGCCTCCGGTCGTAGAAATAGACAGTTTTCTGGCACAGCATCCTTCATTATATTTTTTCCATTGGCTGCGTTCGACAAAATGATTGATAGCGATTGGCTGTTGGCAAGTAACACAGATATGTCGTATGGTGCAGTCAGCCACGAGCACGCATAGCGGAATCTGTTTTGTCTACACATCAATACTTTAACTGCCTAATTTCTGCTTTGGAAATCAGTACATAGTCGACTTTTGTATGGAAAATTGTGCTACATAGCATTAAGATAATGACTTAAACCTTAACAATTGTAGTTCTACGTCGCAAAACAAACCCCAAAAGAATATTTACTATACGAATGCAGCCACAGTGCGTCCTTTGTCCTGAAAAAATGTATGTATTATGACGTCGAATTGAAACGATAGGTGATAGACAAGTATGTGCAGTAAGATGCGGCCTTCTGCTTTAGTCACTAAGTGTTATCCGATTTCCATTTAAGACAGCGCACGTATGGTCTGCGAAATAAGAGAGCATTATGAATGCAGATCAGACAAATGGAAACCTGCGCAGCCGGTGATTATATACCGTAGCACACGGATTATCTTCAATATGTCGTTTGCGATACGCCTGCAACATTGCACGTCACTGATTGAATTCAGTCACGTGAGCAATGCATCCGATCAATCCTGCATACGCGTATGATGATGTAAGGATTCTATAACGTAAACTGATGCATTACATGACATCCGCTAAACATAGATCTTGCTAATTTTCAATTATATCTTACATTTTCAATTATATTACAAACATATTTGTCTGGTGTTTATTCGATGTATACTACAATGAATTATGTAAGCCAGTGTAGAGGCATAAATGATACCTTAGACATTTCATATTCTTTACGGGTTGGTGTGTTGCATAGAATGCCTCAAATTGCCTCCGGAAGTTGTTCGATAAGTCATCATTGTTCTTCTGAAATACACACTTTGAAGCATCGGCTCTGCGATGCATCATTTCCGTATTTATATGAAGGATTAAATATGTCTGGATGAAAGAAGATGCTATTGATTGTACATAAAAGCAGGTCTGCTTTTGTGAGATATCAGTGTATCAATCATTATTGCCAGATCAAAGCAGGTTTGCAGTTGAACAATTGCTCGCATGGTGCCCAACCCCATACAATATTACTTTTGCCACATGATTACAAGTCTTGGGTGACAAATAATTATATTCAAAAGCAGGCAAGTATTTATGTCGTTCAATTTGGCCCAGGTGGGCTGGTGCCCGCTACCCGTGTTCGATTAGAACCGCCAAATGTTATCCTTCATCTTGATGGATGTCGTTAATACCCAAACGGAGTCAACAAGCAACATTGCAGACACAACTTATACCTACTGGAATCCGAAGTTAATAAAAAACTGGTAGCACAAACTGCTGAGCTCTAACCAAGAGATTTTTTTCCAATTTTGTTGTTAGACCCTATCTATTACTGGATGCTCTGGTGCAACCTTAAACCTACATTAGGGCCGTGAGGATACTATTTTTGCACCTCTCCCCGACAGTATCGTTAATGATTGGATACCAAGCACTCAATGCAGCTGGTTGCATTCACCATGAGTATAGGATTTTAATACCCATAATACATCCACTGGATAACTCAATGTCAAACGAAGCGTTAGTGGTATTAACAATGGCGCTTAAACATGCATTAAAGCAAATCAGAGCCACACAGAGCTTTGCAGCGTATGCAAAAAGCAATCTTCTTTCAATCCGATGCTTTGCCAAACACTGAATATCATGTGAGGATTTGTCCCTTTGAACTTTGCTGTCGGTTTTGTAAGGTTAAAGCGACAATTGCTCTCGTTGATAGATATTTTGTTGGATTGTTGTATACGAGCTGGGCCCTTCATAGTTTATGATAGCCGCCAAAACTATTGAACGCTTGGTGTG
>CM067352.1:29629393-29676962 GCA_034190875.2 Urechis unicinctus | reverse complement strand
ATACATACATTCGTACATACATGCACTCATATATGTTGTATTTCAGATGGCAGGTTTCATTGCTCAGGTAGACATTGATACGGTATGTGCGCCTTATTCTGTGATATAGCCGACTGGTACACTGCATCATACCGAACTACTGTGGGGATGACAGCAATATTATTGATTAGCTGTACTTACACAAAGCTGACAAATCAAGGTCATTACCTGTCTTATTTTTCATTAAACAAATCTTGCTGAATCAACTGGCATTCTGGATATTCTGAGCGAGCGAATATCCTCCTTAGTATCAGAATATATGTATGCACTTTTTGCTTTATGCCGAAAAGCGAGAGGCCGATAAAGGGGATAGCGAAACGTGAATGAAGCACACTAACACCTAAATATAATTCTTGATTGATTGGAATGAGATGAGTGATCTGCACTATCAAGCAAGCAATGCAACGACAGATAGTTGTAGATGTAGCCGGATTAGGCATTAGCTGTCGTTCCTGAAGCAAAGGCGCTGTTTTTAATCAGGGCCACATCGCGGTCGATCTTACCTAATCCGGGGAAGGTGCCTGAAACGGAACCACAGAGTATTAAAGGTAAATAACAAATTGAATTAGATTGAATGAGAATCGAAACATGTCATTAGAAATGTTGAACTCTTGTGCGGTGATAGAAGTGGATAACCGGTGGATCTCGAATTGATGGTAGGGCGACAAGTGCCACCTTGGTGGTCGGCCAGCGCAAACAGAGCAGCTGTGTGTTCCTTCTTCTAACCACAAAACTCGCAACAAAAGCTATATGTATGGTGACCTGGACTGACCCAAGTTCACAGCGTGTTATGCAGCCTTGTTGACGCTCCATAAAGGCCCCACGTGGCCCTCAGAGACAGGATAAGGGCGCGCGAGGAAGGCGAACGGAGGAATCGCCAGCGTGCGAGAAACACGAGTGAGGAAGTCTGTAACTCCCCTTCGCTGGTTGTGAGTGTTGGCCTGTAATACCCCCTCTCTAGTTGCTAGTGTCGGTCTCTAACTACCATTGACTGCATGCAAGTGTGACCGCCCTTATTGATAAGATTTTCTGCATTGCGTAGTATCAACCATAATCAGCGTCGTCAACATGCATACTCATATTACATCTAATGTAATTCATATCGTAATAAGCGTCGTCAGCCAGTGTGGAGTCATAATCCCCCGCCTTCTAAGTATCAAACCTCGATATCTTCAGTCCCATCACTCGTGTTGACAATTTTATTATTAACGAATGGGCTCTGTATTAGTTCCTTGACCATGTGTCGCCAATAAATGTTAATTCCCCCGATCCAACTCAAGTATCTGCCCATACTTTTAGGCAAGCTCCGTTGTAGCAGCTGAGGCCCAATCAGAAAACTCCACGCTTGCTGGCAACGCCACACTTGTATAAATTCATCCGCATTACCAGATGTTAAAAGACACTCGTAATTCGGGCGACTAAATAGTCACGGTGTTACGGGCCAAGTTGGAAGGCCGCATTCGTACGACGGTAAGAAGAGATCAGAAATCCGCCCCACCTTAAGCTGCGGATTTACCATGTTGACAAGTAGTAAGATCATTCGTATGGGGTTGACAGCCAGCGCTGGGCAGAGTTTTGCTTATGAGATTATCAACTTATATAGATGGCGCGTCTGTTCGTCTAGATGTACCTGTTGCTGCTCATCCCTATGACCAGTAACTATATAAGCAAGCCACAAAATAAGCCTAAAGCTGTTCGCATTAATGTATGTACGTGCAATGAACGCCCGTGTTCGTATGTTGTATGCCAGTAGACAGGTTTCATTGCTCAGGTAGACATTAATACGTCATATGCGCCTTATTCTATGATGTAACCTGCTGGCGCACTGCATCATATGGGACTACTGTGTGGATGACAGCAATGTGGTGGATAAGCCGCTGTCACACCATGCAGACAAACATCAACCATTACCTGTCGTATTTGTTCATTGTGCAAATCACGCTGAATCAGCTGGCATCTTGGTTATTCTGAATGAGCCCGCAGAATTCTTGGCAACATATCAAGATCATTTGTAAATTCAGCTGTTAATCGCGTTAAATAGCAACTTTATCAATAATTTACTTGCATTAGGTTAGCCCCAATTGATTGTGCTGTTATTTCACAATATGAGGCAACTACTGAGTGGTACATGCGTAAGTGTGGAGGTTGGAAAAGAACGTCCCGTCAACTTGATACAAGATATGATCGACACGCAGGTCGCTGAGGTAAGTGCTTACATTGGCCACTTTACGATAATCGTGTGATTACCATGATCTGTAATGTACGCTCTTGCGGATAATTGTTATATACTACTGCGCATCGGATTGAATATATATATGAGTTCGATTGCTTCCGATTCGAAGGAAAAATGCTTTATTACATCCACCATGTGGCAGATGGGTCTCGTTTTTAGACTAAGTCTATCAAGCTATAACTTTCTGCTTATATACACGCAATCACAAGCCCAAATAGGTATCAGAGCCAGTTAATTCACGAGGATTCAGCTGGTGGATTACGCTGTTCATAGATCTACTGGTTGTGCCTTAAAGCCATTGCCGTGTTTTGCTTCAGGGCCGTGATGACGCATTCTATGTTGCCGACCTGGGTGATGTCGTCCGAAAGTTCGACTTGTGGCAACAGATGTTATCCCGCGTAGAGCCATTTTATGGTAACACTAAGTCCAGTCCACTTCATGTGAAGAGGTGGAATACAATATGCTAAATATACTCGTCGGCAACCCCCCCCCCCCCCCCCTCCCTACAACTCCCCTGACGCCCACACATACCGTAGTGTTAATCCATAAATGTTATAATGATAACGCTGACATTCACATATCCTGAGGATAAACATAGTGGCATATTTCCCATGCAGCTGTCAAGTGCAACAATGACCCCGGTCTGCTTTCTGTACTGAAGCAGTTAGGTGCTGGGTTTGACTGCGCAAGCCAGGTGAAATCACGTTCAAATTCTCTTTCGAAATCGTCGTTTACACACCAGGCTGATGTAGGCTTATATTGTTGGAATTACGTTACTGGCTCACTTGGCTTCAGGATGAGATTCGGACAATCCTGGACATGAATGTAGACCCGGACAAAATCATTTACGCCCATGCATGTAAGCAAAGATCCTTTATACAGTTTGCAGCGAGCCACAATGTATCGCTAATGACCTTCGACAACATGGCTGAGCTCTACAAAATCAAGCAAATTGCCTCTCATTCTCAGTACGAATATTCAGATATCAGCCAACCCTTTATCATTGCTGCATATGTACTTGATCTTACATAAATTAATTGTGGTTACATCAAATCATGACATGTGGATAGACTTTTGCTGCGCATCAAGCCACCAGAAGAAGTGAAATGTACGATTTCGCTACGCAATAAATTTGGTTGCGACACACATGCTGCGTCTGCACTGTTGGCAACCGCCAAAGCGCTAAAGCTCAATGTGGTCGGAGTCAGGTGAGCCTATAATTAGTTATGATTAAGTGCTAACATACGAAATATTTAGCACATATTTGACAAACATGATACAATGAACGTTTAGCTTTTGTAAAGCTTCCATATAGGGAGCGGTTGCAGGGACACCGCATCCTTCCCAGCCTCTGTAGCATCTACTCGCAATGTGTTTGATATGGGTGATAAGGAAGGGTTCCATTTCGCCATGCTCTATATTGGAGGCGGCTTTCCTGGTGACAATACTGCTGTAGTCACATTTGAAGAGGTATGTATCAATGTCGTTGCTAGGTATATGTTGGAGAGTGAATGTTTATTGTATGTGACATGTGTAAATCAAGGTTGCATCACAACTGTCGCCTGCACTCGACTTTTACATTCCTGAAAGCATGGGTGTTCGTATCATTGCTGAACCTGGGCGCTTTTTCGCGGCCATACAGCATTTTGGTTCATCTGTCGTTTACTTTGTTCACTGCATTTGTTTTACATTAAACAGCATTAGCCTTAGGTTACTTGGCGCCACACAGGTTATGTCCAACGGAAGACGCAGACGCGGATCTTGACCCTCTGGGAGAACGTTGGGAAGTATATCACAACAGGCTGGCCACATTGCTGCCTCAAATTCCGGGATGATGGTGTGGAGCTTGGGTGTATCAGGTAGAAGTTCGGGGACCTTGTTGATCACTTTGTAGTCGTATTTGTGCTCTCCGGAACTGCTTGGAGCTGTCATCTTGGCGGACGAAAGCATGAATCGAGAGAAGCTGCGTTATAGGACGACGGACTATCTTAAAGGTGGCTTCGACATAACAATCCTTTGCCATAAACAGTATGGTAACAATTTCAACTGGCTGTCTGTATAGATGAGACCAAACGTGTTTGCTTTGTCGATGAAGGCTGTATATAGAGGCTGCTTCTGCACACGGCTCTTTTTCTAATTGCTGACGTATTAAGAATATCATGGCTCTTTTGAACATTTTAGTACGAAATGCACTTTGCGCCTTGTGTAGATTCTGTCTCTCAGACTTTGCAAAACTGTACCAACGAAAGTTACATGTAGATATTGCACTTACTCATGTTGCCTTAGCTCTTGTACAATTTAACCATGTTGGCATATCGCATACCCTGTAAAACATCGCCCTCAAATCACTTCATACATCTTCAGTTAAGGTACCATTCCCTTCAAAGTTTTAGCAAATGTTTGGGACTGTTACTGGCAAACTTAAGGATTTAATCAAAGAGTTTGTAGCTTCGCTAGGGTGGCTCACTCTTTCCACCCAAGGAAAATGTAAGACGCCAGCTGTTAGCCGAATTGTATTATCGTCTTGTCATAACGTTTCTTAATACCACGTGGAATTATCTGTTTAATTTGGAGCTATAGTCGCTTCGACCAATCAGATGACTCCATATCCTTATCAGCCGCAGAGCCCCAAGACGTTGGATTCGCAGTCATATGTGCTTTTTTTTTGTCTTGGTATCAGCGCCTGATGACTGGGGTGTATTTCGTGCCATTTCATAATCGTCACACAGCTTATCGTAGCTATAAATTCTTCACACGCCCCTGACAGAGCAAAAAATGTTAATGTCGATCCCAGGCCAGTTCCCACGCTCCAGACAGTTATTGAAAACATATAACTACCATCCACAGTGCTGACATAAAATGTCGGGGATCTTAAACTGCGCGGACGCTGTTAGAGGCGAATTGTTTTTGGTAGGTGTACCCGAGACCTGGTAATTTATCCAGTTGGCATTTATAAAATAGTGTACGGGTTAGTTTTGCTGTTCAAAAGCACGACGTGTTTTGGCAGCAGCCAGGCTCGGGGAAACGATATTGACTGGTCGTTTAATCGTTTAAGCCATCTCTCACTGTCAACCATTGATAGAACGCTGAACTGTGGGCGGGATTTAATGTTCATTTTGGATTTTCATCACATTTGCTGATTGTACTGGAAAAAAACTGAGCTAGCATTTAAAATGACGTCACAGATATATCGGCAGCTTTGTTGCCTTATCATTCGACCTTGCCGTTGTGCACAGGATCAGATAGACAAGAGACATTGAGCCGGCTGTAACCCGAGCTCCCTTGTCAAGGACTTGCGAGGTCGTCGGCAGACGCACTGCCAAGAGGGCGGCCGATCCATAATATTCGACGTCAAAGCTTGAACCGCAACGGGGTGAGTAGAAAGAGGGTGCAGGCGACGACCTCAAGGAATCTGTTAGAATGTAGGGGCCAGGGTCCGATGCCTGCCCTCTGAGGCCGTGCGATACTTTGAAACGTTGATTTAAGTGTGAATTTAACAGGCATATATAGGCAATCGAATAGCACTCATCAACGGCAAAGCTGTTGAAATTATCATCAATTATTGACTCAGAGAGAAATTTGGAAGTGTTGTTTGATTAGAAACTGGATAATATAATATTTTCCATTTTAAAATATTACCCATTTGCTTGGACGATGGAGATATGGGGAAATCATCATCAAAGAAGGCTATCCCCACGCTCTAATCCAATCCGTTGTTACATAGTCCGTTTGCTTCAACCTCTTTGCTAAAGAGGCTAGCTGAAGTAGCCTCGATTTACGGCCAATCTAATTTAGCACTTTTCAACCGAAAGCAAACAAACCAAGACTTAAGTAAAATAACTGCTACAAAATGGTTCGATAACGCTTCAATATTTTGTCCGTTGTTGCGATCGACCATCCAATTCTTGTACGTGTGCCACATTTATCATTTCTTAACGATTTTCGTCGAAAAAGTGGTAACAGGATCACTCACCTTAGCGGGCTATTTAATCATATACAGCGTGATCGGGGGTGTAAGGGGTTGACGGGACCAAGTTCGTGATATTAGTACCTGTCTTAACTATTTATGAAAAATATGATAATGTAATGGTTCAAATATTTTTGCTTAAGTTGTCCCTAACAAGTAATTGGTTTCAAAATCATATCGAATGGACTACAAATAAACGTTGTGGAAATATTATGCAGGTGTATGGCAGCAATTTGGAAATGAAAGCTCACCACTAGTACTGTCGTGCATATTGTATCCATTTGGTCTGAAATACACATTATTGTGTTACTTGGATGTTTTCATATGCGATGTGCCAACATGTTTGATGTGAGCATGTGGTCCTTATTCTCGCTGTTCAATTATTAATGACTTCTTCCAAAAATATTGAGAAATGTAAGCATGCCATTAGAATGTAACATGTTGTTTTATTCAGAAATATGATTATAACTACAGTTGCGAGTTAAACTGATGTTCATAAGTCTATTGCATGCCCAATAATTTTGGCCGGCAATGGACCCGAGAGGACAGCATATTTGTAGCTAAACCTGGTGTGAGTCAGCAGTTTTTCTCAGGCTATAGGATTAGTAATTTAAGCCGAGCAACATCAAACGAACCGGTTCTCGATGTTTGTTTGGTGCTGGAAAAGGTACCAAGCATTTTGGGTCAGGCTGATAAATATATTTCTCTGGAGGCTACCTTATTTATCACACAAAACGATGTGTTCTTCACTCCATACTACTACTGTAGACGACGATCATTAATGTTTGCCTTCCACCCAGTCCCATTAAAACCTAATGGTTCACTTCATGAATTTGATGAGCGGGGGTTACATTGCAAAGCAATGGGCATTGCAGCAATTAATGAGCCTCAATCATTATATTCCCTCAATTTAAACTAGTGAAACTTAGATCGCAAAGTTGATTGCTCGCTATTGATTGGTCATAAACCGCATGTTAACCAAATCCGACAGACCAAGATGTTATAATGCAGGTCTACATAAATTGATATCTTTGGTGTTTTGAACGATGCGTTTTTCAACAGTCTATAATCGATCAATTGATATGAGTTACTATTTAACTTCTCTGCTGTCCGTCGAGGTAGATCCATGTGCGACTCCTCGGGAAATAATTCAAATTGATAAAAGAAAATAGCGCCCCATACCTATGGTATCGTTCCTATAACGCAAAAGCTTTTCAAAGATAAAATCAGTAAGTCAAACGCTCTCATAGGTCGAGATGTATTGGAAGGCATATTCATATCGATGAATACATCTGTCTTCTAGCATCTATGAAAGGGTGTCTGCAGTAGCACGATAAATGTTTCAGTGCATCAGAGGTAATATTATTTGAAGAGATAAATCGTCAACTTTTGTTATTAGCCCATTTTGAACACCTTTGTTAAGGCAAATGTGCAACAAAGGCGTAACACAGGCTATATCTTAAGCTTGAATATCCATGAAACGAATCAACAACGGTGCAGAGCATGAGATCGTAATGAATTCAGTGTGATTTGCTTCCTTTTAACTAATCATAAACCATGGTGTGTGGTGTACGGCCAAATATGTAATGGTGTCTGTTCATTCCATCCCGATGTATGGTACGTCAGACAGCTTATATCTGCTGCCAGAAGTATCTTTATCGAGGCAATATCAATTCCCATAAAGAAAGTTAAATCAGGCGTATACACGATTTATGCGTTGCCGTTTTTCGCTCAATATCAAGACGACATTGAGCGAACATAACCGGACAATTGGTAGTGTTAGTCACATAAATGAAGATGTATGATATAAAGACACGTTCAATAATGGCTTAACATTTGTGCCATATATTGCTATAAAGATTAACGTGAGGATTTTCCAAAACGGAATTTTATCACTGCGGTAACAGCAACCGAGCAAGATATTCCACTGAAAGGTATGAATGCTACATAAACTATAGGTACTTTGAAAACAGCAGTCAATTAGACCAGCACTATACCAGTATTAATTGCGTGCCGACTGAATGGCCATAACGACGCATACAACAGCGCGTACTTCTTTGTTTGGTGACTACTAGCTTTAGAGCGAATTCATTAAGCACAAGACAAAATATTAAACCTTAATGGTTTTTGCAGACAGTTAAGTGGAGTGACGTTTCTCGCAGCGCAATCAGGGCAATGCGCCACAACAGACCTATAGCATAGATGGGCAGGAAAAGGATCACAGTTGCAAACGTCTTGCGTTCATCTACGAACGTGACGCATCTATTCATATGGTATCGATAGTATTTCCCCCACAATGTTTAACGTTAGGGACTGTGTGTTGTGCTAGTAACTTCAACCAAAGCGTATTTTTAGTGTTGCTGCATCTAAAGGTGATACTATGTGAGATAAAAGTTCTTGGTGTGAGGATTGTTATTGCACATAGAAGTGGACGTTTTGAATGACAATGTCATTGATTGTGAATACCAATGGGAAGCTTCGTATGACTTTGTAATCACTTAAATCCATAGAACGCTAAGTCGACATTTTACCCGTCCTGTTATGTAAAGAGGCTTTTTTGATGATTTTATTCAATTATGTGCTTTTAGTATGGTGACCTGCAGTTGAAGATTTCACAAATGATGCGAGGAATTGTTCATATTTGTAGAAGAGCAGTCATTTGGCGTAGACATTAAAGCACAAATAACAACCGTAAGATTGACAGGTACGCCATATTTACAACACTGATGTGAAGTTATAACCGCTTTGTATAACATTTTATGGTCTGAGTGAATCCGTTAAGTTTGTTAGTTAGAGGTTAGGTTATTTGACCTACGAGGCTTATGCAAGTTATGCTTATGTAATCAGTACCGCGTGAAATTCCATAGATTGGTTTGACAGTACCGCACATGCCACGCCATCATTTCATTTGCAAATAATAACAAAACATGTCCAATAGCTATACTGTCAATCAATATTTTTAAGACGGTCGCTTAATAATATGATAGTTTAGTATTTGTATTGCACATGGGCACCTTAAACCAAATAAACGCTACGTAATGCAGACATTCACGAGTAGCAATATCATGTAACGCCGTTTGCTTTAGGCAATCCCTTTCAATCCTCACATCATGCAAATTACGCGCTATATTTTTGCCGTGCATCCAGTTGAATTTCAACACATGGTTGCAATATATATGGAAATGCATGGCGGTACACTGTGATCCGGCCTCAATGACATCATTAGTTTATGCACTGGCCATCAATTGCAAATGAAGATGAGAATAAATAAGTGTCTGATCGTTCAACAATGAAGTCTAAGAAATCCAGGATGAACGAACGAGAGAGAGAGTGATCCTTTGGCTGAGTCGGTCTTCTGGCTGAGTCCTATGTGTTAATATTTGTGGGGATGAAGGTAGGAATAAATAATTGACTTGATGGGTAGCATGAGTATATGTGCGTTTAAAAACTAAGTAAGGGTTAATATCTGAGTGTTCACAGGAACTGACTGCGTTAGCAAATAAGTAAATTAATGAGTGAGTGGGTGGGGGAATATACGAGTGCATGAGTGGGTGATTAAGAGAGAATGTGGGATTGAATGATTGCCTCAGTGAGTGAGTGAGAGCGCATCTTAGGAAAATATTATTTGGTATATATATGTATACATATATATAGATATATATATAGATATAGATATATATATATATATATATATATATATATATAGATATATATGTATATATATATATCTATATATAGATATATATCTATAAATATATATATATACATATATAAATTACATATATATACATATATATATATTTTAGCTATATACATATATATATTTATTTCTATATATGTACATATATATAAATATATATATATATCTCTATATATATATTTAAATATATATGTATATATATGTATATATATATATATATGTACATGTATCTGCAAATATTTATGCTTATATATACCCTATGTTTGCATATGTAATCACATATATATAATAATTATAATTATACACATATATAAATGTATATATATATATAAAGATTATATATATGTATATATATATATATATCAATATAAATATATATATATATATATATTAATATCTGCATATATATATATACTCCCATTGCTGTGCAAAGGCAAATCCCCCTTCTATATAACGCATCGATATCGGCTAAACCTTTTCCCATGATAATATATTACAGCCCATAGCAATTCACACGTCGCATACCCCGGCCCCCATAAAATACTACACCGTCTACTTCATTGATTGACTGTGCACACGGTACCCTCTTTGAGGGTAAGAATGCGGTGATAAACATACAGAGAAAACCTTGGTTTATATAGGTAACTGTTGTAATACACATACAGCGTAAGAACGTGAGTGGACACGAAATGGGGTATAAGGCGAGGTCAATGGATGCTTAGGCTCTCCAGGCGTAGACATAGATTACAAAGAGATTATGACGCATAGCTAAGTTGGTCCGGAATTGTATCGGTATTCCAGGATTTCTTCTGTAATCTATTGACCCATCATTAACTTGCTTTTTAACTCTGAATGGTTCGACAGCTCTATATTGTCGTAAGGTAACCTGCTAGCCTCCAACATTCAACAGGGTTTAGACTGCTGCAAGTTTCGAATGTTTATTTAATGTCATTATATCCCACATTTCTTCCATGATGGCTAAAGCTAAAATTAGATTAATTATAATGCACGGTTACGTGTGACAATAAATATCATACAAAAACCAACATTATTATCCTACGTTCCTGGTAAATGGAAACTAAGAAAATGATTTTTCGTGGTAAAACAGCAAAACAAATTTTATTGGCAATAGAAAACCTTGGCTATGTTGGCATCCATGTCCGACTGATAAACATCACAAATTATAAAAGCAGATTGACAATTTGCAATCCATTAATGAATTAATAATATTCAATAAGTTTAATGTAACCCGAACGTGACTTATACTGCATTGAGCACGCAGTCATAATATTCAAGACGAAGTCATTGAAGCAATCGCAACAAAAGTCTACAGCATCTATAGTTCTTGCCATTAGGTAATTACACAAAATTCGGTCCATCCGCCAATAATTCTATTAATAAAACAAACAAAGGAAGAAAATAGTCTACCAAATAGGAGAGTCTGAAAGAGGAATGATCGATCGTAAATCTACTCTGCCGGCCCCTTGATTCAAATTTAACACCTCTCGATTCGATAACTTAAGCAACATATTCTGACGATGCGTTCGATAATCTGTATAGTTACATGCTGGCATTGACTCCAAATGCAAATATCTTACGAATCAACCGATCTGCATGGGAAACGTTACACCTGACAAAACTGCCAATTAGCCGATAGCATAAAACAGACAATGATTATTGCAAAGGTTGCTGCACACGAAAAACGACCAATGTTAACACTTTTGTAACTGAAAAACTAAGATTTGGTACTTGTTTATAAAATTCGTTGTTATCGGTATCTTGTGTGAGTAACGAAGAAAACCTCAAGCATGACGGAAGAAAAAAATGTATGTGACGAGTTGAACAATTTAATTTTATGCAGCACGATACCACTTACAATTAAATATAGCACTGCATATGCATGATTGGCACAAGCTAGGAGTCGTTACCTATATGTAAAAATGGTAATATAGTAAAAAAATTTCTGATCGTATTACTCCTACATTTGAGCATGTAGACATATGTGTTACAAAACGTCACTGTCCCTGACGGGGACTGACTGGTGCACTTTGCTACAGCCAATGCGTCGTAAATGATGTGATATTGCACAATACATTCTGCTCACTGAGTGCTCTAACGCTCTCTTAGGCATCATGTTTCCAGTAGTAGTGAATGTTGGAGATTAAAAGTCAGCTTAAACCAAGAGGAAGCTCTTAGGGCATGTTATTTGTAAGGTCGCTATCACGTCATTTTTTGGCTTACGCTCGTCGACATGTTCTTTGAAACCACCTAGATATCGCTAACGGCTCTCATGAGACTTAAGCTGCGAATACACCATGATGACAAGTAGTAAGATCATTCGTATGGGGTTGACAGCCAGCTCTGGGCAGAGTTTTGCGTATAAGATTATCAACGTATATAGATGGCGCGTCTGTTAGTCTAGATGTACCTGTTGCTGCTCATCCCTATGACTTGTAACTATATAAGCAAGCTACAAAATAACTTAAAGCTGTTCGCAATAATGTATGTACGTACAATGAACGCACGTGTTCGTATGTTGTATGCCAGTAGGCAGGTTTCATTGTTCAGGTAGACAATGCGTTATATGCGCCTTATTCTATGATGTAACCTACTGGCGCATTGCATCATATGGGACTACTGTGTGGATGACAGCAATGTGGTGGATAAGCCGCACTCACACCATGCAGACAAACCTCAGCCATTACCTGACGTATTTGTTCATTGTGCAAATCACACTAAATCAGCTGGCATCTTGGTTATTCTGAATGAGCCCGCCGAATTCTTGGCAACATATGAAGATCGTTTGTAAAGTCAGCTGTTAATCGCGTTAAATAGCAACATTTACAATAATTGCTTGAATTAGGTTAGCCCCAATTGGCTGTGCTGATATTTCAACAATTACCAGCAAGAAAATATGAGGCAACAACTGAGTGATACATGCGCAAGTGTAGAGGTTGGAAAGGAACGCCCTGTCAACTTGATACAAGATATGATCGATACGCAGGTCGTTGAGGTAAGTGCTTCCATTCGCCACTTTATGGTGATCGAGTGATGCCATGATCTGTAATGCACGCTCTTTAGGATTATTGTTATATACTACTGCACATCGGATTGAATATGTATATGAGTTTGATTGGTTCCGATACGAAGGCAAAATGAATTACCATGTCTACCTTGTGACAGGTGAGTCTCAAATAGGCACCAGAGCCAGTAAATTCACGAGGATTCAGCTTGTAGATTACACTGTTCATAGATCTACTGGATGTGCCTGAAAGCCATTGCCATATTTTGCTGCAGGGCCATGATGACGCATTCTATGTTGCCGACCTGGGTGATGTCGTCGGAAAGTTCGACTTGTGGCAACAGATGCTATCCCGCGTACAACCATTTTATGGTAACATTAAATCCAGTCCACTCGATGTGAAGAGGTGTGAATACAATATGCTGAATATACTCGTCGGCAACCCCCCCCCCCCCCCCCCCCAACTCAACGCCCCTGACACCCACTCATACCGTAGTGTTAATCCATAAATGTTATAATGATAACGCTGACATTCACATATCCTGAGGATAAACATAGTGGCATATTTCCCATGCAGCTGTCAAGTGCAACAATGACCCCGGTCTGCTCTCTGTACTGAAGCAGTTAGGTGCTGGGTTTGACTGCGCAAGCCAGGTGAAAGCACATTCAAATTCTCTTTCAAATTCGTTTACGCACAGGGCTGATATAGGGTTATATTGTTGGAATTACGTTACTGGCTCACTTTGCTTCAGGATGAGATTCGGACAATCCTGGACATGAATGTAAACCCGGATAGAATCATTTACGCCCATCCATGTAAGCAAAGAACCTTCCTACAGTTTGCAGCGAGCAACAACGTGTCGCTAATGACCTTCGACAACATGGCTGAGCTCTACAAAATCAAGCAAATTGCCTCTCATTCTCAGTACGAATATCCAAATATCAGCCAATCGTTAATCATTGCTGTAAATGTACTTGATCTTACGTAAATTAATTGTGGTTACATCAAATCATGACATGTGGATAGACTTTTGCTGCGCATCAAGCCACCAGAAGAAGTGAAATGTACGCTTTCACTACGCAATAAATTTGGTTGTGATACAAATGCTGTGTCTGCACTGCTGGCGACTGCCAAATCGCTAAGGCTCAATGTGGTCGGTGTCAGGTGAGCCTATAATTAGTTATGATTAAGTTCTAACATACGAAATATTTAACACATATTCGACAAACATGATACATCGAAAGTTTTTTGTGTGTAAAGCTTCCATGTAGGGAGCGGTTGCAGGGACACCGCATCCTTCCCATTAACTGTAGAGTCTGCTCGCAATGTGTTTGACATGGGTGAGAAGGCAGGGTTTCATTTCACCATGCTCGATATTGGAGGAGGCTTTCCCGGTGACAAGACTGCAGTAGTCACATTTGAAGAGGTATGTATCAGTGTCGTTGCTGGGTATATGTTGGCGAATGAATGTTAATTGTATGTGACATTTGTAAATCAAGGTTGCATCACAACTGAAGGCTGCACTAGACTTGTACTTTCCTGAAAACACGGGTGTTCGCATCATTGCTGAACCTGGGCGCTTTTTCGCGGCCTCAGCATATACTCTGTGCGTCAACGTCATCGGTAAGCGTGACGCAACAATTGAGGGTCCTCAGAAAATTTCTGGTAAAGGAGTTATTACTCCTTCATCCTCTTTATTCCTTCTTCATCTGTCCCATGAAATGGTACTGCGTAAAATATGTACAAGGAGGCAATATTTTGGATATTGAATCCAGGCAATGAAGCAAAATCCTGTGCCATGAGAACAAGGTTCATGTACTACATAAACGATGGAATATTTGGAAGCTTTGGTACCCTGGCGGTGACTGGTCAGCGCTATGAATCGAACCTAGTTATTCCCAATGTGGGCTGATTATTCACTTTATTCAATCACACCCGTGTCGAATTTGTACTGCTTGGTTGAGAGACAGTTCATAGGAATATGGTTATTATGCAACAGCACAGGAAAGCCGAACTCTACCCAAGTAGTGTGTGGGGACCTACGTGTGCTGAGGTAGACTGCATCCTGCCTGATATAGAACTGCCCGAGCTGCAGCTTAACGACTGGCTGGTGTTTACGGACATGGGATCATACGCCAAAGTTTTGGTTTCTAACTTTAATGGAATGCCCGCTCCGAGATGTCATCATTTCATCGATGAGTTTAGCTGGTTTGTGACTTAAACATAGCTGTGACTTTGGCAGTTTCGACAATGATAACATAGTCTACTTTTTTGCAATATGATGTTTGTTTGCACGAATATTGTACAGGAACAAGGTTATAAGGGGCAACCATGTGGACCTAAGAAACCAATAATCATTCTGAAAAATTCCATCGTGACGCCAGCGGTCTTGTCAGATTTGCTTGTAAGTAGTGCGAGGTATAAACATCACTTTCTGTATCTGTATCACTTAATTTAGTCATGACTATGTTATGATACAAATTCCATAGACATGATTAGCTAAAGTTGTGATTTTAAGATCTGTGTGCAATGGTTATCCTTGATACTATATGGCCAGTAGGTATAGCAACTAACTGAAATAACTATTGAAACAACAGGCAGCCTGTTAGAGCTTATATAAGAAATTTTCTCTAGACTTATTGTAAATAATCGTGATTCGGTACACCATAATAAATTATAGCATATCAGTGGTTAAGTTGTTTTCTGCCACTAAACGTCTTTAACGACACGGATGGATGTCATTCCTACCACCATATCCATGACGCCAAATAGATGGAAAAAAATATCGATTGCCTTTTTTTCCTATATAATAGTTGTTTTCGCATTAAGATTTACATTATACAACAGAAAGTATGGTTTCTAAATTTAATAGCATGCCTACTCTATCATTTTATGAGTGAAGTAAGCTTGTTTGTGACTTAAATGTATTCGTGAGTTTCGCTGTTACGACAATAATGATATATTATGCTTAATTTCAGGATGCTTCTCATGTGCACAACAGTAACAAGGTCTTGAGAGGCATCCATTGACACCTATGCATCCAAGATAATTGTCTATGAATCATATCATGCCACTAATTGGCTTGTCCGATTGAATTTTCACTGTTGTGAAGTAAAATCAATTCTTATAGTTAACTAAATGTGTGATTTTAAGAGCTTAGCACTATATACTATTTTCGACATATGTACTGCATAGCAAGCCGGTAAATAACGTTGCTAAAGTGAATATGGAAGCGACAAGTAGTCTGTTAGGTATATCATTACGAATCTACTCCTCTCTTCTCATAGAGCATCTTTATTCAGCATAACAAAGAAAATCATAGACGATTAGTCGTTCGATTGTTGTCTGCAACAATGCCTCAGAACACATAGAGCAGACGACCGAGGTTATAAGAATATGATACAATGTTGACCACCTCTAGTATAGTGGTGTACATAGACGGTTTCAGCTTCTTTATGTGACATACTCCATGCGAATACACTGAAACACGGGCTTGGGAAGGATAATGAGACTACTAATATTGCAATATGAGGCTGCTGGTAATCAAGATAACAATTTATATACAACTTGCCATTATGATATGTAGGGATATGATTCCTACTACCTGATGAAGGTCGAATATGTATGAGCCATACAATAGAAAACGAATCAGCATTCATTCGTTGAGGGGTGGTGTCTGAGAAGAAGACTGTGGTATATAAAGGCCGTGCTAGAGAGCACACACCTCTAGGCATACAGTCAGGACGACCACCATCCAGACTTCCTATTAAAAGATATAAACCTATGAGCCTATGGTTTAGAGTTAACGGTGCAAATTTGTTACCAACAAGCCATTTCACACAACGTAAACTCGAGATTTGCCACTACACAATTACAACCCGTTTGCCCACAGACACACCAGAAACTTGAGAAAGAGCTTCTAGAACTCAAAGGGGTTAAATGACACCTAGCTCTTAAGGTTCAGCTACTTAAAAGTAATCCAGGAGGAGGTAGTAATGCATTCACTAGCTTCCTTGATTCACCAGTAGCCGGAGACTGTGTCCTCTTCACAAATACAGAGGACATTCGAATCGAAGACACAGAGAGGCTCAGAGTGGTTGGTATACGGAGCTTAGAAACTTTGGCTTACTATTGCTCGGTATCAGACTCATAACAGTGGTCCATACATTCCACCGCCATCTGCCCTTGAATAACAGGAAGGCAATCATTAATTTAATGAAGTTGGCCATTAACTCCAGCTATTGACCACGTGGACATGACCTCTTAGTATCCAGAGACAATTTAAAACTTCACGTGATCACAGCAGTATCTCGAATCACGAAGGTTAATCAGCTAAACAGGCATGTTCTCAATGTTTTCTTAGCTAGGACAAGAAATGATTGTACACCAGTTGAGCAAGCAGCCTGACAATATCTCGTGGATTAATCTGCTGATGAATGAGAAGGCAGATGATGTCTATTATACCCTGTGGAAGACACTTAATCTGCTGCTGTATTACCATAGCAAGTAATAGCAACGCCAGTATTTTAGTAAAATAAGGGTCCTGCCAGAAAGTGTGCTAAGAATACATATTTTCCTTTGGTATTATTATAAAAAGCATATGATGGTCACTAATCGTTGACAGGATGTGACCAAATTTTTAAGTCACTGATCGATCATACAGCAGATTTACCAATATGTCTTTGATCTGTGTGAAGGTTATTTCAACAATTTGGTCGCTTACAATCAGAAACGCAAACATTAATCAACTCTGTCAACAAAACGACACCTAATTGGATAATTCATTGGCACAAATGTAAATGTGAGGATGCAAAATATCAGTTGCACGCGGTTATTATATACTGTATCGCCAGAAGCTCTTAGTGCGGTATGCATTCTGCCAAACTCTCTAAACGCGCTTTGGTGACAACTGGATTCAGCATGACGTTTTGAATGGAAAATTGCTCATTCAGTGAAGCCCTTCGATTGGGACTATCATCCGATAAGCAACACTGTTATGACCGCACTAAGATCGCATTCATTAGAGGACTGGCATTTTTTTTATTAAGTCTACTCTTAAATGAACGAATTGCAGTTATTCCACGGCAATTTAATAACATAGTAATGAATTGGTCTGAAATGACACATAGAATATAACTATTGTCTGGTTATTACTGGCAAGGAAAGGTCAGTTGTAAATCGTCGTTCTGCAGGAGCATCATAAAGCCACATCTATATTAGGTATTCAACCTACATAGGCTATGCCAAGCTTTGTCCTCTACTTCTTGTTGCTGTGCTGCCAAAGGACGAAACAGTGTATGCAACTGTACAACTCAAGAAAAGATGTTGATATTAAGATCGATAAGTTTCTCTCCTGGAGAGAACTGTTGTCTTTAACCCGGGTTGTTACTGTTGTGTACTGTGAATTAATTGCTAAATTTTGATAAAACGGATATTTCGGTTGGTACAGGGTATGGAAGACGTCACAGAGACCTATACCCCTACCAGATATTGTACACATTATTTACAGCTATTACAGGCAATTTCAGCACTCTAATTTGTATGGCTAAAGGGCTTGGCGACTTTTCCAAGCATAACACCATCCACATATGAAATCATAACAGATGATTTTCTTTTTGGTATATATCAGCTAAACTGCTGCCTCATATAAGCAGTAATTAAATAGCAGCGGAGTCAATGTGTTTCTCGCTTACATGCCGATCATTCGATCGATGAAATCATTTTTGATATTTTCTATTGTCTATCCGGAATTTATCAATTCCTTAACCTACTTTGGAAACTGGCTCAACAGTAATCGTATTTCTATGTCGTATGTAGATGTTTGTGGTGACACTTCTGCTGATTACATCGCACATTGGCAACTTCGCTAGAATGATTCTAATCTGTAAATCCTATTTGTAGAGATATTCTGGGCTACATATGCTACCTTTTACCAAATCTTTATCTAATTGAAGAATTACATGGTACATGTCACCAGATTATCCGCATGTACATGTTGAAAATAAACTACGCTATTGTGAACTGATTACGTGCTTTGAGCATCAAGCCAGTGCCTAAAACAATTTAGATCATTTATGAAAACACAACGGCTATTCGTTTGCACCATCATTCAAAACAATAATTCAAATTGTAAAAATTGAACAACACAAGAGACACAATATCATTATTGAAGTTTATGTCGACGGTTTTTATAAACAGCCGAGCAGACCGTATATTTTCGCACACTATGCTTTTATACATCTTTATTCCCCGTATCCAAAGCAATGCGTTGGTACTGTAACCTACATGAATCTTTGGCGAATGTAGTAAGTAGATAGGAGTGCAGTAGATAGAGTTATCTGATCATATTAACAAATCACAATGATCCGTTGATAACCCGTCACATCCGGTTAGAATTGGTGTGTGATGATATCAGTTGCTGATGAAGCAATGTCATAAATTGGTGTTTGTCCGGAAAACGAGGCTGGCCTCGTTTAGCTAGCATAGAGAGACATATAATGGTTTTTAATAGAGGTTGTGATGACTTGTCTAGAGGAAAAGGGTTTTCTTTGGTTTAATATAGCGGAATATGTGCAAAAAGCTTGGAGTCTATCAAAGAGGCATGTCACGTGTCGACAGATGTTCACGAAAGGCGACCACCACAGGTTCTAAGATTCCTACACATATGTATCAACGTAGAACACCAAGCTACAACGTACATAGAATGTGCATTTTATTGGCCAGTATCAAACGATACACAATTCAATCGGTGGCCCACAAATATTCACCTAAAATCAACGATTCAACAAGCATCTCACGACTATGGCTAAGGAGTTTATCAAGAAAATTTATCAAGTTTATTTAACTTACGAATCGAAACATATGATCGGTTTCAGATGCGAAGCTTCCGAGCGCGGAGCTGCTATCTGTATAAACCACGCGGTATGAAACACTACTGATCACTAACAAGGTTAAGAACAGTACAGGGAATAGATAGTTAGCAGTGATATGTAGAAACCTTCGACGCGTATTACATGCGAAGGTTGTGTTGCTACCAACGGCGACAGATCCGATCACCATGCATACATGTCAGATTTTACCTCAAAGTAAAATGTATCTGACTGAATCATTGTTTCCAACCAGTACTAGCATGCCATGTAAATTCAAGGGATGATCTTTCAAATGACCTTTAATATACTTGAAATACATAATCGCAACGTCCTGAATTATTCAAAGTTAGCAAAAACACAAACTATCCAATCTCATAGTTGCGCAGTGACGCCCCCACAACAAAGGCAATTCGTCCATTTGATGGCTTATTTGAGGAGCTTAATTGGTCGCAATCGACCTACCGGTTGACAACCGCGCAACCATCTGTTGCAATGTAAAGATTTCACTGTCGATGATGTCCAACCTCTTTTTCTCTATCATAAGTGATGTTATAATTAATGCCTTTTCCTTTATCCATTGTCTATAAGGCCGACTTAGCCAGTAAGGCACCAAATGGTGCGTACCAGATGTAGTCCCACACGACCTAAAAATCACATGCTAATAAAATTAATCAATCACATTTGTCGTAAATGTCACAGGCCATGGCAGCGACGTTAACAGAATACTTAATGCTGCAGTTAACAGCGGGCTAGTTTTTTTAAAACACTTGACTCGAGTATTGCGTTACTGCAGCAATAGATGATTATATTCAGTTGTTGTCACATCTGGTTAACATCCCCAATCTGATATCGCGACAAACAAGAACATTACAGCAGCATTCTATTCGAAACTCCATAATTTCTAACTAAGCTCTTTAATTACAATCTGATAGATGATTATTCTATCTGCTTATGGCTTGAGGTGTGACGCCTGAATGGAGCCTTCATGTTAAAATAGCAATATCTGATTAGTTGACAATCACCGTGCAATTGGTATGCGGCTCTAAGCTTGTCATTTTTCATAACTACAGTTGTGCATTGCTCAATGGCAGCATACCTACCAATCGCAAAACGATTGTTTAACTAGATAGAAACTAATAAAATGAATTAATGAAAGAAAGCAAGGCCAAATACAAGATCACAACCATTTGTCCATATCAGTGGTTTTCCCCTGATATTATGTGGAGTATGTGTGCTTGATAAGCATTGATGGCGAACTTCATCGTCCTATATTGATCGTTACGGAACTCATAGTTTCTAACATAAAAATAGCAGCATTCTTGCCCTGCTAAGAATGATTCAGTATGTCATGTGTAGAAAGGGATGTTATTTTGCACCCTACACATGTATGCTGCTACTGAATGTCAACGCAAAGTTTGGCACTACTTATTCTTCCAACTCTTTTGGGGGTTGGGGGATGTAAATGTAGATTCTAGAACAGCTTTTTCCAGTTACCTTACCATCGTTCAATAAATTTGAAATGACACTTAATGCTGGGGTATGGATTTGCCTATCATGAACTTATTATTTGTATCTCCGCACTGAGATATGAGGGAGCTCTCTTCTTAAAAAGACTTTTCTCCATTATTTGATTCCCGAATCGCTGGTTCACAGTGCACGGGTACGAAATGTTATGCTTTATCAAAGCCTCGTCTGTTAATCTGCTATTGCCGGATACGCAGTTAATGCAATGGCGTAGTTTTGAATTTATATGGTAGACAATATGTCTATTTAGCAAACTGGTGTAAGTGTTTAATTGCACCCGGTTATTCATTTAACCCTATTACTTACACGTCAGGATGCTTCTACTTCTAATTCTGGCACTTCTATAGCTCTGCAAAACTAACACATGATCAATGGCACGCTGGTTATTGTGAGCAACATGGCGATAATGGATGATAACAAGAGTAGATCTGTGACCGGCTTCCGTCGGGGTGAGGACCCTCAACACGCCAATCTGCAATGGATGCAGACTGATATTTGTAAAACACTGAAGTGTTGTATAGGGTTTCATTCTAGAGCAGCTAAGTATCATGGCTAGTCAGCTTCATTAAATCATCATATGTAATTTAACAATTCCGATATATTGTACTCACTGTATGACATGCAACTATTATTCACCCAACTCAGCTCGTCTGCCAGTCCATTAGAAAGGAATCGCAAGAGCTATCAGCGATGAATGTAATTGTAAGCGATACCTTTTTATGGAAATCTCTGGATGACAATGATAGATATTCAAAAGGAGCAGTCCCAACGGTGAGGATTAATACGTAAGTTGATAATTGGATGCTGGAACTAACTTATATATGAGCAAGTTAATGTATTAATAGGTGGGTGCAAATGTTCATCGTAGTGTGATGCGTTAACTTTGCCTGAAACATCGTAAATCTACTGTTTTATATTACCAATTGCTGTACGGTTTTATGGTCCAATTCCTAATTCTTAATGCGAGACTGCATCTGTTGTGACGAAAACAGATCAAAAGGTCAGCTAACCTAAAGCAACAACTAGGGCACTAAGTAATACAACACTCGTCTGAAAATGAGGGATTATATGGTCAATGCCTTTGCATCGGTTTGTGATGGAATATCTTTAGCATGTATGTCAACTATCGTATGATAAAGCCGAAATAACCAGTCGTTCAGATGAGATGGTAACCAAAAATTAAACACTTAACCGACGCAGTAGCAGTGTCCATTATAAATTCCCTGTATTTAAATGTTGTGCACATGACGAGACAGTGCTTCGACGCAAGAACCACAATAAATTAGGAAGTTAATGACCTAATGTCAAACAATCAATCGACAAAACAATTATGTGGAATTTTCTGACCCGAAACTTTGCCTAGTTAATTTCCTCCCGTGGCAATCGAATAACATCGTAAGTTCTTCATTGGGGTCGTATTGCTGCTATCATTATTCCTTGGTCTATGTAAATATTGACGCCCTAACTGGTCAGCAAAAATGGTGGTAAACATAAAAAACCATATTTGCTGTCGGCGATTAATGCTGTTACTAATCTCTTGCTTAATCAACAGCATTAATGAGTCTTTAAATAACAGCTGTTATTCAACACCAAATTTCTTTATGTAACTCGCACAAATCCCATTGCTATGCAACATCACACATACCAGCAGAGTCTATCTCATAAGAATAAAAACATATAGTGAATAAAGAACCTCTTCTGGAATAACTGACGATACTGCAGCAATCATGTTAATTAGATGTCCACTACGTTGACATACTAGTATAGCGGGTTTTCAATCAACGACGGAAACCGACTTGCGTCGCTAGAGGGCGTTTATATAAAGGGCAGATCTCCGGGTATTCTACAATGTCACGTCGTCTCGTACCATCCCAATATTTTTATTTAGGCCTCTCGCAACTTTTATAATCTTTACTTGTTTTAATTTTAAAAATCGTAATGAAACAAATTTCGAGTCAGATTTTAATCAACTTTATATATGCAAATATAAATACACGCTGCTCGTGTCATGAGAGCAATTTAATCTTAGATTTCTCTTCGACATAACTGCCTATTACAGCTGTGCGCAGATTATTCTATTGCCTATGATTTCATCAGCTCAGCGCAAACGCTTTTTCAATAATGAATAATTACCAGACTGCAATCAGGGTCATTGCTCTTAATCAGCACCGTATTAATCCACTTGCCTCTATGATTTAAGAACCCCGACCGAGTAGCTCAACAGAAAGCTAGCAGATGACCTTTGCTTTTTTGTCCTCGTTGCCTATCCTTAACGATGCACATAACCCCATGATATATACATCAAGAGTTTGTATGCCATCGAATTCAGGCTCCGTGCCCAGCTCCCGCAACCCTTACGTTGATCTAATGTTTTGTCAATGCTTTGCATGTCTCACTGTCATCCATTACGTGAAGTCCCAAGAATACCTGACGAATTATCAAAGAGATTTGCTGTTCATGCAAATTAACGCCGTACATTTTAGTCAGTGAGTAAGGTGATGGTTGAGTAAATGAGTGAGTGAGACCGAGTGTAAGTGAAGGAATGATCAAAACATGAAATTATGAGCCATTTAATATGAACGGCTCAGTAACTGACAGAATAAATGACTGAAGTGACTCATGTTTCAGATGTGTCTGCTTTGTATACGCAAATGGGTAATAATGAGTTTGTCATCGAGGTACCTTCCACAGTATTTCGTGCTTATAGCCAATGTCCGTTATTAAATTTAAATAGTTATGCCCATGGTGAATAAACCATCTATATTTTGCTCATGTGAATCGTAAGACTAGTGCTGAAAAAGTGCTTAACCACAGAACCGACAACAATGTTTATTGGGCAACATAAAAATTGATTAAGTGCTCGAGCCTCCTTCTTTACAGACGGATCCATTATTTGCAAAGCGAGCCCATTGTACAAAATGTTCAATACAGGAGCAACTTAATATATAAATTGTGTTTCAAAATGGAATTTGCTCATATATATCAACCAGTTTGCTCTTAAACCCATCAGATTACTTGTCAGATACAAGCAATGAAGTCATTACCAAATGCTGAAAATGTTTGATGGAACACTACTCTCAAACATTCATATCCATTATTATCCTTTTTCGACCACTGTGGTTAATATAGTCACATCTTTTCAGAGCCATTGTAAAGGTTTCTTCTTGTTTGAACGTCGAGTAGTGAAACTCAGGCTGCGATTTCCGCTTGGCACAAATTATTGTGTAGCACATAAAACCCAGAGACGAGTCCGATTCATAATATCATACATCCTCATGCAGGAACAATGGGAAGAGAGGAGACGGCCGTGCCACCAAGTACCAATCACTGCCAATACACGCGATTTCAGACAGATCAAACCAACATGTCGTCTGCCTGTACAAGTGATTGGAAATCACGTCCATTGCCCTTATCTGACGCTACCATAGTATACTTGCGCATTGGCGTTTGGTTAACTAATCTTAAAAGATGTTTAGTCATTGAGATTTAGACAAAATATACACCAAACAAATAATGAATCGATCGCATAACTATAAATTGCAGGGGACTAAATCATATTAATACGATGTAGCTGCTGTGAATGATGCTTCAATGACACTGTGAAGCTAAAGGAACTGTGATAACTGCGATCAACAATGCCACAAGATAGCGAGGAGTTCAGAGAGGGCGCTCTCACTGCACAATCTAGTTTGCATATATATATAAATATATATATACATATATATATATATATACATATATATATATATATATATATATATATATATATATATATATATATATATATATAGCACCATTGTTTATTACAGCTATACATCATATGCGTTGGTTTAGCATTTGATATTTTCATCTTGTATATGCTATATCTATCTATATATATTTTGCTAATCTTGAGCTGCTATTGTTATGCCTTGATGGATATTTGATAACTACCTCATGCTTGCAGTGCAGGCAGGCGAAATGTAATGCGCGCTTGATATCCATTCACGGAAGCACTGTTCTATGACATCAAAAAACCGCTTTTAGCTGCAAATGGCGATTGAATGTCCTCCCCTGCTCTGTCATGTTAGTTAAGTGCACACCAACAGTGGGTGCTGAAGAGTGATTGTCGTTAACACGTTTTCGAAAACAGATGATCGCAACTTGTATCATTAGATATTGTAACTGAACTAAACTGAAGAAGTAGAGCATTGCTTTGCTTTGAACGCGACGGCGACGTGCAAGGAATGTTCCGTGCCATGTTACACCTCGTCGCCCTTTTTTGCAAGGCTGTTACACACACAACTTCGGCGCGATCTACTCATCTTACGTATCATGAATTTGGGTTTGCGTCAAGTTATGATTGTCACGCAATTTTGCAAGTATGCTGCTGGCACAAGTCGCAATATATTTACAGCATCTTCGCCTGGTTTACTCATTGTGCGATTTAAAAATCTTATAAGTAATAATATCATGGATGGTGGTTGTTAGTATGATTATTTAGAAAATTTTCAGGATGATCCATCTAGGAAAGTATGTTATATGTAATTGTGAAATAGGCACTAAATAAAAACTTTAGGCACAATCGACATTTATCAATGTTGCTACGATATATTTATATGATTGTTAAGATATCTAAGGATCATATCATAGACGCCAATGTTATTTGGTTCAACTTCTTGTGTCAACTTCTTGTATGACCAGGTGAATATAAATTAAATATAGTGCACACCGATGTTACTTACGAGAGCACAAATCATGATACGCTTACGGAACTAATGCAAGCAATTTAGCTTAATAATGCGGTATCAGATAAGCACCCGGATACAGCAACGGCTAAGCATGAATGCTACGAAGCAAATCTGAGGCGGCAGATTGATAACGAGACGAAATCACCCTATTTAATACTACATATGTGTATTAAGGATTGCATAAGGTTTCTGTCTATATATACGCACTATTGCTGTTAGTACGAGAGCACGAAATCAGTTCCACTATTAACCAAAGCCAATCGAGTGCAAATAAGGTCCATTGCGACCAACGGTGAGGCTTTACTTTGCGTTTTGGCCTATAAATGTTCAATTAATTTTACTTCTGCATAGCACCTTAGCATAGTCAGAATACTAAGCGTGTGTAGAGCTTATTGTAGCAGTTGAAATGCGGTAGTAGCCACGAATAAACCTCAACCTTCTCCATTACTTTCTCCCGAACTTATGTCGTATGCTTATAAATAAGACAAATATAATCATATGCGAGAATTACTAGTAGCTTAAATTAAATTATGATTGTGTGTTACACATACCTGCACCAGGAAGCTGATTGTTGCGCCAGATGAACTCAATATATATATATATATATATATATATATATATATATATATATATATATATATATATATATAGAGATATATATATATATATATATATATATATATATATATATATATATATATATATATATATATATATATATATATATATATATATATATATATACATATATATATATATACATATATATATATATATATATATATATATATATATATATATATATATGTATATATATGCATATGTACATTTACATATATATATATGTACGCATATATATATATATATAAATATATATGTATATATATATATGTTTTATATATATATAAGTATAAATATATATATATATATATATGTATATATATATATTTGTATATATATACTTACATATATATATATATATATATATATATATATATATATATATATATATATATATATATATATATATATATATCTATATATATATATATATATATATATATATATGTATATACATTAAGTTATATAAATAGCGCATACCAAGATATGCGTTGTGAGTAACTATGCTAATTAAGCTTCACAGCATGGGACAGAGTGGCAATTCAACAACCATACAAAAATACAATTTTTGTTAGCAATTCATGCCAAATAACAACGATGTGCAGACCTTGATATAGAGAGCATGCATTGCTTTTATACACGTAATTTTAATGCCTCAAGGTTCAAGGAACAACACATCGATTGAACAACATTCCCTCCCCCCCTTGATTAATGATATTGGATTGCAGTGAACAACACTCATAGCACTTTATTATTATCGTTGCATCATCAACAACATCCACTTTCTGGTTTCAGCCAAGTAGCTCAAAGAAACTTAAATATAGCCTGGCTTTAACGCTTTCTGCAGAAAATACATTCTAGACCATATGCGAATGAGGTCGAACGTTTGATTGGTGTTAACATGATCGCCAATGAGATGTCGGATTTCATACGATAATATAACTGAATAAAGCAGTGGAGTTTTACATCATTATCAACAACAAACACGAATGGTGGCTGAGAAACACGAGGATGGTTTTGATACTTAGATTAGTTATCGTCGACCATTCGAAACCAATCCATTACTTACATGAAAGTTACACATAAATACATCGAGCCCATCGATTGCAATGAATTGCGCAATAACGATGACTCGCTTCTTAATAAAATGGCCGCTTAACGGGATTGAAAGTAATAACATCCAGCATTTTTGCAGTAGTTAATATCAATGCGGATCTATCAGCATATGCGTTAGCGTATAACGACTTGATACATATAAGACACAGTAGCAGTGGTTATTGGTATCTGAACAGCACATTACCACTGATTTACCATGATGACAACCCATCGCAACATAGTGATGGATAGCGATTGCAAAACAACGTTAACACTGATGAAACAGCAGCACGTTACCAATAAAACTAGCCATATTTATTGAATGCTTCATTAGCTTACCGGCCATGTGCACATAGTGCCATGCTGTTAACACGATATCACGGAATCAACGCCGCCATAAGCTGAAACTTATCTAGAGGAATACAACATTATATCTTGAAAAGCTGTAAAATGTTTGTCAACGTCTCTTCGACCAGATGCACAGAAGTGATTCTTTTTTCGCCCATTCCATCGTATCAACAGATAATCGTAAATGCATTTCTATACCTTGCTTCACCTTTGTCCTACAGTGTCATTTGACAGAACTGATTGGACAATTCAGCAGTACATACTGATAAAAGCAATCTCAAGCAGTCGACACAGTTGTTTTCTTATACCGCACAATTGAGATGCAACCTGGTATATTATCGCGGATGCAGACACTTTCGTGTATTACAACCGAGGAATAGGAGAAAGCGATATAATGCCGTATTCCATAGTTTGACAGCTGCTGCAAAGAAAACCGGATCCGTCTGCAGTTAAAGCAAACTATACCTAGACTATTGAACTGTCACACCCGCTTCAAAGGTTGAGCTAAAATCCCTTCCCACCTTTGCCAACTGCAGGGTGCTGTATCAAATTAAGCAGTGCTGCAAGTCGGATTCGTTCATAGGCGGAACATTAATATTTCATAACATTCTTATTCCCGCCATTAATAGAATAGAATAGGTACCATTTGTATAGAAGGGTAGCAATATATGCCTAAAATATATATAAATATACCTCTGATATAAACAGGTGACATGCTGGTAGAATAGATTCATCATCCTCTGCGAACCTGTATTGTTCCGCAACAGTGCATTACAGGTAATCCATATTTAGCGGATGCAGATGTGTAAATATATTGCTGAATAATCGCAATAACCATTCTTCCCAAGAATACAACTTTTACATAATTCGAGAGAAGTGACTATTTGAGTGACTTACTTGCACCATTTGTTTCCCCCAACCTTTTGTTCTACTTGCTAGACGTCAAGCGACGCGTTGCGGCCTGTTTATGTACATCGTAATTCAAATATAATCAAAGCAATAAAAGAAGCAACTTACGGTTTCAGAAACGTATTCTACCTATGTTTTAACAAGCAACTGTGTAGGGATATGTAAACCATTGAAGGTGGCAGTGGCAAAACAAAGAATGGCTATAATGGAAGGGCTTAATTATTTACAGTAAAGCCCTCACATTTCGATGGATTGCTCAACTGCATAAAAATATGGCATAAGTAGTCCCATGCAAATCAACATAGTTTGTAGTAACACAATACAGGGCTGGTCACTGACAGCAATCCTTCTCCAACCTTACATCAAGCAAAATATGCGGTATTTGTCGGTCGAGCTTTTCGTTTGTTGACATCTCATTGCATTTTAACTTTTCGGTTGCTATATATATGGTAATCTATGGTGATGTTTTGTAATACGGTTTTATTTGCATCGTAAGTTTATGCATTGGTCCTCATTCGGCAAATAAGTTGTGAATGAATAAGTCGGATCGTTTGACGCATCCTTAAAGCTAATGCATGTTGTAGAAAGTGACTAAGACGTGGGTAAATAATAAAGTGCATTTGCAAGGGTTTGTCGATATATGCATATTGGTATGATCGTGTATGTGAACGAGTAATTGTTGAGATGGATAGCATGTCAGTGCAAATATATACGCATTCGCCGGCTGGGATGAATTGGTAGGTTGTTGCCTTATTGAGTGAGTATAAGTCATAATGTATATAGAAGATCGTTCTATGACTAGTACATTAGAGTAGTACTTCCAAATTATAAAACAAATCTCCTTTGATAAAGAGCTCTTTTCTTTATCATCCACAACTGCTAGATATTTCCATGCAGCACATATTTAGAGCTTAACAAGCAGCATGCTTACCAATGTCGCTAGGATTGGTAGGCAATATATTTTATTACTACTGATTTTCATTTCTATTCTATGCTATTAGTTAGTTATAGATCAAATTCAGTAAATTTCTCCCATTTTCGAATGGTCGCTTTCGCATTAGTTTGCTATGGTTTGATATTTCAACGCTGTTGTGTGACCTACCTCCACTCGTACGGGCTCTTGCATTTTTATAAGGACCATTTTAGCCATAACATTACGGAATGGATACGCTCAAATTTAATCGAGGTAACAATCGTTTGGTGAATATGACCTTCGTTATATTCGTGTGAAATGTTCTCTCTTCACCTATTGCTCGCTGGGCCACAGCTTTCACTCTATGAGAAGTTATAACCATGTTTCAACGGGAGTATAGCTTGCAATACTAAGTCTGTAATTACTCTTGGTACTTATCGTGTGAAGTCGTTATGTGTTACACACCATAAAGTACTTTTAATGAACATTTTCATATTATTTCCTGCAATATCGACGTAAAGCCTTCACAGACATTAGCTAGTTAAAGTTGTGAGGAGGTAATCACCCTCCATCTTTTGTAAAATCTGCCGTTTAGACACACGAAGATCCGCTCAAATGCTCGATTATGAAGTCGAACGCTAAATACACATTGGATCTTAGATTTATTTATATATACAGCAAGGCCCCATTTCGATGATCCCCGGGACTCGACATCTCATTATCCACAAGGTCCGTTTAGAATAGAGTTGTTACCGTAATTTTGTAAAGTGTGCGAATCTCAAGCCGAAAGTTAGAACCCAAATCCCAGCTAAAATCGAATAACAAAGGTTTCGTGACACCTATTACAGCGGTAAAAATGGCAAAGTAATTATCAAGAAATTGAATTTACTCAGCAATATGCAGAAAAACAGCAAGTTACAATGTTACAAGTTACACCGAGTGCAATATATAGATAAAATAACAGCATTTTAAAATTAGCCAATGACGCAAAGAAGGGGCTGCAAAAGCAACTGTGGCATACATAGGAAGACAAACGTTCATACGTCGCTTGGAGCAGTCCGGTTTGTTAGTAAGTTAATGTGGCGGATGCTTTTGCTAGTCTTGTGTGTTTGTTTGTTTGTAAACTTTTTATTGGGAGGCGATCGAGGTCGCAATTTGCTTTGAAATGCTGTTTTTGCTTTTTAAAAAGTTCGGCAGTAATGTTGCAAAGAACCCAGACGTTGACCTCATAATAAGGTCAAGGTCATCGTTAATCTAAAATGCCTCATAACTCCGGGAATTATTGTTCAATCTTTAAAAAGCTCAATTCAATTTCCAGTTTTTTTGTGAATACTTTGAGTTGAAAAAAATCAATAGTTTTCCCATGACCCTGAGGTCGAAAAATCGAGGTATCAGCGCAAATTTTTATAAAATTATCCCCAAAAAATCAATTGATTATACAACAGCTAATAAACATTTTATCGAAGGTTGTCAGTGACCTGATCAGTTTCATCGTAAAATTTCATTGGTGTTGATGACGTCATTTCTGGTTGCGATCGCATCTAAGTTGATGAAAATTAACCGCTCCATGGCACCAACACTTTGTAAGTTACATGATTATTTGAATTGCAAAGTTTCATGGTTCTTGATGACGTCATTTGTGGTTTCGATCGCGTCAAAATTAAGTACATATACCACAAATTTAATTACCCATTTTGCTGTTGTAAAACGCTTCGATTTAAAAAAATGTTCATAAATTGATGAAGTTTTATTTAATTGCAAACTTTTAAAAGATATATGTTAATGTAACTAATGCATTGTTAATCAAATTGAGACATATATGCATATATATATATATATATATATATATATATATATATATATATATATATATATATAGATATATATATATATAGAGGGATATATATATGTATATATATATATATATATATATATTTATATATATGTATATATATATATTCATCAAAAGCATGTATATATATATATGTATATATATATATATATATACATCAAAAGCATGTGTATATTTGTATGTATATATATGCATTTATATATATATATATATATATACATATTCATAGATATATATACATATATATATATATATATATATATATATATATATATATATATATATATATATATATATATATATATATATATATATATATATATATATATATATATGCGTGGTGACAAACGTAAGTAAATTCTTAGCTATATCATCGCAGAACATTTGATAAACCTTGTACCAGCGGTAATTGCAGTTACAGTGTCTATTTCAATTTGACTTACGGATATTGTTATCTAACCCGGCTTACTTGTTTGAAAACTGTTGTAATTAAGGTGACGGTCATGGTTCAAGCAGCTTTTATGCACTTAATACCCTACTCTAGTTACTTGACAGGCTAGGTAGTGTGTGTTTGTTGTGTCGGATAAGCTTCGGTGTCAGAAAGAGAAAATACCTTGACATGGCTTCAGTGGCCTTGTCAAAAAGCATCTTAATCATTGTGGCTTCTGATAAAATGCATGGTATGCCCAACTAATAGCTTTTTGTTAAAACAATATTCTGAATATTACCTGTTATTCAATAATTTCCCTTCAAATCGTTAGTTATCCTATACCTTCACATATAATCCTGCAAAATAAATAGCCGGACTGTCAGTGTATATATACTGACTAGCAAGAGACAATGCAGTAGAGAGAATGATATTTAAGTACCATGCTAGTATAGTGGCGATAGTATACACATTCAGTGGTATTGACGGTACCAGTGAGTAAGAAATCTAAGGAAACGTAAATCGCAAAGAAGATGGCATGCTATTGATCTGTCATTTACTGCATTTCAGCTAAGGCCGACAAACAAAGATGTTATAATGCCGGTCTACTTAATTTGATAGCGTAGGTGCTATGATATTGAATTTGACGATGCGTTTTTAATCGATCAATTGATATAAGTTACCATATTACTTCTCGGCTGTCCTTCGAGGTAGATCAATGTGCGCGGTAGTAGCTGCCTTTACTGTTAATTTACTGGCACCTTTTGCATTGACCAGCCGTCCGCCAGTTAAAGATGGAGCCATTATTTTAAATAATACCGTCATTTCAAGCAGAAACATCATCTTATTTGAACACCATCAAATGTTTTTAATTTACTGAACCAATGCATCATCTTGTCCCATGTTAGTGCTGAAAGCATTAACGCAACTCGATAATATAGCACCCCAAAGGCTCCATGTCGATGCTGTCGTATGGAATAATGAGTATATTTACGGAATATCAATGGGTTGGGGGGTCTGTTTCGTCGGATTTATAATGAAACTACAAACAGCGTTTAAAACATCACAACGCCATGGCGGCACTGATTACTGAAGCAGCATGTAACCATGAGATTATTACCTTCGGTAGAGCTGGAAGACTGATTCGCAGTTTACCTGGCATAGTTGAGAAAGAATTAAGATTGAAACAGGGAAATAGCGCCCCATACCTTTGGTATCGTTCCTGTAGCGGGAAACCTTTTCAAAGATAACATCCATTTGTCAAATGCTCTTATAAGTAGAGATGTATTGAAAGGCATATTCATAGCGATGAATGTGTTGCCTTCTAGCATCTATGAAATGGGTTCTGCAGTAGCACGATAAATATTTCAGTGCATCAGAGGTAATATTATTTGAAGAGAGAAATCGTCAACTTCTGTTATTTGCCCATTTCGAACACTTTTGTTTGAGCAAATACAACAAAGGCGTAAAACAGGCTATATCTTAAGCTTGAAATATCCAAGAAACACATCAACAACGGCACCAAACATGAGGTCGTAATGAATTGTGATTCAGTGTGATTTGCTTCGCTTTAACTAATCATAAATGACCATTGGTGTGTGGTGTACGCCAAAGCTTGCCGAAGCGGAGTACAGCCAAATATGTAATGGTGTATGTTCCTTCCATCCCGATTTATGGTACGTAATAAGACATATATAACAGGCTCTCTGTAGAGGCTAAGAACCACCATAGGTAAAATTATATTATTTGAGATGACCACAGCGAGCTTATATCTGCTGCCAGAAGTACCTTTATTGCGTCAATATCAATTCATATAAAGGAAGGAATATACGGCGTAAACAAGATATATGCGTTGCCGTTTCTCGCTCAATATTAAGACGTCATTGAGCGAATATCACCCGACAATCCATAGTGTTAGTCACATAAATGAAGATATATGTTATAAAGACGCGTTCAATAAATGCTTAACACTTTTTTGATATAAAGATTAACGTGAGGATATCCAAAACGGAATTTTATCACTGCGCTCACAGCAATCGAGCAAGATATTCAGCTGCAAGGTATGAATGCTACACAAATAATGGGTGCTATGAAAACAGTAGTCTTTAAAACATTTTGGTCGCACATTGTAAATAATATAAGTCAATTAGACCAGCACTATACCAGCATCAATTGCGTGCCGTCTGAATGTTCATAACGACGCATGTATCAGCGTGTACTTTGTTTGGTGGTAGTTACTAGTCTTACAGCAAATTCACTTAACACAAGTCTAAATATTAAATATGAATGATTTTTGCAGACAGTTAAGTGGATTGACGTTTCTCGCAAGGCAATCAGGGCAATCCGCGACCCAGATCTATAGCATAGATGGACAAGAAAATGACCACAGTGGCAAACGTCCTGCGTTCATCTACGAACATGAAGCAAATCTCGACTTTTCTTTTCAATTTGTGTGGTGGTTAATTTACTGATACTAATATGGTGGCCAAAGCAATCAAAGCCTAGCGTCGCTTTTCCGTGACGATTTGCAAACCAGTTGATGGTTCGCGATTATCTGTGCCATTACAGATAAGCATCGATCCAAATGGTATCGAGAATATTCCCCCCTCAATAGATAACGTTAGGGACTGTGTTTGTATTGCTCGTAACTTCCATCAAAGCGTATTTTTAGTGTCGCTGCATGTAATGGTGATACTATATGAGATAAAAGCTCTTGGTGGGCTGATTGCCATTGGACATAGAACTGGACGTTTTGAATGGCCATTTCATTGATTATAAATACCAATGGGTAGCTTTGTCTGGCTTTGAAATCAATTATATCCATAAAACGCTAAGTCGACATTCTACCCGTGCTTGGTATAGGGCTTTTTTGATGATTGTATTCAATTATGTGCTTTTATTATGGTGGCCTGCAGATGATAGAAGGAATTGTTCATATTTATGGAAAAGCGGTTATTTGGCGTAGCAGCCGCGTCGTATAAAAACCGTAAGATTGACAGGTACGCCATTTTCATTAGAGTGACATGAAGTTATAATCGCTTGGCATAACATTTTATGGTCTGAGTGAATCCGATAAGTTTGTGTTGCCTGATTAATTGTCAACGGAATTCACATAAAGAAGCCTTACATGGCAGTGATTACAAGGTATCTAAAAGTTATTCCAGGTGCGTCACGGACATGATCATCCGCCACCATCTTTGTTCGTCACGCCAAAGACATATATACAGGTATTTATATATATATATATATATACAATGCTATATATATATATATATATATATTAATTTTGATTTATAAATACAAAAGCATACATAAAGATCAGGTATATAAATTATACCTATATATATTAGGCAATAAATATTTCTGTAATATATACTATATGAATATATCATATAAATATATAATATAAATTTGTATTGCATATATGTATATATATATATATATATAATATAAATCATTTATATATTTATTCATATATATATATGTATATAAATTTCTGTGATTTCAGATGGTTTCCTGATGCTGTTTGTTTTTCCTGTACAAGTAGTCAACAAATGCAGGTGTGTTCCCTGACAAGGCTTGCTTGTTGGACTTTGAGAGTTCGCTAGCCCGTAACAGCTCAATACATCTGCTGAGGTCTGGAACAGGTCTTTTCTCGAAGAAATCTGTCCCTGCATGCATCATCTGTAGTCCCAATAACTAATCGGTCCCGAATATCTAGGCTGTCTTTTAGGGTTCCAAAATCACATGATTCTGCAAGTTGACGGATATATCGTATTATTCTTAAAATCATCATATATGTTTCTCTTTTATGAACGGCTGTGTTGAATTTATAGCGTTCGTACATATACATGCTTTTGAGGAATGAAGTGAGCTCGTGTGTGCATCAAGAATTTGCTTGGGATTCTTTTTGTTCTCAGCCGTGCAGAGTAGGGAGATGTTCATGACTTTCTTCACATTCTGTCCCCATCCCGGAGCACAATGTTTTTAGCCGCCGTAAACTTGTAGGCCCCCAGCCTTGTCATGACAGTTGTTAGTCTTCATTTGTCAACTTTTATCAAGCTCAGTGGAGCAATACTGTAGTATGCTACCTGCTTCCGTTTCGTGTTGTCTCGCCAATAAGCTTAGCCATAACTCCCCAGGGTTAATGACATAGGCTTCAAGGACCTTGCCAAGGAATATTAGTAAGTTGTGCTGAGTATCTCGAATATTTGACAGCTGATCAAATATGTTATGGGCTTTCTTGTTTTTTCCGTCGCTCTTCTAAACGAATGGATTTTGTATCCATTGCGGTACAAAGTTCAATCTGCACCTATGTAACGCATTGTATCGGCTGAACTTTTTCCCCTAAAAATATTTAATCGGCCCAAGTTATTCACACTCACCCACCACGCCCCCAATAGAAGTGACACCGCCTACCTTATTTATTGACTGCGCGCACGGGACAATCTTTAAGGGTAAGGAAGCGGTGATTAACATACTGAGTAAACCTTGCGACCATGTTTATAGAGCTATCTGTTCTAATACGCCTACAGCGTAAGAACGTGAGTAAACACGAAATGGGGTATAAGGCGAGGTCAACGAATGCTTAGGTTCTCCAGGCGTAGACATAGATTACAAAGAGATTATGACGCGTAGCTAAGTTGGTCCGGAATTGTATCTGTATTCCCGAATGTTTTTTTTTATCTATTGACGCATCATTAATTTGCTTTGTAACTCTGAATGGTTCGATTAATCTGAATTTTTGCAAGGTAACTTGCTAGCCTCCAACATTAAACAGAGATCCGTGAGATGGGTGATTAGACCACTGCAAGTATTGTATGTTTATTTAATGTCATTATAACCAACATTTCTTCCATGACGGCTAAAAATAAAATTAGATCAATGATAATGCACGGTGTGACAACAATATGTTTGACAACAATATTGATAATTTTAAATTTGTTATACAAAAGCCAACATTACTATCCTACGTTCCAACGTGTACTTAGAGGCCAGGTAAATGGAAACTGAGAGAATGATTTTTCGTGGTAGAACAGTAAATCAAATTGTAATTGCAATGGAATGCCTAAGCTATACTGGCATGCAAGTCCGACTGATTATCATCGCAAATTATAAAAGCAGATTGCTATTTTTGATCCATTAATGGATTAACCATGTTCAGTAACGATGTCGTAACCCGACAAGACTTTTACTGAAAGTGAGCACGCAATCATAACATTCAAGACAAAATTATTGAAGCAATCATAACAAAAGTCAGCAGCATCCACAAGTGTCTGCCATAAGGTTATTACACAAAATGCGTTCCATCCGATTCTATTTATGAAACAACTGTCAAACAAACAAAGGAAGACATTAGTCTTCCAAATAGAAGAATCTGAAATAGGAATGATTGATCGTACATTTATCCTGTCGCTCCTTTGATTCACATGTACCACCTCTCGATTCGATATCCAAGGCAACATATTCTGACGTTCGATTATCTGTATAGTTACATGCTGGCATTGACTCCGGGGTAAAAATGTACGGAGTTATAGTGTCGTGGATCATTTATCTAAAATATGCGACTGCAGAGAAAACCTTAAATCCCTACCTCCTTAACACCCTACAAACTTCATACCATGAGGAACGCGCTACGCGTGCCCTCATTAGTCAACTAATTAAAGGCTTTAAGCCTCAACCCTAACTACACAGTGGCTGCCCGCCAACTTAGACAGTCCCGAGCAACCCCTCAACCAAGCAGCATCTCCTGGTATCTCCTCTTCAGTCTTCACACACCTTTCGGCAGTTATCAAAATAACCTTAAACTGAATAAAGAGAAGATTACAACGTCGTTGACTTGTTTCTACAACAACACATAGTCATCAAGAGAATATAGCCACAACAATAGCCAAATATCAATTGCAATGCTTTCCAAATGCCAATATCTTAAGAGGCCAACCAAACTTAATGGATAACGTTACACTTGACCAAATTGCCAGTTGACCGATAGCATAAAATAGACACTGATTTATTGCAAAGGTTGCAGCACACAAAAACGACGATGTTATTTTTTTGTAGCCGAGCAGCACCTTCAATAAACCCATCAATTAGCCACGGTCAGCAGTGTAATGGAGTGATGGTATTTGCTAGTTTGATTTATATTAGGTGCTACATACATCGACTAAATGGTAAGCGCTGGCAATATTTACAGTTACTTGGTCCCTACATTTCTTTGTTAATAAGCCATTAATAAATCAAACATTGTCAGATAAATTATCTCGGAAACCAAGAAGAAATACAATGCTTCAATGCTGATGACGGTTTAAGTGACAACCAAACAATGGTTCGTACGCTTTAATTTATCAATAAATCACAGGTCGATCTTCTACAGTTACTGGTAAAGAATGATGTTGACTTCCTCTTTATGGCAATGTCCAATGAAATAAATATGGAAAAAGCAAGGTTTCTTTTCATCAACCTTAAACCATACGACCGAGTTTATGATTTATAACCAATGTCTCTTTGTCTACTAATGCATCTGGGCACAATTACGGTCGCTATCAACTGCGACTAATAGTGGAGCATGAGAAGATGCAACCGGAACTGGACATCTATGCTGTGATTTATCAATGTAGTCGTTACTCCGTTTGTTCGCTAGTCCGCTGTAGCATCCTGCACATCAATAGGTTAGGCTCGTTGCGTCCATTTAGGAAGTGACAACAAAGCCCTTAACCTTAACAAAAACTGAACGTGGTAGCTGTATGCAGCGGTTTATTGGAAAACTGCCAAATCAAACTGCAGACATGGCGACCTTAACCCCTAACAAATTGTCTTGCCAAATGTGGCCATGCATACTTTTAGACCTCTCGGTGCGAAATAACTAAGTTTAGCTGTCTGCTATCCTATTGGTTTTTATGATTGAAGAAACGTGCGTCATTGGGAAGGTAGGAAACGCTGTTCGTCTCGATTGTTAATATTTCTAGACCATAGAGCCGCATAAACGTACCTTTATATGATGCAGGTGCTGTATTGGTGATGCACAAAGGCCACTTGTATTTGTTGCGCAGTGTACGTCTAATAGACAATAACGGGCAGTTCCAGTCAGTACATAATAAAACCCACAAAAGGTAGACTCTCGGGGATATTGATCTCGAGAGACACTAATTGATTGCTTACGCAATGGTTATTGAGCGAAGATCGTAAATCTCTTCAGTCTACATAACTTAAAACAATCACATATACTCAAAGCGTCTGACTTGTTTGAAACGGCATCGTACATAAGCAGTTTGCACCGCCACTTTTTTCACTGCATTGGAAAAGCTAACACAGCAGCTTATCTCGCATAACACGAACGATTACACGCTTCAAGTAATTCCGACAAGTTGATCATGCAATGAGAAGCTATGTTAAAGTTACAATTGCGGGACGTTTGACAAGGATTTCCCCTGTGACACTCATTGGACGCATCAGACAAGATGAAGCCATCTGGAATAATTCCGCAGTTGCGCAGCCAGGTGCACTCCATGTTTATCTTCACAGTACAATTATAGTCGTACTCCCGTTTTGCTCCCGGTAACCAATACAGCCGTTGCTATTCTCTTAGTGCCTTCGATGACAGAATGGCCACGGATACAAAAATCTGAAACAATACGAATAATATGAGTCCATCCACCGGATCCCTAGGGATACGTTTGGCTTTATTGGATAATGATCAAACGACGCTTCCATACTGGAACTATCAGCCAGGCATAAGTAATTCCATTCAGTGTAAGATAAGTATGATCAGCCATTTGCCTTGTTGTACTTCCACAAATGTGTCTCCGTAACCGAACTTTGCCAACCACTCGTCTGCTCATACTGCTGAACAAAGTACCTGTAAACAGACCATCTGCGTCTCAATCAACTGGGATTTATAGATTCCCATAAGTACAGCAGATCTTCTGCCAATGCCAGTACTTTCTCAAATACACTCAATAAGACAGGCTGTCGCTAGTTCCAGTGTGTGGCTCCATAAGGAAAGAAAGGCATCGTGTCGATGTTTGGGATTTTTGCCGAATACTAGGTTTTTTGGTGGTTCTGTGTCAGTCAGTTTGGGGAGATAATCTGTGCAAATACTACCGCGTTGGACAACCTCCAGTTTTTTGAGATTTGCTCTCTTTATGATGCAATGTAAAATTGTTTGGGACCATTACCAAATTATACCCCGATTGTTTATGGTTCTGAGAATAGCAAGTCATTTAATGAGGCATAATTCATGACCATTAAAAGAACCACAACGTGAAAAAAATTACCAAGCCACACGCAGGAAGCGAGCAGTGACGTAGCGTTTAAGAAAAGTCTGCATTTTGCTAATGGGAATGTTGTCGCTTTGCTGAGTCTATGCTAGGTTTAACCGAAATAAAACGCACAATTAGAGGTAATTGGCTTAAAAAGCACATTTCAAACTTCGAACACATATGTTTAGATTTATGCAGTGTGGGATCTTAAGACGTTTAATTTATCTGTATGGTTCCATAGTACAGCATTCCGTTGAATACACACAAAACAATGCTATGTAAAATGCAGTTAGTCGTGAGATTGGATCACACGATTGCACTGGGCAGTAGTCAGTTGCTTACACGGTCATTCGTGCAATGCGAAAATGCAATTTGGCATTGGATCGGATCGTATGCCTAGAATTCATGCGTTTCGGTGTTCCATTGGAATCAGACCGTTTTGATGTGCTGTAGTTAAGCGGTTATCTCAAATTTGTTGCTACATACTTATTGTTCAGTACACTGGACCATAAGGGAGACGCAAATGTATGATTTATAGTCCCCCACCCTCCTATTAACAGTACATCTAGAAAATAGGGCCCTACGCATGTATCTTATCATAAATTGAACCACGAAGGTGTATGATTTAGAGCATTTCGATATGGTTTGCCACACAAGATAAAATATATTCACCATACGGATAGTTACAGCTGTCATCATATGGTGCATATTTCAGATAACTATATAGCACACATTATTATATGCCTGAAAGTATATATCAACTAATTACATGATTTATATTGGCAATGCCCCAACAATTATGACATACTTTGATCTAGCCAAGATGGATAGAGGAATGGATAAAGTGCGGATTTTAGCGGACGTTGAGCATTTTGCCTTTACATGTATCGGTTCAAAGGTGGTTGATTTGGTGATTTTAGCGTTTCATTGCTATACAAAATATTGCCCTAAAATGCTGCTTCTGTCGATGGACTTGAGCACCAATATACCACATTTTTACTGACATAGGGTAGCCATACACCATATCTTAATGGACTTAAGTATCTGTACATCTTATCTTAATGGACTGGATTGGCTATAAACACTATATCAACAAACTGGAACTATTGGTGTTCATTTTGCAATAGACTGGAGTAGCTGTACACCATATGTGATAGGACTGAAAGGAATTATCAACATCAGAGGGCTACATGTATGATTTGAGGCTGTTAACTTGCTTTATAAGAAAAGGTATTGGTTTCTTATTGACCATCTAGGTTAATTATGGTTTGCAATGAGCCATCAACATCAGCAGGGACCATGTGTAATATGGGGAGAGTAGGAAATGAACTTTCTATCTTTGTCTTAAGTCATGAAGGGATACATTCTATATGATTAGCTGCTATCAACACCAACGGGGTCCATGTGCAATTTGTAGCAGCTCATTTGCTTTCTTTTCTGAAAAATAGCAAACATATTTCATATATATATATATATATTTCTCTCATCTAACTTAGGGGTCAAAGGTCATTAGAGTCTTGTTATAGATGTCTAGTTACCATCAACATCAGAGGCGTTCATATACATTTTGGAAAAGCTTGCTTGCTTTATAACAAGCATGCCATCAAAAGATATTCAAAGGTCATTCGAGTCTTGTTATAGATGTCTAGTTACCATCAACATCAGAGGGGTTCATATACATTTTGGAAAAGCTTGCTTGCTTTATAAACAAGCATGCCATCAAAAGACATTCTCTGTTGGATTAACTAAATATGAGCAACTTATATGTGCTATGTTTCTCAAATAGCACATGAGTCAAAAGTCATAATGGGCTTTTTGATTAGATGGCAGGGAAAAATCAACATCATTGGGGCTCATATGTCATTCGGCACAGCTAACTGGCTTAACATGGATACATGCCATCACAATCAAAAACAAATTTCTCTATTCGGTAAGCATAGTTATTCATTTTACAAGTTTAACTCAAATAACTCAGGGGACAAAAGTAGTAATGAGCTAGTTTTTTATGGCAAGGAGCCATCAACTTCACAGGGGTCCATGCATAAATTGGGGCAGCTAGCTTGCTATATATGAAAGGGTAATTTCAACAGTTATTCTATGTTGGATTTAGACAGGATAAGAAGTGTTGTTCTATTCACTCATGGGTAAAAGGTCATATGGGTCATTGTGGGTAACCATCAACTTCAGAGGAGTGCATATGAACTTCAGGGTCGGTAGCGTGTTTAATAGGAAAGGTGCAATCAAATGATTATGGCGCTGATGCTGCATGGATAGAGGCTCAAGAAGATGTATATGATGGGCTCTACCGACTAGGAGAGCTAATAAAAAAAGAGTGGTCATACACCATATTTTAATGGGCTTTTAGTAGCAGTACACCACATTTTGATGGACTAGAGCTGCTGTACACCATATTTCAATTAACCTACTACCATAATATACAAATGCACTAGAATGCACTTCAAGGCAATGTAGTAGTCATACACCAAATATCAATGGACTGGATAAGTCACATTACATTTCAATAGAATGGAGTTGCATCAACAAATGTGAAAGGACTTTAGTAGCTTTACACTACATTTAGATGGAGTAGAGGTGCAGTTCATGATATTTCAATGGATTAAAATGAGCTTTCACTACATTTGATAGCCATTATTCTAGTGCCAGGTTCAGTGTTTTGAAATTGCTTCTGTTTTTGCCCTTATTGAACTCTGCTAGTACAATAGAGAGATGAGTGATGACTTGGACAAGTGACTACTACTGGTCCACTATTCCATTATCAGTGCAGTTCCGTAATCTCTCAGTATTATTACCCCCAATTTCTCTCTATTTTCAGCTTCTGTCTAGGAGCACCTATCATGTTCTGTATTTGGGTAATATTCGCATCCTTCCAAATTAAGAACTTAATTCCAACAACAACCTTAGAAATAGCCGGGGTCAATGATTAGATTCACTTTGGGGATATTGTTTCCAATAATTGGAATGTCACACAACATAGTTTTCATGATTTTTGTTCAGATGCACCTTTGAACAGCTTTGCATCATTGTGGAGTATTATCATGCTGATATAACATTCAACCACTGTCATCTGATTCATGCAGTGAACAGAATAGTTGAGTCCTAGCGGCTCGATTGTAATGTTACTTAAATGTAAATGCTGCATCAAAGTATCGCGCCAGGATAGGGCACTAGTTGTACGAGCTTAAATGCCATCAAATCATTTTACAGCGGAGTTACCTTCGGCCGCTATGTTTAAAGAAAACTAACGAAGAGACAACTGTAATTTTGGTATGGTACCAGGCTAAGTTTAAGTTTTTGATGTCATTATCGCCCAGAATGGAGACGAAAAGACATATTTCCGTACATCCACCGATCAAGAGCTATCAATCGGCTGGCAGTGACATAGTGATACATAGTGATGGTATGCATTGGTCTTAATTTGCAAATGAAGATATAAATGAATAAGTGTCCAACGGTTTAACACATAGATGACGTTAATGAGTCAAAGAACAATGATATGTAGTGCGCCGTCAACATTTGAATCTTGTGCCTTTTTTATCAACCAAAAAAAAAAAAATCTGACACATTACGGGAATAAATGAGGGTCAATTTACCGGAAATTTTTCCTAGGGTAAGTTTGGGCTTTATTGGAATAAAATTGAATTTCAAAACGGGACGGCTTTCCATACTGGAACTATCAGGCCAGGCATTAAGTTAATTCCATTCAGTGTAAAGTAAGTATGATCAAAGGCCATTTGACCTGTTTTTTACTTTCCACAAAATGTGGTTTCTCCTAAAAAAACCGAAAAAACTTTGCCAACCCATAGTTCTGCCTCATTTTACTGCTGAAACAACAGTACCTGTAAAAAAAAAAACAGGGGACCAATCTGCGTTCTCAATTTCAAAAAACCAATGGGATTTTATTAGATTCCATTGTAAAGGACAAGGACCAGATTCTTTTGGCCCATGGCCAAGTACTTCTTCAAATTAAACTTCAAAAGGGTGACAGGCTGTCCGCTAGTTCCAGGTGGATCCACATAGGGAAAAGGGAAAGGGGAAATCGTTGTTCGATTTTCTGGGGATTTTGCCGAATTCACTAGTTTTTTTTTGGTGGGTCTGATGTCCCAGGTCTTTGGGGGAAGAAATCTGTTGCAAAAATAACTTAACAGCGTTGGACAAAAAACCTTCCAGTTTTTGGCTGAGCTCGTTTTATGATGCCAAATGTAAAAGTGTTTGGGAACCCATACAAAAAAATTTAGTTACCCCCGATTTTTTATTGGTTCTGAGAATTAGGCAAGAAAGTCATTTAATTTTTTGAGGCATTTTTAATTTCATGAACCATTAAAAACAGAAAACCCCCACCCAAACGTGTGAAAAAAAAAAAATTTTTACACAAGGCACACCGCAGGGGGGGGAAAAAGGCGGAGCAGTGGACCCGTGTTAAGCGTTAAAGGGAAAAAAAAAAAGTATTGCATTTTGCTAATTGGGAAAAATGTTGTTTGTTCGCTTTGCTGGGAGTTCTATGTAGGTTTAAAACGAAAATAAAAAAAAAAAAAACCCGCAACCAATTAGAGGGGTAATTGGCTTAAAAAAAAGGCAAATTTCAAACTTTCGGAAAAAAAACAACATTATTGGTTAAGGGATTTTGCCCCAGTTTGCCTTTTGGATTTCTTAAAGGACGTTTTAATTTATCTGTATTGGTTTTTCCATATTTACCAGGCATTTCGTGGAATTTACCCCACAACAAAAAAACAAACAACAACCAATGCTTATGTACAAATTTGGCAGTTTAAGTCGTGAGAATTTGGGATTACACGATTTGCACTGGGCAGGTAAAGTCAGTTGCTTTACACCGATTCAATTTCGTGCAATGCCGAAAAAAAAAAAATGGGCAATTTGCGCATTGGATGCGGCCGATTTTTTCGTATGGCTAGAAAAATTCAGGCGTTCGGTGTGTCCATGGAATACAGGCCGTTTTTGATGTGATGAGTTTAAGCGGTTATCTCAAATTTGTTGCTACATACTATTTGTTCCAGTTATAAACACTTTTGGGACCCCAAAGGGGAGACGAAAAATGTAGGATTATAAGTTCCCACCCACCCTCCTATTAAAAGTAACATCTAGGCAAAAACAAATTTAAGGGCGGCCCTTCCCGCCTGTATCTGATTCATTAAATTGAAAACCACGAAGGGTTGTAGAATTTAGAGCATGTCAATTATGGTTTGCCCCCCCACAACCAAGATAAAAAAAATATATTCACCATACGATAGTTTTACAGCTGTCATCATATGGTTGCAATTTTCAGGAGGATAAAACTTAAATAGCCACCCCCAACATTATTATATGCCTGAAAAAGTTATTTAATTCAACTTAATTTACATGGAAACATTTCTATTGGGGGGCCAATTTGGCCCCAACAAATTAGGGGGGACATTTTTTTTTTTAACTTTTGATCTAGCCAAGATTGCGGATAAGAGGAAGGATACTAAAAAAAAGTTGCGGGATTTTAGCGGGACGTTGAAGCAAATTGTGCCATTTAATGTAAAAAAATTCGTTCAAAAGGTTGGGTTGATTTGGTTGATTTTAAAGGGCGTTTCATGTGCCTATTTTTTACAAAAAAAAAAATTATTTGCCTTACAAATTTGCTGCTTTCGTTTCGATGGGACTTAGAGCACCCAAATATTACCAATTTTTTTTACTTGGGAATTTAGGTAGGGCCATGGCACCCCACCATAATTTGGAATGGAACCTTAAGTTATCTGGTACAAATTTTATTATTGATGGGGGGGACTTGGATTTGGCTGTAACAAAAACCACTCTAATCCAAAACCAAAAAACTGGGAAGTACTTGGTGTTTTTCACTTGGAAATAGGGGGGACTGGAGTAAGCCTAGCTAAAAGCTGCTACACCCCCACCATATTTTGAAGCGGGGCTTGAAAAATGGAATTTCCAACATTATGAGGGCTTCAAAAGTATTGATTTTTGAGGACTGTTAAAAAAACAAACTTTGCTTTATAAGAAAAGGTATTGGGTTTCTTAGGTTTGACCAAAAATCAGGGTTTTAATTATGCGTTTGCCAAATGAGCTTATCAAAATAAAGCAGGGGGTTCCAATTTGTAAAAAAAAAAACGGGTGGGCGGAGAGGTTTTAGGGGAAATGAACTTTTCTACTTTGTTCTTACGTCTGAAGGGATACATTGTTCTAATATTGGATTGAGTGATTACATCAAAACACCAAAAACCGGGGGGGTCAGTTGGCATTTGTAGCAGCTCATTTTTTTGCCCTTTCTTTTCTTGAAAATAGCAAAAAAACATATTTTTCAATATATTATATATATTATTTTTTTCTCATCTAAAAAACTTAGGGGTCAAAGCGTTCATTTGTTAGAGGCTTGTTGTTATAGATGTCAGTTACCCATCAAAAAAACATCAGAGCGGTATTCTATAACATTTTGGGAAAAAAAAAAAAAAAAGGCTTGCTTGCTTGATACAAACCAAGATGCCATCAAAAAGAATATTCAAAGGGTCATTCGGGATCTTGTTATAGGAGTCTAGGTTTACCATAACATCAAGAGGGGTTTTATATACAAAATTTGAGAAAAAAAAAAGTTGGCTGCTTTATTAAAAAAAAACAAAGAATGCCATCAAAAAGGGGGACATTCTTCGGTTGGCATTAACAAAAAATTATTGAGCAACTATTTATTGTGCTATGTTCTCAAATAGCAAATGAGTTCAAAAAAAAAGTTTTTTCATTTTTTTAATGGGGCTTTTGATTTAGATTGGCAGGGAAAAGGAAAAAATCAAACATCATTTTTTGTTTTTTTTTTTTTTTTTTTTTTTTTCCTTCAATGTCATTAGCACAGCCTTAAAAAAAAACTGCTTTAACCCCATTGGATACAGTTGGGGCCATTCAACAATCAAAAAAAACAAAATATTTTCCTATTTTCGCGTAAAAAAAGGGACAAGTTTATTTCATTTTAAAAAGTTGTAAATAAATAAAAAAACAAAAAATTTCAGGGGGACAAAAGTAGTAATGAGCTAGTTTTTTTTTGGCCCCAAGGGAGC
>CM067352.1:29550196-29621838 GCA_034190875.2 Urechis unicinctus | reverse complement strand
CCCATCACTCGTGTTGACAATTTTATTATTAACGAATGGGCTCTGTATTAGTTCCCTGACCATGCGTCGCCAGTAAATGTTAATTCCCCCGATCCAACTCAAGTATCTGCCCATATTTTTAGGCAAGCTCCGTTGTAGCAACTGAGGCCCAATCAGAAAACTCCACGCTTGCTGGCAACGCCACACTTGTATAAATTCATTCGCATTACCAGATGTTAAAAGACACCCGTAATTCGGGCGACTAAATAGTCATGGTGTTACGGACCAAGTTTGGAAGGCCCCATTCGTACGACGGTAAGAAGAGATCAGAAATCCGCCCCACCTTAAGCTGCGTATTTACCATGTTGACAAGTAGCAAGATCATTCGTATGGGGTTGACAGCCAGCGCTGGGCAGAGTTTTGCTTATGAGATTATCAACTTATATAGATGGCGCGTCTGTTCGTCTAGATGTACCTGTTGCTGCTCATCCCTATGACCAGTAACTATATAAGCCAGCCACAAAATAACTTACAGCTGTTCACAATAATGTATGTACGTACAATGAACGCACGTGTTCGTATGTTGTATGCTAGTAGACAGGTTTCATTGCTCAGGTAGACATTAATACGTCATATGCGCCTTATTCTATGATGTAACCTACTAGCGCACTGCATCATATGGGACCACTGTGCGGATGACAGCAATGTGGTTCATAAACCGCACTCACACCATGCAGACAAACATCAACCATTACCTGTCGTATTTGTTCATTGTGCAAATCACGCTGAATCAGCTGGCATCTTGGTTATTCTGAGCGAGCCCACAGAATCCTTGGCAACATATAAAGATCATTTGTAAATCTAGCTGTTAATCGCGTTAAATAGCAACATTTACCAATAATTGCTTGTGTAAGGTTAACCCAAATCGGCTGTGCTGTTATTTCAACAATTACCGGCAAGACAATATGAGGCAACAACTGAGTGATACATGCGCAAGTGTAGAGGTTGGAAAGGAACGCCCTGTTAACTTGATACAAGATATGATCGAGACGCAGGTCGTTGAGGTAAGTGCTTTCATTCGCCACTTTATGGGGATCGAGTGATGCCATGATCTGTAATGCACGCTCTTTAGGATTATTGTTATATACTACTGCACATCGGATTGAATATGTATATGAGTTTGATTGGTTCCGATACGAAGGCAAAATGATGTATCATATCCACCTTGTGACAGGTGAGTCTCAAATAGGTACCAGAGCCAGTCAGTTCACGAGGATTCTGCTTGTAGATTGCACTGTTCATAGATACACTGGATGTGGCTGAAAGCCATTGCCTTATTTTGCTGCAGGGCCATGATGACGCATTCTATGTTGCCGACCTGGGTGATGTCGTCCGAAAGTTCGACTTGTGGCAACAGATGTTATCCCGCGTAGAGCCATTTTATGGTAACATTAAATCCAGCCCACTTGATGTGAAGAGGTGTAATACAATATGCTAAATATACTCGTCGTCAACCTCCCCCCCCTTTCCAACTCCCCTGACACCCACTCATACCGTAGTGTTAATCCATAAATGTTATAATGATAATGCTGACATTTACATATCCTGAGGATAAACATAGTGGCATATTTCCCATGCAGCTGTCAAGTGCAACAATGACCCCTGTCTGCTTTCTGTACTGAAGCAGTTAGGTGCTGGGTTTGACTGCGCAAGCCAGGTGAAAGCACATTCAAATTCTATTTCGTCGTTTACGCATAGGATTGATATAGGCTTATATTGTTGGAATTACGTTACTGGCTCACTTGGCTTCAGGATGAGATTCGGACAATCCTGGACATGAATGTAAACCCGGACAGAATCATTTACGCCAATCCATGTAAGCAAAGAACCTTCGTGCAGTTTGCAGCGAGCAACAACGTGTCGCTAATGACCTTCGACAACATGGCTGAGCTCTACAAAATCAAGCAAATTGCGTCTCATTCTCAGTACGAATATCCAAATATCAGCCAATCGTTTATCATTGCTGTATATATATACTTGATCTTACATAAATTAATTGTGGTTACTTCAAATCATGACATGTGTATAGACTTTTGCTGCGCATCAAGCCACCAGAAGAAGTAAAATGTACGCTTTCACTACGTAATAAATTTGGTTGTGATACAAATGCTGTATCTGCACTGCTGGCGACTGCCAAAGCACTAAGGCTCAATGTGGTCGGTGTCAGGTGAGCCTATAATAAGTTATGATTAAGTTCTAACATACGAAATATTTAACACATATTCGACAAACATGATACATCGAAAGTTTTTTGTGTGTAAAGCTTCCATGTAGGGAGCGGTTGCAGGGACACCGCATCCTTCCCATTAACTGTAGAGTCTGCTCGCAATGTGTTTGACATGGGTGAGAAGGCAGGGTTTCATTTCACCATGCTCGACATTGGAGGAGGCTTTCCCGGTGACAAGACTGCAGTAGTCACATTTAAAGAGGTATGTATCAGTGTCGTTGCTGGGTATATGTTGGCGAATGAATGTTAATTGTATGTGACATTTGTAAATCAAGGTTGCATCACAACTGAAGGCTGCACTAGACTTGTTCTTTCCTGAAAACACGGGTGTTCGCATCATTGCTGAACCTGGGCGCTTTTTCGCGGCCTCAGCATATACTCTGTGCGTCAACGTCATCGCTAAGCGTGACGCAATAATTGAGGGTCCTCAGAAAATTTCTGGTAGGGAGTTATTACTCCTTCATCCTCTTTATTCCTTCTTCATCTGTCCCATGAAATGGTACTGCGTAAAATATGTACAAGGAGGCAATATTTTGGATATTGAATCCAGGCAATGAAGCAAAATCCTGTGCCATGAGAACAAGGTTCATGTACTATATAAACGATGGAATATTTGGAAGCTTTGGTACCCTGGCGGTGACTGGTCAGCGCTATGAATTGAACCTAGTTATTCCCAATGTGGGCTGATTATTCACTTTATTCAATCACACCCGTGTCGAATTTGTACTGCTTGGTTGAGAGACAGTTCATAGGAATATGGTTATTATGCAACAGCACAGGAAAGCCGAACTCTACCCAAGTAGTGTGTGGGGACCGACGTGTGCTGAGGTAGACTGCATCCTGCCTGATATAGAACTGCCCGAGCTGCAGCTTAACGACTGGCTGTTGTTTACTGACATGGGATCATACGCCAAAGTTTTTGTTTCTAACTTTAATGGAATGCCCGCTCCGAGATGTCATCATTTCATCGATGAGTTTAGCTGGTTTGTGACTTAAACATAGCTGTGACTTTGGCAGTTTCGACAATGATAACATAGTCTACTTTTTGCAATATGATGTTTGTTTGCACGAATATTGTACAGGAACAAGGTTATAAGGGGCAACCATGTGGACCTAAGAAACCAATAATCATTCTGAAAAATTCCATCGTGACGCCAGCGGTCTTGTCAGATTTGCTTGTAAGTAGTGCGAGGTATAAACATCACTTTTGTATCTGTATCACTTAATTTAGTCATGACTATGTTATGATACAAATTCCATAGACATGATTAGCTAAAGTTGTGATTTTAAGATCTGTGTGCAATGGTTATCCTTGATACTATATGGCCAGTAGGTATAGCAACTAACTGAAATAACTATTGAAACAACAGGCAGCCTGTTAGAGCTTATATAAGAAATTTTCTTTAGACTTATTGTAAATAATCGTGATTCGGTACACCATAATAAATTATAGCATATCAGTGGTTGAGTTGTTTTCTGCCACTAAACGTCTTCAACGACACGGATAGATACCACCTACCTGACGCCAAATAGATGGAAAAAAATATCGATTGCCTTTTTTTTCCTATATAATAGTTGTTTTCGCATTAAGATTTACATTATACAACAGAAAGTATGGTTTCTAACTTTAATAGCATGCCTACCCTATCATTTTATGAGTGAAGTAAGTAAGCTTTTGTGACTTAAATGTATTTGTGAGTTTGCGGTTACGACAATAATGATATATTATGCTTAATTTCAGGATGCTTCTTATGTGCACAACAGTAACAAGGTCTTGAGAGGCATCCATTGACACCTTTGCGTCCAAGATAATTGCCTATGAATCATATCTTGCCACTAATTGGCTTGTCCGATTGAATTTTCACTGTTGTGAAGTAAAATCAATTCTTATAGTTAACTAAATGTGTGATTTTAAGAGCTTAGCACTATATACTATTTTCGACATATGTACTGCATAGCAAGCCGGTAAATTACGTTGCTAAAATGAATATGGAAGCGACAAGTAGTCTGTTAGGTATATCATTACGAATCTACTCCTCTCTTCTCATAGAGTATCTTTATTCAGCATAACAGAGAAAATCATAGACGATTAGTCGTTCGATTGTTGTCTGCAACAATGCCTCAGAACACATAGAGCAGACGACCGAGGTTATAAGAATATGATACAACGTTGACCAGCTCAAGTAGAGTGGTGTACATAGACGGTTTCAGCTTCTTTATGTGACATACTGCATGTGAATACACTGGAACACCGGCTTGGAAAGGATAATGAGACTACTAATATTGCAATATGAGACTGCTGGTAATCAAGATAACAATTTATATACAACTTGCCATTATGATATGTAGGGATATGATTCCTACTACCTGATGAAGGTCGAAGATGTATGAGCCATACAATAGAAAACGAATCAGCATTCATTCGTTGAGGGGTGTCTGAGAAGAAGACTGTGGTATATAAAGGCCGTGCTAGAGGGCACAACCTCTAGGCATACAGTCAGGACGACCACCATCCAGACTTCCTATTAAAATATATAAACCTATGAGCCTATGGTTCAGAGTTAACGGTGCAAATTTGTTACCAACAAGCCATTTCACACAACGTAAACTCGAGATTTGCCACTACACAATTGCAACCCGTTTGCCCACAGACACACCAGAAAACCTGAGAAAAGCTTCTAGAACTCAAAGGGGTTAAATGACACCTAGCTCTTAAGGTTCAGCTACTTAAAAGTAATCCAGGAGGAGGTAGTAATGCATTCACTAGCTTCCTTGATACACCAGTAGCCGGAGACTGTGTCCTCTTCACAAATACAGAGTTGGCCATTAACTCAAGCTATTGACCACGTGGACATGTTCTCTTAGTATCCAGAGACAATTTAAAACTTCACGTGATCACAGCAGTATCTCGAATCACGAAGGTTAATCAGCTAAACAGGCATGTTCTCATTGTTTTCTTAGCTAGGACAAGAAATGATTGTACACCAGTTGAGCAAGCAGCCTGACAATATCTCGTGGATTAATCTGCTGATGAATGAGAAGGCAGATGATGTCTATTATACCCTGTGGAAGACACTTAATCTGCTGCTGTACGACCATAGCAAGTAATAGCAACGCCAGTATTTTAGTTAAATAAGGGTCCTGCCAGAAAGTGTGCTAAGAATACATATTTTCCTTTGGTATTATTATTAAAAGCATATGATGGTCACAAATCGTTAACAGGATGTGACCAAATTTTTAAGTCACTGATCGATCATACAGCAGATTTACCAATATGTCTTTGATCTGTGTGAAGGTTATTTCAACAAAATTTGGTCGTTTACAATCAGAAACGCAAACATTAATCAACTCTGTCAACAAAACGACACCTAATTGGATAATTCATTGGCACAAATGTAAATGTGAGGATGCAAAATATCAGTTGCACGCGGTTATTATATACTGTATCGCCAGAAGCTCTTAGTGCGGTATGCATTCCGCCAAACTCTCTAAACGCGCTTTGGTGACAACTGGATTCAGCATGACGTTTTGAATGGAAAATTGCTCATTCAGTGAAGCCCTTCGATTGGGACTATCATCCGATAAGCAACACTGTTATGACCGCACTAAGATCGCATTCATTAGAGGACTGGCATTTTTTTTTATTAAGTCTACTCTTAAATGAACGAATTGCAGTTATTCAACGGCAATTTAATAACATAGTAATGAATTGATCTGAAATGACACATAGAATATAACTATTTTCTGGTTATTACTGGCAAGGAAAGGTCAGTTGTAAATCGTCGTTCTGCAGGAGCATCATAAAGCCACATCTATATTAGGTATTCAACCTACATAGGCTATGCCAAGCTTTGTCCTCTACTTCTTGTTGCTGTGCTGCCAAAGGACGAAACAGTGTATGCAACTGTACAACTCAAGAAAAGATGTTGATATTAAGATCGATAAGTTTCTCTCCTGGAGAGAACTGTTGTCTTTAACCCGAGTTGTTACTGCTGTGTACTGTGAATTAATTGCTAAATTTTGATAAAACGGATATTTCGGTTGGTACAGGTTATGGAAGACGTCACAGAGACCTATACCCCTACCACATATTGTACACATTGTTTACAACTATTACAGGCAATTTCAACACTCTAATTTGTATGGCTAAAGGGCTTGGCGACTTTTCCAAGCATAACACCATCCACATTTGAAATCATAACATATGATTTCTTTTTAGTATCAGCTAAACTGCTGCCTCATATAAGCAGTAATAAAAGAGCAGCGGAGTCAATGTGTTTCTCGCTTACATGCCGATCATTCAATCAATGAAGTCATTTCTGATATTTTCTATGGTCTATCCGAATATCTCAATTCCTTAACTTACTTTGGAAACTGGCTCAACAATAATTGTATTTCTATGCCGTATGTAGATGTTTGTGGTAACACTTCTGCTGATTACATCGCACATTGGCAACTTCGCTAGAATGATTCTTATCTGTAAATCCTATTTGTAGAGACATACTGGGCTACAAATGCAACCTTTTATCAAATCTTTATCTAATTGAAGAATAACATGGCACATGTCACCAGATTATCCTCATGTACATGCTGAAAATAAACTACGCTATTGTGAACTGATTACGTGCTTTGAGCATGTGTGTAAACCTATAATAAGATCAATACAATGAATACTTATAACTTAGAAGGCTTCATGGGGTCCCAGTCCCAACTGTTAAATGCTAAATACAGGGAATCAGTACGCGATCTTCTACATCAAGCCAGTGCCTAAAACAATTTAGATCATTTATGAAAACACAACGGCTATTCGTTTGCACCATCATTCAAAACAATAATTGAAATTGTAAAATTGAACTACACAAGAGACACAATATCATTATTGAAGTATATGTCGACGGTTTTTATAAACAGCCGAGCAGACCGTATATTGTCGCACACTATGCTTTTATACATCTTTATCCCCCGTAACCAAAGCAATGCGTTGGTACTGTAACCTACATGAATCTTTGGCGAATGTAGTAAGTAGAAAGGAGTGCAGTAGATAGAGTTCGCGAGTTATCAGATCATATTAACAAATCACAATGATCCGTAGATAACCCGTCACATCCGGTTAAAATCGGTGTGTGATGATATCAGTTGCTGATGAAGTAATGTCATAAATTGGTGTTGGTCCGGAAAACGAGGCTGGCCTCGTTTAGCTAGCATAGAGAGACATATAATGGTTTTTAATAGAGGTTGTGATGACTTGTCTAGAGGAAAAGGGTTTTCGTTGGTTTAATATAGCGGAATATGTGCAAAAAGCTTGGAGTCTATCAAAGAAGCATGTCACGTGTCGACAGATGTTCACGAAAGGCGACTACCAAAGGTTCTAAGATTCCTACACATATGTATCAACTTAGAACACCAGCTACTACAACGTACATAGAATGTGCATTTATTGGCCAGTATCAAACGATACACAATTCAATCGGCGGCCCACAAATATTCACCTAAAATCAACGATTCAACAAGCATCTCACGGCTATGGCTAAGGAGTTTATCAAGAAAATTTATCAAGTTTATTTAACTTACGAATCGAAACATGATCGGTTTCAGATGCGAAGCTTCCGAGCGCGGAGCTGCTATCTGTATAAACCACGCGGTATGAAACAATACTGATCACTAACAAGGTAAAGAACAGTACAGTGAATAGATAGTTAGCAGTGATATGTAGAAACCTTCGACGCGTATTACATGCAAAGGTTGTGTTGCTACCAGCGGCGACAGATCTGATCACCATGCATACATGTCAGATTTTAACTCAAAGTAAAATGTATCTGACTGAATCATTGTTTCCAACCAGTACTAGCATGCCATGTAAATTCAAGGGATGATCTTTCAAATGATCTTTAATATACTTGAAATACATAATCGCAACGTCCTGAATTATTCAAATTTAGCAAAAACACAAACTATCCAATCTCATAGTTGCGCAGTGACGCCCCCACAACAAAGGCCATTCGTCCATTTGATGGCTTATGTGAGGAGCTTAATTGGCCGCAATCGACCTACCGGTTCACAACCGCGCAACCATCTGTTGCAATGTAAAGATTTCACTGTCGATGATGTCCAACCTCTTTTTCTCTATCATAAGTGATGTTATAATTAATGCCGTTTTCTTTATCCATTGTCTATAAGGCCGACTTAGCCAATAAGGCACCAAACGGTGCGTACCAGATGTGGTCCCATACGACCTAAAATCCCCATGCTAATAAAATCAATCAATCACATTTGTCGTAAATGTCACAGGCCATGGCAGCGACGTTAACAGAATACTTAATGCTGCAGTTAACAGCGGGCTAGTTTTTTTAAAACACTTGACTCGAGTATTGCGATGCTCGAATGGAGTCAACATGCTTGAAAAAGAACAAGCGGATAAACTGCGGATAACGTTACTGCAGCAATAGATGATTATATTCGGTTGTTGTCACATCTGGTTAATAACCCCAATCTGATATCGCGACAAACAAGAACATTACAGCAGCATTCTATTCGAAACTCCATAATTTCTAACTAAGCTCTTTAATTACAATCTGATAGATGATTATTCTATCTGCTTATGGCTTGAGGTGTGACGCCTGAATGGAGCCTTCATGTTAAAACAGCCATATCTGATTAGTTGACAATGACCGTGTAATTGGTATGCGGCTCTAAGCTTGTCATTTTTCATAACTACAGTTGTGCATTGCTCAATGGCAGCATACCTACCAGTCGCAAAACGATTGTTTAACTAGATAGAACCTAATAAAATGAATTAATGAAAGAAAGCAAGGCCAAATACAAGATCACAACCATTTGTCCATATCAGTGGTTTTCCCTTGATATTATGTGGAGTATGTGTGCTTGATAACCATTGATGGCGAACTCCATCGTCCTATATTGATCGTTACGGAACTCCTAGTTTCTAACATAAAAATAGCAGCATTCTTGCCCTGCTAAGAATGATTCAGTATGTCATGTGTAGAAAGGGATGTCATTTTGCACCCTACACATGTATGCTGCTACTGAATGTCAACGCAAAGTTTGGCACTACTGATTCTTCCAACTCTTTTGGGGGTGGGGGGATGTAAATGTAGATTCTAGAACAGCTTTTTCCAGTTACCTTACCATCGTTCAATAAATTTGAAATGACACTTAATGCTGGGGTATGGCTTTGCGTATCATGAACTTATTATCTGTATCTCCGCACTGAGATATGAGGGAGCTCTCTTCTTAAAAAGACTTTTCTCCATTATTTGATTCCCGAATGGCTGGTTCACAGTGCACGGGTACGAAATGTTATGCTTTATCAAAGCCTCGTCTGTTAATCTGCTATTGCCGGATGCGCAGTTAATGCAATGGCGTAGTTTTGAATTTATATGGTAGACAACATGTCTATTTAGCAAACTGGTGTAAGTGTTTAATTGCACCCGGTTATTCATTAAACCCTATTACTTACACGTCAGGATGCTTCTACTTCTAATTCTGGCACTTCTATAGCTCTGCAAAACTTACACATGATCAAAGGCACGCTGGTTATTGTGAGCAACATGGCGATAATGGACGATAACAAGAGTAGATCTGTGACCGGCTTCCGTCGGGGTGAGGACCCTCAACACGCCAATCTGCAATGGATGCAGACTGATATTTGTAAGACACTGAAGTGTTGTTTAGGGTTTAATTCCAGAGCAGCTAAGTATCATGGCTAGTCAGCTTCATTAAATCATCATATGTAATTTAACAATTCCGATATATTGTACTCACTGTATGACATGCAACTATTATTCACCCAACTCAGCTCGTCTGCCAGTCCATTAGAAAGGAATCGCAAGAGCTATCAGCGATGAATGTAATTGTAAGCGATACCTTTTTATGCAAATCTCTGGATGACAATGATAGATATTCAAAAGGAGCAGTCCCAACGGTGAGGATTAATACGTAAGTTGATAATTGGATGCTTGAACTAACTTATGTATGAGCAAGTTAATGTATTAATAGGTGGGTGAAAATGTTCATCGTAGTGTGATGCGTTAACTTTGCCTGAAGCATCGAAAATCTACTGTTTTATATTACCAATTGCTGTACGGTTTTATGGCCCAATACCTAACTCTTAATGCGAGACTGCATCTGTTGTGACGAAAACAGATCAAAAGGTCAGCTAACCTAAAGCAACAACTAGGGCACTAAGTAATACAACACTCGTCTGAAAATGAGGGATTATATGGTCAATGTCTTTGCATCGGTTTGTGATGGAATATCTTTAGCATGTATGTCAACTATCGTATGATAAAGCCGAAATAACCAGTCGTTCAGATGAGATGATAACCAAAAATTAAACACTTAACCGACGCAGTAGCAGTGTCCATTATAAATTCCCTGCATTTAAATGTTGTGCACATGACGAGACAGTGCTTCGACGCAAGAACCACAATAAATTAGGAAGTTAATGACCTAATGACAAACAATCAATCGACAAAACAATTATGTGGAATTTTCTGACCCGAAACTTTGCCTAGTTAATTTCCTCCCGTGGCAATCGAATAACATCGTAAGTTCTTCATTGGGTCGTATTGCTGCTATCATTATTCCTTGGTCTATGTAAATATTGACGCCCTAGCTGGTCAGCGTAAATGGTGGTAAACATAAAAAACCATATTTGCTGTCGGCGATTAATGCTGTTACTAATCTCTTGCTTAATCAACAGCATTAATGAGTCTTTAAATAACAGCTGTTATTCAACACCAAATTTCTTTATGTAACTCGCACAAATCCCATTGCTATGCAACATCACACATACCAGCAGAGTCTATCTCATAAGAATAAACAACCTTAGTGAATAAAGAACCTCTTCTGGAATAACTGACGATACTGCAGCAATCATATTAATTAGATGTCCACTACGTTGACATACTAGTATAGTGGGTTTTCAATCAACGAAGGAAACCGACTTGCGTCGCTAGAGGGCGTTTATATAAAGGGCAGATCTCCGGGTATTCTACAATGTCACGTCGTCTCGTACCATCCCAATATTTTTATTTAGGCCTCTCGCAACTTTTATATTCTTTACTTGTTTTAATTTTAAAAATCATAATGAAACAAATTTCGAGTCAGATTTTAATCAACTTTATATATGCAAATATAAATACACGCTGCTCGTGTCATGAGAGAAATTTAATCTTAGATTTCTCTTCGACATAACTGCCTATTACAGCTGTGCGCAGATTATTCTATTGCTTATGATTTCATCAGCTCAGCGCAAACGCTTTTTCAATAATGAATAATTACCAGACTGCAATCAGGGTCATTGCTCTTAATCAGCACCGTATTAATCCACTTGCCTCTATAATTTAATAGAACCCGACCGAGTAGCTCAACAGAAAGCTAGCAGATGACCTTTGCTTTTTTGTCCTCGTTGCCTATCCTTAACGATGCACATAACCCCATGATATATACATCAAGAGTTTGTATGTTATCGAATTCAGGCTCCGTGCCCAGCTCCCGCAACCCTTACGTTGATCTAATGTTTTGTCAATGCTTTGCATGTCTCACTGTCATCCATTACGTGAAGTCCAAAGAATACCTGACGAATTGTCATAGAGATTTGCTGTTCATGCAAATTAACGCCGTACATTTTAGTCAGTGAGTAAAGTAATGGTTGAGTAAATGAGTGAGTGAGACCGAGTGTAAGTGAGAGAATGATCAAAACATGAAATTATGAGCCATTTAATATGAACGGCTCAGTAACTGACAGAATAAATGACTGAAGTGACTCATGTTTCAGATGTGTCTGCTTTGTATACGCAAATGGGTAATAATGAGTTTGTCATCGAGGTACCTTCCACAGTATTTCGTGCTTATAGCCAATGCCCGTTATTAAATTTAAATAGTTATGCCCATGGTGAATAAACCATCCATATTTTGCTCATGTGAATCGTAAGACTAGTGCTGAAAAAGTGCGTAACCACAAAATCGGCAACAATGTTTATTGGGCAACATAAAAATTGATTAAGTGCTCGAGCCTCCTTCTTTACAGACGGATCCATTATTTGCAAAGCGAGCCCATTGTACAAAATGTTCAATACAGGAGCAACTTAATATATAAATTGTGTTTCAAAATGGAATTTGCTCATATATATCAACCAGTTTGCTCTTAAACCCATCAGATTGCTTGTCAGATACAAGCCATGAAGTCATTACCAAATGCGGAAAATGTTTGATGGAACACTACTCTCAAACATTCATATCCATTATTATCCTTTTTCGAACACTGGGGTTAATATAGTCACATCTTTTCCGAGCCATTGTAGAGGTTTCTTCTTGTTTGAACGTCGAGTAGTGAAACTCAGGCTGCGACTTCCGCTTGGCACAAATTATTGTGTAGCACATAAAACACAGAGACGAGTCCGATTCATAATATCATACTCCTCATGCAGGAACAATGGGAAGAGAGGAGACGGCCGTGCCACCAAGTACCAATCACTGCCAATACACACGATTTCAGACAGATCAAACCAGCATGTCGTCTGCTTGTACGAGAGATTGGAAATCACGTCCATTGTCCTTATATGACGCTACCATAGTATACTTGCGCATTGGCGTTTTGTTAACTAATCTTAAAAGATGTTTAGTGATTGAGATTTAGACAAAATATACACCAAACAAATAATGAATCGATCGCATAACTATAAATTGCAGGGGACTAAATCATATTAATACGATGTAGCTGCTGTGAATGATGCTTCAATGACACTGTGAATCTAAAGGAACTGTGATAACTGCGATCAACAATGCCACCAGATAGCGAGGAGTTCAGAGCGGGCGCTCTCACTGCACAATCTAGTTTGCATATATATATATATATATATATAAATATATTTATATATATATATATACATATATATATTTAAATATAGACATATATAACTATATATATGTATATATGTATATAGATATATATAGATGTATAGAGAGGAGAGAGATACTTAGAGAGTAGAGATAGATAGATATATAGAGAGAGAGAGAGATCTTTCTAGATAGAGATATCTATCTATATATATATCTCTAGATATATAGATATCTATATATATATCTCTCTCTCTATCTCTCTCTATAGATCTCTATATATATATATCTCTCTATCTCTATCTATCTATATCTCTCTATATCTCTATATATATATCTATATATATCTATATATATATATATATGCATTTAGGTCATTAGCAGCTGCGAGGCTATCCAATTTGTCCCTGCCGGGTATGGGAATATCTGTTGATAGTTGCTCTATGGTAATTTGCACTAACATTGAAAGTGTTAACAGAACGTGTGGCGCTAATAAGTACGTCAACTACAGGGGCTAGATTGCCTGCTGGTGTAAGTTTACATATGAGTTGATTGACACACATGGCGGCCATTACCCTCAATACAACCAGTTTAATGTAATGTTTTGCTAATCTTGAGCTGCATTGTTATGCCTGAATGATTTATAAGCCAAAACTACCTCAGTTGCTGCTTGTCAGGCGAAATGTAATGCGCGCAATCCATTTACGGACGCAGCATGCAATAACATCAGGAAAAAGCAGTTGCAAATATCTGTATACAATGAAATATGGCCAATCACACCAACACGCCGAAATCAAAAAGCAAATATGCCACATGTAGACAGCCTGGTACCAGTTGAACAATATTAAAAGTTGTTGCATGAAAAGAAAATGCCCAATCATCTGTTATAAATTATTGCGCTTGACGATCATTATTTACTCTTAGCCTCTTTGTGCGATTTATAAATCTTATAAGTAATACTCATGTGTGTTCACTCTTTTCAGGAATCCCAGCTATATATTTTTATAATGCAATTCACCATGACGCTGTCGCACGAGATATGATACTCAGGCATATAATGGCGTTACCTGTATTAAGCGAGAATTGATTATCAAACAACTGGATATCAGCTGACGAAATGTCGATTGAGATGCTGTTTCAATACCACACTAGGTTTCTCATGTGTAAGTTACGAATGAAATGCAATGAAGAGCACATGCCATTACAGCCGAACATTGGTCGGACGAGCATTTCCACTGCTAAAAAGGCTTAACTAAATCTGCTTTGACACGGAGGCTTGGGTAAAGGTTTTTATTATCCTTTACACAGCAATTTGAATTCTTCTGCATGGTCGAGATGCCACTTTAGCATCCAATTCACGCCTATTATTGCATCGTTACTGGCCTTGAGGGTAAAACGACACCGCTATCATTTGGTGAATCTGTCTGTAAATCTTTTGTAACATTAGTTTAAAAAGTGCGGTTGATTTTTGCTGCGATAAGATAACTGATCGGCGTGTTATAGCTTTGTGCTGAATCTTTGTATTACCTTGTACTGGAAGCAAATATTACAGAATATTAAGCTTAGTAGCTACAACTCTGTAGCACCATTGTTTAGTAACAGCTGGACATCAATGCGTTGGTTTAGCATTTGATATTTTCATCTTGATATGCTTTTGTGAAACAGGAGGCACTGTTCTATAAAGGAACATTAAATAACCGCTCTTAGCTGCAAACTTGATTGAATGCCTCCCCGGTTCTGTCATGTTAGTAAAGTGCCGTGTGGCAGTGGGTTCTGAAGAGTGATTGTCGTTAACACGTTTTCCGAACAGATGATTCGCAACTAGTATCATTAGATATGGTAACTGAACTAAACTGAAGAAGTAGAGCATTGCTTTGCTTTGAACGCAACGGCGACGTGCAAGGAATGGTTCCGTACCTGTGTAACACCTCATCGCCCTTTTTTCGCAAGGCTGTTACACAGAACTTCGACGCGATCCTACTCATCTTACGTATCATGACATTTGGGTTTGCATCAAGTTAATTTATTTGTCACGCAATTTGCAAGTAGGCTATAGGCACAGTCGCAATATTGAAAGTTAAATCATCGTATTATGTTCCAGTGGTTTACATCATTGTGGTTTTTCTTAAAGAATATCCGCATGACATATCAAAAAAACAAAAAATAATATTTGGGTACCAAGGATGGTGGTTGTTAGTATAATTATTTAGAAAACTTTAGAAATAGATAATACTCATCTAGGAAAGTCCTGCTATATGTAATTGTGAAATAGGCACTAAATAAAACACTTTAGCCGACCGCCAATCGACATATATGAATGTTGCTATATGTCTGATATATTCATATAACTGTTAAGATATCTAAAGATCCTATAATTACGTCGGAGATCAGTCTGTGGTGTCAACCTCTTGTATGACCAGGTGAATATAAATTAAATATAGTGCACATCGACGTTACTTACGAGAGCGCAAATCATGATGCGCTTACGGAAGCTTCAACTTATGCAAGCAATTTAGCTTAATCGTGCGGTACCAGATAAGCTCCTGGATCCAGCAACGGCTGAGCATGCTACGAAGCAAATCTGAGGCGGGAGATAGATAACGAGACGAAATCATCCTAGTTAATACCACGTATGTGTATTAAGGATTGCATTAGGTTGAAGGTGGCAGTGGCAAATTAAAGAATGGTTATAAGGGAAGGGCATAATTATTTACAGTAAAGCCCTCACATTTCGATGGATTGCTCAACTGCATAAAAATATGGCATAAGTAGTCCCACGAAAATCAACATAGTTTGTAGTAACACAATACAGGGCTGGTCACTGACAGCAATCCTTCTCCAACCTTACATCAAGCAAAATATGCGGTATTTGTCGGTCGAACTTTTCGTTTGTTGACATCTCATTGCATTTTAACTTTTAGGCTGCTATATGTATGGTAATCTATGGTGATGTTTTGTAATACGGTTTTATTTGCATCGTAAGTTTATGCATTGGTCCTCATTCGGCAATTAAGATGTGAATGAATAAGTCGGATCGTTTGACGTATCCTTAAAGCTAATGCATGATGTAGAAAGTGACTAAGACGTGGGTAAATAATAAAGTGCATTTGCAAGGGTTTGTCGATATATGCATATTGGAATGTTCGTGTATGTAAACGAGTAATTGTTGAGATGGATAGCATGTCAGTGCAAATATATACGCGTTCGCTGGCTGGGATGAATTGGTAGGTTGTTGCCTTATTGAGTGAGTATAAGTCATCATGTATATAGAAGATCGTTCTATGACTGGTACATTAGAGTAGTACTTCCAAATTATAAAACAAATCTCTTTGATAAAGAGCTCTTTCCTTTATCATCCACAACTGCTAGATATTTCCATACAGCACATATTTAGAGCTTAACAAGCAGCATGCTTACCAATGTCGCTAGGATTTAATTGGTCGGCAATATATTTTATTACTACTGATTTTCATTTCTATTCTATGCTATTAGTTAGTTATAGATCAAATTCAGTAAATGTCTCCCATTTTTCGAATGGTCGCTTTCGCATTAGTTTGCTATGGTTCGATATTTCAACGCTGTTGTGTGACCTACCTCCACTCGCACGGGCTCTTGCATTTTTATAAGGACCATTTTAGCCATAACATTACGGAATGGATACGCTCAAATTTAATCGAGGTAACAATCGTTTGGTGAATATGACCTTCGTTATATTCGTGTGAAATGTTCTCTCTTCACCTATTGCTCGCTGGGCCACAGCTTTCACTCTATGAGAAGTTATAACCATGTTTCAATGGGAGTATAGCTTGCAATACTAAGTCTGTAATTACTCTTGGTACTTATCGTGTGAAGTTGTTATGTGTTACATACCATAAAGTACTTTTAATGAACATTTTCATATTATTTCCTGCAATATCGACGTAAAGCCTTCACAGACATTAGCTAGTTAAAGTTGTGAGGAGGTAATCACCCTCCATCTTTTGTAAAATCTGCCGTTTAGACACACGAAGATCCGCTCAAATGCTCGATTATGAAGTCGAACGCTAAATACACATTGGATCTTAGATTTATTTATATATACAGCAAGGTCCCATTTCGATGATCCCCGGGACTCGACATCTCATTAACCACAAGGTCCGTTTAGAATAGAGTTGTAGCCGTAATTTTGTAAAGTGTGCTGATAGTGCTAATCTCAAGCCGAAAGTTAGAACCCAAATCCCAGCTAAAATCGAATAACAAAGGTTTCGTGACACCTATTACAGCGGTAAAAATGGCAAAGTAATTATCAAGAAATTGAATTTACCCAGCAATATGCAGAAAAACAACAAGTTACAATGTTACTAGTTACACCGAGTGCAATATATAGATAAAATAACAGCATTTTAAAATTAGCCAATGACGCAAAGTAGGAGCTGCAAAAGCAACTGTGGCATACATAGGAAGACAAACGTTCATACGTCGCTTGGAGCAGTCCGGTTTTTTAGTAAGTTAAAGTGGCGGATGCTTTTGCTAGTCTTGTGTGTGAGTTTGTTTGTTTGTAAACTTTTTATTGGGAGGCGATCGAGGTTTTTGCTTTTTAAAAAGGTCGGCAGTAATGTTGCACAGAACCCAGACGTTGACCTCATAATAAGGTCAAGGTCATCGTTAATCTAAAATGCCTCATAATTCCGGGAATTATTGTTCAATCTTTAAAAAGCTCAATTCAATTTCCAGTTTTTTTGTGAATACATTGAGTTGAAAAAAATCAATAGTTTTCCCATGACCCTGAGGTCAAACAATCGAGGTATCAGCGCAAATTTTTATAAAATTATCCCCAAAAAATCAATTGATTATACAACAGCTAATAAACATTTTATCGAAGGTTGTCAGTGACCTGATCAGTTTCATCGTAAAATTTCATTGGTGTTGATGACGTCATTTCTGGTTGCGATCGCATCTAAGTTGATGAAAATTAACCGCTCCATGGCACCAACACTTTTTTTGAAGGTTGTAAGTTACATGATTATTTGAATTGCAAAGATACATGGTTCTTGATGACGTCATTTGTGGTTTCGATCGCGTCAAAATTAAGTGCATAAACCACAAATTTAATTAGCCATTTAGCTGGGTAAAACACTTCGATTTAAAAATTTTTTTATAAATTGATTAAGTTTTATTTAATTGCAAACTTTTAAAAGATATATGTTAATGTAACTAATGCATTGTTAATCAAGATGAGACATATATGCATATATATATATATATATATATATATATATATATATATATATATATATATATATATATAAGTATACATGTATATATTTATATATATATATATATATATACATATTTATATATATGTATATATATATATTCATCAAAAGCATGTGGATATTTGTATGTATATATATGCATTTATATATATATATATATATTTATACATATTCATAGATATATATATATATATATACATATATATATAAATATATATATATATATATATATATATATATATATATATATATACATACAAATATATATATATATATATATATATATATATATCTCTCTATATATATATATATATATATATATATATATATATATATATATATATATATATATATATGCGTGGTGACAAACGTAAGTAAATTCTTAGCTATATCATCGCAGAACATTTGATAAACCTTGTACCAGCGGTAATTGCAGTTACAGTGTCTATTTCAATTTGACTTACGGATATTGTTATCTAACCCGGCTTACTTGTTTGAAAACTGTTATAATTAAGGTGACGGTCATGGTTCAAGCAGCTTTTATGCACTTAATACCCTACTCTAGTTACTTGACAGGCTAGATAGTGTGTTTGTTGTGTCGGATAAGCTTCGGTGTCAGAAAGAGAAAATACCCTGACATGGCTTCAGTGGCCTTGTCAAAAAGCATCTTAATCATTGTGGCTTCTGATAAAATGCATGGTATGCCCAACTAATAGCTTTTTGTTAAAACAATATTCTGAATATTACCTGTTATTCAACAATTTCCCTTCAAATCGTTAGTTATCCTATACCTTCACATAAAATCCTGCAAAATAAAGTGTCAGTGTATATATACTGACTAGCAAGAGACAATGCAGTAGAGAGAATGATATTTAAGTACCATGCTAGTATAGTGGCGATATTATACACATTCAGTGGTATTGACGGTACCAGTGAGTAAGAAATCTAAGGAAACGTAAATCGCAAAGAAGATGGCACGCTATTGATCTGTCATTTACTGCATTTCAGCTAAGGCCGACAAACAAAGATGTTATAATGCCGGACTACTTAATTTGATAGCGTAGGTGCTATGATATTGAATGCTTATTTGACGATGCGTTTTTTAGCAGTTTGTAATCGATCAATTGATATAAGTTACTATATTACTTCTCGGCTGTCCGTCGAGGTAGATCAATGTGCGCGGTAGTAGCTGCCTTTACTGTTAATTTACTGGCACCTTTTGCATTGACCAGCCGTCCGCCAGTTAAAGATGGAGCCATTATTTTAAATAATACCGTCATTTCAAGCAGAAACATCATCTTATTTGAACACCATCAAATGTTTTTAATTTACTGAACCAATGCATCATCTTGTCCCATGTTAGTGCTGCAAGCATTAACGCAACTCGATAATATACCACCCCAAAGGCTCCATGTCGATGCTGTCGTATGGAATAATGAGTATATTTACGGAATATCAATGGGGTTGGGGGGTCTGTTTTGTCGGATTTATAATGAAACTACAAACAGCTTTTAAAACATCACAACGCCATGGCGGCACTGATTACTGAAGCAGCATGTAACCATGAGATTATTACCTTCGGTAGAGCTGGAAGACTGATTCGCAGTTTACCTGGCATAGTTGAGAAAGAATTAAGATTGATACAGGGAAATAGCGCCCCATACATTTGGTATCGTTCCTGTAGCGGGAAACCTTTTCAAAGATAACATCCACTTGTCAAATGCTCTTATAAGTAGAGATGTATTGAAAGGCATATTCATAGCGATGAATGTGTTGCCTTCTAGCATCTATGAAATGGGTTCTGCAGTAGCACGATAAATGTTTCAGTGCATCAGAGGTAATATTATTTGAAGAGAGAAATCGTCAACTTCTGTTATTTGCCCATTTCGAACACTTTTGTTTGAGCAAATATACAACAAAGGCGTAAAACAGGCTATATCTTAAGCTTGAATATCCAAGAAACACATCAACAACGGCACCAAACATGAGGTCGTAATGAATTGTGATTCAGTGTGATTTGCTTCGCTTTAACTAATCATAAATGACCATTGGTGTGTGGTGTACGCCAAAGCTTGCCGAAGCGGAGTACAGCCAAATATGTAATGGTGTATGTTCCTTCCATCCCGATTTATGGTACGTAATAAGACATATATAACAGGCTCTCTGTAGAGGCTAAGAACCACCATAGGTAAAATTATATTATTTGAGATGACCACAGCGAGCTTATATCTGCTGCCAGAAGTACCTTTATTGCGTCAATATCAATTCATATAAAGGAAGGAATATACGGCGTAAACAAGATATATGCGTTGCCGTTTCTCGCTCAATATTAAGACGTCATTGAGCGAATATCACCCGACAATCCATAGTGTTAGTCACATAAATGAAGATATATGTTATAAAGACGCGTTCAATAAATGCTTAACACTTTTTTGATATAAAGATTAACGTGAGGATATTCCAAAACGGAATTTTATCACTGCGCTCACAGCAATCGAGCAAGATATTCAGCTGCAAGGTATGAATGCTACACAAATAATGGGTGCTATGAAAACAGTAGTCTTTAAAACATTTTGGTCGCACATTGTAAATAATATAAGTCAATTAGACCAGCACTATACCAGCATCAATTGCGTGCCGTCTGAATGTTCATAACGACGCATGTATCAGCGTGTACTTTGTTTGGTGGTTACTAGTCTTACAGCAAATTCACTTAACACAAGTCTAAATATTAAATATGAATGATTTTTGCAGACTGTTAAGTGGATTGACGTTTCTCGCAGAGCAATCAGGGCAATCCGCGACCCAGATCTATAGCATAGATGGACAAGAAAATGACCACAGTGGCAAACGTCCTGCGTTCATCTACGAACATGAAGCAAATCTCGACTTTTCTTTTCAATTTGTGTGGTGGTTAATTTACTGATACTAATATGTTGGCCAAAGAAATCAAAGCCTAGCGTCACTTACCCATGATGATTTGCAAACCAGTTGATGGTTCGCGATTATCTGTGTCATGACAGATAAGCATCGATCCAAATGATATCGAAAGTATTCCCTCCTCAATAGATAACGTTAGGGACTGTGTTTTTATTGCTCATAACTTCAATCAAAGCGTATTTTTAGTGTTGCTGCATGTAATGGTGATACTATATGAGATAAAAGTTCTTGGTGTGCTGATTGCCATTGGACATAGAACTGGACGTTTTGAATGGCCATTTCATTGATTATAAATACCAATGGGTAGCTTTGTCTGGCTTTGAAATCAATTATATCCATAAAACGCTAAGTCGACATTCTACCCGTGCTTGGTATAGGGCTTTTTTGATGATTGTATTCAATTATGTGCTTTTATTATGGTGGCCTGCAGATGATAGAAGGAATTGTTCATATTTATGGAAAAGCGGTTATTTGGCGTAGCAGCCTCGTAGTAAAAAAACCGTAAGATTGACAGGTTCGCCATTTTCATTAGAGTGACATGAAGTTATAATCGCTTGGCATAACATTTTATGGTCTGAGTGAATCCGATAAGTTTGTGTTGCCTGATTAATTGTCAACGGAATTCACATAAAGAAGCCTTACATGGCAGTGATTAAGGTATCTAAAAGTTATTATATATATAGGTGCGTATACGGACATGATCATCCGCCACCATATAAATATATCTATTTATATATATAGATATATAAATATATACGCCATATAGTTATATCTCATATATAGATATATATCCCTTTATATATCCCTATATCTAAATATACATATATGTATATCTATATAACCTATCTAAACCGCTATATGTTTATATTTTTATATATATTATATATATACAAATATCCCATAGATATATATATATACATAAATATATATTCATATATATATAAATGAACACATACACATAAGCACATACATTCATATATATAATTTCATAAAGGCACTTATTATTTGGTATATATATATATATATATATATATATAAATATGTATATATATGTATAAATATATATATATATATATATATATATATATATATATATATATATATATACCACATATGTCTATGCAAATATTAATGCTTATAAATATATCTATGTATGTTTGCATATGTTATCATATATAAATTAGCATAAATATTCATATATATACATGCTGCAAAATAATATATGATTGGAATATATATATAATATATACATATATATATATATATCACATTGATCATATATCTAGCCCATTCACAATGTGTTTTAGCTTGCCGTAATTTGTGTTTGTTTAAATCCCATGCCGTTGTCATCACAATGTTTTTAGCCAAATTAACTTAGTGTTATTGCAAAAAATAATCACCACCCAAAAGAAAATATACTCCGGACATGGATGCTACCTGCTTCCGGATGTCGTGTTGATCTTTAGTGTGCAATAAGCTTAGTTGTATAACTCTGCAGGGTTAATATCACCACATGGCTTCAATGACCTTGCCAAGGGAGCATCTTAGTCGAAGTAAGTGCTGAGTAAGCAAATACACTTTTGAGAGAAATGCATTTTAAACTTTCTTCGAGTTGGAATAGTAAATGTCTGGTAAGTGTATGGACATTTTCTGCCATTGCGGTACAAAGTCAAATCCACTCCTATATAACGCATTGTGATCGGCTGAACTTTTTCCCCAAAAAATATTTAATCGGCCCAAAGAAATTCACACGTCACCCACCACGCCCCCAATAGAATTACTACACCGCCTACCTTATTTATTGACTGCGCGCACGGGACAATCTTTAAGGGTAAGGAAGCGGTGATTAACATACTGAGTAAACCTTGCGACCATGGTTTATAGAGCTATCTGTTCTAATACGCCTACAGCGTAAGAACGTGAGTAAACACGAAATGGGGTATAAGGCGAGGTCAACGGATGCTTAGGTTCTCCAGGCGTAGACATAGATTACAAAGAGATTATGACGCTTAGCTAAGTTGGTCCGGAATTGTATCTGCATTGCCGGATGTCTTTTTTTTATCTCTGAATGGTTCGATTAATCTGAATTTTTGCAAGGTAACTTGCTAGCCTCCAACATTAAACAGAGATCCGTGAGACGGGTGATTAGACCACTGCAAGTATTGTATGTTTATTTAATAACATTATAACCAACATTTCTTCCATGACGGCTAAAAATAAAATTAGATCAATGATAATGCACGGTGTGACAACAATATGTTTGACAACAATATTGATAATTTTAATTTGTTATACAAAAGCCAACATTACTATCCTACGTTCCAACGTGTACTTAGAGGCCAGGCAAATGGAAACTGAGAGAATGATTTTTCGTGGTAAAACAGTAAATCAAATTGTAATTGCAATGGAATGCCTAAGCTATACTGGCATGCAAGTCCGACTGATTATCATCGCAAATTATAAAAGCAGATTGCCACTTTTTGATCCATTAATGGATTAACCATGTTCAGTAACGATGTCGTAACCCGAACAAGACTTTTACTGAAAGTGAGCACGCAATCATAACATTCAAGACAAAATTATTGAAGCAATCATAACAAAAGTCAGCAGCATCCACAAGTGTCTGCCATAAGGTAATTAAACAAAATGCGTTCCATCCGATTCTATTTATGAAACAACTGTCAAACAACGGAAGTCATTAGTCTTCCAAATAGAAGAATCTGAAATAGGAATGATCGATCGTACATTTATCCTGTCGCTCCTTTGATTCACATGTACCACCTCTCGATTCGATAACCAAGGCAATGTATTCTGACGTTCGATTATCTGTATAGTTACATGCTGGCATTGACTCCGGGGTAAAATTGTACGGAGTTATAGTGTCGTGGATCATTTATCTAAAATATGCGACTGCAGAGAAAACCTTAAATCCCTACCTCCTTAACACCATACAAACTTCATACCATGAGGAACGCGCTACGCGTGCCCTCATTGGTCAACTAATTAAAGGCTTTAAGCCTCAACCCTAACTACACAGTGGCTGCCCGCCAACTTAGACAGTCCCGAGCAACCCCTCAACCAAGCAGCATCTCCTGGTATCTCCTCTTCAGGCACACCTTTCGGCAGTTATCAAAATAACCTTAAACTGAATAAAGAGAAGATTACAACGTCGTTGACTTGTTTCTACAACAACACATAGTCATCAAGAGAATATAGCCACAACAATAGCCAAATATCAATTGCAATGCTTTCCAAATGCCAATATCTTAAGAGGCCAACCAAACTTAATGGATAACGTTACACTTGACCAAATTGCCAGTTGACCGATAGCATAAAATAGACACTGATTTATTGCAAAGGTTGCAGCACACAAAAACGACGATGTTATTTTTTTGTAGCCGAGCAGCACCTTCAATAAACCCATCAATTAGCCACGGTCAGCAGTGTAATGGAGTGATGGTATTTGCTAGTTTGATTTATATTAGGTGCTACATACATCGACTAAATGGTAAGCGCTGGCAATATTTACAGTTACTTGGTCCCTACATTTCTTTGTTAATAAGCCATTAATAAATCAAACATTGTCAGATAAATTATCTCGGAAACCAAGAAGAAATACAATGCTTCAAAGCTGATGACGGTTTAAGTGACAACAAAACAATGGTTCGTACGCTTTAATTTATCAATAAATCACAGGTCGATCTTCTACAGTTACTGGTAAAGAATGATGTTGACTTCCTCTTTATGGCAATGTCCAATGAAATAAATATAGAAAAAGCAAGGTTTCTTTTCATCAACCTTAAACCATACGACCGAGTTTATGATTTATAACCAATGTCTCTTTGTCTACTAATGCATCTGGGCACAATTACGGTCGCTATCAACTGCGACTGATAGTAGAGCATGAGAAGATGCAACCGGAACTGGACATCTATGCAGTGATTTATCAATGTAGTCGTTACTCCGTTTGTTCGCTAGTCCGCTGTAGCATCCTGCACATCAATAGGTTAGGCTCGTTGCGTCCATTTAGGAAGTGACAACAAAGCCCTTAACCTTAACAAAAACTGAACGTGGTAGCTGTATGCAGCGGTTTATTGGAAAACTGCCAAATCAAACTGCAGACATGGCGACCTTAACCTCTAACAAATTGTCTTGCCAAATGTGGCCATGCATACTTTTAGACCTCTCGGTGCGAAATAACTAAGTTTAGCTGTCTGCTATCCTATTGGTTTTTATGATTGAAGAAACGTGCGTCATTGGGAAGGTAGGAAACGCTGTTCGTCACGATTGTTAATATTTCTAGACCATAGAGCCGCATAAACGTACCTTTATATGATGCAGGTGCTGTATTGGTGATGCACAAAGGCCACTTGTATTTGTTGCGCAGTGTACGTCTAATAGACAATAACGGGCAGTTCCAGTCAGTACATAATAAAACCCACAAAAGGTAGACTCTCGGGGACATTGATCTCGAGAGACACTAATTGATTGCTTACGCAATGGTTATTGAGCGAAGATCGTAAATCTCTTCAGTGTACATAACTTAAAACAATCACATATACTCAAAGCGTCTGACTTGTTTGAAACGGCATCGTACATAAGCAGTTTGCACCGCCACTTTTTTCACTGCATTGGAAAAGCTAACACAGCAGCTTATCTCGCATAACACGAACGATTACACGCTTCAAGTAATTCCGACAAGTTGATCATGCAATGAGAAGCTATGTTAAAGCTACCATTGCGGGACGTTTGACAAGATTTCCCCTGTGACACTCATTGGACGCATCAGACAAGATGAAGCCATCTGGAATAATTCCGCTGTTGCGCAGCCAGGTGCACTCCACGTTTATCTTCACAGTACAATTATAGTCGTACTCCCGTTTTGCTCCCGGTAACCAATACAGCCGTTGCTATTCTCTTAGTGCCTTCGATGACAGAATGGCCACGGATACAAAAATCTGAAACAATACGAATAATATGAGTCCATCCACCGGATCCCTAGGGATACGTTTGGCTTTATTGGATAATGATCAAACGACGCTTCCATACTGGAACTATCAGCCAGGCATAAGTAATTCCATTCAGTGTAAGATAAGTATGATCAGCCATTTGCCTTGTTGTACTTCCACAAATGTGTCTCCGTAACCGAACTTTGCCAACCACTCGTCTGCTCATACTGCTGAACAAAGTACCTGTAAACAGACCATCTGCGTCTCAATCAACTGGGATTTATAGATTCCATAAGTACAGCAGATCTTCTGCCAATGCCAGTACTTTCTCAAATACACTCAATAAGACAGGCTGTCGCTAGTTCCAGTGTGGCTCCATAAGGAAAGAAAGGCATCGTGTCGATGTTTGGGATTTTTGCCGAATACTAGGTTTTTTGGTGGTTCTGTGTCAGTCTTTGGGAGATAATCTGTGCAAATACTACCGCGTTGGACAACCTCCAGTTTTTGAGATTTGCTCTCTTTATGATGCAATGTAAAATTGTTTGGGACCATTACCAAATTATACCCCGATTGTTTATGGTTCTGAGAATAGCAAGTCATTTAATGAGGCATAATTCATGACCATTAAAAGAACCACAACGTGAAAAAAATTTACCAAGCCACACGCAGGAAGCGAGCAGTGACGTAGCGTTTAAGAAAAGTCTGCATTTGCTAATGGGAATGTTGTCGCTTTGCTGAGTCTATGCTAGGTTTAACCGAAATAAAACGCACAATTAGAGGTAATTGGCTTAAAAGCACATTTCAAACTTCGAACACATATGGTTAGATTTATGCAGTGTGGGATCTTAAGACGTTTAATTTATCTGTATGGTTCCATAGTACAGCATTCCGTTGAATACACACAAAACAATGCTATGTAAAATGCAGTTAGTCGTGAGATTGGATCACACGATTGCACTGGGCAGTAGTCAGTTGCTTACACGATCATTCGTGCAATGCGAAAATGCAATTTGGCATTGGATCGGATCGTATGGCTAGAATTCATGCGTTTCGGTGTTCCATTGGAATCAGACCGTTTTGATGTGCTGTAGTTAAGCGGTTATCTCAAATTTGTTGCTACATACTTATTGTTCAGTACACTGGACCATAAGGGAGACGCAAATGTATGATTTATAGTCCCCCACCCTCCTATTAACAGTACATCTAGAAAATAGGGCCCTACGCATGTATCTTATCATAAATTGAACCACGAAGGTGTATGATTTAGAGCATTTCAATATGGTTTGCCACACAAGATAAAATATATTCACCATACGGATAGTTACAGCTGTCATCATATGGTGCATATTTCAGATAACTATATAGCACACATTATTATATGCCTGAAAGTATATATCAACTAATTACATGATTTATATTGGCAATGCCCCAACAATTATGACATACTTTGATCTAGCCAAGATGGATAGAGGAATGGATAAAGTGCGGATTTTAGCGGACGTTGAGCATTTTGCCTTTACATGTATCGGTTCAAAGGTGGTTGATTTGGTGATTTTAGCGTTTCATTGCTATACAAAATATTGCCCTAAAATGCTGCTTCTGTCGATGGACTTGAGCACCAATATACCACATTTTACTGACATAGGGTAGCCATGCACCATATTTGAATGGACTTAAGTATCTGTACATCTTATCTTGATGGACTGGATTGGCTGTAAACACTCTATCAACAAACTGGAATTATTGGTGTTCACTTTGCAATAGACTGGAGTAGCTGTACACCATATTTGAAAGGGCTGAAATGAATTATCAACATCTGAGGGCTTCAAGTATGATTTGAGGCTGTTAACTTGCTTTATAAGAAAAGGTATTGGTTTCTTATTGACCATCTAGGTTAATTATGGTTTGCAATGAGCCATCAACATCAGCAGGGACCATTTGTAATGTGGGGAGAGTAGGAAATGAACTTTCTATCTTTGTCTTAAGTCATGAAGGGATACATTCTATATGATTAGCTGCTATCAACACCAACGGGGTCCATGTGCAATTTGTAGCAGCTCATTTGCTTTCTTTTCTGAAAATAGCAAACATATTTCATATATATATATATATATATTTTTCTCATCTAACTTAGGGGTCAAAGGTCATTAGAGTCTTGTTATAGATGTCTAGTTACCATCAACATCAGAGGCGTTCATATACATTTTGGAAAAGCTTGCTTGCTTTATAAACAAGCATGCCATCAAAAGATATTCAAAGGTCATTCGAGTCTTGTTATAGATGTCTAGTTACCATCAACATCAGAGGGGTTCATATACATTTTGGAAAAGCTTGCTTGCTTTATAAACAAGCATGCCATCAAAAGACATTCTCTGTTGGATTAACTAAATATGAGCAACTTATATGTGCTATGTTTCTCAAATAGCACATGAGTCAAAAGTCATAATGGGCTTTTTGATTAGATGGCAGGGAAAAATCAACATCATTGGGGCTCATATGTCATTCGGCACAGCTAACTGGCTTAACATGGATACATGCCATCACAATCAAAAACAAATTTCTCTATTCGGTAAGCATAGTTATTCATTTTACAAGTTTAACTCAAATAACTCAGGGGACAAAAGTAGTAATGAGCTAGTTTTTTATGGCAAGGAGCCATCAACTTCACAGGGGTCCATGCATAAATTGGGGCAGCTAGCTTGCTATATATGAAAGGGTAATTTCAACAGTTATTCTATGTTGGATTTAGACAGGATAAGAAGTGTTGTTCTATTCACTCATGGGTAAAAGGTCATATGGGTCATTGTGGGTAACCATCAACTTCAGAGGAGTGCATATGAACTTCAGGGTCGGTAGCGTGTTTAATAGGAAAGGTGCAATCAAATGATTATGCGCTGATGCATGGATAGAGGCTCAAGAAGATGTATATGATGGGCTCTACCGACTAGGAGAGCTAATAAAAAAAGAGTGGTCATACACCATATTTTAATGGGCTTTTAGTAGCAGTACACCACATTTTGATGGACTAGAGCTGCTGTACACCATATTTCAATTAACCTACTACCATAATATACAAATGCACTAGAATGCACTTCAAGGCAATGTAGTAGTCATACACCAAATATCAATGGACTGGATAAGTCACATTACATTTCAATAGAATGGAGTTGCATCAACAAATGTGAAAGGACTTTAGTAGCTTTACACTACATTTAGATGGAGTAGAGGTGCAGTTCATGATATTTCAATGGATTAAAATGAGCTTTCACTACATTTGATAGCCATTATTCTAGTGCCAGGTTCAGTGTTTTGAAATTGCTTCTGTTTTTGCCCTTATTGAACTCTGCTAGTACAATAGAGAGATGAGTGATGACTTGGACAAGTACTTGTCCACTATTCCATTATCAGTGCAGTTCCGTAATCTCTCAGTATTATTACCCCAATTCTCTTATTTTCAGCTTCTGTCTAGGAGCACCTATCATGTTCTGTATTTGGGTTATTATTCGCATCCTTCCAAATTAAGAACTTAATTCCAACAACAACCTTAGAAATAGCCGGGGTCAATGATTAGATTCACTTTGGGGATATTGTTTCCAATAATTGGAAATGTCACAACATAGTTTTCATGATTTTTGTTCAGATGCACCTTTGAACAGCTTTGCATCATTGTGGAGTATTATCATGCTGATATAACATTCAACCACTGTCATCTGATTCATGCAGTGAACAGAATAGTTGAGTCCTAGCGGCTCGATTGTAATGTTACTTAAATGTAAATGCTGCATCAAAGTATCGCGCCAGGATAGGGCACTAGTTGTACGAGCTTAAATGCCATCAAATCATTTTACAGCGGAGTTACCTTCGGCCGCTATGTTTACAGAAACTAACGAAGAGACAACTGTAATTTGGTATGGTACCAGGCTAAGTTTAAGTTTTTGATGTCATTATCGCCCAGGAATGGAGACGAAAAGACATATTTCCGTACATCCACCGATCAAGAGCTATCAATCTGCTGGCAGTGACATAGTGATGACATAGTGATGGTATGCATTTGTCATTAATATGCAAATGAAGATATAAATGAATAAGTGTCCAACGGTTTAACACATAGATGACGTTAATGAGTCAAAGAACAATGATATGTAGTGCGCCGTCAACATTTGAATCTTGTGCCTTTTTTATCAACCAACGCAAATTTGTTTTATTGCAAACATAATCACCATACGAAAGATAATATACTCTAGACAAGGGAACTTCCGGCTTCAGGATGTCGTTTTTGTCTCTTGATGTGCAATAAGCATTGTTGTTTAACTCTGCTGAATTAATATCATTTCACGGTTTAAATGACCTTTCCAGGGGAGCACCTTAGTCAATGTAAGTACAATACACTACACATCTGAGAGTAAATAGAAATATGCTTGATGAGGTTTCTGTGAGTTTTTATAGTATGTGTCAGATAAGTGCATGGACATTCTATATCTGTACTGTACATAGTCCAATCCACTCCTTTGTAAAGCTTCATGAGTAAACGTTTTTTTCAGACACAAAAAGTTAATCGCTCATTGGAAATTCACACGTCATCGAATCCCATCCTCAATGTCAGTACAACCACGCCTATATCATTGATTTACTTAATTCATTTAACTGGGGTATAAGACGAAACCGACGAATAGAAAGGCTTTAGTGGAACGCTTTAACAACACTCTTGCTGGGCGGCTCTTTGGACACTAGTATGCCATGGAGTTTGAACTTCCATCTGGGAAACGATCGTCTGAGTGGGTCTCTCTACTGCAGGCAGCTGTAAAAGCGGTATACGATGAGGTGCCCATTTGAATGGAAACAAAATAAAACTAAAAATACTATTAAGGTTAATCAAGTTGCAGAAAAACCCTTTTTTGTACCAGGGCGCCTGCTGGGACTCAAGGAATAAAAGCTTCCCTCTGGTGTTGGCGTTCGCTATCTACACCAGCCTGAAGAGCTTACGCAGGACCACCGTCATCGTTCCACTGACCCTGTGTGGTCACTCAATGTCTACCGGATCGGACGCTCTGTCACTAAACCTGGTGAAACTGTACTATATTATTTGTTAGATGGACCACTATGTGGCTTTGTAAAGGAACAGCTACTTTTGGTGCCATCCGATACCCAGTGGCCGACAAAATGTATTCTCCATTAGGCATTAGATATCTTTAAATTATGTACGCAATAATGGTTGCAAACAATCGCCCCTGGATATTGGTCGGAATGTTTACGTAGAAGCGTTTGCATATCATGGCTGCAGGTAACTGACATTTCATTAGTTATACCCACACATATGCGCGTTTACTGCTTTGCAAATTTGCAAGGCAAAAGGATCCCAAGAAAGATGATTTTCACTGACTAATTTGATCACCCTGCGTTTATTATACTGTTGTGATAGTCCTTAATTGATGGCGCTCTATTTGTTACACGAAGTTCGGCTGTTAGTCTATAGCACTACGCCCACTGGTGGCAAACGAGCCTCGTATTTCAAAATAACATCAACAACCATTCATCATTGAAACAGTTTTCACTGGTAATGCATTAAGTATTATCAGGGAAATGAGCTTCATCATATCATCTAATTGACAACCAGGGATGACGCTATTAAACACAGAGTTCAAATCTAATGACCTCACGTTGTTGAGGTACGTGGCAATCAATCCAAAGTGAACGAACTGGGGTGCACATCCTCACTTGACGCACGAAGCATAAGTGGAAAAACCATAAATCATACCCATTTAGTACAAGAGTGAGATAAAACTATGACTCATAATGTTTCAATACTGTTCCGTTTGACCTCTGGTATGAACTTATTAATTATCTATTGATTGCATGCTTGGTTGGTTGGCCAGCATATGCTCAGTTCATAATGACGTACAGAATTGCAGTGAGTGATAAATATATCATCGTATCGATTGGACTTGCCATTTGCACTTTTCCTTGATCAATATGTTACTTAGGCAATGGGCATATAAGACAAAAAAAGCACCAAAAGCGATTGTCACATCAGTCGGTTCATTACTCGAAATAAGATCCAAACATACTTGGTGTGTTCGTGTAGGGGGACAGGTGGTATGCTGATGCTTTTGTTGGTGAGTTTGGGTGGTTGTGTTGTGTTATGCAGAATGATTACTAATTCCGTTATTTACTTCTTGTTTCCACTGCAAATGTCACGCGCTGATAGATAAATTTATCTAACTTTCTACAATAATTAGATTAAATGCCTAAACGATGATTCAATCGAATTATTAAGCAAAGCAGTTTTGGGTACTGCATCAGAAGATAAATCTTCCCATGGCAAGGCCACGGAAGCACTGTTAAACAGCAGAGTTACATGTTTAAAGATATGAAAATACCCGGAATATTGAAGCAACTCTACGTTTCCGGGCAGGTTTCTCCTCTACATTTGGTTGCTGCGTTTCACTCGGCCAATATGTGTGGATTCAGCTGATGAAATAAATTCCCAAACAATAATGAAAGCCGACTCGCTTATGTTGTGTACTCAACATTTTAACCCATGGTTACCAAGCTTCTATTGCTGTGTAATTCCGACGAATATTGCCAAAAGATAGTGGAGCAAATATTGCACAGAAAGAATATAATTTCTAGACAGCATAGAAATCGTTAAGACCTGAATAATATTAAGGGAAACTTGTCTGATTATCGACTATTATGTTACTGCAGGCATATAAGTTTGCTATTTAAGTGCGTGAGTGGATGGGACAGGAAGTGCTTGATTGCTTGATTGATTGAGTGAATGAGTGAGTGAGTGAGTGAGTGAGTGAGTGAGTGAGTGAGTGAGTGAGTGAGTGAGTGAGTGAGTGAGTGAGTGAGTGAGTGAGTGGGAGGTTTTGTCACCATTTTAGAGGGACCATTATCAATTTGTACTAATCTTCACCGTAGTATCATTAAGGTGTCATGTGTTGAGTAACGCAATGCTCAGTAGCAACCTGCATCATCCGTGATGAAAGGGGTACTGTACAAGAACATATTCCTCAAAAGAGCAGCAATTTGATTGCAAAACGCAGACCGATCCCATGGTCGTGAGTTAGCAAGTGAGTAAACAGGTATAGCGATGTTATTATTTATTCATATCGCTGACGCTATACAACAGGATCTAGCACGACACATTCCATTGGCATTCCTTGCAGCGTATGATAGAAAGCTGCAAAAGGCTTGAATAGAAAGGGTGTTTGGGTGAGGTCAGTAAACCTCATCTACCTTTCCCACATTAGTCGCTGTCTTACCTTAATCCTCAAAAAATCATAGGACCAGCAATGCTGTTGGTCAGTCAATTACGGCTAGTTGCGTTTAAGCAACACTAGCCGTTATCAAGTGACGGATGATAATCTTGCAGTGCCCGGCAGAATAAATGGTTATCTTTGCTATTTTGTGCTGTTTCATTCTGAGTATTGCCCTGATAACAACAGCTTATAATTATATCATACATTGAACCAGGAAAACACGAATTGGTCCTAGGCAGCCTCGCACTACACCAGGACCTGCTGCGAATGCACATAGCAACATGCACATGTACTGCATATATCTGCTGTTTACGGCAACAGTAAGGCATTTGATGATACAGCAGTCACATTGATACTAACAATCATGTGGGCGGTAATCCCGATCATTAAGGGTCAATACAATTTACCATTCAACATGTTTTCAATTTATTGCGATCACAGATATTACGGTTCGACATAGTGAACAACTTCAGAAAAGGGATACATTTAGAATGTAACTGCATATTTACATGATGTGATATACAAAGCCGCAAAAACTACAGTATAACACATCTGGACAATATGTGGCCTTAAAAAGTCTGCAATAAACGTTGGTGCTTACTTGACGGAATCATCATGATTTACTAACAAGAAGCGACGGCGCATTACGTCACTGCTTGCGGGTAAAGGGTCAGGTTATATATAGATTAATCTCTATTCAAAGCATCATAACCTGTGGTTGTACATACATATCAGTGCAGCGATAACAGACCACCATTGACAACCGAAATGGTACTTCGTATAAAAATGAATACCATTGTTAAACTGATGATTACATCGTTATGTGTGACGACAATAACTAGCACACCGTAACTAAATGATGACTATTGAAAACTATGGACCGCCCCTAGATGGTGTGACTGAGGTAATTATCCCCCATGCGTTATGACATAGGCTGAACGAAACATCAAACGCCGTCACCAATAGGACCACAAATGATGTCAAACGTGATGGTTTGCATTGATCCAATTATCGATAGATCGGAAATCATTCCAGTAATTAACAGGGTTTTGCCAACAAGGGGATCATGGTGCAGGTATATGCCTCTGAATTTTGACATTATTTCTTCTGATGTATGATGCAATAGTTCTCTATGCAAAACATTAGCATAGCTTTCGGTTTCAGTGAATAACGACGGAATGTCGAAATAATTCTTTGTAAAAACTTAGGTGTGAAGTCTTATCAGCTGCTGATATATTGGTAAAACATCCTGTATACATACCAGCATCATTGTATCGCTACATGCACGGTAACAAAATCTTTGTTAATCCCAAGAGGTTTAGTGGATGTTGGTATACTTGAACAACATTACTGTCTTAGACGGACCGGCTGCATCAACGTTTTACACCCGGTATTGTATGTTTACAATACCGAGAATATAACATCAGTCTGGGTTATGTTATCGGTAATACATATCCATAATCGGCAATGTGCTTGGAACGACTTTTCAAGCCAAAACCAACTTCCACGGAAGGTGCAAAAGTCCTCTACTACATGTAATTCATGAGCTTGATATTATGGCAATGCTCCTACCTCCAACACCGCAATAGCTCGCGTTTCATCGAATAGATCTGATGCAAATACCTCTAAGCGACAGATGGCCCTTTACTTTGGCCAATAAAATACATGCACTATCTGTAAAATACTATTGTTGTGCCGAACCACCTGTCTTTACTCAGTACCAACTATACATTGTGATGCCTTCAACTCTATGTAACAAAAACGTTATGACTACCACTAGCATATTCTCGAGTTGGTATGGACGGTATGAAAGGTTGGATGTTCAGCTTTATATACTAGGCTTCATATATCGATTATTCGGATTGTGGAGGGTTTAACAAAGTCTCGTCGAGATTTCTGTTACCGCAAACATTAGCTAATGAACTGTCCCTTCACATACTAAGGGGGCGGGGTGTGTAAACAAACAAAAATATGTCAATGATTGGAGACAACCCTATTCACACAAACAATTCGACTCATATAACGCAGGTGTAGTTGAACTTATGGCCTAAGGGTAGACGAGCGCGGATAACTGCGCCATGCGGCAACAGATTTGTCGTGTGACAATTGCATTACCTTTAAAAACATGACGGAAACCACCAACCAAGCCATCCAATCTGCTGTATACATGCTCGATGCTTGGCTTTGAGACATTTCAACAGTCGTTTTTATTGGAATTGTAGCTTGAATAAACCTTGAGATTTATGGATGAATACAAAAAGGAGGTCTGTATCGACACCAGAACCGGCTGGTGCACTGCACCATACGGGACTACTGTTGGGATGACAGAAAAATCACCCTGAGTTAGCTGGCATCATGGTAATTCTGAACGAGCCTGCAAAATCCTTAGCAGCAAAAGAACATCGTTTATAAATTCAGCTGTTAATCGCGTTAAATAGCGACATTTACCAATAATTTACTTGCATTAGGTTAGCCCCAATTGGCTGTGCTGTTAATTCAACGATTTCCAACAACACAATATGAGGCAACTACTGAGTGATACATGCGTAAGTGTTGAGGCTGGAAAAGAATGTCCTGTCAACTTGATACAAGATATGATCGACACGCAGGTCGCTGAGGTAAGTGCTTACATTGGCCACTATATGATAATCGTGTGATAACCATGAGCTGTAATGTACGCTCTTCCGGATAATTGTTATATACTACTGCGCATCGGATTGAATATATATATGAGTTAGATTGCTTCCGATTCGAAGGAAAAATGCTTTATTTTATCCATCATGTGATAGGTGGGTTTCGTTTTTAGGCTAAGTCTATCAAGCTATAACTTACTACTTATATATACGCAATCATAAGCCCAAATAGGTACCAGAGCCAGTTAATGCACGAAGATTCAGCTGGTGGATTACGCTGTTCATAGATCTACTGGTTATGCCTAAAAGCCATTGCCGTATTTTGCTGCAGGGCCATGATGACGCATTTTATGTTGCCGACCTGGGTGATGTCGTCCGAAAGTTCGACTTGTGGCAACAGATGTTATCCCGCGTAGAGCCATTTTATGGTAACACTAAGTCCAGTCCACTCGATGTGAAGAGCTCAAATACAATATGCTAAAAATCCCCTATCGCAACCCCTCCAACTCCCCCCGACGCTGCACATACCGTGATGTTAATCCATAAATGTTATAGCGATAACGCTGAAATTGACATATCAAGAAGATAAACATAGTGGCATATTTCCCATACAGCTGTCAAGTGCAACAATGACCCCGGTCTGCTTTCTGTACTGAATCAATTAGGTGCTGGGTTTGACTGCGCAAGCCAGGTGAAAGCACATTCAAATTCTCTTTCGAAATCGTCGTTTACACACAAGGCTGATGTAGGCTTATATTATTGGAATTACGTAACTGGCTCACTTGGTTTCAGGATGAGATTCGGACAATCCTGGACATGAAGGTAGACCCGGACAAAATCATTTACGCCCATCCATGTAAGCAAAGATCCTTTATACAGTTTGCAGCGAGCCACAATGTATCGCTAATGACCTTCGACAACATGGCTGAGCTCTACAAAATCAAGCAAATTGCCTCTCATTCTCAGTAAGAATATTCAGATATCAGCCAACCCTTTATCATTGCTGCATATGTACTTGATCTTACATAAATTAATTGTGGTTACATCAAATCATGACATGTGGATAGACTTTTGCTGCGCATCAAGCCACCAGAAGAAGTGAAATGTACGCTTTCACTACGTAATAAATTTGGTTGTGATACAAATGCTGTATCTGCACTGCTGGCGACTGCCAAAGCACTAAGGCTCAATGTGGTCGGTGTCAGGTGAGCCTATAATAAGTTATGATTAAGTTCTAACATACGAAATATTTAACACATATTCGACAAACATGATACATCGAAAGTTTTTTGTGTGTAAAGCTTCCATGTAGGGAGCGGTTGCAGGGACACCGCATCCTTCCCAGCCACTGTAGCATCTGCTCGCAATGTGTTTGATATGGGTGATAAGGAAGGGTTCCATTTCACCATGCTCGATATTGGAGGCGGCTTTCCTGGTGACAAAACTGCTGTAGTCACATTTGAAGAGGTATGTATCAATGTCGTTGCTAGGTATATGTTGGAAAGTGAATGTTTATTGTATGTGACATGTGTAAATCAAGGTTGCATCACAACTGTCGCCTGCACTCGACTTTTACTTTCCTGAAAGCATGGGTGTTCGTATCATTGCTGAACCTGGGCGCTTTTTCGCGGCCTCAGCATATACTCTGTGCGTTAACGTCATCGCTAAACGTGACGCCACAATTGAGGGTCCTCAGAAAATTTCCGGTAGGGAGTTATTCCTTCTTTATCCTCTTTATTCCTTCTTCATCTGTCCCATGAAATGGTACTGCGTAAAATATGTACAATGTGGCAATATTTTGGATATTGAATCCAGACAATAAAGCAAAATCCTATACCATGAAAACAAGATTCATGTACTACATAAATGATGGAATATTTGGAAGCTTTGGTGCCCTGGTGGTGATTGGCCAACGCTATGAATCCAACCTAGTTATTCCCAAAGTGGGTTGATTATTCACTTTATTCGTTCATACCCGAGTCGAATTCGTACTGCTTGGTTGAGAGACAGTATATTGGAATACGGTTATTATGCAACAGCACCGGAGAGCCGAACTCTACCCAAGTAGTGTGTGGGGACCTACGTGTGCTGAGGAAGACTGCATCCTGCCTGATATAGAACTGCCCGAGCTACAGCTTAACGACTGGCTGGTGTTTACTGACATGGGATCATACGCTAAAGTTTTGGTTTCTAACTTCAATGGAATGCCTGCTCCGAGATGTCATCATTTCATGGATGAATTTAGCTGGTCTGTGACTTCAACGTAGTTGTGACTTTGGCGATTTCGACAATGCGTTCTCAGAGACGCACGGAGTTCCCCGTGGTTTACATTGTCGGAGTTCGTCTCTTGTTTTGGGGTTTTTGATCGTTTTTAGCTATCTTCCATTTCCGAACACTCATGTGATTCAAAGCCATGTGATCCAATCACGCGCTTAGTTGCATATATCCATTGCGAGGCTGCTAGTGTATCAGACGTAACGCATAAAAACATACTGCTGTCCAAGGCAACCAAGTAGAAATATCAAGAAGGCGTTTGATTTATCATTGAGGCAATCTATTTTTTTGGATCGGACCGCAACACCGTGTTTTATGGGGCGACTGAACTTATTAAATGGCTGTTGACGCAGCTATGTTGAAATCCGTATGCAATGCAGAAAAGATGGTATAAACGGTAGATAATTCACCAATAATACCTTAATGACACATATATTTTGCAATTAGAAGGATGGATAATTTGATTTCAAGTCCAACCTAACTTCATATATTACATTGTTATGTGCTTGACAATGTGGTTCAATGCAATATTCTTCACTTTATTTGGCACAAGTAACACTACATTGTTCCAGTAAGCCGTCTACAACATGAACCGACACTATTCAATACATCTGCAGTTTTCACATTTACGCATGAGTGCATTTGCTTTGCATTGCATTGAAGCCGTGAAAGACGGTTGCTCACCACTAGTACTGTCGTTCTTGTTGTATCCATTCAGTCTTAAACACATATTATTGTGTGTTACTCGGATGTTCTCATATGCGATGTGCCAACACGTTCGATGTGAGCATGTGGTCCTTATTCTCGCTGTTCTATTATTAATGACTTCTACCAAAAATATCTAGAAATATCAGCATGCCTTCAGAAGGTAACAATGTTTTATTTAGAAATATGAATATGAATACAGTTGCGAGTTAAACTGATGTTCATAAGTTTATTGCATGTTCAATAATGTTTGCCAGCAATAGACCCGAGAGGACAGCATATCTGTAGACAAACCTGGTGTGAGTCAGCAGTTATGCTCAGGCTATAGGATTAGTAATTCGAGACGAGCAAGATCAAACAAACAAGTTCTCGATGTTTGTGTGGTGTTGGAAGATGTACCACGCATTTTTGGTCAGGCTGGAAAATGTGTTCCTCTGGAGGCGACCATATTTATCACACTAAATGAGGTGTACTTGACTCCATACTAGTCAAGTAAACTACAATCGTTAATGCTTGCTTTCCACTAAGTCCCATTAAAATCAAAGGCTTCACTTTTTATGAATTAAACTTGTTGGTGCTTCCAAGGGCGGTCTTTTAGTTGCAAAAATTACAAATATGTAAAATATAATTCATTGTTGAATAAATTATAGCAGGTCGAGTATTTCTTGTTATACAACTCGGTAAAATTAATTCAAATCGTTACTGAAAGACTAATGATCATCTGATCTGGAAAACTTAACATTTATTGAAAACTGAAACTACTGCTTAACATTTACAATGACATATTCTATTAAAATGTTCGTCGTTTTCAAAGCGCGTTGAGATGATTTTTTTTTGTTAACCTAGACAATTTACGTTAAGACTTTAATTGCTAATAATATTCTAGATATTGATTCAATAGCCATAAAAATTGGGTCAGTTGTCATAAACAGCGCAAACAGAACCATAAAATTTCATGTTTGTGGATGGCGTCACTTTTGGTACGTAATGCATTATTGTTCCAGCCGAAATGAAATCAGTATTTATTGTCATCATAGCGAGTCATCCAGGGCCGCGCTATAATTCGGCCAGTTCTCAGGGAAGATTTTGTCATCATAGCGGTGGTAAACATTGTAATGAATGTGATGATTGTATCGTAATTTGGTTTTACCTCGCTGACAAATTCATCGATTGGCAAAATGAATTCTTGTTTACATGGCGAATGCTTTGGCCAAGTTACCATCGTTAGTCGCGCTTGTTGGCTTGCTTGTTGGCTTGTTCACTTTGCGAATTCACATTCGCAAAGTTATGACAATCAGTCCGGTTTGTAAGTTAGTTAACGTGGCGGATGCTTTTGCTAATCTTGTGTGTGGGTTTGTTTGCTTGTAAACTTTTATTGGGAGGCGATCGAGGTCGCAATTTGCTTTGAAAAAGTTCGGCAGCAATGTTGTAAAGAACCCAGACGTTGACCTCATAATAAGGTTAAGGTCATCGTTAATCTAAAATGCCTCATAATTATAATCATTGTTCAATCTTTATAAAGCTCAATTCAATATCCAGTTTTTTTGTGAATATATTGAGTTGAAAAAAATCAATAGTTTTCCCAAGACATTAAGGTCGAAAAATCGAGGTATTTTTATAAAATTATTCCAAAACATTCAATTAATTATACAACAGCTAATAATGGTTCCATGGCAACAAACCTTTTATCGAAGGTTGTCAGTGACCTGATCAGTTTCATTGATGTTGATGACGTCATTTCTGGTTGCGATTGCATCAAAGTTGATGAAAATTAACCGCTCCATGACACCAACACTTTTTTTGAAGGTTGTAAGTTACATGATTGTTTGAATTGTAAAGTTTCATGTTTGATGACGTCATTTGTGGTTTCGATCGCGTAAAAATTAAGTAAATAAACCACAAATTTAATTATCCGTTTTATTTAATTTAATTGCAAACTTTTAAAAGATATATGTTAATGTAACTAATGCATTGCAAATCAAATTGAAACATATATGCATATATATATATACATTTATGTATATATATATATATATATATATATATATATATATATATACATATACATAAATATATATATATATATAAACATCGAAAGCATGTGAATATGTGTATGTATGTATATATAGATATATATATGTATATAGAGAGGAGACAGAGGGATATTTATATATATATACGGAGAGATATAGGAGAACTTATATATGTATGTATATATATATACATAGAGAGAGAGATAGAGAGATATATATATATATATATATATATAGAGAGAGAGATATATATATATATATATAGAGATAGAGATAGATAGAGATAGAGAGAGAGATAGAGAGAGAGATATCTAGAGAGATATATCTATATATATATATATATATATATATATATATATATATCTATATATATATCTCTCTATATATATATATCTCTCTCTCTCTCTATCTATCTATATCTCTCTCTATATCTATCTATCTATATATCTCTCTATCTATATATATATATATATATATATATATATACACTTCAATTGAATACCGGAACAGATAACCAAACGCATGGTGACAAACGTAAGTAAATTCTTAGCTATATCATCGCAGAACATTTGATTAACCTTGTACCAGAGGTAATTGCAGTTACAGTGTCTATTTCTATTTGACTTACGGATATTGCTATCTAACCTGGCTTACTTGTTTGAAAACTGTTGTAATTAAGATGACGGTCATGGTTCAAGCAGCTTTTATGCACTTAATACCCTTGTCTAGTTGCCTGACGGGCTAGATAATGTGTGTTTGTGGTGTCGGATAAGCTTCGGTGTCGGAAAGAGAAAATGCCCTGACATGGCTTCAATGGCCTTGTCAGAAAGCATCTTAATCATTGTGGCTATAGATAAAATCCATGGTATGCCCAAGTAATAGCTTTTTTTAAAAACAATATTCTGAATATTACCTGTTATTCAACAATTTCCCTTCAAATCGTTATAGGCGAGTCAAAGTAAGGTTTGACCCCCAAAAAATTGCAAGAAAAGTTTTTTTTTGTCTTTTTGTGTTCAATTAGCTGTACTTAAGCGCACCCTAAATGTTTACCAAATTTAAGCCACCGGAAAGTGGTGAAATTACATAATATCCAATATGGCCGCCATTGAATTATGAATGTACAGCAAACTTTTTAATGGTTGATTTTAGACCCCACAAATGTTTTACAAACAATATAAATGTGATACCTTAGATTCAAATAAGGTCATGATGAATTCACCTGGATGTCCCTATGACGTAGTATTGCATCATCATGACGTAGTGAGTTGCTGAATAGATCAAGACCGCCAGAACTTGTAGAAAACCAACATTTCGGCTCTTGATAATCAATCAGATGTACATACACAAGGAAACACAACTTGGAAGGGCTATTGAACCATCTACGTCATGATCATACTCCATACGTCACACATCATAAATTACCAAAATGTCCCAAATAACTGACATAGTACACACCTGAATTTTCTTATCAAGTTCAAGTGTCATTCACACAATATAATTTTTCAAAACACATCATGGTTATTATCATCACAATCTTCTTCGTCTATGGTAGACTCACTATTATGCGGATTGTAACATGACTCACCTTGGCAGGGTCCACAAGCAGAAGTACGTGGAAGACCGTACTTCCTGCAACTACATCGAGTATTACTACAACCTGATGTACAGTTACAATAGATAACCTTGAGAAGCCTTTCTGGAGCCGCTTTCTGGTCAGTCATAACAGGTAACAAAATGTTGTCTTCACCCTCAACCCCAGTCATTTGGGTCCATGTTTTCATCCTTTTCCATCCACACCATGATTTGATAAAATGAACGTTGAGAGTGGAACGTTGCCGCAGATTCCGTTGGGGGCAATTTCTCGGGCTTCACAAATGATTTAGCAGATGAAACCTTTTTAGCAAGCAATGTATTTCTAAGGTTTACCAGAGATGTGCCAGCTTTTCCTCCAAACAAAGAAACATAGACTTTGCATCCTGAAACAACTATTGTTGCCACATCCTGACCAGCTGCAGTAAAGGTCTTTTCACAAGCTCTTATCTGAGAATCATTTTTCATCACTTTTTGGAAAAGGGATTTCTTGCCAATACCATAAATCCTGGAAGTGCTATCACAACCTGTAAAAAGCATGTACAAACAGCAGCTGTGAAGATATGTCATTTCCCAAGAGTTCCTTCAGACGGACAATATACATGTTTTGCTTTCTTTTAGTCCGAACGAAAGTAGAGTTTCTTGCTGTCCCTCTCAGTGTAATGTAGAAGCAGAAGCAGAAGGTCCGTGTCTTCTCCAATCAAAGTTGTGTCTCGAACCTTTGCAGATGTTGTTGCTGCCTTGACAATATGAACATCTGCATCTCCATGCGCATTGATGACTTCGCAACCCCTCTGTTTCAGTTTGTCACTGATGAGGAGGATTAGTTTCTGTTTATTAGAGTCCCTTGATAAAAAATGCTCCATTCTGCCAGAGGAAAAGACGGTATTCATTTCAAAAGACACAAGCGGGTGTGATTTCGTTTGTCGTCTCTGATGTTCATTTTCTTTGATGCTAGGCTCTTCACTGTATCCGTCAAAAACTACTGTGGCTTGTCCATACTTGGAAAGGGTGAGATTGGCATACTCCTCGGCAATTTTCCCGTAGGTCATCCCTTTTTCCAAGACAGACGGTGAAGTAAGGAGCCTTCGTCAAGCACAAAATGTTTGGAATCTGGCGTCGAATCTGTTAGAACGGCCTTGCTGGAGCTGGAGGATTCATTTGCGTAATCCCGTAGAGCATCAGCCAAACTGTGGCTTGTCAGCCTTCTGGAACACATGTTTTGCCGGGAATAGGGCAGGAGGATATGGACTAAGTTCGTAGTCCATGATATCTTGCAGTGTCAAGTCGCCAGCTTGTGAAACTACAAGAAATCTCTGGAAGAGGAGTTCAGAATTTATCACTTTCACTGACGATGAGTCACAAAGAGTCTTGGCTTTGTCCTTTCATTTAAAGGAATAAGTGAATATTGGCTGCCCAACCATTTTTTGTACTGTGGCCTTGCCGACAGCTCCATATTCATGTACATTGACATCTGCGTTGGCCACTACACCAGCCACAACATTTCTTAATGAAGAATCGTCAGCAAATGGATTGCAGTCAACTAGTTTTTGCATCAGTTTAGTACTGTCTACATGATCACGTTGCATCCTTGGCACTGTGGCATCTTTGTGCTGTTCCCTTGAGGTAACTGATTGTTTAGAGAACTCTTGCATCGCAAGGTTGTACGCAGATGACACGGATGATGACAGTGTCCAGATGGTCCTTAGTTCCTCTGTCATGTCACTTCCTCTGGTTAGACCACCGCTACTTTTGAGGGAGCGCATGAGAGTTTGTTCAATCCTGCCCAGAACTGGTCTGTCCTCCTAATAACATGTAGGCCGTTTTCAAATTTTGTAACGATGTCTGGATGCTTGTGACCTACTTCATTCACGCACTGTAGGTAGAGGTATGCAGACTAAACATAATTGAAATGTCCAGCAGCTGCGAATATCGGAATGCAATCAGACACTTCACTGAGATGCATTCTCCAGTCACCTGAGCGATCAGCTCTGATCAATGCACGTGCTATTTCCAACATCTCCTGATATCAGATCCAAAGTTGACTGGTTTTGGATGAAACTGCCATGCTAACCTTTGCTGACTGGATTTGCTGTTCAATGTGCTTGATTTCTTCTAATGATTTTAACGACTCGTAGGACATTTCACCAGTCTCTATCCTTTCAATCGTAGAGCGGAATTCTGGGTTATCCTGGATGAGCCCACCTAGAATGATCTGATTGAGACACCTGTCAACCAGGAGATGACCACGCAGTGCCCTCTGCACAGCTTTACCGGAAAGAATGTGAACAACTGCATTTTCCCCATATATTTCTTCCAATATTGACCCTAGTCCTGATCCTTGCATGAGTGCGCCAATAGCCCCAAGAAGATTCATTACCGTGTGGAAGCTGCCCATTAGAATTACAATGTCCCTGAGATGACTGTTGGTGTGTGCGTTGTGCTGAATTTCAGAGGCCTTCCAATACAATGGCTGATCAAAGGTAATCACTGCTGGTACATGGTTCTTCCTGGCCAAGTTGTATACGTATTCAAGAGTTGACAAGATGCAAGTTTTGTCACCTGGATACATATCAATCATGGGGAGGAAAGTCACAGACGATTTCCCAGGATGTGTAGAGCCTTGATGAATGAAATGCATCATCCCCTACCAACCAGGTGTAGGTTGTTTAAATGAAAAGGAAAGTTCCCATAGAATATCAACTGGCTGACTGAGAACCTGCGGGAATTGCAGTTCCTTAAATACAACGGCTCTAGAGACGTGCTTCGCGAAGCGATATTCAATAATGTCAATTTTTGCAAATTCAACAACGTGCAGGTTGGTAGTCTTCTTCCGCGGGACAATGCGGTTAACCAAGGAGCCATTTCAAACAAATACCAAACAGGGTTAAAAATCCTGAAATTGACTGAGATTTACCCTCCAAATTTTTGGGAACCTTTGTTATCTTAATGTTAAGACCTTAAAGAACAATGAAAAACCAATAGTTCTTGCAATTCCTTAATTAATTGGGAAATATAAGGTTTCCCTAATATGTACCCAAAATACCAGTTTTGGGGTAGGGGTGCCCCAATTGCACCCCCATCGGGATGTCACACATGAAAAAAACCAGGTTCAGGTGAAAGGTTGACCTCAAAAAAAATATTAGAAAACATACTTACATAATCAGTTTTGGGTGAAAAATGGCTGAGTTATTGACAGCCAAAAATATTCAAGCATTTTAACAATTTTGGCGGCCATCTTGGAAATTGCCTAATTAACCCAGTATATTAAACTACAGATGTTCAGGAACCAAAAACAACCAAGAAACGTTTTCTTGCAATTTTTTGGGGGTTGACCCCTTTTTTCCATATATTGACCCGACTATTAGTTATCCTATACCTTCACATATAAGCCTGCAAAATAAATAGCCGGACTGTCAGTGTATATATACTGACTAGCAAGAGACAATGCAGTGGAGAGAATGCTATTTAAGTACCATGCTAGTATAGTGGCGATAGTATACACATTCAGTGGTATTGACGGTACCAGTGAGTAAGAAATCTAAGGAAAAGTAAATCGCAAAGAAGATGGCACGCTATTAATCTGTCATTAACTGCATTTCAGCTAAATCCGACAAAGATATTATAATGCCGATCTACTTAAATTGATAGCGTAGGTGCTATGATATTGAATGCTTATTTGACGATGCATTTTTTAGCAGTTTGTAATCGATCAATTGATATAAGTTACTATTTTACTTCTCGGCTGTCCGTCGAGGTAGATTAATGTGCGCGGTTGTAGATGCCTTTACTATTACTGGCACGTTTTGCATTGCCGTCCGCCAGTTAAAGATGGAGCCATTATTTTAAATAATACCGTCATTTCAAGCAGAAACATCATCTTATTTGAACACCATCAAAGGTTTTTAATTTACTGAACCAATGCTTAATCTTGTCCCATATTAGTGCTGAAAGCATTAACGTAACTCGATAACATATCGCCCCAAAGGCTCCATGTCGATGCTGTTGTATGGAATAATGAGTATATTTACGTACTTAGGGAAGATCAATGGGGTTGGGGGCTCTGTTTCGTCGGATTTTTATTGAAACTGCATGCAGCGTTTAAAACATCGCAACGCCATGGCGGCACTGATTACTGAAGCAGCATGTAACCATGAGATTAATGTTATTAAAGTTAATATGGTAGAGCTGGAAGAATGATGCGCAGTTTACCTGGCATAGTTGAGAAAGAATTAAGATTGATACAGGAAAATAGCGCCCCATACCTTTGGCATCGTTCCTATAGCGGGAAACCTTTTCAAAGATAACATCAGTTTGTCAAATGCTCTTATAAGTAGAGATGTATTGGAAGGCATATTCATATCGATGAATGTGTCTGTCTTCTAGCATCTATGAAAGGGTGTCTGCAGTAGCACGATAAATGTTTCAGTGCATCAGAGGTAATATTAATTGAAGAGAGAAGTCGTCAACTTCTGTTATTTGCCCATTTCGAACACTTTTGTTTGAGCAAATATACAACAAAGGCGTAAAACAGGCTATATCTTAAGCTTGAATATACAAGAAACACATCAACAACGGCGCCGAACATGAGGTCATAATGTATTGTGATTCAGTGTGATTTGCTACCTTTTAACTAATCATAAATAACCATTGGTGTGTGGTGTACGCCAAAGCTTGCCGATGCGGAGTACAGCCAAATATGTAACGGTGTATGTTCCTTCCATCCCGATTTATGGTACGTAATAAGACATATATAACAGGCTCTCTGTAGAGGCTAAGAACCACCATATGTAAAATTGTACTATTGGAGATGACCACGGCGAGCTTATACCTGCTGCCAGAAGTACCTTTATTGCGTCAATATCAATTCATATAAAGGGAGGAATATCCGGCGTAAACAAGATATATGCGTTGACGTTTCTCGCTCAATATTAAGACGTCATTAAGCGAATATCAACCGACAATCCATAGTGTTAGTCACATAAATGAAGATGTATGTTATAAAGACGCGTTCAATAAATGCTTAATACTTTATTGATATAAAGATTAACGTGACGATACTCCAAAACGGAATTTTATCACTGCGCTCACAGCAATCGAGCGAGATATTCAGCTGCAAGGTATGAATGCTATACAAATAATGGGTGCTATGAAAACAGTAGTCTTTAAAACATTTTGGTCGCACATTGCAAATTATATAAGTCAATTAGACCAGCACTATACCAGCATCAATCGCGTGCCGTCTGAATGTTCATAACGACGCATGTATCAGCGTGTACTTCTTTGTTTGGTGGTTACTAGTCTCACAGCAAATTCACTTAACACAAGTCTAAATATTAAATATGAATGATTTTTGCAGACAGTTAAGTGGATTGACGTTTCTCGCAGAGCAATCAGGGCAATCCGCGACCCACATCTATAGCATAGATGGACAAGAAAATGACCACAGTGGCAAACGTCCTGCGTTCATCTACGAACATGAAGCAAATCTCGACTTTTCTTTTCAATTTGTGTGGTGGTTAATTTACTGATACTAATATGTTGGCCAAAGAAATCAAAGCCTAGCGTCACTTACCCATGATGATTTGCAAACCAGTTGATGGTTCGCGATTATCTGTGCCATTACATATAAGCATCGATCCAAATGATATCGAGAGTATTCCCCCCTCAATAGATAACGTTAGGGACTGTGTTTTTATTGCTCGTAACTTCAATCAAAGCGTATTTTTAGTGTTGCTGCATGTAATGGTGATACTATATGAGATAAAAGTTCTTGGTGTGCTGATTGCCATTGGATATAGAACTGGACGTTTTGAATGGCCATTTCATTTATTATAAATACAAATGTGTAGCTTGTCTGGCTTTGAAATCAATTACATCCATGAAACGCTAAGTCGACATTCTACCCGTGCTTGGTATAGGGCTTTTTTTGATGATTGTATTCAATTATGTGCTTTTATTATGGTGGCCTGCAGATGATAGAAGGAATTGTTCATATTTATGGAAAAGCGGTTATTTGGCGTAGCAGCCTCGTAGTAAAAAAACCGTAAGATTGACAGGTACCCATTTTCATTAGAGTGACATGAAGTTATAATCGCTTGGCATAACATTTTATGGTCTGAGTGAATCCGATAAGTTTGTGTTGCCTGATTAATTGTCAACAGAATTCACATAAAGAAGCCTTACATGGCAGTGATTACAAGGTATCTAAAAGTTATTCCAGGTGCGTCATGGACATGATCATCCGCCACCATCTTTGTTCGTCACGCCAAAGACATATTTATAAGCATATATATATATATATATATATATATATAGATAGATATATATATATATATATAGAGAGAGAGATATAGAGATATATATAGAGATATAGAGATAGAGATATATATATATAGAGAGATATCTCTATAGAGATAGAGAGAGAGATATCTCTCTCTCTATATAGAGATCTCTAGATCTATCTAGATATATCTCTCTCTCTAGATAGATCTCTCTCTCTATATCTCTAGAGAGAGAGAGAGAGAGATATAGATATCTCTCTCTATAGAGTCTCTAAAAGAGAGAGATCTCTAGATCTCTCTCTCTAGAGATAGAGAGATAGAGAGATCTCTATCTATATCTAGAGATATATAGAGAGAGAGATAGATAGATATCTAGATCTCTCTATATCTAGAAGATATATATCTCTAGAGATAGTCTATATCTCTATATATCTATATCTCTCTCTCTCTCTCTCCATAGAAATATCTCCTCTCTCTCTCTCTCTATATATCTCTATAGAGATATCTCTCTCTATATATATCTATAGATATCTCTATATATATCTCTCCTATCTATCCCTATATATCTATTATATATATATCTATATCCCTAATATCTCTTATATATATATATCTATATATCTATATCTCTATATATATATATATATATATATATATGAACCCCTACACATGAGCACAGATGCTATACATTCATATATATAATTTCATAAGGCCACTTCTTATATATATATATATATATATACATATATATATATATATATAAATATGTATATATATATATATATATATATATATATATGCACATATGTCTATGCAAATATTAGTGCTTATAAATATATCTATGTATGTTTGCATATGTTATCATATATAAATTAGCATAAATATTCATATATATACATATATATATATATATAAAATATATATATATATTTATATATATATATATATATATATATATATATATATATATATATATATATATGTATATTTATATGTGTGTGTGTGTGAATATGTGTATATTTGTGTTTGTGTATAACATGCTGCAACAACGTTGATTGGAATTATTTCACCACATTAGCTTCACATTGATCAATTAGCCCATTCACAATGTTTTTAGCTTGCTGTAAACATTTGAATCCCATGCCGTTGTCATTGGCCAAATTAACTTAGTGTTATTGCAAAAAATAATCACCACCCAAAAGAAAATATACTTCGGACATGAATGCTACCTGCTTCCGGATGTCGTGTTGATCTTTAGTGTGCAATAAGCTTAGTTGTATAACTCTGCAGGGTTAATATCACCACATGGCTTCAATGACCTTGCCAAGGGAGCATCTTAGTCGAAGTTAGTGCTGAGTAAGCAAATACACTTTTGAGAGAAATGCATTTTAAACTTTCTTCGAGTTGGAATAGTAAATGTCTAGTAAGTGTATGGACATTTTCTGCCATTGCGGTACAAAGTCAAATCCACTCCTATATAATGCATTGCGATCGGCTGAACTTTTTCCCCAAAAAATATTTATTCGGCCCAAAGAAATTCACACGTCACCCAACACGCCCCCAATAGAATTACTACATCGCCTACCTTATTTATTGACTGCGCGCACGGGACTATCTTTAAGGGTAAGGAAGCGGTGATTAACATACTGAGTAAACCTTGCGACCATGGTTTATAGAGCTATCTGTTCTAATACGCCTACAGCGTAAGAACGTGAGTGAACACGAAATGGGGTATAAGGCGAGGTCAACGGATGCTTAGGCTCTCCAGGCGTAGACATAGATTACAAAGAGATTATGACGCGTAGCTAAGTTGGTCCGGAATTGTATCTGCATTGCCGGATGTCTTTTTTTTATCTCTGAATGGTTCGATTAATCTGAATTTTTGCAAGGTAACTTGCTAGCCTCCAACATTAAACAGAGATCCGTGAGACGGGTGATTAGACCACTGCAAGTATTGTATGTTTATTTAATAACATTATAACCAACATTTCTTCCATGACGGCTAAAAATAAAATTAGATCAATGATAATGCACGGTGTGACAACAATATGTTTGACAACAATATTGATAATTTTAATTTGTTATACAAAAGCCAACATTACTATCCTACGTTCCAACGTGTACTTAGAGGCCAGGTAAATGGAAACTGAGAGAATGATTTTTCGTGGTAAAACAGTAAATATAATTGTAATTGTAATGGAATGCCTAAGCTATACTGGCATGCAAGTCCGACTGATTATCATCGCAAATTATAAAAGCAGATTGCTATTTTTGATCCATTAATGGATTAACCATGTTCAATAAAGATGTCGTAACCCGAACAAAGTGAGCACGCAATCATAACATTAAAGACAACGTTATTGATGCAATCATAACAAATGTCAGCAGCATCCACAAGTGTCTGCCATAAGGTAATTACACAAAATGCGTTCCATCCGATTCTATTTATGAAACAACTGTCAAACAAAGGAAGAAATTAGTCTTCCAAATAGAACAATCTGAAATATGAATGATCGATCGTACATTTATCGTGCCGCTCCTTTGAATCATATGTACCACCTCTCCATTCGATAACCAAGGCAACATATTCTGACGTCCGATTATCTGTATAGTTACATGCTGGCATTGACTTCGGTGTAAAATTGTACGGAGTTATAGCCAAACATCAATTGCAATGTTTTCAAAATACTAATATCTTAAGAGGCCAACCGAACCTAATGGGTAACGTTACACTTGACCAAATTGCCACTTGACCGATAGCATAAAATAGACACTGATTAATTGCAAAGGTTGCTGCACACAACAACGACGATGTTAATGTTTGTGTCCGTTTAAAGTTATAACTAGTAACCTTTTGTCGAGCAGCACCCTCAATAAACCCATCTATTAGCCACGGTCAGCAGTGTAATGGAGTGATGGTATTTGCTAGTTTGATTTATATTAGGTGCTACGTGCATCGACTAAATGGTAAGCGCTGGCAACATTTACAGTTACTTGGTCCCTACATTTCTTTGTTAATAAGCCATTAATAAATCAAACATTGCCAGATAAATTATCTCGGAAACCAAGAAGAAATACAATGCTTCAATGCTAATGACGGTTTAAGTGACAACAAAACAGTGGTTCGTGCGCATTAATTTGTCAATAAATCACCGAATTTATATCATGCGGCTTGACAAATTGACCAAGTTACTCGTAAAGAATGAAGTTGACTTCCTCTTCATAGCAATGCCCACTGACATATCTATGGAAGAAGCAAGGTTTCTTTTCATCAGCCTTAAACCATAAGACAGAGTTTATGATTTATAACCAATGTCTCTTTGTCTACTAATGCACCTGGGCACAATGACGGTCGCTGTCAACTGCGACTGATAGCGGAGCATGAGAAGATGCAACCGGAACTGGACATCTATGCAGTGATTTATCAATGTAGTCGTTACCCAGTTTGTTCGCTAGTCCGCTATAGAATCCTGTACATCAATATGTTAGGCTCGTTGCGTCCATTTCGGAAGTGGCAACAAAGCCCTTAACCTAAACATAAACTGAACGTGATAGCTGTATGCAGCGGTTTATTGGAAAACTGCCAAATCAAACTGCCGACATGGCGACCTTAACCCCTACCAAGTTTTCTTTCAAAATATGGCCATGCATACTTTAAGACCTCTCGGTGCGAAATAACTAAGTTTAGCTGTCTGCTATCCTATTGGTTTTTAGGATTGAAGAAATGAGCTTCATCGGGAAGGTAGGTAACGCTGTTCGTCTCGATCGTTAATATTTCAAGACCATAGTGCCGCATAAATGCACCTTTATATAATACAGATGCTGTATTGGAGCTGCTCAAAGGCCACACGTATTTGTTGTGCAGTGTACGTCTATTACACAATAACGAGCAGTTCTTTTCAGCACATAATAAAACCCACAAAAGGTAGACTCTCGGGGACAGTGATATCGATAGACACTAATTGATTGCTTCCGCAATGGTTATTGAGCGATGGTCGTAAATCTCTTCTATCTACATAACTTATAACAATCGCATATACTCAAAGCGTCTGACTTGTTTGAAACGGCATCGTACATAAGAAGTTTGCACCGCCACTTTTGTAACTGAAAAACTACTTTGGGACGTAGATTCGGTCATAAGTAAGATTTGATACTTGTTTATAAAATTTGCTGTTATCGGTATCTTTTGTGAGTAACGAAGAAAACCTCAAGCATGAGGGTAGGAAATGTATGTGACGAGTTGAACAATTTAATTTTATGCAGCACGATACCACTTACAATTAAATATAGCACTGCATATGCATGATTGGCACAAGCTAGGAGTCGTTACCTATATGTAAAAATTGTAATATAGTAAAAAAATTTCTGATCGTATTACTCCTACATTTGAGCATGTAGATATGTGTTACAAAACGTCACTGTCCCTGACGGGGACTGACTGGTGCACTTTGCTAAAGCCAATGCGTCGTAAATGATGTGATATTGCACAATACATTCTGCTCACTGAGTGCTTTAACGCTCTCTTAGGCATCATGTTTCCAGTAGTAGTGAATGTTGGAGATTAAAAGTCAGCATAAACCAAGAGGAAGCTCTTAGGGCATGTTATTTGTAAGGTCGCTATCACGTCATTTTCGGCTTACGCTCGTCGACATGTTCTTTAAACCATCCTAGATATCGCTAACGGCTCTCATGAGACTTAAGCTGCGTCTGTTCGTCTAGATGTACCTGTTGCTGCTCATCCCTATGACCAGTAAACATATAAGCAAGTCACAAAATAAGCTTAAAGCTGTTAGCATAAATGTATGTGCGTACAATGAGCGCCCGTGTTCGTATGTTGTATGCCAGTAGGCAGGTTTCATTGTTCAGGTAGACAATGCGTTATATGCGCCTTATTCTATGATGTAACCTACTGGCGCATTGCATCATATGGGACTACTGTGTGGATGACAGCAATGTGGTGGATAAGCCGCACTCACACCATGCAGACAAACCTAAGCCGTTACCTGACGTATTTGTTCATTGTGCAAATCACACTAAATCAGCTGGCATCTTGGTTATTCTGAATGAGCCCGCAGAATTCTTGGCAACATATGAAGATCGTTTGTAAAGTCAGCTGTTAATCGCTTTAAATAGCAACATTTACAATAATTGCTTGTATTAGGTTAGCCCAAATTGGCTGTGCTGTTATTTCAACAATTACCAGCAAGAAAATATGAGGCAACAACTGAGTGATACATGCGCAAGTGTAGAGGTTGGAAAGGAACGCCCTGTCAACTTGATAAAAGATATGATCGACATGCAGGTCGCTGAGGTAAGTGCTTCCATTCGCCACTTTATGGTGATCGCTTGATGCAATGATCTGTAATACACGCTCTTTAGGATTATTGTTATATACTACTGCACATCGGATTGAATATGTATATGAGTTTGATTGGTTCCAATACGAAGGCAAAATGAATTATCATATCTACCTTGCGACAGCTGAGTCTCATATAGGCACCAGAGCCAGTAAATTCACGAGGATTCAGCTTGTAGATTACACTGTTCATAGATCTACTGGATGTGCCTGAAAGCCATTGCCATATTTTGCTGCAGGGCCATGATGACGCATTCTATGTTGCCGACCTGGGTGATGTCGTCCGAAAGTTCGACTTGTGGCAACAGATGCTATCCCGCGTACAACCATTTTATGGTAACATTAAATCCAGTCCACTCGATGTGAAGAGGTTGAATACAATATGCTAAATATACTCGTCGGCAACCCCCCCCCCCAACTCCCCTAACGCCCACACATACCGTAGTGTTAATCCATAAATGTTATAATGATAACGCTGACATTCACATATCCTGAGGATAAACATAGTGGCATATTTCCCATGCAGCTGTCAAGTGCAACAATGACCCCGGTCTGCTCTCTGTACTGAAGCAGTTAGGTGCTGGGTTTGACTGCGCAAGCCAGGTGAAAGCACATTCAAATTCTCTTTCAAATTCGTCGTTTACGCACAGGGCTGATATAGGGTTATATTGTTGGAATTACGTTACTGGCTCACTTTGCTTCAGGATGAGATTCGGACAATCCTGGACATGAATGTAAACCCGGATAGAATCATTTACGCCCATCCATGTAAGCAAAGAACCTTCCTACAGTTTGCAGCGAGTAACAACGTGTCGCTAATGACCTTCGACAACATGGCTGAGCTCTACAAAATCAAGCAAATTGCCTCTCATTCTCAGTACGAATATCCAAATATCAGCCAATCGTTAATCATTGCTGTAAATGTACTTGATCTTACGTAAATTAATTGTGGTTACATCAAATCATGACATGTGGATAGACTTTTGCTGCGCATCAAGCCACCAGAAGAAGTGAAATGTACGCTTTCACTACGCAATAAATTTGGTTGTGATACAAATGCTGTGTCTGCACTGCTGGCGACTGCCAAAGCGCTAAGGCTCAATGTGGTCGGTGTCAGGTGAGCCTATAATTAGTTATGATTAAGTTCTAACATGCGAAATATTTAACACATATTCGACAAACATGATACATCGAAAGTTTGTGTGTAAAGCTTCCATGTAGGGAGCGGTTGCAGGGACACCGCATCCTTCCCATTAACTGTAGAGTCTGCTCGCAATGTGTTTGACATGGGTGAGAAGGCAGGGTTTCATTTCACCATGCTCGATATTGGAGGAGGCTTTCCCGGTGACAAGACTGCAGTAGTCACATTTGAAGAGGTATGTATCAGTGTCGTTGCTGGGTATATGTTGGCGAATGAATGTTTATTTTAAGTGACATTTGTAAATCAAGGTTGCATCACAACTGAAGGCTGCACTAGACTTGTACTTTCCTGAAAACACGGGTGTTCGTATCATTGCTGAACCTGGGCGCTTTTTCGCGGCCTCAGCATATACTCTATGCGTTAACGTCATCGCTAAGCGTGACGCACCAATTGAGGGTCCTCAGAAAATTTCCGGTAGGGAGTTATTACTCATTCATCCTCTTTATTCCTTCTTCATCTGTCCCATGAAATGGTACAGCTTAAAATATGTACAAGGAGGCAATATTTTGGACATTGAATCCAGGCAATGAAGCAAAATCCTGTGCCATGAGAACAAGGTTCATGTACTACATAAACGATGGAATATTTGGAAGCTTTGGTACCCTGGCGGTGACTGGTCAGCGCTATGAATCGAACCTAGTTATTCCCAATGTGGGCTGATTATTCACTTTATTCAATCACACCCATGTAGAATTGGTACTGTTTGGTTGAGAGACAGTTCATAGGAATATGTTTATTATGCAACAGCACAGGAAAGCCGAACTCTACCCAAGTAGTGTGTGGGGACCTACGTGTGCTGAGGTAGACTGCATCCTGCCTGATATAGAACTGCCCGAGCTGCAGCTTAACGACTGGCTGGTGTTTACTGACATGGGATCATACGCCAAAGTTTTGGTTTCTAACTTCAATGGAATGCCAGCTCCGAGATGTCATCATTTCATCGATGAGTTTAGCTGGTTTGTGACTTAAACATAGTTATGACTTTGGCAGTTTCGACAATGATAACATGGTCTATTTTTTTGCAATATGATGTTTGTTTGCACGGGTATTGTACAGGAACAAGGTTATAAGGGGCAACCATGTGGGCCTAAGAAGCCAATAATCCTTCTGAAAAATTCCATCGTGACGCCAGCGGTCTTGTCAGATTTTCTTGTAAGTAGTGCGAGGTATAAACATAACTTTCTGTATCTGTGTCACTTGATTTAGTCATGACTATGTTATGATACAAATTCCATAGACATGATTAGCTAAAGTTGTGATTTTAAGATCTGTGTGCAATGGTTATCCTTGATACTACATGGCAAGTAGGTATATCAACTAACTGAAATAACTATTGAAACAACAGGCAGCCTGTTAGACGTTATGTAAGAAATTTTCTCCAGACTTATTGTAAATAATCGTGTTTCGGTACACCATAATAAATTATAGCATATCAGTGGTTAAGTTGTTTTCTGCCACTAAACGTCTTCAACGACACGGATGGATGTCATTCCTTCCACCATATCCATGACGCCAAATAGGTGGAAACAAATATCGATTGCCTTTTTTTTCTATAGAATAGTTGTTTTCGCATTAAGATTTACATTATACAACAGAAAGTATGGTTTCTAACTTTAATCGCATGCCTACTCTATCATTTTATGAGTGAAGTAAGCTTGTTTGTGACTTAAATGTATTTGTGAGATTGGCGGTTACGACAATAATGATATATTATGCTTAATTTCAGGATGCTTCTTATGTGCACAACATTAAGAAGGTCTTGAGAGGCAACCGTTGACACATATGCATCCAAGATAATTGTCTATGAATCATATCATGCCACTAATTGGCTTGTCTGATTGAATAACCAGTGTTGTGAAGTAAAATCAATTCTTATAGTTAACTAAATGTGTGATTTTAAGAGCTAAGCACTATATACTATATTCGACATATGTACTGCATAGCAAGCCGGTAAATAACGTTGCTAAAATGAATATGGAAGCTACAAGTAGTCTGTTAGGTATATCATTACGAATCTACTCCTCTCTTCTCATAGAGCATCTTTATTCAGCATAACAAAGAAAATCATAGACGATTAGTCGTTCATTTGTTGTCTACAACAATGCCTCAGAACACATAAAGCAGACATCCGAGGTTTATAAGAATATGAAACAATGTTGACCACCTCTAGTATAGTGGTGTACATAGACGGTTTCAGCTTCTTTATGTGACATACTCCATGTGAATACACTGAAACACGGGCTGGGGAAGGATAATGAGACTACTAATATTGCAATATGAGGCTGCTGGTACTCAAGATAACAATTTATATACAACTTGCCATTATAATATGTAGGGATATGATTCCTACTACCTAATGAAGGTCGAAGATGTATGAGCCATACAATAGAAAACGAATCAGCATTCATTCGTTGAGGGGTGTCTGAGAAGAATATATGGTATATAAAGGCCATGCTAGAGAGCACAACCTCTAGGCATACAGTCAGGACGACCACCATTCAGACTTCCTATTTAAAGATATAAACCTATGAGCCCATGGTTTAGAGTTAACGTTGCAAATTTGTTACCAGCAAGCCATTTCACACAACGTAAACTCCAGATTTGCCACTACACAATTACAACCCGTTTGCCCACAGACACACCAGAAACTTGAGAAAGAGCTTCTAGAACTCCAAGGGTTTACATGACAGCTAGCTCTTAAGGTTCAGCTGCTTAAAACTAATCCAGGAGGAGGTAGTAATGCATTCACTAGCTCCCTTGATTCACCAGTAGCCGGAGACTGTGTCCTCTTCACAAATAGAGAGGACATTCGAATCGAAGGCACAGAGAAGCTCAGAGTGGTTGGTATACAGAGCTTAGAAACTTTGGCTTACTATGGCTCGGTATCACACTCATAACAGTGGCCCATACATTCAACCGCCATCTGCCTTGAATAACAGGAAGGCAATCATTAATATAATGAAGGTGGCCATTAACTCCAGCTATTGACCACGTGGACATGACCTCTTAGTATCAAGAGACAATTCAAAACTTCACGTGATCACAGCAGTATCTCGAATCACGAAGGTTAATCAGCTAAACAGGCATGTTCTCTATGTTTTCTTAGCTATGACAAGAAATGATTGTACACCAGTTGAGCAAGCAGCCTGACAATATCTCATGGATTAATCTGCTGCTGAAGGAGAAGGCAGAGTATGTCTATTATACCTAGTGGAAGACACTTAATCTGCTACGACAAGAGCAAGTAATAGCAACGCCAGTATTTTAGTAAAATAAGGGTCCTGCCAGAAAGTGTGCTATGAATACATATTTTCCTTTGATATTATTATAGAAAGCATATGATGGTCACTAATCGTTAACATAGGTACAGGATGTGAACAAATTTTTAAGTCACTGATCGATCATACTGCAGATTTACCAATATGTCTTTGATCTGTGTGTAGGTTATTTCAACAAAATTTGGTCGCTTACAATCAGAAACGCAAACATTAATCAATTCTATCAACAAAACGACCCCCAATTGGATAATTCATTGGCACAAATGTAAATGTGAGGATGCAAAAGATCAGTTGCACGCGGTTATTATAGACTGTATCGCCAGAAGCTCTTAGTGCGATATGCATTCTGCCAATCTCTGTAAACGCGCTTTGGTGTCAACTGGATTCAGCATGACGTTTGTTTTGAATGGAAAATTGCTCATTCAGTGAAGCCCTTCGATTGGGACTATCATCCGATAAGCAACACTGCTATGACCGCACTAAGATCGCATTCATTAGAGGACTGGCATTTTTTTTATTAAGTCTACTCTTAAATGAACGAAATGCAGTTATTCCACGGCAATTTAATAACATAGTAATGAATTGATCTGAAATATCACATAGAATATAACTATTGTCTGGTTATTACTGGCAAGGAAAGGTCAGTTGTAAATAGTCGTTGTGCAGGAGCATCATAAAGCCACATCTATATTAGGTATTCAGCCTACATAGGCTATGCTAAGCTTTGTCCTCTACTTCTTGTTGCTGTGCTGCCAAAGGACAAAACAGTGTATGCAACTGTACAACTCAAGAAAAGATGTTGATATTCAGATCGATAAGTTTCTATCCTGGAGAGAACTGTTGTCTTTAACCCGAGTTGTCACTGCTGTGTACTGTGAATTAATTGCTAAATTTTGATAAAACGGATATTTCGGTTGGTACAGGTTATGGAAGACGTCACAGAGACCTATACCCCTACCACATATTGTACACATTGTTTACAACTATTACAGGCAATTTCAGCACTCTAATTTGTATGGCTAAAGGGCTTGGCGACTTTTCCAAGCATAAGACCATCCACATTTGAAATCATAACATTTGATTTCTTTTTAGTATATCAGCTAAACTGCTGCCTCATATAAGCAGTAATAAAAGAGCAGCGGAGTCAATGTGTTTCTCGCTTACATGCCGATCATTCAATCGATGAAATCATTTTTCATATTTTCTATGGTCTATCCGGAATATCTCAATTCCTTAACTTACTTTGCTATTCGTTTGCAAAATCATTCAAAACGATAATTCAAATTGTAAAATTGAACAACACAAGAGACACAATATCACTATTGAAGTATATGTCGACGGTTTTCATAAACAGCCGAGCAGACCGTATATTTTCGCGCAATATGATTTTATACATCTTTATCCCCGGTATCCAAAGCAATGCGTTGGTATTGTAACCTACATGACTCTTTGGCGAATGTAGTAAGTAGATAGGAGTGCAGTAGATGGAGTTATCGGATCATATTAACAAATCACAATGATCCGTTGATAACCCGTCACATCCGGTTAGAATCGGTGTGTGATGATATCAGTTGCTGATGAAGCAATGTCATAAATTGGTGTTTGTCCGGAAAACGAGGCTGGCCTCGTTTAGCTAGCATAGAGAGACATATAATGGTTTTTAATAGAGGTTGTGATGAGGAAAAGGGTTTTCGTTGGTTTAATATAGCGGAATATGTGCAAAAAGCTTGGAGTCTATCAAAAGCATGTCACGTGTCGACAGTGTTCACAAACGACTACCACACTAAGATCCTACACAATCGGCGGCCCACACGTAATAGAATTCATTTTATTGGCCAGTATCAAACGATACACAATTCAATCGGCGGCCCACAAATATTCACATTAAAATCAACGATTCAACAAGCATCTCACGGCTATGGCTAAGGAGTTTATCAAGAAAATTTATAAAGTTTATTTAACTTACGAATCGAAACATATGATCGGTTTCAGATGCGAAGCTTCCGAGCGCGGAGATGCTATCTGTATATACCACGCGGTATGAAACACTACTGATCACTAACAAGGTAAAGAACAGTACAGGGAATAGATAGTTAGCAGTGATATGTAGAAACCTTCGACGCGTATTACATGCGAGGGTTGTGTTGCTACCAGCGGCGACAGATCTGATCACCATGCATACATGTCAGATTTTACCTCAAAGTAAAATGTATCTGACTGAATCATTGTTTCCAACCAGTACTAGCATGCCATGTAAATTCAAGGGATGATCTTTCAAATGACCTTTAATATACTTGAAATACATAATCGCAACGTCCTGAATTATTCAAAGTTAGCATGAACACATGCAATCCAATCTCTTAGTTGCGCAGTGACGCCCCCACAACTAAGGCAATTCGTCCATTTGATGGCTTATGTGAGGAGCTTAATTGGCCGCATTCGACCTACCGGTTGACAACCGCGCAAGCATCTGTTGCAATGTAAAGATTTCACTGTCGATGATGTCCAACCTCTTTTTCTCTATCATAAGTGACGTTATAATTAATGCCGTTGTCCTTATCCATTGTCTATAAGCCCGACTTAGCCAGAAAAGCACCAAATGGTGCGTACCAGATGTAGTCCAATACGACCTAAAATTTCCGTGGTAATAAAATCAATCAATCACATTTGTCGTAAATGTCACAGGCCATGGCACGACGTTAACAGAATACTTAATGCTGCAGTTAACAGCGGGCTAGTTTTTTTAAAACACTTGACTCGAATATTGCGATGCTCGAATGGAGTCCACATGCTTGAAAAAGTAGAAGCGGATAAACTGCGGAAAACGTTACTGCAGCAATAGATGATTATATTCAGTAGCTGTCACATCTGGTTAACATCCCCAATCTGATATCGCGACAAACAAGAACATTACAGCAGCATTCTATTCAAAACTCCATAATTTCTAACTAAGCTCTTTAATTACAAACTGATAGATGATTATTCTATCTGCTTATGGCTTGAGGTGTGACGCCTGAATGTAGCCTTCGTGTTAAAATAGCCATATCTGATTAGTTGACAATATCTGTGCAATTGGTATGCGGCTCTAAGCTGGTATTTTTCATAACTACAGTTGTGCATTGCTCAATGGCAGCATACCTACCAGTCGCATAACGATTGTTCAACTAGAGAGAAACTAATAAAATGAATTAATGAAAGAAAGCAAGGCCGAATACAAGATCACAACCTTTTGTCCATATCAGTGGTTTTCAACCTGATATTATGTGGAGTATGTGCGCTTGATAACCATTGATGGCGAACTTCATCGTCCTATATTGATCGTTACGGAATTCCTAGTTTCTAACATAAAAATAGCAGCATTCTTGCCCTGCTAAGAATGATTCAGTATGTCATGTGTAGCAAGGGATGTCATTATGCATCCTACACGTGTATGCAGCTAATGAATGTCAACACAAAGTTTGGCACTACTGATTCTTCCAACTCTTGTGGGGGTGGGGAGATGTAAATGTAGATTCTAGAACAGCTTTTTCCAGTTACCTTACCATCGTTCAATAAATTTGAAATGACACTTTATGCTAGGGTATGGCTTTGCGTATTATGAACATAATATATTTATCCCTGCACTGAGTTATGAGGGAGCTTTCTTCTTAAAAAGACTTTTCTCCATTATTTGATTCCCGAATCGCTGGTTCTCAGTGCACGGGTACGAAATGTTTTGCTTTATCAAAGCATCGTCTGTTAATCTGCTTTTGCCGGATACGCAGTTAATGCAATGGCGTAGTTTTAAATTTATATGGCAGACAATATGTCTATTTAGCAAACTGGTGTCAGCGTTTAATTGTACCGGGTTTTTCATTTAACCCTATTACTTACACGTCAGGATGCTTCTACTTCTAATTCTGGCACTTCTATAGCTCTGCTCTGCTAAACTTACACATAATCAAAGGCACGCTGGTTATTGTGAGCAACATGGCGATAATGGACGATAACAAGAGTAAATCTGTGACCGGCTTCCGTCGTGGTGAGGACCCTAAACACGCCAATCTGCAATGGATGCAGACTGATATTTGTAAGACACTGAAGAGTTGTATAGAGTTCTATTCTGGAGCAGCTAAGTGTCATGGCTAGTCAGCTTCATTAAATCATCTTATGTAATTTAATAAATCAATATATTTTACTCACTGTATGACATCTTCACATTAATCATGCAATCATTATTCACCAAACTCAGCTTGTCTGCCTCTCCATTAGATAGGAATCGCAAGAGCTATCAAAAATTGTAATAGTAAGCGATACCTTTTTATGCAAATCTCTTGATGACAATGATAGATGTTCAAGAGGATCAGTACCATCGGTAAGGATTAATACGTAAATTGATAATTGGATGCTGGAAGTAACTTATACATGAGCAAGTTAATGTATTAATAGGTGGGTGCAAATGTTCATCGCATTGTGATGCGTTAACCTTGCATGAAACATCGTAAATCTACTGTTTTATATTACCAGTTGCTGTACGGTTTTATGGTCCAATACCTAAATCCTAATGCGAGACTGCATCTGTTGTGACGAAAACAGATCAAAAGGTCAGCTAGCCTAAAGCAACAACTAGGGCACTAAGTAATACAACACTCGTCTGAAAATGAGGGATTATATGGTCAATGCCTTTGCATCGGTTTGTGATGGAATATCTTTAGCATATCGTATGATAAAGCCGAAATAACCAGTCGTTCAGATGAGATGATAACCAAAAATTAAACACTTAACCGACGCAGTAGCAGTGTCAATTATAAATTCACTGTATTTAAATGTTTTGCACACGACGCAAGAACCATAAAAAATTAGGAAGTTAATGACCTAATGTCAAACAATCAATCGACAAAACAATTATGAGGAATTTTCAGACACGAAACTTTGCCTAGTTAATTTCCTCCCGTGGCAATCGAATAACATCGTAAGATCTTCATTGGGGTCGTACTGCTGCTATCATTTTTCCTTGGTCGATGTAAATATTGACGCCCTAGCTGGAGCGAAAATGGCGGTAAACATAAAAAACCATATTTGCTGTCGGCGGTTAATGCTTTTACTAATCTATTGCTTAATCAACAGCATTAATGAGCCTTTAAATAACAGCTGTTATTCAACACAAAATTTCTTTATGTAACTCGCACAAATCCCATTGCTATGCAACATCACACATACCAGTAGAGTCTATCTCATAAGAATAAACAACCATAGTGAATAAAGAACCTTTTCTGGAAAAACTGACGATACTGCAGCAATCATGTAAATTGGGTGTCCACTACGTTGACCTACTTATATAGCGGGTTTTCAATCAACGACAGAAACTGACTTGCGTCGCAAGAGGGCGTTTATATTATTAAGGGCAGATATCCGGGTATTCTACAATGTCATGTCGTATCGTATCATCCCAATATTTTTATTTAGGCCTCTCGAAGTTTTAATAATCTTTACTTGTTTTAATTTAAAAAATCGCAATGAAACAAATTTCGAGACAGATTTTAATCAACTTTATATATGCAAATATAAATATACGCTGCTTGTGCCATGAGAGCAATTTAATCTCAGATTTCTCTTCGACATAACTGCCTATTACAGCTGTGCGCAGATTATTCTATTGCCTATGATTTCATCAGCTCAGCGCAAACGCTAATTCAATAATGAACAATTATTAGACTGCAATCAGGGTCATTGCTCTTAATCAGCACCGTATTAATCCACTTGCCTCTATAATTTAATAGAACCCGGCCGAGTAGCTCAACAGAAAGCTAGCAGATGACCTCGTTGCCTATCATTAACGCTGCACATGACCCCTAGATATATATATCAAGAGTTTGTATGCCATCGAATTCAGGCTCCGTGCCCAGCTTCCGCAACCCTTACGTTGATCTAATGTTTTGCCAATGCTTTGCATGTCTCACTGTCACCCATTACGTAAAGTCCAAAGAATACCAGACGAATTATCATAGAGATTTGCTGTTCATGCAAATTAACGCCGTACATTTTAGTCAGTGAGTAAAGTGATGGTTGAGTAAATGAGTGAGTGAGACCGGGTGTAAGTGAGGGAGTGATCAAAACATGAAATTATGAGCCATTGAATATGAACGGCTCAGTAACTGACAGAATAAATGACTAAAGTGACTCATGTTTCAGATGTGTCTGCTTTGTATACGTTATTCCATTTTTCAAAAGTTCTATGTTTTAAAAGGGTATCGTAACCAAAATAAGGTGACTGCGCGCTTTTTTTCTTTTAGAAAAATGATTTTTAAATGTACATTTTCCACGTCGAATCTGACAAGATACCGCTCGGTAAAATTCGTGAATTTCCGGACAGTGACGTCATTCAGGTTGTTCGCGAATATTCCTCGCCATCTTCAGCCTTCACGGTTGGTTGACAGCGTGTGACTTACTCGTCTTTCTTCACGGTCTGGTGCGTTTCTTGTTGTGGATTATGCCTTATTGTTGTGCGTTTGGTTGTCGGAACAATGAGAAGTCAGGCGTGTTTTTTTTTCTGTTTCCAAAAGACAGCAAAATGCGCCGCATATGGGTGTCGAAAGTCAAACGTAAACACTGGAGTCCTACACTCACGACGGTTCTATGTTCTGATCATTTCGAGAATGGTGCTTATGATACTGACCCAGAGCTGCTCAAAAGTCTAGGATTTCGTAAGAAACCTAGGCTCCGAAAAGAGGCCATACCAACTCTCTTTAGCCACGTTGGAGTTGATGACAGTCAAAGTAAGCGACGGAGTGCCTCGGAGAAGAGGCAGCGCAAACAGGTGAGATCTGTTGGCTTGAACCTTTAGGCTAGTCCTGCTATGTTGACGTATACTTATTTAGATGTTAATGAATTTATCACCAAGTTGCCAGTATATCAATCTGGCTGTTTCTTGTCATGCAGGTAGTAAATGAAATGGTATTGGCAGCTGAGCAGAAACATAAATCAAGTGACAGTGGTGAACCACAGACTGAGGTTTCACACCCAAGCACTGCCGACCTAGGCGAAGAAACTTCGCTTCTGACAGCATCCGCGTTGTTTGCTACACCAGGGGCGAGTGCCTTGCCGTCTGCAGAACATGAAGCTTGCTCTCACTTGTCATTTGGGGTGCAGGCAAATGTTTCCGTGAGTGTCTCAAGGCAACTGCATTATTATATTTGATGAAATGCATTGGCTGGGATAACTTCTGTTGAATGTATCCATGTGTCTTTTCAGAGTCAATTTGTAAACATTTACATCCTTTAAGGGTATGATGAATGAAATTGTAGCATACTTATTGTATTGATACCACAGATGGCTGCAGACACAGAGTTCCTTCTTTCCTGGAATAAAGAAATATTCCAGAGGTACCCAAGTTAGCCCATCTCAGCACTGCATCGGGACACAGTGCAACTTGCTGATCCAAAGTGTCACCAGGGGCACCCAATATGAGCCCCAGGAGGAATTTGTTCAACTAGTGGACAGCGATGATGAGATGGAAACTGACCCCGACTATGACTTCATTGATGTCAGTGATGATGCCGAGATGGACACTGATGATGACATGGAGTTTGAAGAAGTGTAAGGAAAATATTGTTTTGTTTGTAGTGTAACCACAGGGTTTTATTTGATGGAAGAAAAATTTAGCTCACAGAATGCTTATATTGTGAATTCATTCTTATTGTTCACAGTGGTGTTGATCTGGAGGATGGCCCTAGTCAGAATCAAAGAAAATTTATTGTGTTTGAGAGCTGCTTGAGAACCCTGCTGCTCTCATGCTTCCTGTGCTTGGGCCCCTGCAGAGTCATCATCAAGCAGATACGGGGGAGTTTTGCTTGTTTTGAACAAATCTGCGTGAATGGACACCGTAAGATGTGGGATAGCCAACCTTTTACAGGAGCTATGCCTGCAGGGAATTTGTTAATGGCTTCAGGAATTTTTGTTAGCGGCAGTAGTGCTGTTAGAACACTGAACATGTTCAGGCATGTTAATATCCCAACCATATCTATGTCAACATTCTATCTCATTCAGAGAAGCTATCTTGTTCCAGCTGTAAGACGACTCTGGCGGACCCAAAAGACATCACTGACAACTGCTCGCCAAGGTACACCACTTTCTGTAGGAGGGGATGCAAGATGTTGTTCTCCAGGCCACACTGCTAAGTATGGCAGTTACACCCTGATGGACCTAAAGACTTCAAAGGTTCTAGACATGCAACTTGTTCAGGTATAAAACTTACAATTTATGACCAGTATATGATGGATTCTTTAATGTCTATTGTACCATCAATTGCCTGTTAATTTCTTTCAGAGTAACCAAGTTAAAAATTCTAATGCTATGGAGTTAGCTGGTCTGAAGCTTGGTATGAAATCCCTGTCTGAGAATGGATTGACCGTTGAATCCATCACTACTGACAGACATTTGGGGGTGAAAAAGTACATAAGGGAAGAGCAACCTACAGTCCAACACTGGTTTGATGTGTGGCATGTTGCCAAAGGTTAGTTTCTTTGTGTGACTTAAGCCGACCCAAAACACTCTGTGTAACAATTTAAAGAATATTTAACATGTTGGCATACCAAATTTATATGATAGCATTAAGACAAACACACACTTATTTGTAAATGAAGGGATCAAGAAGAAAATACTGGCCAAAGGGAAAAGAAAAGACTGCAACATCCTGGGTGAGTGGGCCAGAAGCATTTCCAATCATGTTTACTGGTGTGCTGCCTCAAGCGATGGAGATGCAGGTCTGGTCAGAGCCAAGTGGCTCTCTGTCACTAGGCATGTCGTCAATGAGCACGCGGGGCATGGGGATCTGTACCCGGAATGTGAGCATGCACTACTAGAGGACAGGAAGTGGATACTGAAGGGTCGGTGTTAGTTTTTAATCATATAAGTTTACATAGAAATATTTACTTCAGTTGTAGTGTAATTAAATGAGTCGTAAAGGTAAAATCCATGTCCTTGTGGTACTACTTTACCAAAGAAATGTAATCTGTATTGATATATGTGTTAACCATAAATAGGATCGAAGCCACACAAAGAGTTGGAGTTGATAGTCTCCAGCAAGCATCTCCTAAATGACATTGGCAGGCTTTCCCCATCAGAGCAGACATCAAGCCTAGAATCGTATCACAAAGTGGTCACATTCTTCGCACCAAAGAGTGTTCACTATCCCTATGCCACCATGGAGGCCAGGTAATACCAATGAAACAAGTTTGAAATTCGGTTGTGTATATTTGTTGTATGGAAGTTTTAGCACATTTGTGTACTGGCAGCTGTAGTGTTTTTTTTTGTATAATTATGTGCTCAAGTTTCAATTCTTACTTAGCAATATGTTATAAACCTGCTATATATATATATATCCAGATTGCTCCTAGCAGTAATTCACTTCAATGAAAACTCGAACAGAGCTCAAGCCATCACTGAAGGAGGTCAGTCACAATGGAGAGTGTCTTATCCCAAAGCCAGACAGGGAGACCCAGTTGTCAAGCCGGTCAAAGTACCAATTACTTTTGGTGTGTAGGTGCATTAATCTAAAATGAAACACATGTTATTTTGACATTTATTACCGGAACCTAAATAAGTTTCATATGCACAAACATTGTAACCCTATTCAAATGGGCATATTTTATAACTAACTTGTTTTATGACTATCATAAAATATGAATATCATTGATTTCCTTCAGACTATGTACATCAGTTCATTGCTGAGGTGCTTGATCTCAGGCAAAAATACCCAAGCTACAGACTTGCTGATGTCCTTGCAGAGGAAAGGAATCTTCCACCTCCTATTGCCTCCCAGTACGAGAAACCTGCAAAGGATCTTCTCGTAGGTGCTCACAGGTGTAGATTTAACCTGACCAAGTAATCTTCCACTCCTGCCAGCACTTTTCTGTTTCTTTTGCCCAGTCTGTGCCATATCCATAATGTAAACTGGCGGTAGGCTAGATACCTGAATTATCTGAAGCAATATGTCAATAAGTTGTCTATGGTTTTGAAATAAGTTGCATAGTTAAAAAAACAATTGTCATTTGTCAACCATTCCCTCACTTTGTAATTGTAAGCTCTGCCTCTGGATTTCATGTTAATGGTTTTATTTATTCTTGGCTATGTGAAATATATTGTAGTTTATCAATATGAACACTGAATGTTTTACACAGCGGGATTGATGTTCCCTTAGTAATAAATATGATTGTTCAACCTCAAACCGTCCTTTTTGGTAGCAATAATGGCTAACTTACTCATTGTAGAGACCTCATCTCCAACAGGTCCATCCATTTGAATAGATTCAAATTTGGAAGCTTCCAGCACATTTTTATTCAGGCAGTTTGCCAGGAATCTTGGCTGCTTGGTGATGCATGTCCATTCCTCTGTTATAGCCATCACTCTCTCCAAACCTCTGATGCACACTCTGGCTTCGTCCATTGGGATGCAGTGCTGACTGAATATAACAGGAAAATACTTTATATACTGCATGTAATCATCTGTCAAAAATGTTTAATGTGCTGACGGTACAATGGCAAAGCTACATTCACTAGCCAAGTTCTATCTGTTGTAATAGTTACATCTGTCAACATACCATCCTCAACTTACAGAATGTGTAAATCTATTGGGTAATTGATACTAACGATTATTTTTTACCAGTTAACGTAGTTCAATAAAGCTGGGGAAGGGTATTCTTAAACTCACCATTCGTCGAAATCTTTTGTGGATTCTTCATCCGAAGCGAGTTAGAGCTCCCGGTGTCATTTCGAAGTGTGACTTGGATTTTTCAACTCCCGTCCGTATTGTCTCAAATAAATAGTCATGGACATAATTTGCCCCAATTTTATGCTATGGGGCCTCGTAATTTTCATCAGAAGACGACATGGCTTCATTTAAAAACAGTGTAACACTAAAATCCAAACAATCGCTTTTCGCTTCGCTCGCTCGATCGCTGTCAAATTCTTTCTGAGGCCGCACAGCAGGAATGACGTCACGCAACCTGCCCCTAGCGGCCAACTGAGGCAAAATGGCATCGAGAAGATGGCTTCGTATTTTCTTCTGAGTGGAACCTTATCGGTGGATTTTTAGTAGTTATGCATAGCGGTGCAATGAATTATGAGTACCCGTTGGTTAATGAGTTATTAATCTTCATTTTGAAACACAAAATAAAGAAATTATGAAAATCGTTGAAGTTGACCTTTAAATAGTTACGCTCATGGTGAATAAATCATCTATATTTTGCTCATGTGAATGGTAAGACTAGTGCTGAAAAAGTGCTTAACCGCAGAACCGACAACAATGTTTATTGGGCAACATAAAAATTGATTAAGTGCTCGAGCCTCCTTCTTTACAGACCGATCGATTATTTGCAAAGCGAGCCCATTGTACAAAATGTTCAATACAGGAGCAGCATAATATATAAATTGTGTTTCAAAATGGAATTTGCTTATATATATCAACCAGTTTGCTCTTAAACCCAATAGATTACTTGTCAGATACAAGCCATGAAGTCATTACTAAATGCTGAAAATGTTTGACGGAACACTACTCTCAAACATTCATATCCATTATTATCCTTTTGCGACCACTGTGGTTAATATAGTCACATCTTTTCAGAGCCATTTTAGAGGTTTCTTCTTGTTTGAACGTCGAGTAGTGAACTCAGGCTGCGATTTCCGCTTGTCACAAATTATTGTGTAGCACATAAAACCCAGAGACGAGTCCGATTCATAATATCATACATCCTCATGCAGGAACAATGGGAAGAGAGGAGACGGCCGTGCCACCAAGTACCAATCACTGCCAATACACGCGATTTCAGACAGATCAAACCAGCATGTCGTCTGCTTGTACGAGAGATTGGAAATCACGTCCATTGTCCTTATCAGACGCTACCATAGTATACTTGCGCATTGGCGTTTGGTTAACTAATCTTAAAAGATGTTTAGTCATTGAGATTTAGACAAATATACACAAAACAAATAATGAATCGATCGCATAACTATAAATTGCAGGGGACTAAATCATATTAATACGATGTAGCTGCTGTGAATGATGCTTCAATGACACTGTGAAGCTAAAGGATAACTGTGATAACTGCGATCAACAATGCCGCAGATAGCGAGGAGTTCAGAGCGGGCGCTCTCACTGCACAATCTAGTTATATATATATATATATATATATATATATATATATATATATATATATATATATATATATATATATATATATATATATATATATATATATATATATATATATATATATATATATATATATATATATATATATATATATATATATATATATATATGTAGCACTATTGTTTAGTTACAGCTGGACATCAATGCGTTGGTTTAGCATTTGATATTTTCATCTTGATATGCTATTGTGAAACAGGAGGCACTGTTCTATAAAGGAACATTAAATAACCGCTTTTAGCTGCAAACTTGATTGAATGTCCTCCCCAGCTCTATCATGTTAGTTAAGTGCCGTGTGGCAGTGTGTGCTGAAGAGTGATTGTCGTTAACACGTTTTCGAACAGATGATTCGCAACTTGTATCATTAGATATTGTAACTGAACTAAACTGAAGAAGTAGAGCATTGCTTTGCTTTGAACGCGACGGCGACATGCAAGGAATGGTTCCGTACCTGTGTTATACCTCGTCGCCCTTTTTTGCAAGGCCGTTACACAGAACTTCGGCGCGATCCTACTCATCTTACGTATCATGACATTTGGGTTTGCATTAAGTTAATATGATTGTCACGCA
>CM067352.1:29317947-29545096 GCA_034190875.2 Urechis unicinctus | reverse complement strand
AAATCCAGTGATTGGTTGTCCAATCAGAAATACCATAAATCAACGTCTACGCTTGGTTGATCGTCCATAACGAGCTTCGATGGTCTCTGAAAAACTGGTATTGCATTTTTCGTGGCCTCACATTTCAATTGGAAGCGTGCTTAGCTTAACTGATCAAGTTTGTTTAGGCCTGTCGTAGCTCACACGGTTGCAACAAAATCTTGCATTGTGTTCAGCCGTGTGGACATATTCACAGGGGTAACACTAAAACCCACTGCAAAGACGGTGATTGGTCCGATTGATTCCAGAGCCTCAGATAAATCCGACGGGCATGACCACACATGCACTCCCTCGATTTCTTACATTGATACCATATTTCATTTAAACTTGTTATTTAATTTTACCAACTATTATTACAATGAGCTCAAAATGATGATAAACATTCGGCACATATACACGTTTGTTTTTCTATGTATACCGCTGGCAAAAGAAATCATCGTTATGATATAGCATATATCCAGAATAACAAATGCGAAATCAGTCACTTCTTTCTTTGGTATTGTTACCAACGCAATATCTATCGTCAGAATCAATATCATTCAATTAAAAGTGTATTAATTGAAGTAGCCGTTGTGAAAGCACTTCCAAATTGGTTTCAATGTTAATATGTTATTCACAAGAGAAATCAAGCGTTCTACGATGCCATTAACAAGAGCAACCAGGCGTTCTATAAGGTCAGATGGAAAATACGACTAGCAGCTGCACACTTAAACACATGTAATCTAACAAACGTGGCACAAACTTTCAACAAACATCGGTCGCTTGCAATTAGTAGCAGGGACTCGTTAAGCGTAATTTGAATGCACTTTTGACCATAGAAACGCGGACATTAATAGACTATGTCAGCAAAGCGACCCCTATTCGAATAATTAATTGACCCCCAATGCGAATTTGAGGACGCAAATTGTGAGTGGCACACGGAATATTGAGCGCAGCACGTCAATAAAGAACGAGAGCAATTCAGAATAATAGTCCTGTGAATTCAGAAGATTAGTCCTGTGAATGCTTCAAATCGGTTATATATATTTCCTTATCAGTACAATGCGTGATTGGTAATGAACGATATTACTAGAAGGTGGTCGTTTCTTTCGCCAATTAACCTGCAATACCTTGCAAGAATCATCTATCATGACAAGAATGTCGAGAAAGTAAGTTTGGATTTATCGCAATGTTTGGGGAGCACTGGCCGTAGGGGGAATGTCAGCATAATTTCCACTCTTGCCGCAGGGCAAATCATTGATGTCTTAATGAGGTGAGATAATATGGAGGCATCTTCTGAGATGAAAACATTGCTGAGCAAGACGGTTATAAGATGTATATAATCGTCATGTACTTGGAACATAGAACTTGCCTCGTTGTAGATTCATTGAAGATTTTATTGTGTTGCTGTTGCACGATGAAATCTACACATAAACCACATTAACATATAGACGAAATTTAAACATTGCAGTTATCAATTAGAACCTAGACCATCTAAATGTTACCATTTCAATTTGTAGATGTGACTATTGCTGGTTGAATATAACCTGTGATCCTAATTTGTAATCTCTTCAAATTCTTTTGGTTATTTTACAATGTAGGTGCAACGTCAAAAGCGCCTTTACTTATTTTTTCAACAAGCACATTCGCTTCGTAACTAGTGATATAAAATTGATTGACAATCATACGGTCGGGCTTGATGAATGTATTACTGTATCAAGTGCCAACAGATGGTCTGGAGAAAGACTGTTGCGACTGTTCACGGATAGGTAAGGCGCACATTATAAAATTCTTTGCGACTTGCGTGATTAACACGAAACAGTTGCGTAATAGCAGTGGGGTCTGCCGCAACTGTATAGTGTATCAAGATATTAAGACCTAAAGGCAGCTCAAACACATCTAATACGCGAAAGGTCAAAATCATGATGCCGTCCGATCCAAGGTGGTGCTAACATGACCGCAAAAGACAACGGAGTTCGTAAATTACAACGGGTTAAGGCTCATGGATGACTCAAGACACGTACACACCCACAAAAGTGCGCACCCACAAAAGTACATACTCACAAAGGTACACATATATGTATGCTAACATGTATGTAAATGTATATATATATATATATATATATATATATATATATATATATATATATATATATATATATATATATATATATATATATATATATATATATATAATTAAGGTATGTCAGATATACATCAGATATTAAACATAACTACTGGGGAATCGACTCCGTGCACGTATCACCAGTACACGCCTAAGATAGCAAATGTTGCAAATATACAGACCGTTATTTCAATCGACTATCAACTCTTTTGCAAGCTTTTAAGAAAAATGGTTATACAGGTTCCAGCCTAGCTGAGCTAAAATGAAATAAATGACCGTCAATCATCATGTACAGCATAAGCAAATATGGGGCGTGATAGATAGATAGATGGATAGATAGATAGATACATAGATAGATAGATAGATAGATAGATAGATAGATAGATAGATAGATAGATAGATAGATAGATAGATAGATAGATAGATAGATAGATAGATAGATAGATAGATAGATAGATAGATAGATAGATAGATAGATAGATAGATAGATAGATAGATAGATAGATAGATAGATAGATAGATAGCTCGATAGATAGATAGATAGATAGATATAGATAGATAGATAGATAGATAGATAGATCGATAGATAGATAGATTGATAGATAGATAGATAGATAGATCGATCGATAGATAGATAGATAGATCGCTCGCTAGATAGATAGATAGATAGATAGATAGATAGATCGATAGATAGATAGATCGATCGATCGCTAGATAGATAGATCGATCGATAGATAGATGTATATTATCAAAGCCCTCAATCACTGCCAGACCCTCATAAAAGAATTTTGTAAGCTTTTTCTAAGTTGTGAAAGTAGCAACCAGTAGCTATCATCCTCAGTCAAATAGTCCTTGCGAAAGATTGAACTCCGTTATTGGTACAGCTTTGCGTGCCAATATCAATGAAAACCAGTCGGACTGGCCCGACATCCTTCCCAGTATTATGATGTCATATCGAGCCTTTCCGTCCTCGCAATCAACAAAACATTCGCCATTCTTCCTTCTGTATGGGGCTGAATGTTATCTTCTGATTGACACTGTATTACTCCCAGCGAACAATTTAACCAAAACAGCCGACCAGCACATGCAGTCCGTTCACAAAAATCTCACAACTGTTCGGACCCTGGCGAAAGAAAATCAACTTGCAGCTCAACAGAAGAACACGCGAACGCACGATCGTAGGGCCCGTCAACCCAAGTACCAAACTGGACAACGTGTATGGTTGTTTTGTTCTAAAACGCCGAAAGGTAAATCGGCCAAATTAATCAAAAGGTGGATAGAACCTTATTACATATGTCACAGTAGCGACAACCACAAATACAAACTCGCTAGTTGTAACACGCATCGTCTTGTACGCTCGAGAATCCATGCCAATAGACTCAAACACTACTACGATCCAGCCAACAGACCCACAAATCCTGCACTTGATGAGCTGATACACAGAACAACCAATGACATAACCATCCCTTCCCCGTCACATCCTTCCACTTCTACTCAGTCGCAGCAGCCGCAAATGACAACATCATCAATCCCACCCTCTCAAATTCTTAATCCATCGACGCAATCTCCTCCACCACAAAGTAGTCAAACTTCAGCACCCCTCGCTCCCAACAGACAAACAAATACTCAAGCTGTAAATGAGCCACAATCGCAGATATCACAGTTCCCCCCTGGTGATCCAATATCTAATCAAATTGATAGCTTACTCAAGAAACGCAAAAACAAAAACGGACTGCCAATATATAAAGTAAAGTGGAAAGGACCTATGACGTCCAGCTGGAAATTAGCTTCTCACATACCGGACCACGTGATTGAAAAATTTCATATAAAACGGACAAATCAAGGTAAAATAAGAAAGCACAAAAAGTGAATAAAACCAAAGGTTACTTCAGTTCATCCAGAAGCTCACCGTTATGATATTTATTGATCTTGAACATTATGGATTGCAATTACTGGCATTGTCAGGATCGTTTGATAGTTGTATTTGCACTCTTGTCTTGTTTTGTTCTCTTCCAGTCTTTCTAGTCATTTTAACAAACCGATATTGATAATGTTTTTTTATTAAACTCTTTTGAACGAAATTCTGTCGACACCTTTAGAGCCAAACCATAAAATGTCGGTATTGTAAATCGGCTGTAGATAGGATAAACATATATATACTGGATAGCAGATAGCACAATCGATATACGGTTTTTCTCATTGCAGGTTCCCTCACAACTAATTTCTACGACGCTCGTGAATCATTCAAGATGCGTGTTGATAAAGTAACTGTAGAAATTTCTAATCTGATACCGGACGTTAAGCACACAGTGATAATTAAGAAACGCAGAGCCAATATTAAGTTTTATTGGTGATTTGCCTAGCTCCCTATTTGGGACAGCTATGTTAAAGATGTTAAAACAATATGTCAATGCCATGGTGAAAGTGTCAAACAGACTGACACTTGCTTTTGAAACGCATGAGTTCCTATAAGTCGCTTGTTAAACTGTAGGCTAGACAATGCCCTCACTCGAATACAGCGAATCATGATGCGCTAACCAAACTGGCTAAGGGAGTCGATAGTATTATCCATTATGTTCATGGGAATTGTTTTCAATAACCAATTTACCAATAATCAACAACCAATTTATTATAATCCAAAAGCCCCCATAGCCCCATCCTCTACCCCCTGCTCGAAAAAGCGCACCGACACTAATAGCACCTTGTAGCGGCATACTATCTCGAACGATGCTCTGGTTTGCTCAAGTATAGGCTGAATCTCTTTACATTAACAAAGTAATTATATGTTTATTATAAAATTACTGTTTACTTTAATGCAACTTAATTTTGATTTCGTGTATTTTGAATGTATAATATTGTAATTATATCAACTATGATGTTAGTAAAAAACCAATGCTGTTTAATGTAACTAAGTTTAGCATGGATATAGGTATGTAGACATGTCATCGTCAGGATAGTTTTTTTTATACCCTACCACATCTGTAATTGTTCATTCATGTACAATACAAAACGAAAATGATTGACCTAAATACCGCGCATGCGTTGCCACCATCGAATCATAATTAGGACGCAGGATCCCCAAGTCATTGTCGAATCCCCGACGGACACAATATATATATATATATATATATATATATATATATATATATATATATATATATATAGATATATATATATATATATATATATATATATATATATATATATATATATATATCTATATATATATATATATATATATATAGATATATAAATATATATGTATATATAAATATATATATATGTATAAATATATATATATATCTTTATATGTATATGCATGTAAAAATATATATATATATACACATATATATGTTTATATATATACATATATATATATTTTATTTTCTATATAAATAAATCTCTATATATCTCATTATATAGATTAATATAAACTTATATATATTAGCTGCCAATACATATTCAATGCATAATTGAAAGAGGTAACAACCAGCCTTAGTTTTATTCGTTATAACAGGGGCAGGCATTTATTGGAATGCTGCATTGTCCATGCAAATTGAACAAGCAGTGTCGAAACTTTTGATTTGATGACAATTGTTAAAGTTAACATTCACTCATTTCGATGGATTGCTCAACTCCATGAAAGTACTCCATATGCGGTCCCGCGAAACAACATAGTTTGTAGTAATACAATACGTGGTTAGTCGCAGACTCCAACTTTACATCAACCTAAATATGCGGTATTTTTCGTTCGAGCTGTTTATTTGTAGGCATCTTATTGCATTTTAACATACGGTTGCAATATATATGTAAATCTATGGTGATGTTTTGGGATACGAGTTTATTTGCATCGTGAGTTTATTCATTGGTCCTCAGTCGGCAATTAGGTTGTGAATGAATTAGAGTCGGATCGCTTTAAGCACCTTTAAAGCTAAAGCATGGGGAAGAAAATGAATGAAGAAGTGGGTACATGATTAAGTGCATTTGTAAGTGTTTGGGAATATGTGTGTATTGGTATTAGAGTGTATGTGAACGCATAATTGTTTTGATGGGTAGCATTGCAGTGCGTGGGCACTGGTAGACTAGGTGAGTACAAATATAAACGCGTGCGCCGGCTGGGATGAGTTGGTAAGTTATTGCCCTATATTCTTGCATGTACAAGATCTTTCAATAATTTTTTATTTCTATTCAATGTCATTAGTTAATATCTTTTTGTTTGAATAATCGCTTTCGCATTAGTTTGTTGCTGTTCAACATTTTACCGCTTCTGTGTGATCATCCTCAGATCGCACGGTCTCTTATATTTGTTTATAGACCATCTTTGCCATAACATAACGGAAAAAAGTAAAAGTTTAATTGGAATGAACAATCTTTTGCCAAATATGACCTTTGTTATATTCGTGCATAATGATTCTCATTGATCCTATTTGTCGCTTGGCCATGGAAAGCCATACCTATGTTTCTACGGGAGTATGGCCTACAATACTAAGCCTATGGTTACTACAGGGACATTACTTGCGAGGTTTATATGTGTTATGTACCACAGATTACTTTTGATGTAGAAATTATTTACTGCAATATCCACGTGCAGCCTTTACAGACATCAGCTATTTTTTTTCGAGCGCGCCTTTAAGTTGTGTGAAGGAAATCACTACCCAGTTTTTTTTTAAATCTACCGTTTACCTCACGAAGATCCAAGGAAATGCTCGATTATGAAGTCGAACGCTGAATATACATTGGATCGTAGATTTGTGATAAATGCAGTAAGGTCCCATTGGATAAGAGTAAAAAGCAATGTCCCATTTCGATGATCCCTGAGACTCGACACCTCATTAAGTACAAGGGCGGTTCAGAATGCGGTAATGATGGAAAATGTGATGAAAGTGCTAATCTCAAATCCCAGCTTATCACGAACAACACAGGTTTTGTAACACCGATTATAGTGCTAACAATTGCAAAAATAAAGGGTCAAGAAATTGAATTAACATAGCAATATATAGAAAAACAACAGGTCCATTGCCTTAAGATTGAGTACAATTTATAGGTTGCATAACAGCATTTTTAAAATGAGCCAATAATGCAAAGAAAGGGCGATAAATGCAAACGTTGCGCTGTAAGGCGAAAGTTTATGCGTCGCTTGAGGCAGTTTGGTTCTATAAGGTACGTTAATTATTGTCACTTATGCTATCCTGGGTTCGCCTGTTCCTGCACAGTAAATTACTCACTTACCTCTGTACGTTGGTGCTATTTAGGCCTAGGTTAATAAAACATATTTAACTGAAGACATTCATTAGGCCATATTATCTATTTGTTACAATGCATACGTATTCAACGACCACGAACCCGGACAAGTAAATTTGTTTAAAGACTACCGAGCAAAAGAAGTAGACAATATTCCAAACTCCCATTCAGGCACCAGTATCTTAACTAGTCAGGAACTATGCTGACATATATCATTCCAATTATGTCGACTATTGATACTTGATATGCTTTTTAACGCTTAGGGTTGTCCTTATATTTGAACCGTTACTCAAAACAAATTTGGACCATCACCCAGGTTTGACCTGAAATAGTGTTTGCCTGCGCACTAAAGAGTCTAACGAGCAGGATATTATGTATATTATCTACCTTCTTAAATCTTAGCCGAGGCTACTTACACCTCACACATCAAGCCGAGAAGCTAAGTACACTTGATTTCAAATCAAGGTTCATATCGAAGTACATTCTTGTCTAGATTACGCCAATCGCATCCAGTATGTTTGTGCAGTCTATCGTCAGGTAATAAATACCTTCGGTCGCAATTCATTACAAGGTGATGAATGACACAGAAGACTAGGCTGTAATAAGCTTTGTCGCATTGCTCGGATTTAAAGCGTAAAATTGTTTTACTGGCATAGCCATGGGAGCATTGGTTATTCAATCTAACTTCCAATTAAAGCCTGTGTCATGCAGAAGTGTCAGTGTAAAACTTCTTCTGAGACAAGACATAAACACAACAATGAAAAAGGGCTTCAAAAGCCAATATTCGTCTTTAATACGGGCGGTAGGTTATTTACAAATCGAACATCAATTGACAAATTTACCAAAAAGATGCATTCTGGCCGATAAAATGTTAAAACAGCTAGCGACAACAATGTTACCATTGCCACATGAAGGCCTTACCATTATATGTATAAACACGAAAATAACAATGTTGTTTGCAATGTGGTGTGGGAGAAGACGGCCAGGCCACATTTGGATATTCTTGGCGTTCTGCTTAACCGTGTCTTGCAGTTGATATATACAGCTTAGTCTATGTTTTAGTACTGAAGGATAATTAAGTGACTCGACTATATTCTCTGCGAATATGATTATCTATTATTGTGCCTGTACTGTACGCATGGTGTTTGTAAATGACACGGCACAAATATTTCTGTTGGGATATATACAAATAGGCATTTAAACTTATAAAACATACATCGAAATTCTTTCGGCTTACGAATATAAGACCAACACCATTGCGTTGCATTGATGCCTTACGTCTGACTACATTATCGCTGAAAACTGCTTGGATAGATACACTCAATGTTAGCCTAAAATCGCCATGGTCACTGCTACTTACGGCATATATTGTATGAAGCATGTAATTGCTTAGAATGACATTCTTCTCCCTCTTCTGTCTCCCTATTCTGTCTCCCTCTTCTCTGTCTTTCTCTGTGTCTCTCTCTCTGTCTTTGTCTCTGTCTATCTGTCTGTCTGGCTCGCTCTCACTCTCCTTCTCTCGCTCGCTCTCTCTCTCTCTCTCTCTCTCTCTCTCTCTCTCTCTCTCTCTCTCTCTCTCTCTCTCTCTCTCTCTCTCCTCTCTCTCTCTCTCTCTCTCTCTCTCTCTCTCTCTCTCTCTCTCTCTCTCTCTTTCTATTATTGTGGTTGTCCGATACAATGGACTGTTTGGCAGGCATATTTTTTTGTGCTGGTATTGCTCCTGAACGATGAAGATGCTTGCAATTTTATTCGTGTATTCAGCAATAGTGTTGGTCACAGATCAACCCTGGCTATCAGTTGTTAAAATGTTATTTTATACGCCTCACCTGTCTAACAATCATCTTGGTAGTTTAGTATTGGCAGTCTTGGTTGCTGAATGGTTAAATGACAATTCACTTGGTAATTCTGTGTCCCGAATAGGTATATGCGGTCGTTGTGAATCGGTGCATACACAAACAAACTTACAATAATTTAGGGTACGATGTTATTCTGATCCCTTCCAAGGTTGTCATGCAACCTTTTATTTTATCAGTTACTCATGTGTTATTTGTTTTAACTAATAAACATTACACAAGAGATAGAGAGCGCAACTAAAGACTTGTAGCTGGAGCATTTCTCATCGCGGACAATAATTTATCGAACCTCGAGTGTTACAGCTAGGATAGTCCAAACACTTCATTTCGACTTCTTTCGTGTGTTGAGTACACCACAGCTTTAAACGCTAAATATTTGGTTTCAAACCTTATAGTCGTCCACGTACAAGGACGTACACGTTGCCTTTATATGTGAATAGCCATTCATACAGCATCCATTTATGATCGATAAAATGCTACAACTGAATAGCTATCGCGGTAAATAATATTATATCAATACCATTTGTTTTCATGATCGTTATAGCTTTTAGCGTATATAATGTGGTATTCTGACGCATAGAGCCAATTTACTACTGCGTGTTAAATTGCGTCACAGGTGAAAGGAATGTAACTAAGCACAACAAAAGTACGATTCCGAGAAGATATTTGCGTGAAATAAAAAAATAATCGGTTATGTCCCCCTGACGAGGCTTTTGCAGCAACGAGGCGGTATTATCTTCTTTCTACACTAAGCTAATTGCGCACTCGGAGTACAATAGGACAATCTAGATTATGAAACCCAAGAGCTTCATTTCCCAAGCAGCTTTTCTACCGGGTTGTTACTATTCTTAACTTTTCCAGGAATTTAATCCCTGCGGGGGTAACTTGAGAAGTGTTAATACAGCATTCGACAATAAAACCTTTCCTGCAACTCTTTCGTTGAATAGCGCATTTTTCTTGTTTGTCCCTTGAGCAATCACAGCTGAAGCCAAGTGAGCATTTACAGAGTGATGATTCTGACATTAGCGCGTCACCAGGAACCCACTGTTTGTTCATGGATAATTTCAGAATGAGTGATATTGCGGCGGCTGGTTTACTCAGACGTCATGGTTCGTGTATACCATGATTTCAGTGCCTGGTTAGGTTCTAAACAGCCAACGTTATTTAACGCGATAAATGATCGGTACCGTGAGGTTGTTAGACAGGTTTAGAACCGGATACAGTGAGCGCGTTCATGAGTAAATAGTGAGTTAATGAGTAGGCAAGGAGATTGATGGATCAGTGTAAGGTTGTTGGGAATAGTCAAAGGATCTTGCATTCCAAAACTTCTCTTGCCATGATGTTACTAATTGTCATTTTTATCGCTGAAGTTAAGGTACATATTGAAGTCAACTAAACGAAAAGTAAATGATGATTCGTGTCTAAAATACCTGCATCGTTGAGCATTGAATTAGATGTAGCGTTGTTTGCCTTGTTTTTTTGTATTGCAGCATTAAAACTGCGTTAACCAGGACTCGGTAGAAAAGCCTGTTAACATCCGATACCTTTGTCATAATCACAACATTGTACCCTAACCATAAACATCTGATACGAGTACGTGGACATATCCGTGACCTCAATATGGCGCGTTTTACCACAAGCCCTGTCAATGTCTAGAACCGTGACTGGCTGATGCACATGGCTTCCGGCTTTTCATCGTATACTAACGTGCATTAAATCCACACAGGATGCAGCACAAAACTGGGACTTGGTCAAAGTGTTACAGCGTATTTAATGCAAAAGCATTACCATTTAATGCGGCCAGTGATAAACATAGATAATTTATGAAGCAAGGCACGAAGAGAAATCAATAACAGGCATACATTACTGTAATATTGTAAAGTATGGACCAAATTACGTTTTATTCCCTATCAAATCTACCACAAAAGACAGTGAGAGCATGATATTTGGTGAACAATGGCTGCCTGGTTCCTAACCGTCACGTTTATTACAAACGTGTGCTCAGGAAATATATGTTATTTGAACAGAAAAATTATCGTGTTGTAGGCTTTAAAATAAATAGATTAATTGTTCAAGCAGTGCGCAAAACAGATATGTAAGTATCGGGCAAAATGTGTACGGTACTGTACAATCGCTATCAAAAGGGAACAGTTCAGAATTCCTGCAAATATCGATAATAGAGACAGTATTTTGTGGCCATTGTGTCGGATGTTACTGCTGTTCATACACTAACATAAGGCCAAATCGGGTAAGCAGGTAGCAGTATATTTGGTGTGTTAGCAGCTTGTTGTTGGACATATGATTAGTAATGTAAACCAGACACCATTAAACGCACAACTTCCCAATATCTAGGCAACAAGAATTTTAAGATGAATGTGGGGTGAACCATATTACTTATTATCTTACGTACAGCAGACATGACCCTCTACTCACCTTGAAAACACGATCGACTTTTTTATCTTACAACAATGGGAACCAGGAAACGCCTTCACGTGACCAGATTACTTCATTGCTGACACAAAAGCTTCGGTTTTGCTGGTTTATTCGTGCATTCATGCAAAGCGTTTGATGTCATGTTCTGCACCACAATCCGGCCAGCATTGACAAACCAATATAGGCTTTGATACTTGTTCCGATTTTACAGGAATTCATTAGAAACTGAGGCTACGTCAAATGGCTGCCTTCGCTAGCATGCGGGCGATTTAAGAAACTGAAAACTTGAATCTTTGTTTTAACTTTTTCATACCGTAAAGAGAAACTGCCTATCGTATATAGTTCCGCTTCGGTGATGTCAAGATTATAAGAAGATATTGGGATGCAGAGATTGTTTTAAGATATAGGTATTTTGTGAATATTGAACTGTTGTCACCATATTGTCTATTGCTGCCTTTTTCTACTGATTTGGCTCAAATGCGAGGCAAGCAATATCATTTGCATAAGGACATACGGCTTGCTGCTTTGCATAATGTTTGCATGATTTTCGCATCATTCAATATGGTTTTCAAGATGGTAATCTTTTGATGAGTTAAAGGACAATAGTGTCAACCGTCGTAACCTACGGTGATGTCGTGGGCTAGAGTCGTAGCTCAAACAGAACAGCAACGTGAATTATGTTCGTGAAATATTATATAATTTTTTCAAACCGAAAGTAGATAGTAATATGACCATTTGGTTATTTTATTGTGACAATCTATGAATGATCAGACATGAAGTACACTGTTGTATTAATAAGAATTCTGTACAGTCATCCAAAATCACTACTTTATATGGCACACTGCCTTGCCTTCGCGGAAGCAAATCGTAAACCTTTATATCCAATAAAGCAAGGAGTATATAATATCAGGAATGAATTCCACAGAAGGGATAATAATATAATACCACTTCATCGTAATATACATTAGTTATTCTTTAGCCGTGTTCGCTTAGCACTATTAAATGGCTGATTTATTCATCCCGAGTGTGACTGTCGTACATTCATAAATGTTTGAAAAGCGACGCAATTGAGGGGATACAGCGCAATATAGTACAGGCCTGATTACTCTCAAAAGTCACCAACGCTCTGTCAGGCATGGTGTTTCATGCTGTAGCTAATGTTTGTGATCAAAAGCCCGTATTTTAATACAAACCATGTCAGAGCACTTAAGCTTTGTCGATATAACGCACGTCGCAGCTCAGGCTCGTCGAATGCCAAGCATGTGGCTTGAACCCACCGAGAAATCGCCAATGGCTCCGCCAGGTACATAAAGAATCCATTCCGAAACCTAGAATATTTCTCCGGAACGATGCCACGAATATCAACAACACAGATGTCTCTGATTCATACAACATTCAGCTCAATATGTTATTGCCGAAAAGCAACAAGGAAAAAGAAAAAAATGTTATTACTCTCTTATGCATGTTCTGTGTTTATAATCATGGATCAGTGATTGTTCAGTAATGAAATGTCAATCATCAGTTATATATAAATATATATATATATATATATATATATATATATATATATATATATATATATATATATATATATATATATATATGTATAGATATATATATATATATATATTTATATATATATATATTATATAAATATATATATATAAACATGTTTACCATTTTCAAATACCGTAATATTCACGAACACATGACTTTGGCATTATGCAATTTGATAGGTGTATGTACAAAGTGAGAGAGCGCAATATGTTTTTGCTTTGTCAATATATCCATAGACAAATCTGACACAGAAAAAAAGACAATTAACCAATCATACATATATATATACATATATATCAGTTTATATATATATATATATATATATATATATATATATATATATATATATATATATATATATATATATATATATATATATATGCATATATATATATATATATATATATATATATATATATATATATATATATATATATATATATATATATATATATATTTTACATGTACTGTTTACACCTTTATCTGTTTGTCTGTCAATATCTGCTAACCCCACGTACTACACCGTCACTACAGGTCTAGCATACATCCGTATTTCTATTCGTCAGAACTTTTTGAATCACCATTATGTGATCCAATTTTACGCTCATCTGCTTCTAAACGCAACTCGGTTTTATCGCATGAGCCGATATAAAAAATCGACATATTGCTCCCCGTTGCCATTATGCCGAGTATCCATCAAATGATCGCATGCGTTTCGTCACTTGGGGCCGCTTTCTCGATGAACGATTGTTCGGGATGTGTCGTAACCAGTGATAAATGTAATAGGGCATCGAATAGGGCTTTGGTTATTATCATTGTCGGGAGTAACATATTCATATCATCCCATTATGCAATAAAATATGTGTTGCTGATCACGCGTTGTGTAAGCCGTCATTTGATGTGTGGGGATTAACAGGAACGAATTCGGATATTCGGTTTTTTTCATTAAAAGCAGAGCAACGCTCCCTGTCTCTAACTCTAAATTGCTATGCTTAGCTCTGTACTGTTGAACGATGTAGAAGTGAAAAACAATATTTGAACGGAAATTACGACAGTACTAGTCGCTGCATGGACTAAGTTTACGGTTATATGTCGGTCTAGGTACTAGTTATGTTGCACAGCCTTTTCTTGTTGCCGAGTGCATATGAAATTGAGCTGAGTATCATCTGCATGCTGGTGGTGTTTTAGTCCTAGCTGACATGTCACACCAATTAGCTATTATATGTAGCCTGAAATAAGTGAACACCTTAAGACAAGGATCCTTGTTGTGAACCACATGCAAGCTAAGCTATTGACGAGAAAATGACTATTTGTGTGCTTGATTTAACTTTGTACTTTTGAAACCTGGTTTCTTTGTCAACGATAGATTAGCTCTCGTGTCATGCAACACATGAGCACGGAGAAGGTTGATCCGGTGCCTGAAAGAATAATTATGAGAAGTGACGAGATAACAGCAGCATCCCATCATCATATCATCTGAAAAATACAGGACCATAACACTCTTAATCAGCACCCGATCACAGTAATCACCGACAGCGAGTTTGTCGTATCCATAAAAAACAGTGGCACATTATTGTAATGCAACTCATCAACATTATGGTTGCCATCAGGAAGAGTGCTACATCGCTATAATGACAGACATGGAGATTATCCAAGTCATAAGTAACAGCTCTCCGTCATTATCAAGACCAGCATCGACATTATCGCTGAGTGGCATTCAAAGGTTCGTTTACTCTGGTGGTGAATATTTACAGTATTCTCTCTATGCATTGAACGTATACTAATATGCAGGACGCACTACGTTGTGGCATTCAAAACATTAACTATTTAAGAGTGGGTCATCATGCAGTTAATATAAATGATGTACAATATGGGATGGTTGAATCACAACTTTGTCGTATTTCCGAAATATGTGAGATAACATTTAAAATAAGGTTACGCAACTTGTAAATGTGTGCATTAACATGCACAATACATGTATATATATTTATAAATATGTATATATATATATATATATATATATATATATATATATATATATATATATATATATATCCATATACATATTTATATATATTTACATTGATATATAATTTATAAATATATATATAAGTATATATATATAAATATATACTTATGTATATAGATTAATATATATAAACGTATGTAAATAAATATAAATATATATATACAAATAAAATAAAATACACATATATGCATGTATATATATATTCATATATATATATATGTATATATATATATATATTTATGTATGTATGCATACATATTTGTGTGTGCGTGTGTGTGTGTACGTGTAACAGCCGTTGTGCAGGTTCTAATATCTACTATCAGGTTTTAATGTTATATTGCAGTACATGCGAAATTGACCTTAAGTAATGGTGGAGGCGTAAATGTTCAAATATTTCAGATTTCTACCTATGCGCTGTGCTGTATTTACATTATTAATGTCACTGTAGCCTTGACTGCATTAATGTCACTGTAGCCTTGACTGCAGTGCAAGTGGTGATGTAATGCTGACATGGAACTGATAAACTATCGCAGCAAAATTCTAGTCTGGTTATGAACTTCGAATTTGTTATCTACATATACCTGAACGCAACGGTTCACATGATACTGAGCTGTGAGGTTTTATTCTGTTTCTAATTTACAGTGTGATATGATGAATATCCAGGTCGGACTTTTGGTTAAAAGGTTATATTTATCACGGGTTATTATACTTATTTTAATGGCCTATTGCAGAACACCCTCTTCCCTATTTTACACTTGCAAAGGTAGCCATATCCAAATTTTATTTAATACGTCTCGCTACTTGTCATGTAACATTCTGTGTTGCATTCCATGTGTTAATTGATGGAATGTTGACTTTAGTATTACGTAATTTTGTTAAAGGAGTGGAACATCGTTATCGTTGTTAGACTCGTTTAATTTGACTGGGTTTGGGCAGAAATGACAGGAGGGTTAAATATAATGGTTATTTGTCTCTTGCTTCTCAATGGGATTCTCTGTGCTGATTAAGTACACTAGAGATTCCTTATCTTGATCCCTCTCAACTGTATATTCTTTATGCCTCTTTCTTGATCGATTGTGGATCTACATTATGAAATGTTTTGCTTATTGCTTTTGTTATACATAGTGACGTTGCGCTCTGTACACTAATTCGATTATTACTCGTAGATCCTCTTTGATCCAATGAGCTGAGTACTTAATGATTTGTCTCTCAATTTATGGTTATTGTCCGCTTTTCTGCTTAAGTTTAAGGCACGATATTATAATAAGCCCTTTGATCTGAATACCTCTTGGTACAACAGAGATTAGGTAATATTTACCTAATTGGTCTTTGTTCCATATACTTCATTGTATCTCGTTCGTTATGCCTCCCAGTTCCCCGTTCAATATGCCTCCTTGTCCATTGTTCGTTGCACCTATTAAATACTTGATGTTTTTTACATTCGCTTATTGTTCGTATATCTTATTTATTCCTTGCTTCTTTTGCTTAGTTGTGTATTATATTCGGGTGAAATAATTGTTTTAACTTTGAGGGTGCGTAGAGTGCCTTTTCATGTGAAGGCTGTCACACAGCGCGGGGATGGTTTTGCTATCGTGGCGAGAGTACTATTTGTAGTATGCGTCTTTGGATATATCGTGGGCTTTTGAGTCGTTTTGGTATGTTCGGTTGCTCGCTTCTCGATAATGAATTCGTCAAATAAATTATAACGCACGCCTTTGTGTGGTTTTCTTCTGAACAGCAATGACCTGCGATGGCTCTTCAACTGATGGCTGAGCTGCGGAAATTAACCTGGAAAACAAAACACACCACGAGTCGCAAAATGGCTTTGAAACTAAGTGTTTCACAAGAGGCATGATATTCTTATTATGTCAGCTATTAGAAAACAGTCGTGTGTTGAAAAAGCCCCTGTATTGTGTATTCATTGACATAGCAAAAATGTATGATTTCATCCATACAGAAAGATGCCTTTTTATATAATGGCCGCATAGCTGCACAGCATATTGGGAGGTACCTTATTTCTGTCACACGATACTAAGAGATCTACTTGCGAATATATGGTCACATGTTGTAACAAGGGCCCTGTCCGCCTTAGAACAAGCATCACAGGTGGTGAACCAACCATCCCCAGACATTGCCACTAACTGATGGATTTAATCAGAGGGCTACCTAGTGGATAAACAAGTCAGTGAGTGAACCATGTAGTGTGCATGATTGGACGTGCAAGTGAATAAGTGAGCAAATGTTAGAGTGAATGGAGGAGGTTATGAGTTAGTACATGAGTGTGAAAGAACATGAGTGAGTATGTGGAATGTGAGTAGGTGCTGTTTTTGAGGGTCCGTTGATTATTTTAGGCTTGTCATTGCTTAGTGTTTTTAGCGGTTTGTACAGCGGGATGCCCTTCCCTCACTAACTCTGAGGGTGGTCACTGCCACCGGCCTCAGAGGGTATTTTACATCCTCTTTTAGAGATATGGGACCATATTTACGTGATCATCTTAGTCACAAGAAACCAGTCAGGTTGCCACAAATTGTGAGTCGAATAGCGAAGCAGTAAACCACTACGCCATGGATACCCAATAAAGTCGTATTACTCAGTCCCTAATGTATTACATCATAAAGACAGTGCATGCGTATAAGTCAGCAACTAGAGGTTTGTTGTGCTGTTAACCAAATGCGGCTATCAGTGTGGCAAAGATATGGGTCCGTTCTGAATTAACTTGGAGCTGGTTGTTATTGCTCCAGCCAGGTATTAGAGCTGAAAACACCCAATTTGTGTCAAAACATCGTCGCCATCTAATACGTTGCCACAACTGCTGCCGTTGTAATGATTTACTTGCTTTGTCGAACGTGGTCCTCAGAATATTTCTATTTACTCTCAGATGTGTAGTGTATTGTACTTACATTGACTTAGATGCTCCCCTGGAAAGGTCATTTAAACCGTGAAAAGATATTAATTCAGCAGAGTTAACATCAAGAGATAAAAAAGACATCCTGAAGCCGAAAGCTTCCTTGTCTGGTGCATGGTGATTGTGTTTGCAATAAAACAAATTTGCGTTGGTTGATAAAAAAGGCACAAGATTCAGATGTTGACTGCGCGCTACATATCATTGTTCTTTGACTCATTTACTTCATCTATGTGTTAAACGGTTGGACACTTACTCATTCATATCTTCATTTGTAAATGGATGACCAATGCATGCCATCACTATGTCATCACTATGTCACTGCCAGCAGACTGATATCTCTTATTCGGTGGATGTACAGAAATATGTCTTTTCGTCTCCATTCCTGGGCGTTATTGACATCAAAAACTTAAACTTAACCCGGTACCATACAAAATTACATTTGTCTCTTCGTTGGTTTCTGTAAACATAGCGGCCGAAGGCAACTCCACTGTAAAATGATTTGATGGCACTTAAGCTCGTGCAACTAGTGCCCTATCATGGCGTGATAATTAGATGCAGCATTTATATTTAAGTAATATTACAACGAGCCGCTAGGACTCAAATATTCTGTTCACTGCATGAATCAGATTGTCAGTGGTTTGATGTTATATCAGCATGATGAATCGAGGTTAATACTCCACTTCTGAAATATGGTGCAAAGTTGTTCAAATCAATTTAAAGGCGCATCTGAACAAAAATCATGAGCTTTATATTGTGAAATTTCCAATTATTGGAAACAATATCCCCAAAGTGAATCTTATCTTTGACCCCTGCTATTTCTAATGTTGTTGTTGGGATTAATTTCTTAAATGTGAAGGACGCGAATAATAACCCAAATACAGAACATGATAGGTGCTCCTAGACAGAAGCTGAAGATAGGGGAGTTGGGGTTGTAATACTGAGAGATTACGGAATTGCACAGATAATAGAATAGTGCACCAGTAGTCACTTGACCAAGTCATCACTCATCTCTCTATGGTACTAACAAAGTTCAATAAGGGAAAAAACAGAAGCAATTTCCAAACATTGAACCTTGCACTAGAATCAAATCAAATGTAGTGAATGGTCATTTTAATCCATTGAAATATCATGAACTGCATCTCTACTCCATCTAAATGAAGCGTAAAACTACCAACGTCCTTTCACATTTGTTGATGCAACTCCAGTCTATTGAAATGTAGTGTGACTTATCCAGTCCATTGATATTTGGTGTATGACTACTACATTGCCTTGAAGTGCATTCTAGTGCATTTGTTTATTATGGTAGAAGTTTTATTGAAATATGGTGTACAGCAGCTTCCTGTCAATCAAAATGCGGTGTACTGCTACTAAAAGCCCATTAAAATATGGTGTATGACCACTCCTTATGATTAGCTCTCCCAGTCGGTAGAGCCCATCATATACCTATTCTTGAGCCTCTATCCATACATAAGCTGATAATCATGTGATTGCATCTTTCCTATTAAACAAGTTATCGACCATGATGTTCACATGGACTCCTCTGATGTTGATAGTTCCCCACAATAAAATATATGACCCATATGACCTTTTACCCATGAGTTAATAGGATAAAACTTCTTATCCTGTCTAAATGTAATATAGAATAACTGTTGATATTACCCTTCCATATATAGCAAGCTAGCTGCCTCAGTTTATGCATAGATCCCTGTGATGTTGATGGCTCCTTGTCATAAAAAAATAGCTCATTACTACTTTTTTCCCCTGAGTTATTTGAATAAAATAAATGCTATGCTTAACCAATAGATGAATTTGTATTGGGTTGTGATGGCAAGCTAGTTGTGCCGAATAACATATGAACCCGAATGATGTTGATATTTCCCTGCCATCTAATTAAAAAGCCCGTTATGACTTTTGAGAAATATAGCACATGTAAGTCGCTCATACTTAGTTTATCAAACAGATACTGTCTTTTGATGGCATGCTTGTTTATAAAGCAAGCAAGCTTTTCCGAAATATATATGAACCCCTCGGATGTTGATGGTAACTAGACATCAATATGACCCCTGAGTTAGATGAGAAAAACTTTTCAATAAAGAAAGCAAATCCAGTCCATTAAGATAAGGTGTATGGTCACCCCTATGTCCCTAGTAAAATGTTTTGATAGCAACTAGTCATATATAATGTATACTGGTGCTCAAGTCCATCGCCTTTGTATAGCAATGAAACGCCTAATCAACAAATCAACCACCTTTGAACCGATACATGTAAAGGCAAAATGCTCTACGTCCGCTAAAATCCGCACTTAATCTATTCCTCTATCCATCTTGGCTAGATCGAAGTATGTCATAATTGATTGGACATTGTCAATATATATCATATAATTAGTTGATATATACTTTCAGGCATATAATATTGTGGACTATATAGTTATCTGAAGTATGCATAATATGATGACAGCTGTAACTATCCGTATGGTAAATACATTTACAGATGTACTGTTAATAGGAGGGTGGGGGACTATAAATCATACATTTGCGTCTGGTGATGAACAATAAGTATGAAGCAACAGCTTTGAGATAACCGCTTCAATACAGCACATCAAAGGGTATATATTTAGTTTCCAATGAGCCAATGATGCGTGCGCGTTAATCCGTTGGTGTGATTTACAGCCGTACTGTTAATAGAGGGTATCCAAGTTTGCGTTATGAACATTATGATGTGCGAGATAACCGTTCAATTCTGGTTTCATTGATTGATACTCACATCAAAACGGTCTGATTCCAAGGGAGCCAAACAGAGCGTGTGCATACACGCGGCTTAAGTGACAATTGCCAAGAACTTCCATTTCTCAGTGATTCTAAAAAAACAGAAACGCATGAATTCTAGCCATACGATCCGATCCTATGCCTAATTGCATTTTCGCATTGCACGAATGACCGTATAAGCAACTGATTACTGCCCAGTGCAACCGTGTGATCCAATCTCACGACTAATTGCATTTCACATAGCATAGTTTTTTTGTGTATTCAACTGAATGCTGTACTATGGAACCATACAGAGCATTCAAACGTCTTAGGATCCTACACTGCATAAATCTAACCATATGTGTTCGAAGTTTGAAATGTGCTTTTAAGCCAATTATCGTTAACTGTGCATTTTATTTCGGTTAAAACCTAGCATAGACTCAGCAAAGCGACCACATTACCATTAACAAAATGCTGACTTTTCTAAAACGCTACGTCACTGTTCGCTTTCTGCGTATGACTTGGTCTATTTTTTATACGTTGTGGTCTTTTAATGGTCATGAATTATGCAATATTAAATCACTTCCTATTCTCAGAACAATAAACAATCGGGGTATAAATTTGGTAATGGTCCCGAAAGATTTTACGTTGCATCATAAAGAGAGCAAATCTCAAAAACTGGAGGTTGTCCAACGCGGTAGTGTTTGCACAGATCATCTCCCAAAGACTGACACAGAACCACCAGAAAACCTAGTATTCGGCTAAAGTCCCAGACATCCACACGATGCCTAGCCTTACAAGACGTCTGAGTAGACGTCTTACTTTCTCAGAAAACGACGCAATCAAAAATAATTGAGATCAATTCAGACAACTACCAAACACCAAACATACCCAAGTGATGAGTTATAGAATGCAATGATGTTTTACGGACAATTTTATCCCTTTTAGGCGGGGGATGTCATTCATGGTAATTATTTATAGTTCGATTAATTTGGGAAGCGGTAAAAAGTCCGAAACACAGCAACATGTTTGTTTTCAAGTTCAAGACCACGTACATCGCGCATGCTCAGAATGACGACTAATGCTAAAGCCGGGGGGGGGGGGCACTTAAGTGAATAGAGGTAGTATACATGTGCCGCGCGACCGGGTATGTTTTTTCGACCTCTCGTCTTGTACGACGGTTTATACATTCGCATAATACCTTGTACGACGGGGTATACTTTTTGCCATTCTCAACTTGTACAACAGGTACGGGTTTTCGAGGTCCCGCGGCACACCCCTATCCGTGTTAGGGCCAAATGCCCCCCCCCCCCCCGGGATGCTAAGGCAATGCAAATGAGGCGGCGGTAAATCGCGCGACACAATATTTTTTCCAAAATGGCGATCATGGTATCTTGACTTTTCGGAACTGATGTATCGATGGCATTTCTTGAAGAATAGCGTCGAGTTGGTATAAGTATTTTAGACCGTGAAGATTGTTTGTTGTACAGGCTCTTGATATATATTATTTTTTGGATGCGTAATGGAGCACCCAAAACCGTTAAGACCAAAACGTGTGCTTTAATGAAGCGCGAAAACCGTCGTATCGTAACGGTATAAATTCATGTTACCGTTACGACCGGAGCTACACGATGCCGTACTTTCACTATTGCGCCACACTGGAATTAGCGACAGCCTGTCTAATTGAGTGTATTTGAGAAAGTACTGGCATTGACAGAAGATCTGATGGTACTTATGCAATCTATAAATCCCAGTTGATTGAGAAGCAGGTGATCTATTTACATGTATTTTATCCAGCAGTATGAGCAGACGAGTCGTTGGCTAAGTTCGGTTACGGAGACACATTTGTGGAAGTACAACAAGGCAAATGGCTGATCATACTTAACTACACTGAATGGGATTACTTATGCCTGACTGATAGGTCTAGTATGGAAGCGTAGTTTGATCACTATCCAATAAAGCAAAACGTATCCTTAGGGATCACATGGATGGACTCATTTTATTCGTATTGTTTCAGATGTTTGTATCGATGCACACACCGCGGCCATTCTGTCATCGAAGGCACTAAGAGAATATCAACGGCTGTATTGGTTACCGGGAGCAAAACGGGAGTACGACTATAATTGTACTGTCAAGATAAACATGGAATTCACCTGGCTGCGCAACTGCGGAATCAGTCCAGATGGCTTCATCCTGTCTGATGCGTCCAATGAGTGTCACGGGGGAAATCTTGTCAAACGTCCCGCAATTAGAACTTTAACATAGCTTATCATTGCATGATCAACTCGTCGGAATTACTTGAAGCGTGTAATTGTTCGTGTTATGCGAGCTAAGCTGCTGTGATAGCTTTTCAAATGCAGTGAAAAGAGTGGCGTTGCAAACTGCTTATGTACGATGGCGTTTCAAACAAGTCAGACGCTTTGAGTATACGCGATTTTTTTAAGTTATGTAGACAGAAAATATTTACGATCTTTGCTCAATAACCATTGCGGAAGCAATCAATTGGTGTCCCTCGAGATCAATGTCCCCGAGAGTCTACCTTTTGTGGGTTTTATTATGTACTGACTGGAACTGCCCGTTATTGTCTATTAGACGTACACTGCACAACGAATACAAGTGGTCTTTGTGCAGTACCAGTACAGCACCTGCATCATATAAAGGTACGTTTATGCGGCACTATGGTCTAGAAATATTAACGATCGAGACGAACAGCGTTTCCTACCTTCCCGATGAAGCTCATTTCTTCAATCCTAAAAACCAATAGGATAGCAGACAGCTAAACTTAGTTATTTCGCACCGAGAGGTCTAAAAGTATGCATGGCCATATTTTGGAAGAAAACTTGGTAGGGGTTAAGGTCGCCATGTCTGCAGTTTGATTTGGCAGTTTTCCAATAAACCGCTGCATACAGCTATCACGTTCAGTTTATGTTTAGGTTAAGGGCTTTGTTGCCACTTCCGAAATGGACGCAACGAGCCTAACCTATTGATGTACAGGATTCTATAGCGGACTAGCGAACAAACTGGGTAACGACTACATTGATAAATCACTGCATAGATGTCCAGTTCCGGTTGCATCTTCTCATGCTCCACTATCAGTCGCAGTTGACAGCGACCGTCATTGTGCCCAGGTGCATTAGTAGACAAAGAGACATTGGTTATAAATCATAAACGCTGTCTTATGGTTTAAGGCTGATGAAAAGAAACCTTGCTTCTTCCAAAGATATGTCAGTGGGCATTGCTATGAAGAGGAAGTCAACTTCATTCTTTACGAGTAACTTGGTCAATTTGTCAAGCCGCATGATATAAATTCTGTAAAAGATCGACCAGTGATTTATTGACAAATTAAAGCGCACGAACCACTGTTTTGTTGTCACTTAAACCGTCATTAGCATTGAAGCATTGTATTTCTTCTTGGTTTCTGAGATAATTTATCTGACAATGTTTGATTTATTAATGCCTTATTAACACAGAAATGTAGGGACCAAGTAACTGTAAATGTTGCCAGCGCTTACCATTTAGTCGATGTACGTAGCACCTAATATAAATCAAACTAGCAAATACCATCACTCCATTACACTGCTGACCGTGGCTAATATATGGGTTTATTGAGGGTGCTGCTCGACAAAAGGTTACTAGTTATAACTTTAAACGGACACAAACATTAACATCGTCGTTTTTGTGTGCAGCAACCTTTGCAATTAATCAGTGTCTATTTTATGCTATCGGTCAATTGGCAATTTGGTCAAGTGTAACGTTACCCATTAGGTTCGGTTATTAGCATTTGGAAAGCATTGCAATTGATGTTTGGCTATAACTCCGTACAATTTTACACCGAAGTCAATGCCAGCATGTAACTATACAGATAATCGAACGTCAGAATATGTTGCCTTGGTTATCGAATGGAGAGGTGGTACATATGAATCAAAGGAGCGGCAGGATAAATGTACGATCGATCATTCATATTTCAGATTCTTCTATTTGGAAGACTAAATTCTTCCTTTGTTTGACAGTTGTTTCATAAATAGAATCGGATGGAACGCATTTTGTGTAATTACCTTATGGCAGAGACTTGTGGATGCTGCTGACTTTTGTTATGATTGCTTCAATAACGTTGTCTTGAATGTTATGATTGCGTGCTCACTTTGTTCGGGTTACGACATCTTTATTGAACATGGTTAATCCATTAATGGATCAAAAATAGCAATCTGCTTTTATAATTTGCGATGATAATCAGTCGGACTTGCATGCCAGTATAGCTTAGGCATTCCATTGCAATTACAATTTGATTTACTGTTCTACCACGAAAAATCATTCTCTCAGTTTCCATTTACCTGGCCTCTAAGTACACGTTGGAACGTAGGATAGTAATGTTGGCTTTTGTATAACAAATTAAAATTATCAATATTGTTGTCAAACATATTGTTGTCACACCGTGCATTATCATTGATCTAATTTTATTTTTAGCCGTCATGGAAGAAATGTTGGTTATAATGTTATTAAATAAACATACAATACTTGCAGTGGTCTAATCACCCGTCTCACGGATCTCTGTTTAATGTTGGAGGCTAGCAAGTTACCTTGCAAAAATTCAGATTAATCGAACCATTCAGAGATAAAAAAAAGACATCCGGCAATGCAGATACAATTCCGGACCAACTTAGCTACGCGTCATAATCTCTTTGTAATCTATGTCTACGCCTGGAGAGCCTAAGCATCCGTTGACCTCGCCTTATACCCCATTTCGTGTTCACTCACGTTCTTACGCTGTAGGCGTATTAGAACAGATAGCTCTATAAACCATGGTCGCAAGGTTTACTCAGTATGTTAATCACCGCTTCCTTACCCTTAAAGATAGTCCCGTGCGCGCAGTCAATAAATAAGGTAGGTGGTGTAGTAATTCTATTGGGGGCGTGGTGGGTGACGTGTGAATTTCTTTGGGCCGATTAAATATTTTTTGGGGAAAAGTTCAACCGATCACAATGCGTTATATAGGAGTGGATTTGACTTTGTACCGCAATGGCAGAAAATGTCCATACACTTACCAGACATTACTATTCCATCTCGAAGAAAGTTTAAAATGCATTTCTCTCAATAGTGTATTTGCTTACTCAGCACTTACTTCGACTAAGATGCTCCCTTGGCAAGGTCATTGAAGCCATGTGGTGATATTAACCCTGCAGAGTTATACAACTAAGCTTATTGCACACTAAAGATCAACACGACATCCGGAAGCAGGTAGCATCCATGTCCGGAGTATATTTTCTTTTGGGTGGTGATTATTTTTTGCAATAACACTAAGTTAATTTGGCCAATGACAACGGCATGGGATTCAAATGTTTACGGCAAGCTAAAAACATTGTGAATGGGCTAATTGATCAATGTGAAGCTAATGTGGTGAAATAATTCCAATCAACGTTGTTGCAGCATGTTATTGCACAAACACAAATATACACACATTCACACACACACACACATATATACACACACACACACACACACATATATATATATATATATATATATATATATATATATATATATATATATATATATATATATATATATATATATATATATATATATATATATATATATATTTTATATATGATATTATATATTTTTTGCATATATATGTATATATATGTATCTTTATATATGGATATATTTGTATGTATATAATTTATATATGATACCTAGATATATTTATATAGCATAATATTTGCATAGACATATGTGTATATATATATATATATATATGCTATATATATGTCTTTGGCGTGATGGTATGATCATGTCCGTGACGCACCTGGAATAACTTTTAGATACCTTGTAATCACTGCCATGTAAGGCTTCTTTATGTGAATTCCGTTGACAATAAATATGCATCTATGTGCTTATGTGTATGATGTTATTTATATATATAATATATTATATATATATATATTTATATATGGATTATATTATAATATATGTATATAAGAACTTATATCTATATTCATATATATCTATATATATATTATATATATCTTAATCAGGCAACACAAACTTATCGGATTCACTCAGACCATAAAATGTTATGCCAAGCGATTATAACTTCATGTCACTCTAATGAAAATGGCGTACCTGTCAATCTTACGGTTTTTTTACTACGAGGCTGCTACGCCAAATAACCGCTTTTCCATAAATATGAACAATTCCTTCTATCATCTGCAGGCCACCATAATAAAAGCACATAATTGAATACAATCATCAAAAAAAGCCCTATACCAAGCACGGGTAGAATGTCGACTTAGCGTTTTATGGATGTAATTGATTTCAAAGCCAGACAAAGCTACCCATTGGTATTTATAATCAATGAAATGGCCATTCAAAATGTCCAGTTCTATGTCCAATGGCAATCAGCAAACCAAGAACTTTTTATCTCATATAGTATCACCATTACATGCAGCAACACTAAAAATACGCTTTGATTGAAGTTACGAGCAATAAAAACACAGTCCCTAACGTTATCTATTGAGGGGGGAATACTCTCGATATCATTTGGATCGATGCTTATCTGTAATGGCACAGATAATCGCGAACCATCAACTGGTTTGCAAATCATCATGGGTAAGTGACGCTAGGCTTTGATTTCTTTGGCCAACATATTAGTATCAGTAAATTAACCACCACACAAATTGAAAAGAAAAGTCGAGATTTGCTTCATGTTCGTAGATGAACGCAGGACGTTTGCCACTGTGGTCATTTTCTTGTCCATCTATGCTATAGATCTGGGTCGCGGATTGCCCTGATTGCTCTGCGAGAAACGTCAATCCACTTAACTGTCTGCAAAAATCATTCATATTTAATATTTAGACTTGTGTTAAGTGAATTTGCTGTAAGACTAGTAACCACCAAACAAAGAACTACACGCTGATACATGCGTCGTTATGAACATTCAGACGGCACGCGATTGATGCTGGTATAGTGCTGGTCTAATTGACTTATATAATTTACAATGTGCGACCAAAATGTTTTAAAGACTACTGTTTTCATAGCACCCATTATTTGTATAGCATTCATACCTTGCAGCTGAATATCTCGCTCGATTGCTGTGAGCGCAGTGATAAAATTCCGTTTTGGAGTATCGTCACGTTAATCTTTATATCAATAAAGTATTAAGCATTTATTGAACGTGTCTTTATAACATACATCTTCATTTATGTGACTAACACTACGGGTGATATTCGCTTAATGACGTCTTAATATTGAGCGAGAAACGTCAACGCATATATCTTGTTTACGCCGTATATTCCTCCCTTTATATGAATTGATATTGACCCAATAAAGGTACTTCTGGCAGCAGGTATAAGCTCGCTGTGGTCATCTCAAATAATATAATTTTACCTATGGTGGTTCTTAGCCTCTACAGAGAGCCTGTTATATATGTCTTATTACGTACCATAAATCGGGATGGAAGGAACATACACCGTTACATATTTGGCTGTACTCCGCATCGGCAAGCTTTGGCGTACACCACACACCAATGGTTATTTATGATTAGTTAAAAGGTAGCAAATCACACTGAATCACAATACATTATGACCTCATGTTCGGCGCCGTTGTTGATGTGTTTCTTGGATATTCAAGCTTAAGATATAGCCTGTTTTACGCCTTTGTTGTATATTTGCTCACACAAAAGTGTTCGAAATGGGCAAATAACAGAAGTTGACGACTTCTCTCTTCAATTAATATTACCTCTGATGCACTGAAACATTTATCGTGCTACTGCAGACACCCTTTCATAGATGCTAGAAGACAGACACATTCATCGATATGAATATGCCTTCCAATACATCTCTACTTATAAGAGCATTTGACAAACTGATGTTATCTTTGAAAAGGTTTCCCGCTATAGGAACGATGCCAAAGGTATGGGGCGCTATTTTCCTGTATCAATCTTAATTCTTTCTCAACTATGCCAGGTAAACTGCGCATCATTCTTCCAGCTCTACCACATTAACTTTAATAACATTAATCTCATGGTTACATGCTGCTTCAGTAATCAGTGCCGCCATGGCGTTGCGATGTTTTAAACGCTGCATGTAGTTTCATTATCAATCCGACGAAACAGACCCCCCCAACCCCATTGATCTTCCCTAAGTATGTAAATATACTCATTATTCCATACGACAGCATCGACATGGAGCCTTTGGGGCGATATGTTATCGAGTTACGTTAATGCTTTTAGCACTAATATGGGACAAGATTATGCATTGGTTCAGTAAATTAAAAACCTTTGATGGTGTTCAAATAAGATGATGTTTCTGCTTGAAATGACGGTATTATTTAAAATAATGGCTCCATCTTTAACTGGCGGACGGCTGGTCAATGCAAAACGTGCCAGTAATAGTAAAGGCATCTACAACCGCGCACATTAATCTACCTCGACGGACAGCCGAGAAGTAAAATAGTAACTTATATCAATTGATCGATTACAAACTGCTAAAAAATGCATCGTCAAATAAGCATTCAATATCATAGCACCTACGCTATCAATTAAAGTAGATCGGCATTATAATATCTTTGTTTGTCGGATTTAGCTGAAATGCAGTTAATGACAGATTAATAGCGTGCCATCTTCTTTGCGATTTACTTTTCCTTAGATTTCTTACTCACTGGTCAATACCACTGAATGTGTATACTATCGCCACTATACTAGCATGGTACTTAAATAGCATTCTCTCCACTGCATTGTCTCTTGCTAGTCAGTATATATACACTGACAGTCCGGCTATTTATTTTGCAGGCTTATATGTGAAGGTATAGGATAACTAACGATTTGAAGGGAAATTGTTGAATAACAGGTAATATTCAGAATATTGTTTTTAAAAAAAGCTATTACTTAGGCATACCATGGATTTTATTGATAGCCACAATGATTAAGATGCTTTCTGACAAGGCCATTGAAGCCATGTCAGGGCATTTTCTCTTTCCGACACCGAAGCTTATCCGCCACAACAAACACACATTATCTAGCCCGTCAGGCAACTAGACAAGGGTATTAAGTGCATAAAAGCTGCTTGAACCATGACCGTCATCTTAATTACAACAGTTTTCAAACAAGTAAGCCAGGTTAGATAGCAATATCCGTAAGTCAAATAGAAATAGACACTGTAACTGCAATTACCTCTGGTACAAGGTTAATCTAATGTTCTGCGATGATATAGCTAAGAATTTACTTACGTTTGTCACCATGCGTTTGATGGTTACCTGTTCCGGTATTCAAGATGATGTGTCTATATATATATATATATATATATATATATAGATATATATATATATATATATATATATATATATATATAGAGATATATCTATATATATAGATAGAGATAGAGATAGATATAGAGATATAGAGATATAGATCTATAGAGATAGAGAGATAATATAGTAAGAGATATATATATATATATTATATCTAGAGATCTCTATATCTATAAGAAAATGCTCGTATATATCTATATATATAGAGAATATATATATCTATATAAGTTATGTATATATATACTATATCTCTATCTATATACATACGTATCTATATGAATCTCTATACATATGTATATATATATACATATATAAGTTTATATATCTCTATATATCTAAATATGTATATATCTATATACTGATATATATATATATATATATATATATATATATATATATCTATATATACATACATACACATATTCACATGCTTTTGATGTTTATATATATATATACATATATATATATATATATATATATATATATATATATATATATATATATATATATATATATATATATATATATATAAATGTATATATATATGCATATATGTTTCAATTTGATTAGCAATGCATTAGTTACATTAACATATATCTTTTAAAAGTTTGCAATTAAATAAAACGGATAATTAAATTTGTGGTTTATTTACTTAATTTTGACGCGATCGAAACCACAAATGACGTCATCAAACATGAAACTTTACAATTAAACAATCATGTAACTTACAACCTTCAAAAAAGTGTTGTGTGTCATGGAGCGGTTAATTTTCATCAACTTTGATGCAATCGCAACCAGAAATGACGTCATCAACATCAATGAAACTGATCAGGTCACTGACAACCTTCGATAAAAGGTTTGTTGCCATGGAACCATTATTAGCTGTTGTATAATTAATCGAATGTTTTGGAATAATTTTATAAAAAAAATACCTCGATTTTTCGACCTTAATGTCTTGGGAAAACTATTGATTTTTTTCAACTCAATATATTCACAAAAAAACTGGATATTGAATTGAGCTTTATAAAGATTGAACAATAATTATAGTTATGAGCCATTTTAGATTAACGATGACCTTAACCTTATTATGAGGTCAACGTCTGGGTTCTTTACAACATTGCTGCCGAACTTTTTCAAAAACGCAAATTGCGACCTCGATCGCCTCCCCCATAAAAAGTTTACAAGCAAACAAACCCACACACAAGATTAGCAAAAGCATCCGCCACGTTAACTAACTTACAAACCGGACTGATTGTCATAACTTTGCGAATGTGAATTCGCCAAGTGAACAAGCCTGCAAGCAAGCCAACAAGCGCGACTAACGATGGTAACTTGGCCAAAGCATTCGCCATGTAAACAAGAATTCAATTTGCCAATCGATGAATTTGGCAGTGAGGTAAAACCAAATTACGATACAATCATCACATTCATTACAATGTTTACCACCGCTATGATGACAAAATCTTCCCTGAGAACTGGCCGAATTATAGCGCGGCCCTGGATGACTCGCTATGATGACAATAAATACTGATTTCACATCGGCTGGAACAATAATGCATTACGTACCAAAAGTGACGCCATCAACAGACATGAAATTTTATGGTTCTGTTTGCGCTGTTTATGACAACTGACCCAATTTTTATGGCCATTGAATCAATATTTAGAATATTATTAGCAATTAAAGTCTTAACGTAAATTGTCTAGGTTAACAAAAAAATCATCTCAACGCGCTTTGAAAACGACGAACATTTTGATAGAATATGTCATTTTAAATGTTAAGCAGTGGTTTCAGTTTTCAATAAATGTTAAGTTTTCCAGATCAGATGATCATTAGTCTTTCAGTAACGATTTGAATTAATTTTACCGATTTGTATAACAAGAAATACTCGACCTGCTATAATTTATTCAACAATGAATTATATTTTACATATTTTTTAATTTTTGCAACTAAAAGACCGCCCTTGGAAGCACCAACAAGTTAAATTCATAAAAAGTGAAGCCTTTGATTTTAATGGGACTTAGTGGAAAGCAAGCATTAACGATCGTAGTTTACTTGACTAGTATGGAGTCAAGTACACCTCATTTAGTGTGATAAATATGGTCGCCTCCAGAGGAACACATTTTCAAGCCTGACCGAAAATGCATGGTACATCTTCCAACACCACACAAACATCGAGAACTTGTTGGTTTGATCTTGCTCGTCTTGAATTACAAATCCTATAGCCTGAGCAAAACTGCTGACTCACACCAGGTTTGTCTACAAATATGCTGTCCTCTTGGGTCTAATGCTGGCAAACATTATTGAGCATGCAATAAACTTATGAACATCAGTTTAACTCGCAACTGTATTCATATTCATATTTCTAAATAAAACATTGTTATCTTCTGATGGCATGCTGATATTTCCAGATATTTTTGGTAGAAGTCATTTATAATAGAACAGCGAGAATAAGGACCACATGCTCACATCGAACGTGTTGGCACATCGCATATGAGAACATCCGAGTACCACACAATAATATGTGTTTAAGACTGAATGGATACAACAAGAACGACAGTACTAGTGGTGAGCAACCGTCTTTCACGGCTTCAATGCAATGCAAAGCAAATGCACTCATGCTTAAATGTGAAAACTGCAGATGTATTGAATAGTGTCGGTTCATGTTGTAGACGGCTTACTGGAACAATGCAGTGTTACTTGTGCCAAAAAAAGTGAAGAATATTGCATCGAACCACATTGTCAAGCACATAACAATGTAATATATGAAGTTAGGTTGGACTTGAAATCAAATTATCCATCGTTCTAATTGCAAAATATATGTATCATTAAGGTATTATTGGTGAATTATCTACCGTTTATACCATCTTTTCTGCATTGCATACGGAACTTAACATAGCTGCGTCAACAGCCATTCAATAAGTTCAGTCGCCCCATAAAACACGGTGTTGCGGTCCGATCCAAAGAAATAGATAGCCTCAATGATAAATCAAACGCCTTCTTGATATTTCTACTTGGTTGCCTTGGACAGCAGTTTGTTTTTATGCGTTACGTCTGATACACTAGCAGCCTTGCAATGGATATATGCAACTAAGCGCGTGATTGGATCACATGGCTTTGAATCACATGAGTGTTCGGACATGGAAGATGGCTAAAAACGATCAAAAACCCAAAAACAAGAGACGAACTCCGACAATGTAAACAACGGGGAACTCCGTGCGTCTCTGAGAACGGCCCTCCCCCCCCCCCCACTTTATCTGACGTCACACGCATGGTTGACCTAGATAATGGCTGCCGAAGCGATTTGCCGGGCGCGCTAATTTGAACTGACATTTTATCAAATTTTGGCCTAAACTGATCAGATGTGACGGTTATTGGACCGGTTTGAGTTTATTGATCACATTATGAATTGATTTCAGCGAATTACCTATAATCGTACGAGAGGAAATTCGATATATTTGCCTATTTGTATATATATCCCAACAGAAACATTCGTGTCATGTCATTTACAAACACCATACGTACAATACAGGCACAGTAATAGTTGTTCTTATTCGCAGAGAATAATGTCGAGTCAATTAATAATCCTCTAGTGCTAAAGCACATACAATGCCGTATATATCAACTGTAAGACACGGTTAAGCAGAACGCCACGAATATTCAAATGTGGCCTGGCCGTCTGCTCTCTCATCATTCTTATTTTCGTGTTTATACATAAAAAATAAGGCCATCATGTGGCAATGATAACCTTGTTGTCACTAGCGGTCTTAACATTATATAGGCCAGTGTTCATATTTCTGCTAAATTTGTCAATTGATTGCTCGATTTGTGAATTACCTACTGCCCGTTTTCCAAGACGGATGCTGGCTTAGAGGCATTTGAAACCCTATTTCATTACTGAGTTTATGTCTCAGAAGATGCTTTACACTGACAATTCTGCAGAGTAGGCTTTGATTTAATAACAGCTGTTTCCATGGCTATGCAACTAAAACAATTTTACACTTTTAATGCGAGCATTGCGACAAAGCTCATTACATCCTAGTGCAAAAATACATTTCGTCGCTTCTGTGTTATTCATCACAGTTTAGCTGGGATTTGAGTTCTAATCTTCGGCTTGAGATAAGCACTATCAGCACATTTTACATAATTACGGCTACAACTCTATTTTAACCGACCTTGTAGTTAATGAGATGTCGAGTCTCGGGGATCATCGAAATGGGACCTTGCTGTATATATAAATAAATCTAAGATCCAATGTGTATTTAGCGTTCGAATTCATAATCGAGCATTTTCGCGGATCTTCATTTGTCTAAACGGCAGATTTTACCAAAAATGGGGGGGGGTGATTACCTCCTCTCAACTTTAAGGCGTGCTAAGATTAACTAGCTAATGTCTTTGAAGTCGTTACACGGATATTGCAGGAAATAATTTAAACATGGTCATTAAAAGTACTTCATCGAATGTAACACATAACAACTTCACACGAAAGGTACCAAGAGTAATCATTGACTTAGTATTGCAAGCTATACTGCCGGTGAGACATTGGTATAACTTCCCATAGGGTGAAAGCTGTGTGGCCCAGCGAGCAATAGGTGAAGAGAGAATATTTCACACGAATATAACGAAGGTCATATTTACCAAACGATTGTTACCTCTATTAAATTTGAGCGTATCCATTCCGTAATGTTATGGCTAAGATGGTCTGTAGAAAATTGCATTAGCCCGTACGATTGGAGGGAGGTCACACAACCGCGTTGAAATATCGAACGATAACAAACTAATGCAAAAGCGACCATTCGAAAATGGGAGACATTTACTGAATTTGATCAATAACTAAATAAAGGCATTGAATAGAAATGAAAATCAGTAGCAATAAAATATATTGCCGACCAATTAAATCCCAGCGACATTGGTAAGCATGATGCTTGTTAAGCTCTTAATATGTGCTGTATGAAAATATCTAACAGTTGTAGATGATAAAGGAAAGAGCTCTTTATCAAAGGAGATTTGTTTTATAATTTGGAAGTACTGCTCTCATGTACTAGTCATAGAACGATCTTCTATATATATGATGACTTATACTCACTCAATAAGGCAATCAATTCATCCAAGCTGGCGAACGCGTATATATTTGCACTGACATGCTACCCATCCAAACAATTACTCGTTCACATACACGATCATACCAATATGCACATATCCACAAACACAAACACACTTTATTACTTACCCACGTCTTAGTTCACTTTCTACAACATGCATTAGCTTTAAGGGTGCGTCAAACGATCCGACTCTAATTCATTCACAACTTAATTGCGGAATGAGGAACAATGCATAAACTTACGATGCAAATAAAACCGTATCACAAAACATCACTATAGATTACCATACTTATAGCAACCGAAAAGTTAAAATGCAATGAGATGCCGCCAAATGAAAAGCTCGACCGAAAAATACCGCATATTTTGCTTGATTTGCCACTGCCACCTTCAGTGGTTTACATATCCCTGCGCAGTTGCTTGTTAAAACATAGACAAAATACGTTTCTGAAACCGTAAGTTGCTTCTCTTATTGCTTTGATTATATTTGAATTACGGTGAACATAAACCGGCCGCAACGCTTCGCCTGACGTCTAACAAGTAGAAAAAAAGGTTGGGGGAAACAAATGGTGCAATTAAGTCACTGAAATAGTCATTTCTCTCCAATTATGTCAAAGTTGTATTATTTGTGAAGAATTGCTTTTGCGGTTATTCAGCGATATATATACACATCAGCATCAGCTAAATATGGATTACCTGTAATGCACTGTTGCGGAACAATACAGGTTTCCAGAGGATGATGAATCTATTCTACCAGCATGTCACCTGTTTATATCAGAGGTATATATATATATATATATATATATATATATATATATATATATATATATATATATATATATATATATATATATATATATATATATATATATATATATATATATATATATATATATATATATATATACATAAATGTATATATATATGCATATATGTTTCAATTTGAATAGCAATGCATTAGTTACATTAACATATATCTTTTAAAAGTTTGCAATTAAATAAAACGGATAATTAAATTTGTGGTTTATTTACTTAATTTTGACGCGATCGAAGCCACAAATGACGTCATCAAACATGAAACTTTACCATATAAACAATCATGTAACTTACAACCTTCAAAAAAATGTTGGTGTCATGGAGCGGTTAATTTTCATCAACTTTGATGCAATCGCAACCAGAAATGACGTCATCAACATCAATGAAACTGATCAGGTCACTGACAACCTTCGATAAAAGGTTTGTTGCCATGGAACCATTATTAGCTGTTGTATAATTAATCGAATGTTTTGGAATAATTTTATAAAAATACCTCGATTTTTCGACCTTAATGTCTTGGGAAAACTATTGATTTTTTTCAACTCAATATATTCACAAAAAAACTGGATATTGAATTGAGCTTTATAAAGATTGAACAATAATTATAGTTATGAGCCATTTTAGATTAACGATGACCTTAACCTTATTATGAGGTCAACGTCTGGGTTCTTTACAACATTGCTGCCGAACTTTTTCAAAGCAAATTGCGACCTCGATCGCCTCCCAATAAAAAGTTTACAAGCAAACAAACCCACACACAAGATTAGCAAAAGCATCCGCCACGTTAACTAACTTACAAACCGGACTGATTGTCATAACTTTGCGAATGTGAATTCGCCAAGTGAACAAGCCTGCAAGCAAGCCAACAAGCGCGACTAACGATGGTAACTTGGCCAAAGCATTCGCCATGTAAACAAGAATTCAATTTGCCAATCGATGAATTTGGCAGTGAGGTAAAACCAAATTACGATACAATCATCACATTCATTACAATGTTTACCACCGCTATGATGACAAAATCTTCCCTGAGAACTGGCCGAATTATAGCGCGGCCCTGGATGACTCGCTATGATGACAATAAATACTGATTTCACATCGGCTGGAACAATAATGCATTACGTACCAAAAGTGACGCCATCAACAGACATGAAATTTATGGTTCTGTTTGCGCTGTTTATGACAACTGACCCAATTTTTATGGCCATTGAATCAATATTTAGAATATTATTAGCAATTAAAGTCTTAACGTAAATTGTCTAGGTTAACAAAAAAATCATCTCAACGCGCTTTGAAAACGACGAACATTTTGATAGAATATGTCATTTTAAATGTTAAGCAGTGGTTTCAGTTTTCAATAAATGTTAAGTTTTCCAGATCAGATGATCATTAGTCTTTCAGTAACGATTTGAATTAATTTTACCGATTTGTATAACAAGAAATACTCGACCTGCTATAATTTATTCAACAATGAATTATATTTTACATATTTTTAATTTTTGCAACTAAAAGACCGCCCTTGGAAGCACCAACAAGTTAAATTCATAAAAAGTGAAGCCTTTGATTTTAATGGGACTTAGTGGAAAGCAAGCATTAACGATCGTAGTTTACTTGACTAGTATGGAGTCAAGTACACCTCATTTAGTGTGATAAATATGGTCGCCTCCAGAGGAACACATTTTCAAGCCTGACCGAAAATGCATGGTACATCTTCCAACACCACACAAACATCGAGAACTTGTTGGTTTGATCTTGCTCGTCTTGAATTACAAATCCTATAGCCTGAGCAAAACTGCTGACTCACACCAGGTTTGTCTACAAATATGCTGTCCTCTTGGGTCTATTGCTGGCAAACATTATTGAGCATGCAATAAACTTATGAACATCAGTTTAACTCGCAACTGTATTCATATTCATATTTCTAAATAAAACCTTGTTATCTTCTGATGGCATGCTGATATTTCCAGATATTTTTGGTAGAAGTCATTTATAATAGAACAGCGAGAATAAGGACCACATGCTCACATCGAACGTGTTGGCACATCGCATATGAGAACATCCGAGTACCACACAATAATATGTGTTTAAGACTGAATGGATACAACAAGAACGACAGTACTAGTGGTGAGCAACCGTCTTTCACGGCTTCAATGCAATGCAAAGCAAATGCACTCATGCTTAAATGTGAAAACTGCAGATGTATTGAATAGTGTCGGTTCATGTTGTAGACGGCTTACTGGAACAATGCAGTGTTACTTGTGCCAAATAAAGTGAAGAATATTGCATCGAACCACATTGTCAAGCACATAACAATGTAATATATGAAGTTAGGTTGGACTTGAAATCAAATTATCCATCGTTCTAATTGCAAAATATATGTATCATTAAGGTATTATTGGTGAATTATCTACCGTTTATACCATCTTTTCTGCATTGCATACGGAACTTAACATAGCTGCGTCAACAGCCATTCAATAAGTTCAGTCGCCCCATAAAACACGGTGTTGCGGTCCGATCCAAAGAAATAGATAGCCTCAATGATAAATCAAACGCCTTCTTGATATTTCTACTTGGTTGCCTTGGACAGCAGTTTGTTTTTATGCGTTACGTCTGATACACTAGCAGCCTTGCAATGGATATATGCAACTAAGCGCGTGATTGGATCACATGGCTTTGAATCACATGAGTGTTCGGAAATGGAAGATGGCTAAAAACGATCAAAAACCCAAAAACAAGAGACGAACTCCGACAATGTAAACAACGGGGAACTCCGTGCGTCTCTGAGAACGGCCCTCCCCCCCCTCCACTTTATCTGACGTCACACGCATGGTTGACCTAGATAATGGCTGCCGAAGCGATTTGCCGGGCGCGCTAATTTGAACTGACATTTTATCAAATTTTGGCCTAAACTGATCAGATGTGACGGTTATTGGACCGGTTTGAGTTTATTGATCACATTATGAATTGATTTCAGCGAATTACCTATAATCGTACGAGAGGAAATTCGATATATTTGCCTATTTGTATATATATCCCAACAGAAACATTCGTGTCATGTCATTTACAAACACCATACGTACAATACAGGCACAGTAATAGTTGTTCTTATTCGCAGAGAATAATGTCGAGTCAATTAATAATCCTCTAGTGCTAAAGCACATACAATGCCGTATATATCAACTGTAAGACACGGTTAAGCAGAACGCCACGAATATTCAAATGTGGCCTGGCCGTCTGCTCTCTCATCATTCTTATTTTCGTGTTTATACATAAAAAAATAAGGCCATCATGTGGCAATGATAACCTTGTTGTCACTAGCGGTCTTAACATTATATAGGCCAGTGTTCATATTTCTGCTAAATTTGTCAATTGATTGCTCGATTTGTGAATTACCTACTGCCCGTTTTCCAAGACGGATGCTGGCTTAGAGGCATTTGAAACCCTATTTCATTACTGAGTTTATGTCTCAGAAGATGCTTTACACTGACAATTCTGCAGAGTAGGCTTTGATTTAATAACAGCTGTTTCCATGGCTAGGCCACTAAAACAATTTTACACTTTTAATGCGAGCATTGCGACAAAGCTCATTACATCCTAGTGCAAAAATACATTTCGTCGCTTCTGTGTTATTCATCACAGTTTAACTGGGATTTGAGTTCTAATCTTCGGCTTGAGATAAGCACTATCAGCACATTTTACATAATTACGGCTACAACTCTATTTTAACCGACCTTGTAGTTAATGAGATGTCGAGTCTCGGGGATCATCGAAATGGGACCTTGCTGTATATATAAATAAATCTAAGATCCAATGTGTATTTAGCGTTCGAATTCATAATCGAGCATTTTCGCGGATCTTCATTTGTCTAAACGGCAGATTTTACCAAAAATGGGGGGGGTGATTACCTCCTCTCAACTTTAAGGCGTGCTAAGATTAACTAGCTAATGTCTTTGAAGTCGTTACACGGATATTGCAGGAAATAATTTAAACATGGTCATTAAAAGTACTTCATCGAATGTAACACATAACAACTTCACACGAAAGGTACCAAGAGTAATCATTGACTTAGTATTGCAAGCTATACTGCCGGTGAGACATTGGTATAACTTCCCATAGGGTGAAAGCTGTGTGGCCCAGCGAGCAATAGGTGAAGAGAGAATATTTCACACGAATATAACGAAGGTCATATTTACCAAACGATTGTTACCTCGATTAAATTTGAGCGTATCCATTCCGTAATGTTATGGCTAAGATGGTCTGTAGAAAATTGCATTAGCCCGTACGATTGGAGGGAGGTCACACAACAGCGTTGAAATATCAAACGATAACAAACCACTGCGAAAGCGACCATTCGAAAATGGGAGACATTTACTGAATTTGATCAATAACTAACTAATAGCATTGAATAGAAATGAAAATCAGTAGCAATAAAATATATTGCCGACCAATTAAATCCCAGCGACATTGGTAAGCATGATGCTTGTTAAGCTCTTAATATGTGCTGTATGAAAATATCTAACAGTTGTAGATGATAAAGGAAAGAGCTCTTTATCAAAGGAGATTTGTTTTATAATTTGGAAGTACTGCTCTCTATGTACTAGTCATAGAACGATCTTCTATATATATGATGACTTATACTCACTCAATAAGGCAACCTCAATTCATCCAAGCTGGTGAACGCGTATATATTTGCACTGACATGCTACCCATCTAAACAATTACTCGTTCACATACACGATCATACCAATATGCACATATCCACACACACAAACACACTTTATTATTTACCCACGTTTTAGTTCACTTTCTACAACATGCATTAGCTTTAAGGGTGCGTCAAACGATCCGACTCTAATTTATTCACAACTTAATTGCGGAATGAGGAACAATGCATAAACTTACGATGCAAATAAAACCGTATCACAAAACATCACTATAGATTACCATACTTATAGCAACCGAAAAGTTAAAATGCAATGAGATGCCGCCAAATGAAAAGCTCGACCGAAAAATACCCGCATATTTTGCTTGATTTGGAGAAGGATTGCCGTCAGTGCCACCTGTATTGTGTTATTTACATATCCCTGCGCAGTTGCTTGTTTTAACATAGAGAGCAAAATACGTTTCTGAGAAACCGTAAGTTGCTTCTTCCCTTATTGCTTTGATTATATTGAATTACGGTGAACATAAACCGGCCGCAACGCTTCGCCTGACGTTAAACAAGTAGAAAAAAACGTTGGGGGAAACAAATGGTGCAATTAAGTCACTGAATATAGTCATTTCGGTCCAATTATGTCAAAGTTGTATTATTTGTGAAGACGTTATTCAGCGATATATATACACATCAGATCAGCAAATATGTTACCTGTAATGCACTGTTGCAACAATACAGGTTTCCAGAGGATGATGAATCTCACTCACCAGTCATTTTCTCTCCAATTATGTCAAAGTTATATTATTTGTGAAGAATTGTTATTGCGGTTATTCAGCGATATATATACATATCATAATATCCGCTAAATAAGGATTATATATATATATATATATATATTGTGGAACATATACAGGTTCCAGAGGATATATATATCTATTCTACCAGCATGTAACCTGTTATATATATCAGAGGTATATTTATATATATTTTAGGCATATATTGCTACCCTTCGACACAATGGTACCTAATCTATTCTATTAATGGCGGGAATAAGAATGTTTTGAAATATTAATGTTCCGCCTATGAACGAAGCCGACTAGCAGCCCTGCTTAATTTGATACAGCACCCTGCAGTTGGCAAAGGTGGGAAGGGATTTAAGTTTTACCTTTGACGCGGGTGTGACAGTTCAATAGTCTAGGTATAATTTGCGTTAACTGCAGATGGATCCGGTTTTCTTTGCAGCAGCTGTCAAACTATGAAATACAGCATTATATCGCTTTCTCCAATTCCTCGGTTGTAATACACGGAAGTGTCTGTATCCGGCAATAATATACCAGGTTCCATCTCAATTGTGCGGTATAAGAAAACAATTGTGTCGACTACTTGAGATTGCTTTTATCAGTTTGTACTGTTGAATTGTCCACTCACTTCTGTCAAATGACACTGTAGGACAAAAGTGAAGTAGGGTATAGAAATGCATTTACGATTATCTGTTGATATGGAATAGACGAAAAAAGAGTCACTTCTGTGCATCTGGTCGAAGAGACGTTGACAAACATTTTACAGCTTTTCAAGATATAATGTTGTATTCCTCTAGATAAGTTTAAGCTTATGGCGGCGTTGATTCCATGATATCGTGTTAACAGCATGGTACTGTGTGCAAATGGCCGCTAAGCTAATGAAGCATTCAATAAATATGGCTAGTTTTATTGGTTACCTGCTGCTGTTTCATCAGAGTTAACGTTGTTTTGCAATCGTTATCCATCACTATGTTGCGATGGATTATCATCATGGTAAATCAGTGTTAATGTGCTGTTCAGATGCCAATAACCACTGCTACTGTGTCTTATATGTATCAAGTCGTTATACGCTAACGCATATGCTGATAGATCCGCATTGATATTAACTACTGCAAAAATGCCGGATGTTATTACTTTCAATCCCGTTAAGCGGCCATTATATTAAGAAGCGAGTCATCTTCATAGCGCTGTTTATTGAAATCGATTGGCTCGATGTATTTTTGTGTAACTTTCATGTAAGTAATGGATTGGTTTCGAATGGTCGACGATAACTAATCTAAGTATCAAAACCATCCTCGTGTTTCTCAGCCACCATTCGATTTTTGTTGTTTAAAATGATGTAAAACTCCACTGCTTTATTCAGTTATAGTTATATTATCGTATGATATCCTACACCTCGTTGGCGATCTTGTTAACACCAATCCAACGTTCGACCTCACTCGCTTTATGGCCGAGAATGTATTTTATGCAGCAAGCGTTAAAGCCAGGCTACACTTAAGTTTCTTTGAGCTTATGGGCTTAACCAGAAAGTGGATGTTGTTGATGGTGCACCGATATAAATCGAGTGCTATAAGTGTTGTTCACTGAATCAAGGGGGGGGGGGGGGGGGGATGTTGATAAATCTATGTGGTGTTCCTTGCTCCTTGAGGCTTATCAATTACGTGTATAAAAGCAATGCATGCTCTCTAAATCAAGGCCTGCACATTGTTGTTAGTTGGCATGAATTGCTTACAGCATTGTATTTTTGAATAGTTGTTGAATTGCCACATGATGTGAAGCTTAATTAGCAAAGATACTCACAACGGATATCTCGGTATGCGCTGTATATATAAATTTATGTATACATATATATATATATATATATATATATATATATATATATATATATATATATATATATATATATATATATATATCTATATATATATATATATATATATATATATACTATATATATATATATATATATATATATATATATATATATATATATATATGTATATACACATACATATATATACATATGAGATATATATATATATCTATACTCTATATATATATATATATATATATATATATATATAGAATTGTATGTATATATATATATATATATACTTATATATGCGGACATAAATATATATATATATATATATCTAAATGTACATTGTATATATATATATAGATAGGATATATATATATATATATATATATATATATATATATCTATATATATCTATATATATATCTCTATCTATATCTATAGATATATATATATATATATATATCTCTATCTATCTCTCTATCTCTCTCTATCTCTCTCTCTCTCTCTCTCTCTCTATATATATATATCTCTATATATATATATATATATATATATATTGAGTTCATCTGGCGCATCTATCAGCTACCTGGTGCGGGTATGTTTAACACACAGTCATAATGTAATTTAAGCTACTAGTAATTCTCGCATATGATTATATTTGTCTTATTCATAAGCATACGACATAAGTTCGGGAGAAAGTAATGGAGAAGATTGAGGTTTATTCTTGCCTACTACCGCATTTCAATTGCTACAATAAGCTCCACACACGCTTTATTATTCAGACTATGCTAAGGTGCTATGCTTAAGTAAAATTAATTGAACATTTATTGGCCAAAACGCAGGGTAAAGCATCACCGTTGGTCGTGAGGGACCTGATTTGCACTCGATTGGCTTTGGTTAATAGTGGAACTGATTTCGTGCTCTCGTACTAACAGCAATAGTGCGTATATATCGACAGAAACCTAATGCAATCCTTAATACACATATGTAGTATTAAATAGGATGATTTCGTCTCGTTATCTATCTGCCGCCTCAGATTTGCTTCGTAGCATACTTAGCCGTTGCTGTATTCGGGAGCTCATCTGGTACCGCACGATTAAGCTAAATTGCATGCATTAGTTGAAGCTTCTGTAAGCGCATCATGATTTGCGCTCTCGTAAGTAACGTCGGTGTGCACTATATTTAATTTATATTCACCTGGTCATACAAGAAGTTGACACCACACATATGTTTCAAAGGCCAAATAACATTGGCGTCTCTGACGTAATTAAAGGATCCTTAGATATCTTAACAATCATATAGATATATCACACATTTAACAACATTCATATATGTCGATTGGCGGTCGCCTAAATGTTTTATTTAGTGCCTATTTCACAATTACATATAACAAAACTTTCCTAGATGAGTATTATCTATTTCTAAAATTTTCCAAATAATTATACTAACAACCACCATCCTTGGTACCCAAATATTAGTTTTTGTTTTTTCATATGTCATGCGGATATTATTTAAGATAAACCACAATGATGTAAACCACTGGGACATAATACGATGCTTTAACTTTCAATATTGCGACTGTGCCTGCAGCCTACTTGCAAATTGCGTGACAATCATATTAACTTGATGCAAAAATTTGATCGTAAGATGAGTAGGATCGCGTCGAAGTTCTGTGTAACAGCCTTGCAAAAAAAGGGCGATGAGGTGTTACACAGGTACGGAACCATTCCTTGCACGTCGCCGTCGCGTTCAAAGCAAAACAATGCTCTTAGTGCAGTTCAGTTAACATATCTAATGATACAAGATGAGAATCATCTGTTTGGAAAACGTGTTAGCGACAATCACTCTTCAGCACCCACTACCACACGGCCCTTAACTAACATGACATAACTGGGGAGGACATTCAATCAAGTTTGCAGCTAAAAGCGGTTATTTAATGTTCCTTTATAGAACAGTGCCTCCTGTTTCACAATAGCATATCAAGATGAAAATATCAAATGCTAAACCAACGCATTGATGTCCAGCTATTACTAAACAATGGTGCTACAGAGTTGTAGCTACTAAGCTTAATATTCTGTGATATTTGCTTCCAGTACAAGGTAATACAAAGATTCAGCACAAAGCGTTAACACGCCGATCAGTTATCTTATTGCAGCAAAAATCAACCGCACTTTTTATACTAATGTTACGAAAGATTTACAGACAGATTTGCCAAATGATAGCGGTGTCTTTTTACCCTCAAGGCCAGTAACCATGCAATAATAGGCGTGAATTGGATGCTAAAGTGGCATCTCGACCATGCAGAAGAATTCAAATTGCTGTGTAAAGGGTAATAAAAACCTTTACCCAAGCCTCCGTGTCAAAGCAGATTTAGTTAAGCCTTTTTAGCAGTGGGAATGCTCGTCCGACCAATGTTCGGCTGTAATGGCATGTGCTCTTCGTTGCGTTTCATACGTAACTTGCACATGAGGAACCTATTGTGGTATTGAAACATCATCTCAGTCGACATTTCGTCAGCTGATATCCAGTTGTTTGATAATCAATTCTCTCTTAATACAGGTTACGCCATGATATGCCTGAGTGTCATATCTCGTGCGACAGCGTTATTGTGATTTGCATTATAAAAATATATAGCTGGGATTCCTGAAAAGAGTGAACACACATGAGTATTACTTATAAGATTTATAAATCGCACAAAGAGGCGAAGAGTAAATAATGATCGTCACGCACAATAATTTATAACAGATGATAGGGCCTTTTTCTTTCATGCAACAACTTTTAATATTGTTCAACTAGTACCAGGCTGTCTACATGTGGCATATTTGCTTTTTGATTTCGGCGTGTTGGTGTGATTGGCCATATTTCATTGTATACAGATATTTGCAACTGCTTTTTCCTGATGTCATTGCATGCTGCGTCCGTGAATGGATTGCGCGCATTACATTTCGCCTGACAAGCAGCAACTGAGGTAGTTTGGCTTATAAATCATTCAGGCATAACAATGCAGCTCAAGATTAGCAAAACATTACATTAAATGGGTTGTATTGAGGGTAATGGCCGCAATGTGTGTCAATCAACTCATATGTAAACTTACACCAGCCGGCAATCAAGCCCCGGTAGTTGACGTACTTATTAGCGCCACACGTTTTGTTAACACTTTCAATGTTAGTGCAAATTACCATAGAGCAACTATCAACAGATATTCCCATACCCGGAAGGGACAAATTAAATAGCCTCGCAGCTGTGACCTAATGTATATAGAGATATATATATATATATATATATAGAGATAGAGATAGATAGAGATATAGAGATAGAGAGATAGAGAGAGAGAGAGAGATATAGAGAGAGAGAGAGAGAGAGAGAGAGAGAGAGAGAGAGAGAGAGAGAGAGAGAGAGAGAGAGAGAGAGAGAGAGAGAGAGAGAGAGAGAGAGATATAGAGAGAGAGAGAGAGAGATCTAGAGAGAGAGATAGAGAGAGATCTATAGAGAGAGAGAGATCTATAGATCTCTATCTAGATAGATATATCTGAATATAGATATATATATATATATATCTATATATCTATATATGGAGATATATAAACCTATATTTATAAAGAGAGGATCTATATTTTCTCTATATATATATAAATATATAGATTATATATATTTCTATATATATAAATATATATATATATATATATCCTATATATATATATATATATCTCTCTATATATATCTTATATATATATTATATATATATATAAATATATTTATATATCTATATATATGCAAACTAGATTGTGCGTGAGAGCGCCCTCTCTCTGAACTCCTCGCTATCGGGTGAACATTGTTGATCGCTTATCACAGTTCATTTAGCTTTACAGTGTTATTGAGGCATCATTCACAGCAGCTACATCGTATTAATAAGATTTAGTCGCCCACAATTTATAGATATATGATCGATTCGTCATTTGTTGGGTGTATATTTTGTCTAAATCTCAATGACTAAACATCTTTTAAGATTAGTTAACCAAACGCCAATGCGCAAGTATACTATGGTAGCGTCAGATAAGGACAATGGACGTGATTTCCAATCTCTCGTACAAGCAGACGACATGTTGGTTTGATCTGTCTGAAATCGCGTGTATTGGCAGTGATTGGTACTTGGTGGCACGGCCGTCTCCTCTCTTCCCATTGTTCCTGCATGAGGATGTATGATATTATGAATCGGACTCGTCTCTGGGTTTTATGTGCTACACAATAATTTGTACCAAGCGGAAATCGCAGCTTGAGTTTCACTATTCGACGTTCAAACAAGAAGAAACCTCTACAATGGCTCTGAAAAGATGTGACTATATTAACCACAGTGGTCGAAAAAGGATAATAATGGATATGAATGTTTGAGAGTAGTGTTCCGTCAAACATTTTCAGCAATTGGGAATGACTTCATTGCTAGTATCTAACAAGTAATCTGATGGGTTTAAGAGCATACTGGTTGATTAATATGAGCAAATTCCATTTTGAAACACAATTTATATATTAAGTTGCTCCTGTATTGAACATTTTGTACAATGGGCTCGCTTTGCAAATAATCGATCGGTCTGTAAAGAAGGAGGCTCGAGCACTTAATCAATTTTTATGTTGCCCAATAAACATTGTTGTCGGTTCTGTGGTTAAGCACTTTTTCAGCACTAGTCTTACGATTCACATGAGCAAAATATAGATGGTTTATTCACCATGGGCATAATTATTTAAATTTAATAACGGACATTGGCTATAAGCACGAAATACTGTGGAAGGTACCTCGATGACAAACTCATTATTACCCATTTGCGTATACAAAGCAGACACATCTGAAACATGAGTCACTTCAGTCATTTATTCTGTCAGTTACTGAGCCGTTCATATTAACTGGCTCATAATTTCATGTTTTGATCATTCCCTCACTTACACTCGGTCTCACTCACTCATTTACTCAACCATCACCTTACTCACTGACTAAAATGTACGGCGTTAATTTGCATGAACAGCAAATCTCTATGACAATTCGTCAGGTATTCTTTGGACTTCACGTAATGGATGACAGTGAGACATGCAAAGCATTGACAAAACATTAGATCAACGTAAGGGTTGCGGGAGCTGGGCACGGAGCCTGAATTCGATGGCATACAAACTCTTGATGTATATATCATGGGGTTATGTGCATCGTTAAGGATAGGCAACGAGGACAAAAAAGCAAGGTCATCTGCTAGCTTTCTGTTGAGCTACTCGGTCGGGTTCTATTAAATTATAGAGGCAAGTGGATTAATACGGTGCTGATTAAGAGCAATGACCCTGATTGCAGTCTGGTAATTATTCATTATTGAAAAAGCGTTTGCGCTGAGCTGATGAAATCATAGGCAATAGAATAATCTGCGCACAGCTGTAATAGGCAGTTATGTCGAAGAGAAATCTAAGATTAAATTGCTCTCATGACACGAGCAGCGTGTATTTATATTTGCATATATAAAGTTGATTAAAATCTGACTCGAAATTTGTTTCATTACGATTTTTAAAATTAAAACAAGTAAAGATTATAAAAGTTGCGAGAGGCCTAAATAAAAATATTGGGATGGTACGAGACGACGTGACATTGTAGAATACCCGGAGATCTGCCCTTTATATAAACGCCCTCTAGCGACGCAAGTCGGTTTCCGTCGTTGATTGAAAACCCGCTATACTAGTATGTCAACGTAGTGGACATCTAATTAACATGATTGCTGCAGTATCGTCAGTTATTCCAGAAGAGGTTCTTTATTCACTATGGTTGTTTATTCTTATGAGATAGACTCTGCTGGTATGTGTGATGTTGCATAGCAATGGGATTTGTGCGAGTTACATAAAGAAATTTGGTGTTGAATAACAGCTGTTATTTAAAGACTCATTAATGCTGTTGATTAAGCAAGAGATTAGTAACAGCATTAATCGCCGACACCAAATATGGTTTTTTTATGTTTACCACCATTTTCGCTGACCAGTTAGGGCGTCAATATTTACATAGACCAAGGAATAATGATAGCAGCAATACGACCCCAATGAAGAACTTACAATGTTATTCGATTGCCACGGGAGGAAATTAACTAGGCAAAGTTTCGGGTCTGAAAATTCCACATAATTGTTTTGTCGATTGATTGTTTGACATTAGGTCATTAACGTCCTAATTTATTGTGGCTTGCGTCGAAGCACTGTCTCGTCATGTGCACAACATTTAAATACAGGGAATTTATAATTGACACTGCTACTGCGTCGGTTAAGTGTTTAATTTTTGGTTACCATCTCATCTGAACGACTGGTTATTTCGGCTTTATCATACGATAGTTGACATACATGCTAAAGATATTCCATCACAAACCGATGCAAAGGCATTGACCATATAATCCCTCATTTTCAGACGAGTGTTGTATTACTTAGTGCCCTAGTTGTTGCTTTAGGTTAGCTGACCTTTTGATCTGTTTTCGTCACAACAGATGCAGTCTCGCATTAAGAATTAGGAATTGGACCATAAAACCGTACAGCAATTGGTAATATAAAACAGTAGATTTACGATGTTTCAGGCAAAGTTAACGCATCACACTACGATGAACATTTGCACCCACCTATTAATACATTAACTTGCTCATATATAAGTTAGTTCAAGCATCCAATTATCAACTTACGTATTAATCCTCACCGTTGGGACTGCTCCTTTTGAATATCTATCATTGTCATCCAGAGATTTGCATAAAAAGGTATCGCTTACAATTACATTCATCGCTGATAGCTCTTGCGATTCCTTTCTAATGGAGGGGCAGACGAGCTGAGTTGGGTGAATAATAGTTGCATGTCATACAGTGAGTACAATATATCGTAATTGTTAAATTACATATGATGATTTAATAAAGCTGACTAGCCATGATACTTAGCTGCTCCGGAATTGAACCCTATACAACACTTCAGTGTTTTACAAATATCAGTCTGCATCCATTGCAGATTGGCGTGTTGAGGGGCCTCACCCCGACGGAAGCCGGTCACAGATCTACTCTTGTTATCGTCCATTATCGCCATGTTGCTCGCAATAACCAGCGTGCCATTGATCATGTGTTAGTTTTGCTGAGCTATAGAAGTGCCAGAATCAGAAGTAGAAGCATCATGACGTGTAAGTAATAGGGTTAAATGAATAACCCGAAGCAATTAAACACTGACACCAGTTTGCTAAATAGACATATTTTCTACCATATAAATTCAAAACTACTCCATTGCATTAACTGCGTTACCGGCAACAGCAGATTAACAGACGAGGCTTTGATAAAGCAAAACATTTCGTACCAGTGCACTGTGAACCATCGATTCGGGAATCAAATAATGGAGAAAAGTCTTTTTAAGAAGAAAGCTTCCTCATATCTCAGTGCGGGGATACAAATAATTAGTTCATGATACGCAAAGCCATACCCCAGCATTAAGTGTCATTTCAAATTTATTGAACGATGGTAAGGTAACTGGAAAAAACTGTTCTAGAATCTACATTTACATCCCCCCACCCCCAAAAGAGTTCGAGATTCAATAATTTGTCAATTTGCAAAGTTTTAGGACTGGTGGAGATGGAAGAATCGGTAGTGCCAAACTTTGCGTTGACATTCATTAGCTGCATACATGTGTAGGATGCATAATGACATCCCTTGCTACACATGACATACTGAATCAATCTTAGCAGGGCAAGAACGCTGCTAATTTATGTTAGAAACTAGGAATTCCGTAACGATCAATATAGGACGATGGAGTTCGCCATCAATGCTTATCAAGCACACATACTCCACATAATATCAGGGGAAAACCACTGATATGGACAAATGGATGTGGACTCCAGTCGAGCATCGCAATACTCGAGTCAAGTGTTTTAAAAAAAACTAGCCCGCTGTTAACTGCAGCATTAAGTATTCTGTTAACGTCGCTGCCATGGCCTATGACTTTTACGACAAATGTGATTGATTGATTTTATTAGCATGGGGATTTTAGGTCGTATGGGACTACATCTGGTACGCACCGTTTGGTGCCTTACTGGCTAAGTCGGCCTTATAGACAATGGATAAAGAAAACGGCATTAATTATAACATCACTTATGATAGAGAAAAAGAGGTTGGACATCATCGACAGTGAAATCTTTACATTGCAAAGATGGTTGCGCGGTTGTCAACCGGTAGGTCGATTGCGGCCAATTAAGCTCCTCACATAAGCCATCAAATGGACGAATTGCCTTTGTTGTGGGGGCGTCACTGCGCAACTATGAGATTGGATAGTTTGTGTTTTTGCTAACTTTGAATAATTCCGGACGTTGCGATTATGTATTTCAAGTATATTAAAGGTCATTTGAAAGATCATCCCTTGAATTTACATGGCATGCTAGTACTGGTTGGAAACAATGATTCAGTCAGATACATTTTACTTTGAGGTAAAATCTGACATGCATGCATGGTGATCAGATCTGTCGCCGCTGGTAGCAACACAACCTTCGCATGTAATACGCGTCGAAGGTTTCTACATATCACTGCTAACTATCTATTCCCTGTACTGTTCTTTACCTTGTTAGTGATCAGTAGTGTTTCATACCGCGTGGTATATACAGATAGAAGCTCCGCGCTCGGCAGCTTCGCATCTAAAACCGATCATATGTTTCGATTCGTAAGTTAAATAAACTTGATAAATTTTCTTGATAAACTCCTTAGCCATAGCCGTGAGATGCTTGTTGAATCGTTGATTTTAGGTGAATATTTGTGGGCCGCCGATTGAATTGTGTATCGTTTGATACTGGCCAATAAAATGCACATTCTATGTACGTTGTAGCTTGGTGTTCTACGTTGATACATATGTGTAGGAATCTTAGAACCTTTGGTAGTCGCCTTTCGTGAACATCTGTCGACACGTGACATGCCTCTTTGATAGACTCCAAGCTTTTTGCACATATTCCGCTATATTAAACCAACGAAAACCCTTTTCCTCTAGACAAGTCATCACAACCTCTATTAAAAACCATTATATGTCTCTCTATGCTAGCTAAACGAGGCCAGCCTCGTTTACCGGACAAACACCAATTTATGACATTGCTTCATCAGCAACTGATATCATCACACACCGATTCTAACCGGATGTGACGGGTTATCAACGGATCATTGTGATTTGTTAATATGATCCGATAACTCTATCTACTGCACTCCTATCTACTTACTACATTCGCCAAAGATTCATGTAGGTTACAGTACCAACGCATTGCTTTGGATACCGGGGATAAAGATGTATAAAAGCATATTGCGCGAAAATATACGGTCTGCTCGGCTGTTTATAAAAACCGTCGACATATACTTCAAAAATGATATTGTGTCTCTTGTGTTGTTCAATTTTACAATTTGAATTATTGTTTTGAATGATTTTGCAAACGAATAGCAAAGTAAGTTAAGGAATTGAGATATTCCGGATAGACCATAGAAAATATGAAAAATGATTTCATCGATTGAATGATCGGCATGTAAGCGAGAAACACATTAACTCCGCTGCTCTTTAATTACTGCTTATATGAGGCAGCAGTTTAGCTGATATATACCAAAAAGAAATCATCTGTTATGATTTCAAATGTGGATGGTGTTATGCTTGGAAAAGTCGCCAAGCCCTTTAGCCATACAAATTAGAGTGCTGAAATTGCCTGTAATAGCTGTAAATAATGTGTACAATATCTGGTAGGGGTTTAGGTCTCTGTGACGTCTTCCATACCCTGTACCAACCTGTCACCAAAGCGCGTTTAGAGAGTTTGGCAGAATGCATACCGCACTAAGAGCTTCTGGCGATACAGTATATAATAACCGCGTGCAACTGATATTTTGCATCCTCACATTTACAGTTGTGCCAATGAATTATCCAATTAGGTGTCGTTTTGTTGACAGAGTTGATTAATGTCTGCGTTTCTGATTGTAAGCTACAAATTTTGTTGAAATAACCTTCACACAGATCAAAGACATATTGGTAAATCTGCTGTATGATCGATCAGTGACTTAAAAATTTGGTCACATCCTGTCAACGATTTGTGACCATCATATGCTTTTTATAATAATACCAAAGGAAAATATGTATTCTTAGCACACTTTCTGGCAGGACCCTTATTTTACTAAAATACTGGCGTTGCTATTACTTGCTATGGTAATACAGCAGCAGATTAAGTGTCTTCCCACAGGTATATAATAGACATACTCTGCCTTCTCCTTCAGCAGCAGATTAATCCACGAGATATTGTCAGGCTGCTTGCTCAACTGGTGTACAATCATTTCTTGTCCTAGCTAAGAAAACATTGAGAACATGCCTGTTTAGCTGATTAACCTTCGTGATTCGAGATACTGCTGTGATCACGTGAAGTTTTAAATTGTCTCTGGATACTAAGAGGTCATGTCCACGTGGTCAATAGCTGGAGTTAATGGCCAACTTCATTAAATTAATGATTGCCTTCCTGTTATTCAAGGCAGATGGCGGTGGAATGTATGGACCACTGTTATGAGTCTGATACCGAGCAATAGTAAGCCAAAGTTTCTAAGCTCCGTATACCAACCACTCTGAGCCTCTCTGTGTCTTCGATTCGAATGTCCTCTGTATTTGTGAAGAGGACACAGTCTCCGGCTACTGGTGTATCAAGGAAGCTAGTGAATGCATTACTACCTCCTCCTGGATTACTTTTAAGTAGCTGAACCTTAAGAGCTAGGTGTCATTTAACCCCTTTGAGTTCTAGAAGCTCTTTCTCAAATTTCTGGTGTGTCTGTGGGCAAACGGGTTGTAATTGTGTAGTGGCAAATCTCGAGTTTACTTTGTGTGAAATGGCTTGTTGGTAACAAATTTGCACCGTTAACTCTGAACCATAGGCTCATAGGTTTATATCTTTTAATAGGAAGTCTGGATGGTGGTCGTCCTGACTGTATGCCTAGAGGTTGTGCCCTCTAGCACGGCCTTTATATACCACAGTCTTCTTCTCAGACACCCCTCAACGAATGAATGCTGATTCGTTTTCTATTGTATGGCTCATACATATTCGACCTTCATCAGGTAGTAGGAATCATATCCCTACATATTATAATGGCAAGTTGTATATAAATTGTTATCGTGATTACCAGCAGCCTCATATTGCAATATTAGTAGTCTCATTATCCTTTCCAAGCCGGTGTTCCAGTGTATTCGCATGGAGTATGTCACATAAAGAAGCTGAAACCGTCTATGTACACCACTATACTTGAGGTGGTCAACGTTGTATCATATTCTTATAACCTCGGTCGTCTGCTCTATGTGTTCGGAGGCATTGTTGCAGACAACAATCGAACGACTAATCGTCTATGATTTTCTTTGTTATGCTGAATAAAGATGCTCTATGAGAAAAGAGTAGATTCGTAATGATATACCTAACAGACTACTTGTCGCTTCCATATTCATTTTAGCAACGTTATTTACCGGCTTGCTTTGCAGTACATATGTCGAAAATAGTATATAGTGCTAAGCTCTTAAAATCACACATTTAGTTAACTATAAGAATTGATTTTACTTCACAACAGTGAAAATTCAATCGGACAAGTCAATTAGTGGCATGATATGATTCATAGACAATTATCTTGGATGCATAGGTGTCAATGGATGCCTCTCAAGACCTTGTTACTGTTGTGCACATGAGAAGCATCCTGAAATTAAGCATAATATATCATTATTGTCGTAACAGCGAAACTCACAAATACATTTAAGTCACAAACAAGCTTACTTCACTCATAAAATGATAGAGTAGGCATGCTATTAAAGTTAGAAACCATACTTTCTGTTGTATAATGTAAATCTTAATGCGAAAACAGCTATTATATAGGAAAAAAAAGGCAATCGATATTTTTTTCCATCTATTTGGCGTCATGGATATGGTGGTAGGAATGACATCCATCCGTGTCGTTAAAGACGTTTAGTGGCAGAAAACAACTTAACCACTGATATGCTATAATTTATTATGGTGTACCGAATCACGATTATTTACAATAAGTCTAAAGAAAATTTCTTATATAAGCTCTAACAGGCTGCCTGTTGTTTCAACAGTTATTTCAGTTAGTTGCTATACCTACTGGCCATATAGTATCAAGGATAACCATTGCACACAGATCTTAAAATCACAACTTTAGCTAATCATGTCTATGGAATTTGTATCATAACATAGTCATGACTAAATTAAGTGATACAGATACAGAAAGTGATGTTTATACCTCGCACTACTTACAAGCAAATCTGACAAGACCGCTGGCGTCACGATGGAATTTTTCAGAATGATTATTGGTTTCTTAGGTCCACATGGTTGCCCCTTATAACCTTGTTCCTGTACAATATTCGTGCAAACAAACATCATATTGCAAAAAAGTAGACTATGTTATCATTGTCGAAACTGCCAAAGTCACAGCTATGTTTAAGTCACAAACCAGCTAAACTCATCGATGAAATGATGACATCTCGGAGCGGGCATTCCATTAAAGTTAGAAACAAAAACTTTGGCGTATGATCCCATGTCCGTAAACACCAGCCAGTCGTTAAGCTGCAGCTCGGGCAGTTCTATATCAGGCAGGATGCAGTCTTCCTCAGCACACGTCGGTCCCCACACACTACTTGGGTAGAGTTCGGCTTTCCTGTGCTGTTGCATAATAACCATATTCCTATGAACTGTCTCTCAACCAAGCAGTACAAATTCGACACGGGTGTGATTGAATAAAGTGAATAATCAGCCCACATTGGGAATAACTAGGTTCGATTCATAGCGCTGACCAGTCACCGCCAGGGTACCAAAGCTTCCAAATATTCCATCGTTTATGTAGTACATGAACCTTGTTCTCATGGCACAGGATTTTGCTTCATTGCCTGGATTCAATATCCAAAATATTGCCTCCTTGTACATATTTTACGCAGTACCATTTCATGGGACAGATGAAGAAGGAATAAAGAGGATGAAGGAGTAATAATTCCCTACCAGAAATTTTCTGAGGACCCTCAATTATTGCGTCACGCTTAGCGATGACGTTGACGCACAGAGTATATGCTGAGGCCGCGAAAAAACGCCCAGGTTCAGCAATGATACGAACACCCGTGTTTTCAGGAAAGTACAAGTCTAGTGCAGCCTTCAGTTGTGATGCAACCTTGATTTACAAATGTCACATACAATTAACATTCATTCGCCAACATATACCCAGCAACGACACTGATACATACCTCTTCAAATGTGACTACTGCAGTCTTGTCACCGGGAAAGCCTCCTCCAATATCGAGCATGGTGAAATGAAACCCTGCCTTCTCACCCATGTCAAACACATTGCGAGCAGACTCTACAGTTAATGGGAAGGATGCGGTGTCCCTGCAACCGCTCCCTACATGGAAGCTTAACACACAAAAAACTTTCGATGTATCATGTTTGTCGAATATGTGTTAAATATTTTGCGTATGTTAGAACTTAATCATAACTTATTATAGGCTCACCTGACACCGACCACATTGAGCCTTAGTGCTTTGGCAGTCGCCAGCAGTGCAGATACAGCATTTGTATCACAACCAAATTTTTTACGTAGTGAAAGCGTACATTTCACTTCTTCTGGTGGCTTGATGCGCAGCAAAAGTCTATACACATGTCATGATTTGAAGTAACCACAATTAATTTACGCTAGATCAAGTATAAATACAGCAATGATAAACGATTGGCTGATATTTGGATATTCGTACTGAGAATGAGACGCAATTTGCTTGATTTTGTAGAGCTCAGCCATGTTGTCGAAGGTCATTAGCGACACGTTGTTGCTCGCTGCAAACTGCATGAAGGTTCTTTGCTTACATGGATTGGCGTAAATGATTCTGTCCGGGTTTACATTTATGTCCAGGATTGTCCGAATCTCATCCTGAAGCCAAGTGAGCCAGTAACGTAATTCCAACAATATAAGCCTATATCAATCCTGTGCGTAAACGACGAAAGAGAATTTGAATGTGCTTTCACCTGGCTTGCGCAGTCAAACCCAGCACCTAACTGCTTCAGTACAGAAAGCAGACAGGGGTCATTGTTGCACTTGACAGCTGCATGGGAAATATGCCACTATGTTTATCCTCAGGATATGTAAATGTCAGCATTATCATTATAACATTTATGGATTAACACTACGGTATGAGTGGGTGTCAGGGGAGTTGGAAAGGGGGGGGGGGGGTGACGACGAGTATATTCAGCATATTGTATTACACCTCTTCAAATCAAGTGGACTGGATTTAATGTTACCATAAAATGGTTCTACGCGGGATAACATCTGTTGCCACAAGTCGAACTTTCGGACGACATCACCCAGGTCGGCAACATAGAATGCGTCATCATGGCCCTGCAGCAAAATACGGCAATGGCTTTCAGCCACATCCAGTGGATCTATGAACAGTGTAATCTACAAGCAGAATCCTCGTGAACTGACTGGCTCTGGTACCTATTTGAGACTCACCTGTCACAAGGTGGATATGATACATCATTTTGCCTTCGTATCGGAACCAATCAAACTCATATACATATTCAATCCGATGTGCAGTAGTATATAACAATAATCCTTAAGAGCGTTCATTACAGATCATGGCATCACTCGATCACCATAAAGTGGCGAATGAAAGCACTTACCTCAGCGACCTGCGTCTCGATCATATCTTGTATCAAGTTGACAGGGCGTTCCTTTCCAACCTCTACACTTGCGCATGTATCACTCAGTTGTTGCCTCATATTGTCTTGCCGGTAATTGTTGAAATAACAGCACAGCTGATTTGGGCTAACCTAACACAAGCAATTATTGGTAAATGTTGCTATTTAACGCGATTAACAGCTAGATTTACAAATGATCTTTATATGTTGCCAAGGATTCTGCGGGCTCGCTCAGAATAACCAAGATGCCAACTGATTCAGCGTGATTTGCACAATGAACAAATACGACAGGTAATGGTTGATGTTTGTCTGCATGGTGTGACAGCGGCTTATCAACCACATTGCTGTCATCCGCACAGTGGTCCCATATGATGCAATGCGCCAGCAGGTTACATCATAGAATAAGGCGCATATGACGTATTAATGTCTACCTGAGCAATGAAACCTGCCTACTGGCATACAACATACGAACGCGTGCGTTCATTGCACGTACATACATTAATGCGAACAGCCTTAGGCTTATTTTGTGGCTTGCGTATATAGTTACAAGTCATAGGGATGAGCAGCAACAGGTACATATAGACTAACAGACGCGCCATCTATATTAGTTGATAATCTTATACGCAAAACTCTGCCCAGAGCTGGCTGTCAACCCCATACGAATGATCTTACTACTTGTCAACATGGTATATCCGCAGCTTAAGTCTCATGAGAGCCGTTAGCGATATCTAGGTGGGTTCAAAGAACATGTCGACGAGCGTAAGCCGAAAATGACGTGATGGCGACCTTACAAATGACATGCCCTAAGTGCTTCCTCTTGGTTTATGCTGACTTTTAATCTCCAACATTCACTACTACTGGAAACATGATGCCTAAGAGAGTGTTAGAGCACTCAGTGAGCAAACACGCCCGGAATGTATTGTGCAATATCACATCATTTACGACGCATTGCCAGTGGCAAAGTGCACCAGCCAGTCCCGATTAAGGACAGTGACGTATTGTTACACATATGTCTACATGCTCAAATGTTGGAGTAATACGATCGGAATCAAATTTTCTATATTACATACATGCAAACCGATTGGTCCTATCTGCATCATAGTTTTGCGAAACACACCAGTTGGTGTTGAAAAAGAAAAACCTAACATACAGCGTTACTATGATCAACACAGAATTGAAAAACGTTCAACATAGTTCAAAGCAAATAAACTGCTTTTCAAAACACGTGCATACATTGTAATATTAGGATATACAGTTAAGGATAAATATTTTAAATGATATGGAGGACACCATTTTTACATATAGGTAACGACTGCGCTCGTTATTTTGTTAGCTTGTGCCAATCATGCATATGCAGTGCTATATTTAATTGTAAGTGGTATCGTGCTGCATAACGACCTCATTTGAATGTTGAGCATCACTCAATTATAAGTACAACATATTAAATTGTTCAACTTGTCACATACATTCCCAACTGTCATGCTTGAGGTTTTCTTCCTTACTCACAAAAGATACCGATAACAACGAATTTTAGAAACAAGCTGTTTTTGCAAGTACCAAATCTTACTTATGACCGAATCTACGTTCCAAAATAGTTTTTCAAATGCAGTTTCAAAAGTGGCGGTGCAAACTGCTTATGTACGATGCCGTTTCAAACAAGTCAGACGCTTTGAGTATACGCGATTGTTATAAGTTATGTAGACAGAAGAGATTTACGATCTTCGTTCAATAACCATTGCGTAAGCAATCAATAAGTGTCTCTCGAGATCACTGTCCCCGAGAGTCTACCTTTTGTGGGATTTATTATGTGCTGAAAAGAACTGCTCGTTATTGTATATTAGACGTACACTGCACAACGAATACGTGTGGCCTTTGTGCAGTTCAAATACAGCATCTGTATTATATAAAGGTGCATTTATGCGGCACAATGGTCTTGAAATATTAACGTTCGAGACGAACAGCGTTTCCTACCTTCCCAATGACGCTCGTTTCTTCATTCATAAAACCCAATAGGATAGCAGGCAGCTGAACTTAGTTATTTCGCACCGAGAGGTTTAAAGGGGTCCATGGTCATATTTGGGAAGAAAACTTGGTAGGGGTTAAGTTCGCCATGTCTGCAGTTTGATTTGGCAGTTTTCCAGCAAACGCAGCATACAGCTATCACGTTAAGTTTTTGGTTTGGTTAAGAGCTTTGTTGCCACTTCCTAAACGGACGCAACGAGCCTAAGCTATTGATGTAGTGTGCTACAGCGGACTAGCGAACACACGGAGTAACGACTATATTGAAAGTTCAGTTGAGTCCAGTTCCGGTTTCATCTTTTCATACTCCACTATCAGTCTCAGTTGATAGCAACCGTCATTGTGCCTAGTTACATTAGAAGACAAAGAGATATTGGTTATAAATCATAAACTATATCATATAATATTGGGTTGATGAAAAGAGACCTTGCTTCTTCCATATTTATTTCATTGGACATTGCCATGAAGAGGAAGTCAACTTCATTCTTTACGAGTAACTTGGTCAATTTGTCGAGCCGCATGATATAAACTCTGTAGAAGATCTACCTGTTTCTTATCGATGAATTAAATCGAACGAACCACTGCCTTGCTGTTACTTAAACCGTCATAAATGATCTCGGCATTAAAGCATTGTATTTCTCCTTGATTTCTGAGATAATTAATCTGACAATGGTTGATTTATTAATTGTTTATTAACAAAGAAATGTAGGGACCAAGTAACTGTAAAGGTTGCCATCGCTTACCATTAGTTCGATGTACGAGACACCTAATATAACTCAACCTTGCAAATACCATCATTCCATTACACTGCTGAACTTGGCTAATAGATGGGTTTTTTGAGGGTGTTGCTCGACAAGAAGTTGATAGTTATAACTTTAAACAGCCACACTAATTAACATGGGTCGTTTTCGTGTGCAGCAACCTTTGCAATTAATCATTGTCTATATTATGCTATCGGCCAATTGGCAGTTTTGTCATGTGTAACGTTTCCCATTCAGATCGGTTGTCTTCGTAAGATATTGGCATTTGGAATGCATTGCAATTTATATGTATGGCTATCACAATTTTACAACGGAGTCAATGCCAGCAGGTAACTATACAGATTTTCGAACGCATCGTCAGAATATGTTGCTTAAGTTATCGAATCGAAAGGTGTTAAATTTAAATCAAGGGGCCGGCAGTGTAGATTTACGATCGATCATTCCTCTTTCAGACTCTCTGGTTTGGTAGACTATTTTCTTCCTTTGTTTGTGATTGTTTTATTAATAGAATTATTGGCGGATGGAAAGCATTTTGTGTAATTACCTAATGGCAAGACTTGTAGATGCTGTTGACTTTTGTTGTGATTGCTTCAATGACTTTGTCTTGAATATAATGATTGCATGCTCACTTCCAGTATAAGTCGCGTTCGGGTTACGATAACATTATTGAATATGATTAATTCATTAATGGATCGCAAATTGTAAATCTGCTTTTATAATTTGTGATGATTATCAGTCGGACATGGATGCCAGTATAGCCAAAGCTTTCTATTGCCAATAAAATTTGATTTACTGTTTTACCACGAAAAATCATTTTCTTAGTTTCCATTTACCAGGAACTTAGGATAATAATGTTTGTTTGTTTATAACAATTGTTGTCACACGTAACGGTGCATTATAATTAATCTAATTCTAGTTTTAGCCGTCATGGAAGACATGTGGGATATAATGACATTAAATAAACATTCGAAACTTGCAGCAGTCTAATCACACATCTCACGGATCCCTGTTGAATGTTGGAGGCTAGCAGGTTACCTTACGACAATATAGAGTAGTCGAACCATTCAAAGTTTAAAAGCAAGTTAATGATGCGTCAATAGATTAAAAAAAGACATCCGGGAATAGAGATACAGTTCCGGACCAACTTAGCTATGCGTCATAATCTCGTTGTATTCTATGTCTACGCCTGGAGAACCTTAGCATCCGTTGACCTCGCCTTATACCCCATTTCGTGTTCACTCACGTTCCTACCCTTCATGTGTATTAGAACAGATATGTGTATAATTATAATTATATATAAATATATGATTACATATGCAAACATACGCATATAAATTTATGTATGTATAAGCATAAATATTTGCATACCCATGTATATATATATATATATATATATATATATATATATATATATATATATATATATATATATATATATATATATATATATATATATATATATATATATATATATATATATATATACCAAATAATATTTTCCTAAGATGCTCTCTCACTCATGCACTGTGGCAATCATTCAATCCCACATTCTCTCTTAATCACCACTCATGCTCTCGCATATTATCTCACCCACTCACTCATTTACTCATTTGCTAACAAAGTCAGTTCCTATGAACACTCATATATTAACCCTTACTTAGTCTTTCAACGCACATGCACTCATGCTACCCATCAAGTCAATTATTTATTCTTACTCTCATCCCCACAAATACTTACACATAGGACTCAGCCATAAGACCGACTCAGCCAAAGGATCACTCTCTCGTTCGTTCATTCGGAATTTCTTAGACTTCATTGTTGAACGATCAGGCACTTATTTATTCTCATCTTCATTTGCAATCGATGGCCAATGCATAAACTCATGATGTCATTATGGCCGGATCACAGTGTACCGCCATGCATTTCCATATATATTGCAACCATGTGTTGAAATTCAACTGGAAGCACGGCAAAAATATAGCGCGTAATTTGCATGATGTGAGGTTTGAAAGGGATTGCCTAAAGCAAACGGCGTCATATGATATTGCTACTCGTGTATGTCTGCATTACGTAGCGTTTATTTAGTTAAAGGTGCCCATGTGCAATACAAATACTAAACTATCATATTATTAAGCGACCGTCTTAAAAATATTGATTGACAGTTTAGCTATTGGACATGTTTTTTTTATTATTTGCAAATGAAATGACGGCGTGTTATGTGCAGTAGTGTTTACAGAAACATAACTTGCCTAAGCCTCATAGGTCAACTAACCTAACCTCTAACTAACAAACTTAACGGATTCACTCGGACCATAAAATGTTATGCCAAGCGATTTATAACCTCACGTCAGTGTTGTAAATATGGCGTACCTGTCAATCTTACGGTTGCTATTTTTGCTTCAATGTCTACGCCAAATGACCGCTCTTCTACTAATAGGAACAATTCCTTCTATCATTTGTGAAAGCTTCACCTGCAGGTCACCATACTAAAAGCACATAATTGAATCAAATCATCAAAAAAAGCTTTTACATGAAAGGACGGGTAAAATGTCGTTCTATGGATGTACTGATTACAATGTCAGACAAAGTTTCCCATTGGTATTCACAATCAATGACGTTGTCATTCATAACGTCCACTTCTATGTGCAATGACAATCACCACACCAAGAGCTTTTATCTCACATAGTATCACCTTTAAATGCATCACCACTAAAAATACGCTTTGGTTGAAGTTACTAGCACAACACACAGTCCCTAACGTTAAACATTGTGGGGGAAATACTATCGATACCATATGAATAGATGCTTCACGTTCGCAGATGAACGCAAGACGTTTGCAACTGTGATCCTTTTCCTGCCCATCTATGCTATAGGTCTGGGGTCGCGCAATGCCCTGATTGCGCTGCGAGAAACGTCACTCCACTTAACTGTCGGCATAAATCATTCAGGTTTAATATTTTGTCTTGTGCTTAGTGAATTCGCTGTAAAACTAGTAGTCACCGAACAAAGCGTAACGAAGGTCATATTCACCAAACGGAGCAAAAGCGACCTTTCGAAAATGGGAGACATTTACTGAATTTGATCAATAACTAACTAATAGCATTGAATAGAAATGAAAATCAATAGCAATAAAATATATTGCCGACCAATTAAATTCAAGCGACATTGGTAAGCATGCTGCTTGTTAAGCTCTTAATATGTGCTGTATGAAAATATCTAACAGCTGTAGATGATAAAGAAAAGAGCTCTTTATCAAAGGAGATTTCTTTTATAATTTGGAAGCACTGCTCTAATGTACTAGTCATAGAACGATCTTCTATATACATGAAGACTTATACTCACTCAAAAAGGCAATCACCTACCAATTCATCCCAGCCTGCGAACGCGTAAATATTAGCACTGACATGCTACCCATCTAAACAATTACTCGTTCACATACACGATCATACCAATATGCACATATCGACAAACACAAATACACTCTATTATTTACCCACGTCTTATTTCACTTTCTACAACATGCATTAGCTTTAAGGGTGCGTCAAACGATCCGACTCTAATTCATTCACAACTTAATTGCGGAATGAGGACCAATGCATAAACTTACGATGCAAATAAAACCGTATCACAAAACATCACCATAGATTACCATACATATAGCAGCCTAAAAGTTAAAATGCAATGAGATGCCGCCAAATGAAAAGCTCGACCCAAAAATACCGCATATTTTGCTTGATGTAAGGTTGGAGATGGATTGCCGTCAGTAACCGGCCCTGTATTGCGTTACTACAAACTATGTTGATTTTCGTGGGACTACTTATGCCATATTTTTATGCAGTTGAGCAATCCATCGAAATGTGAATAATTATGCCCTTCCCTTATAACCATACTTTGATTTGCCACTGCCACCTTCAATGGTTTACATATCCCTGCGCAGTTGCTTGTTAAAACATAGGCAGAATACGTTTCTCAAACCGTAAGTTGCTTCTTTTATTGCTTTGATTATATTTGATTTACGGTGAAAATAAACAGGCCGCAACGCGTCGCTTGACGTCTAACAAGTAGAACAAAAGGTTGGGGGAAACAAATGGCGCAAGTAAGTCACTCAAATAGTCATTTCTCTCCAATTATGTCAAAGTTGTATTCTTCGTAAAGAATGGTTATTGCGGTTATTCAGCGATATATATACACATCAGCATCAGCTAAATATGGATTACCTGTAATGCACTGTTGCGGAACAATACAGGTTCGCAGAGGATGATGAATCTATTCTACCAGCATGTCACCTGTTTATATAAGAGGTATATTTATACATATTTTAGGCATATATTGCTACCCTTCGATACAAATGGTACTTAATCTATTCTATTAATGGCGGGAATAAGAATGTTATGAAATATTAATGTCCGCCTATGAGCGAAGCCGACTAGCAGCCCTGCTTAATTTGATACAGCACCATGCATTTGATACAGCACCATGCATTTGAAGCATGTGTGACAGTTCAATAGTCTAGGTATAGTTTGCTTTAACTGAACACGGATCCGGTTTTTTTTGCAGCAGCTTTCAAACTATGGAATACGGCATTATATCGCTTCTCCTATTCCTCGGTTGTAATACGCGGAAGTCCGCCGATAGTATACCAGGTTGCATCTCAATTGTGCGGTATAAGAAAACAAATGTGTCGACTGCTTGAGATTGCTTTTATCAGTTTGTACAGGTGAATTGTCCAATCACTTCTGTCAAATGACACTGTAGGACAAAGGTGAAGCAAGGTATAGAAATGTATTTACGATTATCTGTTGATACGATGGAATACGGCATTATATCGCTTCTCCTATTCCTCGGTTGTAATACGCGGAAGTCCGCCGATAGTATACCAGGTTGCATCTCAATTGTGCGGTATAAGAAAACAAATGTGTCGACTGCTTGAGATTGCTTTTATCAGTTTGTACAGGTGAATTGTCCAATCACTTCTGTCAAATGACACTGTAGGACAAAGGTGAAGCAAGGTATAGAAATGTATTTACGATTATCTGTTGATACGATGGAATAGGCGAAAAAAGAATCACTTCTGTGCATCTGGTCGAAGAGACTTTGCCAAATATTTTCCAGCTTTTCAAGATAGAATGTTGCATTTCTCTCGAAAAGTTTAAGCTTATGGCGGCGTTGATTCCGTGATATCGTGTTTGCAGCATGGCACTGTGTGCAAATGGCCTCTAGGCTAATGAAGCATTCAATAAATATGGCTAGTTTTATTGGTAACGTTTCATCAGTGTTAACGTTGTTTTACAATCGTTATCCATCACTATGTTGCGATGAATTGTCATCATGGTAAATCAGTGTTGATGTGCTGTTCAGATACCAATAACCACTGCTACTGTGTCTTATATGAATAAAGTCGTTATACGCTAACGCATATGCTGATAGATTCGCATTGATATTACCTACTGCAAAAATGCCGGATGTTATTACTTTCAATCCCGTTAAGCAGCCATTTTATTAAGAAGCGAGTCTTCTTGATAGCGCTGTTTTTTGCAATCGATGGGCTCGATGTAATTTTTGTGTAACTTTCACGAAAGTAATGGATTGGTTTCGAATGGTCGAAGATAACTAGTCTACGTATCAAAACCATCCTCGTAATTCTCAGTCACCAATCGTTTTTGTTGTTGAAATTGATGTAAAACTCCACGGCTTTATTCAGTTATATTATCGCATGATATCCTTCACCCCACTCGCATATGGTCTAAAATGTATTTTCTGCAGAAAGCGCTAAAGCCAGGCTATGCTTAAGTTCCTCTGAGCTTATTAGCTGAAACCAGAAAGTGGATGTTGTTGATGGTGCAAAGATATTAATCGAGTGCTATGAGTGTAGTTCGCTGCAATCCAATGTCATTGATAAAGGGGGGATGTTGTTTAATCTATGTGTTGTTCCATGAACCTTATATATATATATATATATATATATATATATATATATATATATATATATATATATATATATATATATATATATATATATATATATATATATATATATATATATATATATATATATATATATATATATATATATATATATATATATATATATATATATATATATATATATATATATATATATATATATACAATTATATATATAGATATGGAGAAGATCGAGTTTTATTCTCAGCTACTACCGCATTTCAACTGCTACAATAAGCTCCATCCACGCTTGATCATTCAGACCATGTTAAGATGCTATGGAGAAGTATAATTAATTGAACATTTATAGTCCACAACGCAGGGTAAAGCATCACCGTTGGTCGTGATGGACCTGATTTCCACTTGCTTAGCTTTGGTAAATAGTGGAACTGATTTCGTGCTCTCGTCCTAACAGCAATAGTGCGTAAATATAGACAGTAACCTAATGCAATCCTTAATACACATACGTGGTATTAAGTAGGATGATTTCGTCTCGTTATCTATCTGCGCCTCAGATTTGCTTCGTAGCATACTTAGCCGTTGCTGTATCCGGGAGCTTATCTGGTACCGCACGATTAAGCTAAATTGCATGCATTAGTTGAAGCTTCCGTAAGCGCATCATGATTTGCGCTTTCGTAAGTAACGTCGATGTGCACTATATTTAATTTATATTCACCTGGTCATACAAGAAGTTGACACCACACATATGTTTCAAAGGCCAAATAGCTTTGTCTCTGACGTAATTAAAGGATCCTTAGATATCTTAACAATCATATAGATATATCACACATTTAGCAACATTCATATATGTTGATTTGCGGTCGCCTAAATGTTTTATTCAGTGCCTATTTTACAATTACATATAACAAGACTTTCCTAGATGAGTATTATCTATTTCTAAAATTTTCTAAATAATCATACTAACAACCACCATCCTTGGTACCCAAATATTAGTTTTTTTTATTTCATATGTCATGCGGATATTATTTAAGATAAACCACAATGATGTAAACCACTGGAACATAATACGATGCTTTAACTTTCAATATTGCGACTGTGCCTGCAGCCTACTTGCAAATTGCGTGACAATCATATTAACTTGATGCAAACCTAAATGTCATGATACGTAAGATGAGTAGGATCGCGCCGAAGTTCTGTGTAACAGCCTTGCAAAAAAGGGCGATGAGGTGTTACACAGGTACGGAACCATTCCTTGCAAGTCGCCGTCGCGTTCAAAGCAAAGCAATGCTCTACTTCTTCAGTTTAGTTCAGTTACCATATCTTATGATACTAGTTGCGAATCATCTGTTCGGAAAACGTGTTAACGACAATCACTCTTCAGAACCCACTGCCACACGGCACTTAACTAACATGACAGAACCGGGGAGGCATTCAATCAAGTTTGCAGCTAAGAGCGGTTATTTAATGTTCCTTTATAGAACAGTGCCTCCTGTTTCACAAAAGCATATCAAGATGAAAATATCAAATGCTAAACCAACGCATTGATGTCCAGCTGTTACTAAACAATGGTGCTACAGAGTTGTAGCTACTAAGCTTAATATTCTGTAATATTTGCTTCCAGTACAAGGTAATACAAAGATTCAGCACAAAGCTATAACACGCCGATCAGTTATCTTATTGCAGCAAAAAATCAACCGCACTTTTTATACTAATGTTACAAAAGATTTACAGACAGATTCACCAAATGATAGCGGTGTCGTTTTACCCTCAAGGCCAGTAACGATTCAATAATAGGCGTGAATTGGATGCTAAAGTGGCATCTCGACCATGCAGAAGAATTCAAATTGCTGTGTAAAGGGTAATAAAAACCTTTACCCAAGCCTCCGTGTCAAAGCAGATTTAGTTAAGCCTTTTTAGCAGTGGAAATGCTCGTCCGACCAATGTTCGGCTGTAATGGCATGTGCTCTTCATTGCATTTCATTCGTAACTTACACATGAGGAACCTATTGTGGTATTGAAACAGCATCTCAATCGACATATCGTCAGCTGATATCCAGTTGTTTGATAATCAATTCTCTCTTAATACAGGTAACGCCATGATATGCCTGAGTATCATATCTCGTGCGACAGCGTCATGGTGAATTGCATTATAAAAATATATAGCTGGGATTCCTGAAAAGAGTGAACACACATGAGTATTACTTATAAGATTTATAAATCGCACAAAGAGGCTAAGAGTAAATAATGATCGTCAAGCACAATAATTTATAACAGATGATTGGGCATTTTCCTTTCATGCAACAACTTTTAAAATTGTTCAACTAGTACCAGGCTGTCTACATGTGGCATATTTCCTTTTTGATTTCGGCGTGTTGGTGTGATTGGCCATATTTCATTGTATACAGATATTTGCAACTGCTTTTTCCTGATGTCATTACATGCTGCGTCCGTGAATGGATTGCGCGCATTACATTTCCCCTGACAAGCAGCAACTGAGGTAGTTTTGGCTTATAAATCATTCAGGCATAACAATGCAGTTCAAGATTAGCAAAACATTACATTAAACTGGTTGTATTGAGGGTAATGGCCGCCATGTGTGTCAATCAACTCATATGTAAACTTACACCAGCCGGCAATCTAGCCCCTGTAGTTGACGTACTTATTAGCGCCACACGTTCTGTTAACACTTTCAATGTTAGTGCAAATTACCATAGAGCAACTATCAACAGATATTCCCATACCCGGCAGGGACAAATTGGATAGCCTCGCAGCTGTGACCTAATGCATATATATATATATATATATATATATATATATATATATATATATATATATATATATATATATATATATATATATATATATATATATATATATATATATATATATATATATATATATATATATATATATATATATATATCTATATATCTATATATATATATATATATATCTCTCTATTTAAATATATATCTATCCTCTATATATATATCTATATTTATATATACATATCTATATCTATATATCTCTCTATCATATATATATATATATATATTTCTCCTCTATCATATATATTCTCTCTATATCTATATATATCTATATCTATATCTATATATATATCTCTCTCTCTATATTTATATATATATATGCGAACTAGATTGTGCGGTGAGAGCGCCCGCTCTGAACTCCTCGCTATCTTGTGGCATTGTTGATCGCAGTTATCACAGTTCCTTTAGCTTCACAGTGTCATTGAAGCATCATTCACAGCAGCTACATCGTATTAATATGATTTAGTCCCCTGCAATTTATAGTTATGCGATCGATTCATTATTTGTTTGGTGTATTTTTTCTAAATCTCAATGACTAAACATCTTTTAAGATTAGTTAACCAAACGCCAATGCGCTAGTATACTATGGTAGCGTCATATAAGGACAATGGACGTGATTTCCAATCTCTCGTACAAGCAGACGACATGCTGGTTTGATCTGTCTGAAATCGTGTGTATTGGCAGTGATTGGTACTTGGTGGCACGGCCGTCTCCTCTCTTCCATTGTTCCTGCATGAGGATGTATGATATTATGAATCGGACTCGTCTCTGTGTTTTATGTGCTACACAATAATTTGTGCCAAGCGGAAATCGCAGCCTGAGTTTCACTACTCGACGTTCAAACAAGAAGAAACCTCTACAATGGCTCGGAAAAGATGTGACTATATTAACCCCAGTGTTCGAAAAAGGATAATAATGGATATGAATGTTTGAGAGTAGTGTTCTATCAAACATTTTCAGCATTTGGTAATGACTTTATGGCTTGTATCTGACAAGTAATCTATTGTGTAAGAGCAAACTGGTTGATATATATGAGCAAATTCCATTTTGAAACACAATTTATATATTAAGCTGCTCCTGTATTGAACATTTTGTACAATGGGCTCGCTTTGCAAATAATCGATCGGTCTGTAAAGAAGGAGGCTCGAGCACTTAATCAATTTTTATGTTGCCCAATAAACATTGTTGTCGTTTTTGTGGTTACGCACTTTTTCAGCACTAGTCTTACGATTCACATGAGCAAAATATAGATGATTTATTCACCATGAGCATAACTATTTAAATTTAATAACGGACATTGACTATAAGCACGAAATACTGTGGAAGGCACCTCGATGACAAACTCATTATTACTCATTTGCGTATACAAAGCAGACACATCTGAAACATGAGTCACTTTAGTCATTTATTCTGTCAGTTACTGAGCCGTTCATATTCAATGGCTCATAATTTCATGTTTTGATCACTCCCTCACTTACACCCGGTCTCACTCACTCATTTACTCAACCATCACCTTACTCACTGACTAAAATGTACGGCGTTAATTTGCATGAACAGCAAATCTCTATGATAATTCGTCTGGTATTTTTTGGACTTTACGTAATGGAAGACAGTGAGACATGCAAAGCATTGGCAAAACATTAGATCAAGTAAGGGTTGCGGGAGCTGGGCACGGAGCCTGAATTCGATGGCATACAAACTCTTGATATATATATATATATATCATGGGGTCATGTGCAGCGTTAATGATAGGCAACGAGGTCATCTGCTAGCTTTCTGTTGAGCTACTCGGCCGGGTTCTATTAAATTATACACGCAAGTGGATTAATACGGTGCTGATTAAGAGCAATGACCCTGATTGCAGTCTAATAATTGTTCATTATTGAATCAGCGTTTGCGCTGAGCTGATGAAATCATAGGCAATATAATAATCTGCGCACAGCTGTAATAGGCAGTTATGTCGAAGCGAAATCTGAGATTAAATTGCTCTCATGGCACAAGCAGCGTATGTTTATATTTGCATATATAAAGGTGATTAAAATCTGTCTCGAAATTTGTTTCATTGCGATTTTTTAAATTAAAAACAAGTAAAGATTATTAAACTGCGAGAGGCCTAAATAAAAATATTGGGATGGTACGAGACGACGTGACATTGTAGAATACCCGGAGATCTGCCCTTAATTATATAAACGCCCTCTTGCGACGCAAGTCAGTTTCTGTCGTTGATTGAAAACCCGCTATATAAGTAGGTCAACGTAGTGGACATCCAATTTAATATGATTGCTGCAGTATCGTCAGTTTTTACCAGAAAAGGTTCTTTATTCACTATGGTTGTTTATTCTTATGAGATAGACTCTACTGGTATGTGTGATGTTGCATAGCAATGGGATTTGTGCGAGTTACATAAAGAAATTTTGTGTTGAATAACAGCTGTTATTTAAAGACTCATTAATGCTGTTGATTAAGAAATAGATTAGTAAAAGCATTAACCGCCGACAGCAAATATGGTTTTTTATGTTTACCTCCATTTTCGCTCCAGCTAGGGCGTCAATAATTACATAGACCAAGGAAAAATGATAGCAGCAATACGACCCCAATGAAGATCTTACGATGTTATTCGATTGCCACGGGAGGAAATTAACTAGGCAAAGTTTCGTGTCTGAAAATTCCACATAATTGTTTTGTCGATTGATTGTTTGACATTAGGTCATTAACTTATTATTTTTTATGGTTCTTGCGTCGAAGTGTTTAATTTTTGGTTATCATCTCATCTGAACGACTGGTTATTTCGGCTTTATCATACGATATGCTAAAGATATTCCATCACAAACCGATGCAAAGGCATTGACCATATAATCCCTCATTTTCAGACGAGTGTTGTATTACTTAGTGCCCTAGTTGTTGCTTTAGGTTAGCTGACCTTTTGATCTGTTTTCGTCACAACAGATGCAGTCTCGCATAAATATTTAGGTATTGGGCCATAAAACCGTACAGCAATTGGTAATATAAAACAGTAGATTTACGATGTTTCAGGCAAAGTTAACGCATCACAATGCGATGAACATTTTCACCCACCTATTAATACATTAACTTGCTCATACATAAGTTAGTTCAAGCGTCCAATTATCAATTTACGTATAAATCCTTACCGATGGTACTGATCCTCTTGAACATCTATCATTGTCATCCAGAGATTTGCATAAAAAAGGGTATCGCTTACAATTACAATCATCGCTGATAGCTCTTGCGATTCCTATCTAATGGAGAGGCAGACAAGCTGAGTTGGGTGAATAATGATTGCATGATTAATGTGAAGATGTCATACAGTGAGTAAAATATATCGATTTATTAAATTACATAAGATGATTTAATGAAGCTGACTAGCCATGATACTTAGCTGCTCCAGAATAGAACCCTATACAACTCTTCAGTGTCTTACAAATATCAGTCTGCATCCATTGCAGATTGGCGTGTTTAGGGTCCTCACCACGACGGAAGCCGGTCACAGATTTACTCTTGTTATCGTCCATTATCGCCATGTTGCTCACAATAACCAGCGTGCCTTTGATTATGTGTAAGTTTAGCAGAGCAGAGCTATAGAAGTGCCAGAATTAGAAGTAGAAGCATCCTGACGTGTAAGTAATAGGGTTAAATGAAAAACCCGGTACAATTAAACGCTGACACCAGTTTGCTAAATAGACATATTGTCTACCATATAAATTTAAAACTACGCCATTGCATTAACTGCGTATCCGGCAAAAGCAGATTAACAGACGATGCTTTGATAAAGCAAAACATTTCGTACCCGTGCACTGAGAACCAGCGATTCGGGAATCAAATAATGGAGAAAAGCCTTTTTAAGAAGAAAGCTCCCTCATATCTCAGTGCAGGGATAAATATATTATGTTCATAATACGCAAAGCCATACCCTAGCATTAAGTGTCATTTCAAATTTATTGAACGATGGTAAGGTAACTGGAAAAAGCTGTTCTAGAATCTACGTTTACATCTCCCCACCCCCACAAGAGTTGGAAGAATCAGTAGTGCCAAACTTTGCGTTGACATTCATTAGCTGCATACATGTGTAGGATGCATAATGACATCCCTTGCTTCACATGACATACTGAATCAATCTTAGCAGGGCAAGAACGCTGCTATTTTTATGTTTATGTTAGAAACTAGGAGTTCCGTAACAATCAATATAGGACGATGAAGTTCGCCATCAATGCTTATCAAGCACACATACTCCACATAATATCAGGTGAAAACCACTGATATGGACAAATGGTTGTGATCTTGTATTCGGCCTTGCTTTCTTTCATTAATTCATTTTATTAGTTTCTATCTAGTTAAACAATCGTTTTGCGACTGGTAGGTATGCTGCCATTGAGCAATGCACAACTGTAGTTATGAAAAATACCAGCTTAGAGCCGCATACCAATTGCACGGACATTGTCAACTAATCAGATATGGCTATTTTAACACGAGGGCTACATTCAGGCGTCACACCTCAAGCCATAGGCAGATAGAATAATCATCTATCAGTTTGTAATTAAAGAGCTTAGTTAGAAATTATGGAGTTTTGAATAGAATGCTGCTGTAATGTTCTTGTTTGTCGCGATATCAGGATTGCGGATGTTAACCAGATGTGACAGCTACTGAATATAATCATCTATTGCTGCAGTAACGTTTTCCGCAGTTTATCCGCTTCTACTTTTTCAAGCATGTGGACTCCATTCGAGCATCGCAATATTCGAGTCAAGTGTTTTAAAAAACTAGCCCGCTGTTAACTGCAGCATTAAGTATTCTGTTACCGTCGTGCCATGGCCTGTGACATTTACGACAAATGTGATTGATTGATTTTATTACCATGGAAATTTTAGGTCGCATTGGACTACATCTGGTACGCACCATTTGGTGCCTTACTGGCTAAGTCGGGCTTATAGACAATGGATAAGGACAACGGCATTAATTATAACGTCACTTATGATAGAGAAAAAGAGGTTGGACATCATCGACAGTGAAATCTTTACATTGCAACAGATGCTTGCGCGGTTGTCAACCGGTAGGTCGAATGCGGCCAATTAAGCTCCTCACATAAGCCATCAAATGGACGAATTGCCTTTGTTGTGGGGGCGTCACTGCGCAACCAAGAGATTGGATTGCATGTGTTCATGCTAACTTTGAATAATTCAGGACGTTGCGATTATGTAATTCAAGTATTCTAAAGGTCATTTGCAAGATCATCCCTTGAATTTACATGGCATGCTAGTACTGGTTGGAAACAATAATTCAGTCAGATACATTTTACTTTGAGGTAAAATGCGACATGTATGCATGGTGATCAGATCTGTCGCCGCTGGTAGCAACACAACCCTCGCATGTAATACACGTCGAAGGTTTCTACATATCACTGCTAACTATCTATTCCCTGTACTGTTCTTTATTTTGTTAGTGATCAGTAGTGTTCCATACCGTGTGGTATATACAGATAGCAGCTCCGCGCTCGGAAGCTTCGCATCTGAAATCGATCATATGTTTCGATGTGTGGTTAAATAAACTTGATAAATTTTCTTGATAATCTCCTTAGCCATAGTCGTGAGATGCTTGTTGAATTGTTGATTTCATGTGTATATTTGTGGGCCGCCGATTGAACTGTGTATCGTTTGATACTGGCCAATAAAATGCACATTCTATGTACGTTGTAGCTTGGTGTTCTACGTTGATACATATATGTAGGAATCTTAGAACCTTTGGTAGTCGCCTTTCGTAAACATCAGTCGACACGTGACATGCCTCTTTGATAGACTCCAAGCTTTTCGCACATATTCCGCTATATTAAACCAACGAAAACCCTTTCCTCTAGACAAGTCATCACAACCTCTATTAAAAACCATTAAATGTCTCTGTATGCTAGCTAAACGAGGCCAGCCTCGTTTTCCGGACCAACACCAATTTATGACATTGCTTCATCAGCAACTGATATCATCACACACCGATTCTAACCGGATGTGATGGGTTATCAACGGATCATTGTGATTTATTAATATGATCTGATAACTCGCGAACTCTATTTACTGCACTCCTATCTATTAACTACATTCGCCAAAGATTCATGTAATTTACAGTACCAACGCATTGCTTTGGATACGGGGAATAAAGATGTATAAAAGCGTAGTGTGCGAAAATATACGGTCTGCTCGGCTGTTTATAAAAACGGTCGACATATACTTCAATAATGATATTGTGTCTCTTGTGTTGTTCAATTTTACAATTTGAATTATTGTTTTGAATGATGTTGCGAACGAATAGCCGTTGTGTTTTCATTAATCATCTAAATTGTTTTAGGCACTGGCTTGATGTAGAAGATCGCGTACTGATTCACTGTATATAGCATTCAACAGTTGGGATTGGGAGGTAGGACCCCATGAAGCCTTCTAAATTATAAGTATTCATTGTATTGATCTTATTATAGGTTTGTAACACATGCTCAAAGCAAGTAATCAGTTCACAATAGCGTAGTTTATTTTCAGCATGTACATGAGGATAATCTGGTAACATGTACCATGTTATTCTTCAATTAGATAAAGATTTGATAAAAGGTAGCATTTGTAGCCCAGTATGCCTCTACAAAAAGGATATTCAGATTAGAATCATTCTAGCGAAGTTGCCAATGTGCGATGTAATCAGCAGAAGTGTTACCACAAACATCTACATACGGCATAGAAATACAATTGTTGTTGAGCCAGTTTCCAAAGTAAGTTAAGGAATTGAGATAAAAAATGATTTCATTGATTGAATGATCGGCATGTAAGCGAGAAACACATTGACTCCGCTGCTCTTTTATTACTGCTTATATGAGGCAGCAGTTTAGCTGATATACTAAAAAGAAATCATCTGTTATGATTTCAAATGTGGATGGTGTTATGCTTGAAAAGTCGCCAAGCCCTTTAGCCATACAAATTAGAGTGCTGAAATTGCCTGTAATAGTTGTAAACAATGTGTACAACATGTGGTAGGGGTATAGGTCTCTGTGACGTCTTCCATACCCTGTACCAACCGAAATATCCGTTTTATCAAAATTTAGCAACTAATTCACAGTACACAACAGTAACAACCCGGGTTAAAGACAACAGTTCTCTCCAGGAGAGAAACTTATCGATCTTAATATCAACATCTTTTCTTGAGTTGTACAGTTGCATACACTGTTTCGTCCTTTGGCAGCACAGCAACAAGAAGTAGAGGACAAAGCTAAGCATAGCCTATGTAGGTTGAATACCTAATATAGATGAGGCTTTATGATGCTCCTGCAGAACGACTATTTACAACTGACCTTTCCTTGCCAGTAATAACCAGACAATAGTTATATTCTATGTGTCATTTCAGATCAATTCATTACTATCTTATTAAATTGCCCTGGAATAACTGCAATTCGTTCATTTAAGAGTAGACTTAATAAAAAAAAATGCCAGTCCTCTAATGAATGCGATCTTAGTGCGGTCATAACAGTGTTGCTTATCGGATGATAGTCCCAATCGAAGGGCTTCACTGAATGAGCAATTTTCCATTCAAAACGTCATGCTGAATCTAGTTGTCACCAAAGCGCGTTTAGAGAGTTTGGCAGAATGCATACCGCACTAAGAGCTTCTGGCGATACAGTATATAATAACCGCGTGCAACTGATATTTTACATCCTCACATTTACATTTGTGCCAATGAATTATCCAATTAGGTGTCGTTTTGTTGACAGAGTTGATTAATGTTTGCGTTTCTGATTGTAAGCGACCAAATTTTGTTGAAATAACCTTCACACAGATCAAAGACATATTGGTAAATCTGCTGTATGATCGATCAGTGACTTAAAAATTTGATCACATCCTGTCAACGATTAGTGACAATCATATGCTTTTTATAATAATATCAAAGGAAAATATGTATTCTTAGCACACTTTCTGGCAGGACCCTTATTTTACTAAAATACTGGCGTTGCTATTACTTGCTATGGTCATACAGCAGCAGATTAAGTGTCTTCCACAGGGTATAATAGACATCATCTGCCTTCTCATTCATCAGCAGATTAATCCACGAGATAGTGTCAGGCTGCTTGCTCAACTGGTGTACAATCATTTCTTGTCCTAGCTAAGAAAACATTGAGAACATGCCTGTTTAGCTGATTAACCTTCGTGATTCGAGATACTGCTGTGATCACGTGAAGTTTTAAATTGTCTCTGGATACTAAGAGGTCATGTCCACGTGGTCAATAGCTGGAGTTAATGGCCAACTTCATTAAATTAATGATTGCCTTCCTGTTATTCAAGGCAGATGGCGGTGGAATGTATGGATCACTGTTATGAGTCTGATACCGAGCAATAGTAAGCCACTCTGTGTCTTCGATTCGAATGTCCTCTGTATTTGTGAAGAGGACACAGTCTCCGGCTACTGGTGAATCAAGGAAGCTAGTGAATGCATTACTACCTCCTCCTGGATTACTTTTAAGTAGCTGAACCTTAAGAGCTAGGTGTCATTTAACCCCTTTGAGTTCTAGAAGCTCTTTCTCAAGTTTCTGGTGTGTCTGTGGGCAAACGGGTTGTAATTGTGTAGTGGCAAATCTCGAGTTTACGTTGTGTGAAATGGCTTGTTGGTAACAAATTTGCAACGTTAACTCTAAACCATGGGCTCATAGGTTTATATCTTTTAATAGGAAGTCTGGATGGTGGTCGTCCTGACTGTATGCCTAGAGGTTGTGCCCTCTAGCACGGCCTTTATATACCACAGTCTTCTTCTCAGACACCCCTCAACGAATGAATGCTGATTCGTTTTCTATTGTATGGCTCATACATATTCGACCTTCATCAGGTAGTAGGAATCATATCCCTACATATCAGTGTATTCACATGCAGTATGTCACATAAATAAGCTGAAACCGTCTATGTACACCACTATACTAGAGGTGGTCAACATTGTATCATATTCTTATAACCTCGGTCGTCTGCTCTATGTGTTCTTAGGCATTGTTGCAGAAAACAATCGAACGACTAATCGTCTATGATTTTCTTTGTTATGCTGAATAAAGATGCTCTATGAGAAGAGAGGAGTAGATTCGTAATGATATACCTAACAGACTACTTGTCGCTTCCATATTCACTTTAGCAACGTTATTTACCGGCTTGCTATGCAGTACATATGTCGAAAATAGTATATAGTGCTAAGCTCTTAAAATCACACATTTAGTTAACTATAAGAATTGATTTTACTTCACAACAGTGAAAATTCAATCGGACAAGCCAATTAGTGGCATGATATGATTCATAGACAATTATCTTGGATGCATAGATGTCAATGGATGCCTCGCAAGACCTTGTTACTGTTGTGCACATAAGAAGCATCCTGAAATTAAGCATAATATATCATTATTGTCGTAACCGCCAAACTCACGAATACATTTAAGTCACAAACAAGCTTACTTCACTCATAAAATGATAGAGTAGGCATGCTATTAAAGTTAGAAACCATACTTTCTGTTGTATAATGTAAATCTTAATGCGAAAAAAAAGGCAATCGATATTTTTTTCCATCCATTTGGCGTCATGGATATGGTGGTAGGAATGACATCCATCCGTGTCGTTGAAGACGTTTAATGGCAGAAAACAACTTAACCACTGATATGCTTAAATTTATTATGGTGTACCGAATCACGATTATTTACAATAAGTCTAGAGAAAATTTCTTATATAAGCTCTAACAGGCTGCCTGTTGTTTCAATAGTTATTTCAGTTTGTTGCTATACCTACTGGCCATATAGTATCAAGGATAACCATTGCACACAGATCTTAAAATCACAACTTTAGCTAATCATGTCTATGGAATTTGTATCATAACATAGTCATGACTAAATTAAGTGATACAGATACAGAAAGTGATGTTTATACCTCGCACTACTTACAAGCAAATCTGACAAGACCGCTGGCGTCACGATGGAATTTTTAGAATGATTATTGTTTTCTTAGTTCCACATGGTTGCCCCTTATAACCTTGTTCCTGTACAATATTCGTGCAAACAAACATCATATTGCAAAAATGTTATCATTGTCGAAACTGCCAAAGTCACAGCTATGTTTAAGTCACAAACCAGCTAAACTCATCGATGAAATGATGACATCTCGGAGCGGGCATTCCATTAAAGTTAGAAACCAAAACTTTGGCGTATGGTCCCATGTCCGTAAAAACCAGCCAGTCGTTAAGCTGCAGCTCGGGCAGTTCTATATCAGGCAGGATGCAGTCTACCTCAGCACACGTAGGTCCCCACACACTACTTGGGTAGAGTTCGGCTTTCCTGTGCTTTTGCATAATGACCATATTACAATGAACTGTATCTCAACCAAGCAGTACAAATTCGACACGGGTGTGATTGAATAAAGTGAATAATCAGCCCACATTGGGAATAACTAGGTTCGATTCATAGCGCTGACCAGTCACCGCCAGGGTACCAAAGCTTCCAAATGTTCCATCGTTTATGTAGTACATGAACCTTGTTTTCATGGCACAGGATTTTGCTTCATTGCCTGGATTCAATATCCAAAATATTGCCTCCTTGTACATATTTTACGCAGTACCATTTCATGGGACAGATGAAGAAGGAATAAAGAGGATGAAGGAGTAATAATTCCCTACCAGAAATTTTCTGAGGACCCTCAATTATTGCGTCACGCTTAGCGATGACGTTGACGCACAGAGTATATGCTGAGGCCGCAAAAAAGCGCCCAGGTTCAGCAATGATGCGAACACCCGTGTTTTCAGGAAAGTACAAGTCTAGTGCAGCCTTCAGTTGTGATGCAACCTTGATTTACAAATGTCACATACAATTAACATTCATTCGCCAACATATACCCAGCAACGACACTGATACATACCTCTTCAAATGTGACAACTGCAGTATTGTCACCGGGAAAGCCTCCTCCAATATCGAGCATGGTGAAATGAAACCCTGCCTTCTCACCCATGTCAAACACATTGCGAGCAGACTCTACAGTTAATGGGAAGGATGCGGTGTCCCTGCAACCGCTCCCTACATGGAAGCTTTACACACACAAAAATTTCGATGTATCATCTATATTAGTTGAAAATCTTATACGCAAAACTCTGCCCAGAGCTGGCTGTCAACCCCATACGAATGATCTTACTACTTGTCAACATGGTATATTTGCAGCTTAAGTCTCATGAGAGCCGTTAGCGATATCTAGGTGGGTTCAAAGAACATGTCGACGAGCGTAAGCCGAAAATGACGTGATGGCGACCTTACAAATGACATGCCCTAAGTGCTTCCTCTTGGTTTATGCTGACTTTTAATCTCCAACATTCACTACTACTGGAAACATGATGCCTAAGAGAGTGTTAGAGCACTCAGTGAGCAATCACGCCCGGAATGTATTGTGCAATATCACATCATTTACGACGCATTGCAAGTGGCAAAGTGCACCAGCCAGTCCCGGTTAAGGACAGTGACGTATGGTTACACATATGTCTACATGCTCAAATGTTGGAGTAATACGATCGGAATCATACTTACATGCAAACCGTTTTGTCCTATCTGCATCATAGTTTTGCGAAACTCACCAGTTGGTGTTGAAAAAGAAAAACCTAACATACAGCGTTACTATGATCAACACAGAATTGAAAAACGTTCAACATAGATCAAAGCAAATAAACTGCTTTTCAAAACACGTGCATACATTGTAATATCAGGATTTACAGCTAAGGATAAATATTTTAAATGATATGGAGGACACCATTTTTACATATAGGTAACGACTGCGCTCGTTACTTTGTTATCTTGTGCCAATCATGCATATGCAGTGCTATATTTAATTGTAAGTGGTATCGTGCTGCATAACGACCTCATTTGAATGTTGAGCATCCCTCAATTATAAGTACAACACATTAAATTGTTCAACTTGTCACATACATTTCCTACCCTCATGCTTGAGGTTTTCTTCGTTACTCACAAAAGAGACCGATAACAACGAATTTTAGAAACAAGCTGTTTTTGCAAGTACCAAATCTTACTTATGACCGAATCTACGTTCCAAAATAGTTTTTCAAATGCAGTTACAAAAGTGGCGGTGCAAACTGGTTATGAACGATGCCGTTTCAAACAAGTCAGACGCTTTGAGTATACGCGATTGTTATAAGTTATGTAGACAGAAGAGATTTACGATCTTCGTTCAATAACCATTGCGTAAGCAATCAATAAGTGTCTATCGAGATCACTGTCCCCGAGAGTCTACCTTTTGTCGGGTTTATTATGTGCTAAAAAGAACTGCTCGTTATTGTATATTAGACGTACACTGCACAACGAATACGTGTGACCTTTGTGCAGTTCAAATACAGCATCTGTATAATATAAAGGTGCATTTATGCGGCACAATGGTCTTGAAATATTAACGTTCGAGACGAACAGCGTTTCCTACCTTCCCAATGACGCTCGTTTCTTCATTCATAAAACCCGATAGGATAGCAGGGAGCTGAACTTAGTTATTTCGCACCGAGAGGTTTAAAGGGGTCCATGGTCATATTTGGGAAGAAAACTTGGTAGGGGTTAAGTTCGCCATGTCTGCAGTTTGATTTGGCAGTTTTCCAACAAACGCAGCATACAGCTATCACGTTAAGTTTTTGGTTTGGTTAAGAGCTTTGTTTCCACTTCCTAAATGGACGCAACGAGCCTAAGCTATTGATGTGTAGTGTGCTACAGCGGACTAGCGAACAAACGGAGTAACGACTATATTGAAAGTTCAGTTGAGTCCAGTTCCGGTTTCATCTTTTCATACTCCACTATCAGTCTCAGTTGATAGCAACCGTCATTGTGCCTAGTTGCATTAGAAGACAAAGAGATATTGGTTATAAATCATAAACTTTATCATATAATATTGGGTTGATGAAAAGAGACCTTGCTTCTTCCATATTTATTTCATTGGACATTGCCATGAAGAGGAAGTCAACTTGATTCATTACGAGTAACTTGGTCAATTTGTCAAGCCGCATGATATAAACTCTGTAGAAGATCTACCTGTTACTTATCGATGAATTAAAGCGAACGAACCACTGCCTTGCTGTTACTTAAACCGTCATCAATGATCTCGGCATTAAAGCATTGTATTTCTCCTTGGTTTCTGAGATAATTAATCTGACAATGGTTGATTTATTAATTGCTTATTAACAAAGAAATGTAGGGACCAAGTAACTGTAAAGGTTGCCATCGCTTACCATTAGTTCGATGTACGAGGCACCTAATATAACTCAACCTTGCAAATACCATCATTCCATTACACTGCTGACCTTGGCCAATAGATGGGTTTATTGAGGGTGTTGCTCGACAAGAAGTTATAAGTTATAACTTTAAACGGCCACACTAATTAACATGGGTCGTTTTCGTGTGCAGCAACCTTTGCAATTAATCATTGTCTATATTATGCTATCGGCCAAATGGCAGTTTTGTCATGTGTAACGTTTCCCATTCAGATATTGGCGTTTGGAATGCATTGCAATTTATATGTATGGCTATCACAATTTTACACCGGAGTCAATGCCAGCAGGTAACTATACAGATTTTCGAACGCATTGTCAGAATATGTTGCTTAAGTTATCGAATCGAAAGGTGTTAAATTTGAATCAAGGGGCCGGCAGTGTAGATTTACGATCGATCATTCCTCATTCAGACTCTCTGGTTTGGTAGACAATTTTCTTCCTTTGTTTGCGGTTGTTTTATTAATAGAATTATTGGCGGATGGAAAGCATTTTGTGTAATTACCTAATGGCAATACTTGTAGATGCTGTAGACTTTTGTTGTGATTGCTTCAATGACTTTGTCTTGAATATAATGATTGCGTGCTCACTTCCAGTATAAGTCGCGTTCGGGTTACGATAACCTTATTGAATATGATTAATTCATTAATAGATCGCAAATTGTAAATCTGCTTTTATAATTTGTGATGATTATCAGTCGGTCATGGATGCCAACATAGCCAAAGCTTTCTATTGCCAATAAAATTTGATTTACTGTTTTACCACGAAAAATTATTTTCTTAGTTTCCATTAACCAGGAACTTAGGATAATAATGTTTGTTTGTTTATAACAATTGTTGTCACACGTAACCGCGCATTATAATTAATCTAATTCTAGTTTTAGCCGTCATGGAAGAAATGTGGGATATAATGACATAAAATAAACATTCGAAACTTGCCGCAGTTTAATCACACATCTCACGTATCCCTGTTGAATGTTGGAGGCTAGCAGGTTACCTTACGACAATATGGAGTAGTCGAACCATTCAGAGTTAAAAAGCAAGTTAATGATGCGTCAATAGATTAAAAAAAGACATCCGGTAATAGAGATACAGTTCCGGATCAACTTAGCTATGCGTCATAATCTCTTTGTAATCTATGTCTACGCCTGGAGAACCTTAGCATCCGTTGACCTCGCCTTATGCCCCATTTCGTGTTCACTCACGTTCTTACGCTGTATGTGTATTAGAACAGATATGTGTATAATTGTAATTATATTTAAATATATGATTACATGTGCAAACATACGCAGATAAATTTATGTATGTATAAGCATAAATATTTGCATACCCATGTACACATATATATATATATATATATATATATATATATATATATAGAGATATATATATATATATATATATAGATATATATATATATATAGATATATATATATATATATAATATAGAAAGATATATATATATATATATCTATATAGATATATATATATCTATATATCTATATATATATATATCTCTCTATATATATATATATCTATATATATATATCTATATATATATATATATATATATATATACCATATATATTATCCTAATATTTTCCTAAGCTGCTCTCACTCACTAACTGCGGCAATCATTCAATCCCACATTCTCTCTTAATCACCCACTCATGCTCTCGCATATTATCTCACCCCCTCACTCATTAACGTACTCATTTGCTTACGCAGTCAGTTCCTGTGAACACTCATATATTACCCTTACTTAGTCTTTAAACGCACATGCACTCATGCTACCCATCAAGTCAATTATTTATTCTTACTCTCATCCCCACAAATACTTACACATAGGACTCAGCCATAAGACCGACTCAGCCTAAGGATCATTCTCTCATTCGTTCATTCGGAATTTCGCAGACTTCATTGTTGAACGATCAGACACTTATTTATTCTCATCTTCATTTGCAATCGATGGCCAATGCATAAACTCATGATGTCATTAAGGCCGGATCACAGTGTACCGCCATGCATTTCCATATATATTGCAACCATGTGTTGAAATTCAACTGGATGCACGGCAAAAATATAGCGCGTAATTTGCATGATGTGAGGTTTGAAAGGGATTGCCTAAAGCAAACGGCGTTACATGATATTGCTACTCGTGAATGTCTGCATTACGTAGCCTTTATTTGGTTAAAGGTGCCCATGTGCAATACAAATACTAAACTATCATATTATTAAGCGACCGTCTTAAAAATATTGATTGACAGTTTAGCTATTGGACATGTTATGTTATTATTTGCAAATGAAATGATGGCGTGTTATGTGCGGTACTGTAAAACCAATCTATTGAATTTCACGCAGTACTGATTACAGAAACATAACTTGCCTAAGCCTCGTAGGTCAACTAACCTAACCTCTAGCTAACAAACTTAACGGATTCACTCAGACCATAAAATGTTATACCAAGCGATTATAACTTCACGTCAGTGCTGTAAATATGGCTTACCTGTCAATCTTACGGTTGCTATTTGTGCTTCAATGTCTACGCCAAATGACCACTCTGCTACAAATATGAACAATTCCTTCTATCATTTGTGAACGCTTCAACTGCAGGTCACCATAATAAAAGCACATAATTGAATAAAATCATCAAAAAATGCTCTTTACATAACAGGACGGGTAAAACGTCGACTTAGCGTTCTATGGATGTAAGTGATTACAAAGTCATACGAAGCTTCCCATTGGTATTCACAATCAATGACATTGTCATTCAAAACGTCCACTTCTATGTGCAATAACAATCCCCACACCAAGAACTTTTATCTCACATAGTATCACCTTTAGATGCAGCAACACTAAAAGTACGCTTTGGTTAAAGTAACTAGCACAACATACAGTCCCTAACGTTAAACACTGTGGGGGAAATACTATCGATATCATATGAATAGATGCTTCACGTTCGAAGATGAACGCAAGACGTTTGCAACTGTGATACTTTTCCTGCCCATCTATGCTATAGGTCTGTTGTGGCGCATTGCTCTGATTGCGCTGCGAGAAACGTCACTCCACTTAACTGTCTGCAAAAATCATTCAGGTTTAATATTTTGTCTTGTGCTTAGTGAATTCGCTGTAAAACTAGTAGTCACCGAACAAAGTACGCGCTGTTGTATGCGTCGTTATGGCCATTCAGTCGGCACGCAATTAATACTGGTATAGTGCTGGTCTTATTGACTGCTGTTTTCAAAGTACCTATAATTTGTGTAGCATTCATACCTTTCAGTGGAATATCTTGCTCGGTTGCTGTTACCGCAATGATAAAATGCCGTTTTGGAAAATCCTCACGTTAATCTTTATGGCAATATATGGCACAAATGTTAAGCCATTATTGAACGTGTCTTTATAACATACATCTTCATTTATGTGACTAACACTACGAATTGTCCGGTTATGTTCGTCTTGATATTGAGCGAAAAACGGCAACGCATAAATCGTGTATACGCCTGATTTAACTTTCTTTATGGGAATTGATATTGACTCGATAAAGATACTTCTGGCAGCAGATATAAGCTGTCTGACGTACCATACATCGGGATGGAATGAACAGACACCATTACATATTTGGCTGTACACCACACACCATGGTTTATGATTAGTTAAAAGGAAGCAAATCACACTGAATCACAATTCATTACGATCTCATGCTCTGCACCGTTGTTGATTCGTTTCATGGATATTCAAGCTTAAGATATAGCCTGTGTTACGCCTTTGTTGTACATTTGCCTTAACAAAGGTGTTCGAAATGGGCTAATAACAAAAGTTGACGATTTATCTCTTCAAATAATATTACCTCTGATGCACTGAAACATTTATCGTGCTACTGCAGACACCCTTTCATAGATGCTAGAAGACAGATGTATTCATCGATATGAATATGCCTTCCAATACATCTCGACCTATGAGAGCGTTTGACTGACTGATTTTATCTTTGAAAAGCTTTTGCGTTATAGGAACGATACCATAGGTATGGGGCGCTATTTTCTTTTATCAATTTGAATTATTTCCCGAGGAGTCGCACATTGATCTACCTCGACGGACAGCAGAGAAGTTAAATAGTAACTCATATCAATTGATCGATTATAGACTGTTGAAAAACGCATCGTTCAAAACACCAAAGATATCAATTTATGTAGACCTGCATTATAACATCTTGGTCTGTCGGATTTGGTTAACATGCGGTTTATGACCGATCAATAGCGAGCAATCAACTTTGCGATCTAAGTTTCCCTAGTTTAAATTGAGGGATTATAATGATTGAGGCTCATCAATTGCTGCAATGCCCATTGCTTTGCAATGAAACCCCCGCTCATCAGATTCATGAAGTGAATCATTAGGTTTTAATGGGACTGGGTGGAAGGCAAACATTAATGATCGTCGTCTACAGTAGTAGTATGGAGTGAAGTACACATCGTTTTGTGTGATAAATAAGGTAGCCTCCAGAGAAACATATTTATCAGCCTGACCCAAAATGCTTGGTACCTTTTCCAGCACCAAACAAACATCGAGAACTGGTTCGTTTGATGTTGCTCGGCTTAAATTACTAATCCTATAGCCTGGGAAAAACTGCTGACTCACACCAGGTTTATCTACAAATATGCTGTCCTCTCGGGTCCATTGCCGGCCAAAATTATTGGGCATTATAATCATATTTCTGAATAAAACATCATGTTACATTCTAATGGCATGCTTACATTTCTCAATATTTTTGGAAGAAGTCATTAATAATTGAACAGCGAGAATAAGGACCACATGCTCACATCAAACGTGTTGGCACATCGCATATGAAAACATCCAAGTAACACAATAATGTGTATTTCAGACCAAATGGATACAATATGCACGACAGTACTAGTGGTGAGCTTTCATTTCCAAATTGCTGCCATACACCTGCATAATATTTCCACAACGTTTATTTGTTGTCCAATCAATATGATTTTGAAACCAATTACTTGTTAGGGACAACTTAAGCAAAAATATTTGAACCATTACATTATCATATTTTTCATAAATAGTTAAGACAGGTACTAATATCACGAACTTGGTCCCATCAACCCCTTACACCCCCGATCACGCTGTATATGATTAAATAGCCCGCTAAGGTGAGTGATCCTGTTACCACTTTTTCGACGAAAATCGTTAAGAAATGATAAATGTGGCACACATACAAGAATTGGATGGTCGATCGCAACAACGGACAAAATATTGAAGCGTTATCGAACCATTTTGTAGCAGTTATTTTACTTAAGTCTTGGTTTGTTTGCTTTCGGTTGAAAAGTGCTAAATTAGATTGGCCGTAAATCGAGGCTACTTCAGCTAACCTCTTTAGCAAAGAGGTTGAAGCAAACGGACTATGTAACAACGGATTGGATAAGAGCGTGGGGATAGCCTTCTTTGATGATGATTTCCTCATATCTCCATCGTCCAAGCAAATGGGTAATATTTTAAAATGGAAAATATTATATTATCCAGTTTCTAATCAAACAACACTTCCAAATTTCTCTCTGAGTCAATAATTGATGATAATTTCAACAGCTTTGCCGTTGATGAGTGCGATTCGATCGTCTATATATGCCTGTTAAATTCACACTTAAATCAACGTTTCAAAGTATCGCACGGCCTCAGAGGGCAGGCATCGGACCCTGGCCCCTACATTCTAACGGATTCCTTGAGGTCGTCGCCTGCACCCTCTTTCTACTCACCCCGTTGTGGTTCAAGCTTTGACGTCGAATATTATGGATCGGCCGCCCTCTTGGCAGTGCGTCTGCCAACGACCACGCAAGTCCTTGACAAGGGAGCTCGGGTAACAACCGGCTCAATGTCTCTTGTCTATCTGATCCTGTGCACAACGGCAAGATCGAATGATAAGGCAACAAAGCTGCCGATATATCTGTGACGTCATGTTAAATGATAGCTCAGTTTTTTCCAGTACAATCAGCAAATGTGATGAAAATCCAAAATGAACATTAAATCCCGCCAACAGTTCAGCGTTCTATCAATGGCTGACAGTGAGAGATGGCTTAAACGATTAAACGACCAATCAATATCGTTTCCCCGAGCCTGGTCGCTGCCAAAACACGTCGTGCTTTTGAACAGCAAAACTAACCCGTACACTATTTAATAAATGCCAAGTGGATAAATTACCAGGTCTCGGGTACACCTACCAAAAACAATTCGCCTCTAACAGCGTCCGCGCAGTTTAAGATCCCCGACATTTTATGTCAGCACTGTGGATGGTAGTTATATGTTTTCAATAACTGTCTGGAGCGTGGGAACTGGCCTGGGATCGACATTAACATTTTTTGCTCTGTCAGGGGCATGTGAAGAATTTATAGCTACGATAAGCTGTGTGACGATTATGAAATGGCACGAAATACACCCCAGTCATCAGGCGCTGATACCAAGACAACAAAAAGCACATATGACTGCGAATCCAACGTCTTGGGGCTCTGGGGCTGATAAGGATATGGAGTCATCTGATTGGTCGAAGCGACTATAGCTCCAAATTAAACAGATAATTCCACGTGGTATTAAGAAACGTTATGACAAGACGATAAAACAATTCGGCTAACAGCTGGCGTCTTACATTTTCCTTGGGTGGAAAGAGTGAGCCACCCTAGCGAAGCTACAAACTCTTTGATTAAATCCTTAAGTTTGCCAGTTACAGTCCCAAACATTTGCTAAACTTTGAAGGGAATGGTACCTTAACTGAAGATGTATGAAGTGATACGAGGGCGATGTTTTACAGGGTATGCGATATGCCAACATGGTTAAATTGTACAAGAGCTAAGGCAACATGAGTAAGTGCAATATCTACATGTAATTTTCGTTGGTACAGTATCTATACAAGGCGCAAAGTGCATTTCGTACTAAAATGTTCAAAAGAGCCATTATATTCTTATTACGTCAGCAATTAGAAAAAGAGCCGTGTGCAGAAGCAGCCTCTATATCCAGCCTTCATCGACACAGCAAACACGTTTGGTCTCATCGATACAGACAGCCGGTTGAAATTTTTACCATTCACCGATTTTCCACAGTAGCTTCCCTTTAATATGATGGCCGCTGTATAGTATGCGGGGTGACAAAAACTGCACAGCATACAGGGAGGTACCTTATGTCTGTCAGACATAACCACTGAGTGATGTATGCAATCAGAGGGCGAGCAAGTGGATGAGCGAGCCAGTTTGTGAGCGATGGAGAATGCATGATTGGGTGAGCGAGCAAGTAAGTGAGCGAATGTGCGAGTGAATGAATGAGGTTATGAGTCAGTGAATGAGTGTACGAGAACGTGGCTGGTATGTGAATGAGTGAGTGTATTCGAATCACAACTACAGCCAATCCGTGTTAGCAAAATAAACAGGAGGGTTCTACAAGGATGGAACGCAGCGTGACAATGACTTAGGTTAATAAGGCTGCTTCCGCATTTGGCCAATACGATTTAGGGTACGCACTAGTTCATCGGTTGGCGATAAAGAAGCATCATACGCCCAGGAGCCGCTCACAGGAAGTACATCACCATCCCTTCCCGAAGGAGTGGGCTGCGTGTATTTTTTACCACATGACAACGTGAATCAATTTCTGAGTTGTGCTTACTGTAGTATGGAGTTTGGCAGAGAATATTCCGTCAACCTGTCGTTTCGGCCCGTTACCTGATCGGCTCACTACCCCAAAGACGTTTTGGCCCGTCACCAGATCGACCCGCCAACAGTTCGGCCCGTGTTTATTTTGTACTCACACACGCCTTAGCTTTTATATTTATTATCTACCTCTCTATCGGGTTGGCACAGATGGTACTGGTTGGATTTTAGAACGAATCATCTGGATAAAAATATGAAATGATAATAATTGTTGGTGATAATTGTAATAATAATATGAAAATGAGATAGCAAGATGATGATGGTGATGGTGATGATGATGATGATGATGATGATGATGATGATGACAAAAAATATGTTTCAGATGGGCGTTGCACTGTATGCAGGTTTAAACTCTTTGTTTTACAGTTGCCATCCTCCAAAGTTATGGAGGTCAAAGGCGACCCTGTTTATGGCAAAGGATTGTTATGTCGATGCCACCTTTAAGATAGTCCGTCGTCCTATAACGCAGCTTCTCTCGATTCATGCTTTCGTCCACCAAGATGACAGCTCCAAGCAGTTCCGGAGAGCACAAATACGACTACAAAGTGATCAACAAGGTCCCCGAACTTCTACCTGATACACCCAAGCTCCACACCATCATCTCGGAATTTGAGGCAGCAATGTGGCCAGCCTGTTGTGATATACTTCCCAACGTTCTCCCAGAGGGTCAAGATCCGTGTCTGCGTCTTCCGTTGGACATAACCTGTGTGGCGCCAAGTAACCTAAGGCTAATGCTGTTTAATGTAAAACAAATGCAGTGAACAAAGTAAACGACAGATGAACCAAAATGCTGTATGGGCGATGATTCAAAGGAAAATATCTAAATGGCATTCAGTGTCAGTATCATAAACTCAGCTAACAAAGCTAAGCAGCTGCGACGAGGGCACAGAGAGAGAAATTGTCAATATTGCCACTTAAATAATATGAAAGGCACAATTGTAACACATGGGTAACGACTGCGCCCGTTACTTAATAAGCGGGCTCTTATCAACTTGTGCCACTCATGCATATGCAGTAGCACCTTCTATTGTTTGACCTTTCGGAACTGAAGACATCAATTTGAAGCAGACATGATGCTTTACGTTCTGGTTTTAATATCTTCCTTGAATAACGTTGCCATACAAAATCGAAAACGAGGTCATTTCGCCTGTGATCAAGTGTAATTTCCTTTGGCATACAATCGTAACGCCTAATATATGGTTTCATAACCGCAATAACGACAGGGGAGCTCAGCCTAGCATGTATTGGTATCCGTTTATAGTCTCTCGATGTGTTGGGCGGAATAAGGTATAATATAGCCATTTCTCTTTATATTCCGATAGGCACTGAAAATACATAGATAATAATGGCTGTATATTCTTGTGGCATATATAAACAGGGGCTTTTTGAACTCACAATCATTTACTGTATTACAATTGACACCAATTTAGATATAGGAAATAATTTAGGCGTCAAATGATAGCACGCAATACATACAGATTTGTTTATTGCTCCTTAAAAGAATACACCGGGAGGAATAACACCGATTCCGATGTTGAGGATAGAATAATGACGATAATAATGCCAGGTTAATAGCGCGACATTTGGCGCAGCCAAATACGGCAAATATTCAAAATTGATCATTGATACCACGCAATCAGTACTCACGTGCGAGCACCATCTCTTTCTCATCTGATCACCTCCCCCCTTTAAGAACATCTCAATTGACCCGCGAGTAAGCGTAAGTAAGTAATGTAAGAGGTACTCCTACTTACCTCGTTTTTGACGTCGAACGATGGACGAAGTGGATTGCGCAATATATTTTTCGCTGACTATCGCTTCCGGATTCGGTGCGATATTTTGATGACATCATTCTATTTTTGGAAAGTGATTTCACCATCTGATCAAATATTTTCCGTCCTTGAAATCTTTGCGACCTTGGTTTTGCGACCTCATGTCAATACATTGAGCTGGGCGCTATTTTGGATGAGGTCATTCTATTTTTGGTAAGTGATTTCACAATTTTCGTCGGATATGTCGTCATAGTTTGCTGAGCTAAGCTAAGTGATGGGATAGATGGTGTATATAAAACGGGAGAGTGTCTTAGTTCTGCGTTCAGTTATAATCATGGCTGGGAAACGGATGAGCGACGCGGACTTGTTAAAAGCGGTAGAACAAATCGAAATGGAGGAAGTGGTGGTCTGTTTTAAAAGACAAGTTACAGATGCATGCACAACTAACTCGAGAACTGAGAGACAATAAGATCTATAGACAAATTAGTATAAATCAACAGCGCTTGATGGAGCATAGTTACGATTTTGATACGGCTCTTAGTAAAGCGATCGAAGCTAGAGAGTGTTTAATGGATCGTCAGTTAACTGCATTCGTGTCTGAAGATGAGGTAGATTAATGTAATTATAAATATCTGATTATAAATATCGGTTAACAACAAGTTTACTGGCATAGAGTTTGAATCTTTAAAGTGACGACATGGATACTTGTGTAGAATGTAACGAATGTCAGAGAGTCACTGAGACTCAACAACCATATAGACCCAAGTCACCTGCTCAGGGTAAACACAGAACCCTGAGGTTACGGCGTTGTCCTCTGTGTCAATGTGGGTTTGTAACAAAGGCGCTTTTGACCCAACACTTGAAATATCACTGTAATTATAAGCTCTACATATACAATCGAAACTTAAGGAAAACAACAGGCACAACAAAGCAGAGGAAGGTTGTGACGTAATCGGAAAGCTTAACTTCCACGTTCGAAGAACCCCACAACCCCGGTGTGCGTGCGATACCACGTGATTTACCGGATCTGAAATTAATTTGTCACGTGATCATGAAAAAAGCGCTGACATCAGCTTAATTAAGTCACGTGATCATGAAAAACCCCTTACATTAGCTCGGTCAGGGGATAAATAAGCGAACACGGACAGCTTTTTGTTTCATTCAGGATGGCAGAGGAGAACGGCGAGGAGTGTGATTACATTGATGGACCGTTGTATACCAGTCGTCATAGTGGTAGCTTTCAAATTTCACAGTGGTGTAGTAACCCAGACCCCAATGATTTACACATTCGCGATCGATGGAGCGGACATCAAATAAACTTACCCTCAAATGCCTTTCTCAGAAGCGGGACGGCTCTTACATCACTCACCTTATCATTGATTGACGCGGAAGCTGGCCAATCGGACGTAGATACGGAAGAAACCATTTGTGACGATGTGATTGGTCGAGTGAAAGCCCCAGTCCCCTATATTGAAATTACCCGTGAAAGCGTGACCATGTGCTTTGATAGTTTCAATTGGTGGCAGCTCATAAAAGCTTACCAAGACCTATCAGCAGGCGAACAAAAGATGGATGACCAAGGAACGTCGCCTGATGGGTGGGATATGATAATTAGCCTTTACAGTGGTTTGATGAAGCCATTGTTATCTGACATAGCTCAAGAACCATGCGTCGTGTGTGGAACGGGCGTATGTCAAGCCGAGAACCAACAAAACATGTATTCACATTGCGTTGGAAGAGCCTTGGATAAGGTGGACGAACATCACGTCACTTTATTATGGCGCTTGTTGTGTGAGCAACACAATTCGACTGAACAGTGTCTTTGGCTCTCTAGAGAGTATCGACGTACCATGTTAGGTTTTTGTGTGACCACCGAACACTGGTCTAAAGTCTTAATGGGGGAACCTTATGACTGTAAGTATAATAAAATTATTAGACGCATGAATATATATGATTGGTGATTGAATAAAAAGTGATGATATACTTTAATTGAATTTCTTTTTGAGTTCTACTTATCACGACACTATCTACCTATCCTATCTATAAAAAAAGTGGGGAACTGTGAATGATAACTCAGTATAAGAATGGATCGAGCCTTAAAACACCTCTTTAGTTGCGTGATAGCTGGTCCGAGCGACTGTGGAAAAACATACTTTGTGAGTGAGTTAATCAAAGGTAGTCACATTGAGCCACCACCCGACCGAATCGTGTGGTGTTTCGGAGAGTGGCAAACAATGTACACTCAACTACCGCACGTGGAATTTGTAGAGGGATTGAATTTTAAGACAGATCCTCAACAAAGAACCTTGTTGATCATCGATGATTTGATGGAAGAAACTGACGAACGCGTCACTCGCCTATTCACCAAAGGGAGTCACCATGGCAATCTTAGCGTGTTGTATTTAGTTCAAAATTTATTCGGAAAGAATAAAGAACATCGAACAATCAGTTTGAACGCTCATTATTTAGTGGTATTTAAGAACCCTCGGGACGTTTCACAAATCATGCATTTAGCCAAACAAATGTACCCGCGAAACATCAAGTATGTACAAGAAGCCTTTTCGGATGCTACTTCGCAACCTCACGGTTATTTGTTTATCGATTTGAAACAGGCAACACCAGATCACTTACGGCTACGAACTGACATACTACGACCCAATCAAGTTGTATACCTACATAAATAAATACCGTCGATCATCGGATGACCGCCATTCTTATCGTTGGACATAGATCATGGCAGAGCGTCTCAGAAAACACGCTGATACATTACGAGTGATGGCTAAAGCCAAACCCCCTGTCAATAGGACTTTGATTCACATGGCTGACAAAGAATTGATAAATTGTATATGTGAATGTGCACTCAATGTTTTAAAAGGAAACGTATCCTTGACTTCAGTTCAGAAGCGTAAAATAGCCCGATACAAACAAGGTCTGCGCGCTTTGATCTCACCTAAAACTAACGTCAAGAAAAAGAAAAGAGTATTACAAACCGGTGGTTTTCTCCCGGCGTTATTAGGACCTATTTTAGGTATCGCTGGTCCGTTGTTAGGCAAACTATTGGGCTAAAATTATGGCTAAGAAAATGATGTTGGTTGATCCCCGGGTACTGTCAAGTGGGCGTTACGATCAAGCTCCAACTGTCGACGTGTTATCCAACTTGGATGCGGAGATGAGGGATGTCCTGAATCGTAGTGATTTATCGGAGGAGGCTAAAGTAGAATCTTATAACCAAATTTTAACAAAACACCGCGAGTATTACCACCAGCACAGAACCCCGACACCTCACACAGCCTTAGCTAATACCCCGCCCCACACACCCAAACAAGAAGATGTGTCTATTGCGGAAGTTGTAGAAACCATCCCTGATAAATTTCAGAAAAAAGGGGGTTTGCTATTAGAACGCCTTCGAAAAAACCCGGACGTGGGTTGGAATGAACGAGGGGAATTAACGATTAAAGGAAAAGCCGTTAGTGGGACTAACGTGGCGAATTTGGTTAACGATGTGTTGAGATGACGTAAACACTTTGAACCAGAGGGTTGGAAAAGATTTGCTGAAGCGTTGCGAGACTCCAACATTCCTCAAGATTTAGTAGGTCACCCCAATCGATGGAACTATATCCGACAGGGTGCGATGCAAATAGATATAAGACCTGGCGAGGAGGAGCCTGTAACACAAAATTGGACGTCATGGAGAAGTTAAGTGTGTATTTCGACCCCGAGGCACCAGCCGCGTTTGGAGGGGTGCAGCCATTGGTTAGAGCTACGAAACTCAAAACAAAGGCAGTCAGACAATGGTTGGGCGAGCAAGATGCCTATACATTACATAAACCGATCTGTCATCAATTTCGAAGACGACGTGTCATAGTCGGGGGGATTGACCATCAATGGCAAGCCGATTTAGTGGACATAGCTCGCTTAGCCAAACAGAAACCAAGAAATTTCTCTTGACCTGTATCGATGTATTCTCGAAATATGCGTGGGTGATACCACTAAAAAATAAAACGGGTGACAGTTTGATTCGAGCCTTTGAGAGTATATTAAAACAAGGGTGGAAGCCCCTGTGTTTACAGACCAATAAGGGCGGAGAATTTATCAACCGTAAATTTCAGACATTTCTTAAGCAGCAGGGGATTCGCTTTTTTACCACCCACAACGAAGAAACCAAAGCTAGCATAGTCGAGCGGTTTAATCGTACGTTAAAAACTAAAATGTGGCGTTATTTTACCAATCACAACACCAGTGTTTATCTACCGGTTCTGGCTTCGCTGGTGAAAGGATACAACGTCAGTTATCACCGCAGCATCAAGCGCCCCCCGATATCAGTCTCGGTGCGTAATCAAGAAGACACGTGGATGACATTATACGGGGAACGCTCTGATGGGGTTAAACGACCACGGTATGATATCGGGGATCGTGTCCGCATCAGTCAGGCATGGGGTAAATTTAAAAAGGGTTACACTTCCAATTGGAACGAGGAGTTGTTTCGGGTGGAGAACTTTCACTTAGGCTCTCCTAATGTGTATACGATAAAGGATAATAATGACGAAGTGTAAGAGGGAACATTGTACGCGGAAGAACTACAGAAAGTGAATGACAAAGCATGGTATAGGGTTGAAAAAATTATCAAAGAACGTAAACGGAAAGGACAAAAACAATACTTTGTCAAGTGGTTTGGCTACCCTGCTAGTTTTAATAGTTGGGTCAGTGGTGTGGACCTGTATAAAAACTGAGATTTGGAACAGAAGCGTCATTAGGATGGAAGATCAGAGAAGTGATTGGGTGTGGACCATATTTGGTCGGGAAATTCCGAAAGCCGAAATTGTGTTTTTCACACAAATCCTCATTTTATATACCGTAATCATCGTCAGCATCTACAATCTATCGGCGGGTAAAGGAGATAGTAATTTGTGGACTGCTCTGTTAAGCAGTAGCTTAGGGTACATTCTTCCCAACCCCACTTTGAAACATAAAGCGACGTCATGAGTTTCTTTCTGACCCTGCCTTCCAACAGTTCAATGAATTATCACCCCAACAACATGCTGACACGTTACTTTACTCAATTGCCTAAACCCATCCAATTAAAAGGTAATTGGGAGGTGGGATTAGCAGAAATTCAGTACCCTGTTTCCTGGTACAACATCGGGGACAATGTCGGTTTTGTCATAGTGGATAAGCGAGCTGGATACCATACGATAGACAGACCCTTGGAAGGGGATCCTTTGGTCGAGTCCTTGGTCTTTTGCCTGACCCCCGTTTCCTACAGTGCTGAACAATTGATAGACAGGATCAATATGCACATCCGCAAATCGCATCTCAGAGGCGTGGTTCGATTTCAATTCAATTCCCACTCACAGACCGTGAATGTAAAAATAACTGATCCCAAACTTCAAGTTGTCATGACCGAAGGTCTTTGTCAAATATTGAGGTGTGAAGAATGTCTTTCGCTTTACGATTCTCAAACTGATTACAAGCCTAATGTATTTCGAGGGTTGTACACACTACGTTTATTGTAGTATAATTGAATCACAAGTGGTCGGTGACACGATGGCCCCCTTGTTACGCACAGTTCCTGTGGACTACGACCGGGTGCACAAAATGGTGACCCAGACATACGAACAGATATTTTATTACCCTGTGGGCACCAAAACCTTTTGTACCATAGAAATTGATATAAGAGACGACACGGGTCAGTCCGTGGCATTCGAAGACGGACATGTGATGGTGACTTTACATTTCCGTGAAACCAAGAAGAACTTAATTTGAGTCTCATGGCATCACCATCATGAGTTTCTTTCTGACACTACCTTCCAACAGTTCAATGAATTATCACCCCAACAACACGTTGACACGTTACTTAACTCGACTCCCCAAAGCTGTACAGTTGGAAGGGGCTTGGGAAGTGGGATTAGCGGAAATTCAGTACCCTTACACGTGGTACAATGTTACTGAGGACGAGGGGTTGGTCGTCATGGATCGTGTGGCTGGTGCGCTCAATCTCCCCCCGGATATCTGTTGCAGTGAGCGATATGACATTGTGAGTGAATTTGCAGAGTCACGTCCCAAATATTTTCACATTACCCCTGGTTTTTATACGACCGGATCGTTGATAGAAGCCTTTGCAGCCAAGTTAAAGGAGCTAAATGATGAGTGAGTGCGTCTCACCTACAATCGAACACGACAGACAGCAACTATGACCCTAGACAATGAGTCAGTTGTAGTTTACATGGACTAGGGGTTGCGTCAAAGACTCGGTTATGAAATGGGGATTTTTGAGAACAGTCAAGTCGGTCAGCACATTGTTGACCCTGATCGAGGCTTGTACGGACTCTATGTCTATTGTAATCTCATCGAAGCTCAGGTGGTAGGAGACACCGTGGTTCCCCTTCTGCGTATTATTCCAATCGATCACGATCGTCCCGGGCAGTTGATCAACCCAACGTATAAAAAGATATTTTATTACCCGATAGCCACCAAGACTTTTTCTACTATAGAAATCGATATAAGAGATGACACGGGTCGACCCATTCCATTCGAATCTGGTAAAGTGACAGTGACGTTGCATTTCCGTAAAATCAAGAAAGCTATATTTTGAAAACCATGGCTGATATTTACACCCCGTATTACCTGAACCAAGCGGTTGGAGGGCTCCCCGTGTTTTCCGGTGCCAGAAGTCAGCGTGGACATGGCCTTGGTAATGTGGTTGGTGGTCTGGCTAAAATGGTGTTACCACGGGTTCAAAAAGTTTTACCTGTCGTTAAAACACACGCCTTGAAAACAGGAGTGAGGGTGGTTGGAGATTTGTTGGGAGGGAAGTCTCTGAAACAGTCAGCTAAGAAACGATTGTTACAAACCGGAGAGGAAGTGTTCGATCAAATAGTTCCACCCAAACAACCGCGTCACCGACCACCATTCTCTATAAAACGACTCGCACGAGGTAGGAACAGAAGTTCACGCCGTCGCCGTGGAACAACTCGGAGGTTGCCAAAAGATATTTTCGATTAGATCATGGCACTGGTACACCCCCAATCTTGTCCCTGTGTCAAAAGTGAATTAGACCTATTTTCGATTCCCCCAACTCAAAGCAGTGTCGATCATGGATTGTGGATCGAATTCCATCCGGTAGCTGCTTTAGGTTCGGGTCCAGTCGAATTCTACATCAGTGGGTCGGGTGATGATTATATCGATCTGAACGACACGTATTTACAAGTGAATGCCAAAGTGGTGATAAAGGATGGGGAGGTCTAGGCGGCTGATAGTGCTGTAGCACCCGTTAACCTCTGGTTACACTCACTCTTTTCCCAAGTCGATGTCTCTCTCAACGAAAAACTTGTGTCCTCCTCGACAAACACATACCCGTATCGCGCTTATATGGAAACGCTATTGAGCTATGGTTCGGAAGCCAAAAACTCTCAGTTAACAGCTAGTTTATGGTACAAAGACACCCCAAAACACATGGACGCCGTGGGTGGTACTAACAACAAGGGGATGATAGCTAGAAAGGAACGAGCTCAAGAGAGTCGCATTGTGGATATGATGGGCAAATTACATTAAGATTTATTTAGTCAAGAAAGCTATTTATTAAACAGCGTAGATTTGAAGTTGCGATTAGTATGCAGCAGTGACACCTTTGACCTAATGGCCAATCCTGCAGAGGGATTTGCCCCTAAAATAGTTCTGCAATCCGTGACCTTATTCGTACGCAAAATAAAGTTGAACCCCACCGTGCAACTAGCTCACATTAAGGCTTTAGAACAAAGCCCAGCTAAATACCCCATAAGACGCATAGAAACCAAAGTGTTTTCTGCATCTCAAGGAGCTATGACGATCAATCAAGAAAATTTATTTTTGGGTCAGTTACCCAAACGAATTGTAGTCGGAATTGTTGATAATAGGGCGTTCAACGGTGATTACACCCAGAACCCCTTCAACTTTAAGCATAATAACCTCACATTTTTAGCTCTGTACGTTGACGGGCAACAAGTGCCCGCAAAACCATTAGAGCCCGATTTTAATCACCATATATACACCCGCAGTTATGCTAATTTATTCATTAGCACTGGACAACTCTATCAAGACGAAGGCAATGCCATAAGTTGGAGTGATTATCCCGATGGCTATACACTATTCGCTTTTGATCTGACCCCCGACCTGGGTGATAGCGGCACTCATTTTAATTTGTTGAAACAAGGAAACGTGCGCTTGGAAATGCGTTTTGGTACGGCCCTAGAATGTACCATTAATGTCATTGTGTATGCCGAATTTGAAAATATGATTCAAATTGACCGAAACCGTAACGTTCAGTTTGATTACGCTGCCTAACAATGGATACCAGGCAATTACACGAGCTCTTACAAAAAGACGCTTTCACTCGAGCTACTGTGCGCGGAGTGTTTGCGCGGAATAAATTACCCCGCCATGTCAACTACCCCAGCGGTTTCGTATGTAATACGGAACCAGCTTCCAAAAAAGGCAAACACTGGATTGCCATTTTCATTGATCATAATGAAAGAGGCGAATATTTTGATTCTTACGGACTACCTCCTATTCATAACGTATTTGTAATGTTCTTGACCAAGCATTGTGTGAACTGGACTTATAATACAAAGCCATTACAAGACTTTAATTCCAATACTTGTGGACTTTATTGTTTGTATTATTTAAAGAGACAATGTCGTGGAATAAGTTTGAACCAATTGCTGGCTGTATTTACCGACGATTATTCAACCAACGATAAGCTGGTGACATGTTTAATTCAAGGCAAATAAACAACGCATGTTGAAAATGTAAGACGTTTTTATTCTTAATTTCTCTCACAGCCTTTAAACATCAATTTCTAACAGAGCGCAAATCCATCGATTACATTACATCTTCACTTCAATTTATTGCATTATAACACATATCAATTTCTTAAATAGCATATTAATGTATCACACATCTAAAGGTTTAGTGCTTACACCGTCTGCGTTCACAATTCTCTTGGGGTAAAAATAACTTAATCCATCTCTAATTTGCGTATACGAATATATTGTGTTATTGTTAATGCGAAAGCCACGGTTCACACCGCGACCCGATTTTTGTTCTCTCAGCACATTCATATATTTCTCCTTGTTCAGGTCGTTTTGACGCTTATTGAGTCCTTTACACGAGGCTTTATCCGTAGTTCCATAACAGTAATAGGTTTTACTGCACAGTCCGATAAAACCATCTCCACTCCACTCCTCTTTAAATAACCCCAGGGTACGTTTATCATATTTTTGGCGGGTCACACAGCACGGTTGAGGTACCCACGGGGTTCCGTTCGTTTTACACTGTATAAAGTCGTTGTTGTGATCATCACACGCTACAGCTGGCAACCACTGAGTGTATTCTCGGTAGAATTGTTCTTTCATTTTGGGTTTGATGACATCTGTTAGATGACTACTACTAAGAGCGATATAACTACTATCAGTGTCCATCTATACATAGGCAAAATCAGATCTCACGACATACTTGTCAATAAAATCATAATAAAATTCCAGCATCCTTAATTTGGCGTATTGATAAACAAAATAGCCTATTTGTTGGGGTAAGTCGAGATCAATGGTGGTTTTGGCCTTGTCGAATTCAAACAGGTTGGGGTTAATTCGTTCAAGGCTCTGAATCTTTTGTCGTTGATCAATTTCTGACACTCTCAGTAGTCGGCGTATCTGACATCACGGTGTTTAGTTTTATCCATGACACATTTACCTACAAACATAGACAAATTAGTATAAATCAACAGCACTTGACAGGTATTTTTTTTTTCTTTTCTTTTTTTTTAATCATAAATTTGAAATAAATTTGAAAATAACAATTAAATCAATATATTTTACAATAATTCATTTTAGTATATTTACCATTGGCCGAATTTCCAAGTAGCTTAAAAGCTTCGGCTAGAACGGTCTGACTCGGGTCGAAATCACCCCCACGTCTACACACAAACAAGAACATTATCAAAAATAAAATTCAACGCTTGTAAGAGTATATCACATATAACTATAAGAGTATATCATATATATTCGTGCATACCTGGCGTCTGATACGGTCTCGGCAAATCGTTTGAAACAGGCTGTGGGTTCATACTCCAGTGTTTGGTATATCTTTGTGATCACCAGGCCATGTTCCAAGTACCATTTCAGTAGTGGGCTAGCAAGCAATATTTTCACACCTTTGTAGCCCTATCAACGTCCGCCATTCCGTCTATTTGAAAATAAATAATAAAAATCGTTATGACATCATAATGATCGCAACAAAATACATTATGATCCCACGCCCCTTGTCACCTTGTGTACTTACTTTCATAATGTCCCGTTGTTCAGCATAGTCTCGCATAAAGGTCCGATTTCATCTCGGGTCAGTTCAGTGTTTTTGAATATAGGGGTCATTTCACTAAAATAGTCTTTAAGTGTTTCTGGTACGTGTAAATCTACTTCAGCCATTCCAAAAAAGGTTCCGTCACGTATATTGGCTATGAGCTGTTTTTAAGTCAAACCGGTTTCTGGTGGTTGAGGTCGACTGTACGTGAACGCTTTGATCTGAGGGGCTGTTTTTCATTTTTTTGTCCATTCACATTCCCACACAGCTTCGACATCATAACCTAATCCTCTCAAATACTGGGTATTTCTTTCTGTTTTGGTATATAAATCACTCATTAGTTCTCCACTGATGGGGCTATGGCTCAATTTCAAACACGTACAACCATGCCATACACATCCGTGAAACTGATATACTGTTTGCGTTTCTTTGCACCAACCGTCTACGGGTAATCGCCGGGCGCCAATTCGTTTTTCCCCTCTCTTTAGACGATGTTGTATTTGATTTTGTGAGCTGTGTGCTATCCAAGCCAACCATTCATCCGCTACACCACGTTTTCGGGTCTGAATTGGTTTAAACTCAGGCGCGTGGCGTCGGGACGGAAAGTTGGCTGGCATGGGTTGAGACAAAGCCCACAGATACAAGGCATTCGCATCCTAACCTACGATTCCTTCACATAACTTCGCTTCATTTCCGTTCTGTTCACGCCTGATGTAAGTTTTTCCTTTTTCGTGGTAACGATGAAAGATGATTGAGGGTCCGCCCACTATTCCATTTTTAATCAACCAATAGATGTCGTTGTTCTTTTCGCCAGGTAAGGTAAAATAATCTTCCAAGTCTTGAAATAAATATCGCATGGTTAATCCGGGCACTGATATTCCATCCTTCAACATATCTATACCTCTCTCACTGTAAAAAACGACTCTGTTTCTCTATGGCTTCCAGAAACGGTTCTAAATTGTTGAAATATATCAAAAAGTCTTTAAAAGTCTGCATATGACCTGCTTCCCACGCTTCTTGACATTCAGCGTATTGGTCAGCTGTAATGTTTTCTTGTTTTAACGCACTGTAAAAAGCTGCATGGGGTGGTAATTCTGTGTTGTTCAAACGATCGAGTGTCACCCATTCATACGGGAAATATCCCTTTTTCTGTTCGCATTGAAAGGCTCGTAGGTATTTGTCGTATGTATATCCAGGTCCAATAAAGTTGGTGATATCCAAAAACCGTACATGGTCCGTTTCAATGCACATGAATGAGTTATTTCGTTTGATGGTGTACTTGATCGATGAATGTTCTTGCAGGTAAGTTGTCAACGGTATTTTCACAACGTTGAGGTCATAATTCGATGAGTGGAATCCGACTAACGGTAATATATGTAAATAGTTGTCGAATTTGTTCTGTAATTTCTGCAATAGATGTTCTCCCTTGACGACCGGGTCCTGTTGATACGCTTCATTGATTTTCTCTTGTAACTGGGTTAGGGCAGCTTCGTATTGAGCAAGCATCAGTAGATAGGCGGCGTTTGATATCTCCTCTATATACATCATCATCCTGTCAATCAATTTTTGTGCGTTTCCTTCCGTTACAAAGCATTTTGGTTCTGTATAATCAGGTACATTGCTGCATTCACTCACTGATAACGGTACGTGTTTTTGATCCCAGGTGACTTTGGGTGAATTGACAGGTAGGTTGTCTTCTCCAAAATAACTTTCAAAATCATAGGTGGCTCTGTAAGGATAAATACCGTCTTCTATTTCGATTCCTTCGTCCCGTAACGCTTTAAAGATAGTGGGTGGTAGATGAAAAACACCGCCTGGGTACTTCTATTTCGTTTCCTCAGTACATTTGTTTTCGTGGCGATGTAGTTTTTTCTCACTTTTCCACAGCTTCTGACAGGTACCACAAATATATGATTTGCTATAAAGGTCAAAGTTTTTTATGTAACTAAAGTGATTTTCGTGCAGGTTCAATTTCAAGGTCGAGGCGAATTTTGTACGCGTTTGCTTGACCAAAGTAGCTACCTGAAACACATATAACAAAACGATCACATCTCATATTTCCATTTCCATATCAAATGATAACATCATTAATGTTGTTACTTCTGTTTAATCACTACAAGACACACTTACTTGATTCTCGTCTAGCGTATACACGGTGATATTCACTTACAATTGTTTTGCTAGTCTTTCGACATCTTCAAGAGGTACACCAGCAAATGTTTTTTTCCTTTGTTTGGGGTAAGCAGTCTTTAACAATGTTTTTGCTGCGTTCTCTAGACTCCTGATCTTTGCTCCGCTTACCCGTGGTTTTCTTTTGGTCTAACAAGTTGATGGATCACGTGATCTTCGATTGGGTTCACAAAGATGATCAAATTAGTCACTTCCTCTACACTCCATTTCGAATCCAGTCGTTGGTTCTGGGCGTAGGTTAAAATGTCGGTTTGTGTTATTGCATCTATAGCCCTCTCAAAATCATCGCATTCCGTACGACTAGAGGGGTTGGTAGCATACGATGGTTATTGACGGACGAATGAAAGTACCGCAATTCATCTGATTCTTTGTGACGTAATACGAATCCATAACTCCCGTTGATTTTAAAGGCTGAATCGCATTCCTCAAATATATACTGGTTGAGGTTGGGCACATCTTCTGATAAACTATAATTGCAAACAGTTTGCAGGCTTCCAAATCGCGTATGAGTCCGTATAGCTCTTTCATTCGCAGCCAACACAGCTTCTGTCGACATAATCATCGATAATCTGTCAATATAAATATCACCCAAAGTCATAAAGCTTTCCATTACGTCATTCCTCAATTATACCGGTAATAGACCTATCCTTTAATAGACATACCCTTAGCGTTGTCGACTGCAGCGCCATTTCCAGTTTGTGTCGGGGGGCTGTGTTGAGCGTTGTTTAACAAATTCAGTGCTGCATTGGCCTGTCCGATTGCATAAGTGTCCATAGCGGCGTGTGAAATTTTCGTCTCCCGTCAACACTAAAACACACACGCGTAACAAAAATAAATAAATAAATAAATGAAGTATACGTGGTAATTCTATAATTCAGGTATAGAAATAAAATCATACTCACTGCTTTCCATCTTGATTTGTTCTACCGCTTTTAACAAGTCCGCGTCGCTCATCGGTCTACTGCGTTTGCTCACATCATTGAAAGCTTCTAGCTGTCTCTTCTCAGCCATGGTTATAACTGAACGCAGAACTGAGACACTCTCCCGTTTTATATACACCCTCTATCCCATCACTTAGCTTAGCTCAGCAAACTATGACGACATATCCGACGAAAATTGTGAAATCACTTACCAAAAATAGAATGACCTCATCCAAATAGCGCCTAGCTCAATGTATTGACATGAGGTCGCAAAACCAAGGTCGCAAAGATTTCAAGGACGAACAATATTCGAGCAGATGATGAAATCACTTTCCAAAAATAGAATGATGTCACCACAATATCTGAGGTGAATGCGAAATTGACTGACAGCAGGGTTGACAATGATATATGCTTGAGTAATTTTAGCGCTAAGGGGAGGCAACTCACAATGACTAATTTATCAAATCGTTTGACATGAGTCGTTATTTAATTAAGAAAGATGCGCATCGTGAATTCAACGATTGGTAAATCACATTACCAGCTTGTGTAATTATACCACAGATTCATTAAGTCCGATTAATAACACAAACACCAGTATAACATTTATTAATATATTTATTTAAATTTTAAAAATATTTAATTCTAAATCTTCATCCTACAAACAAAACAAATTATTTTTGTTTTAATCTCTAAGAATAAACCAAAATAAAATTCCAGAGAATCTTAAACATTTGCGGCACTCACGGTTCTCTTGTAATAAATGTTTGGGTTCCCTGCATACAAAGAAATATAGACTTACAACAGATACAAAAAAGTCAACGAATCTATACAGCCATATAGCGTGTTTTAAGCAGATACTTACAGTACGGGATAAGCTGTTATGAGGGACCCTCCCTTTGTATTAACTTTCACCCAACGGGTGGGGGCCGACATATATCCAGGATACGCACCTGTGACTCCAACTATATTGTCAAAATGCTTATAACAAACGTTTTTATGGTATCCAAAATGTTGTCCTACATCGGGATTTGTCAATGTCTGTTGAATTAAAATGGGATAGTCGGAATTATAAAACTTCGATTTGGTTGGATCCGTTGAAATAAAATGGTTTTTATGACTATGTTCCATTATGACAAAATATAGATGAAAACTATTTGGAAGTAAAGTTACCATTCGCTTTTTGTAACCCATAACTCCACCCCCATTTTGAGAAATATCCAATGGTCAAGTTTTAATCCATCTGTCGTTATATTCTCAATGAAAGTTAGAACACACTTAAAGCCATCTGTCATTTTTCCCTCCTATGTAAGACTCATATGCTAGTAAGATTCATTCACGTGAAAACTTCAATCGACCCACATATCCAACGAAAATTGACTTTTAATAGCCATTTACAATCTCCTCAATAAAACTGCCGAAAATGACCTCACCCAAATACCGCCCATTCATCACATCAGATTATTAAGGTCAACAACCTTCCTAAAGACATTGCCCCAAAAGGAACTCACTCGAATACCGTACATCGTGTGAGCCTGCTAAGGTCACCAGTTCAATATATCACCACATGTCATGGGATAAAGGAAGTTAATAGCAACAAATCACCTCGTAAACACTTCATATCTGAACAGACGGTGAATACTCCCACTAACAATAACGCTATCCTTCACTTCTCTTTCAACACCATTACCGCTAATTGACTTTTAATACCCATTTACAAACTCCTTCTCAATAAAACTGCCAAAAATGACCTCATCCAAAATAGCGCGCCTCCATGAGGTCGCAAAACCAAGGTCGCAATGATTTCAAGGACGGAAAATATTTGAACAGATGGTGAAATCACTTTCCAAAAATAGAATGATGTCATCAAAATATCGCACCGAATCCGGAAGCGATCGTCAGCGAAAAATATATTGCGCAATCCACTTCGTCCATCGTTCGACGTCAAAAACGAGGTAAGTAGGGGTACCTCTTACACTACTTAAGTAGTGAGAGTTGGGGAGCAAAATATCTACATATATCACGCCCCTAAAATGCAATGTTAGCAAAATGAATTAGCTTGACTTGAATATTAAGCGCTCGATCAATGATTGTGCATGGTTCCATAATTTTGTTAGCTATGATTTGCCGAATATGGTCACATTGGTCAGCGTATATCCAACTCTAAGTCGATTATCTGGACAACATGTTATCTAATAGAATACATTGAGCGGTGTCGCCATCGTTGATGTTTGATATGTATAGTAAAGCGACGTTTGTAATTCAATTTATCCTACTGTTGCATATATGTTGGACGCAACATAGTTCTGTGCCATGTCAAAAGGTGATTTAACCGAATGGTTTGGCACTGTCAATAAAAACTGGCACTGCCAGAGCGCATGTCGATTAGCCTTACATTAGATAGCTAAAATAGGCTTCCATGAAAAGCTGAGGAATTGCGTTTTATTGTGCCTCAACGTCTTAAAAAATGTCATATTAGCGTGTCTTTCTCAAAAGGCAAAATTTACTAATAAGCATTTTGCGTTGCTAAGGGCATATAACAGTTTATTTGGCACCACTAATTCGGTCATTGTAAAACCATATGCTCATACGCAGTCGCCTGCCGCATCCCATATTTCAAGTGGTAATTGTGCACATAACGTTTATCACACTGACTTTTTACATTGACTTAACGGTCAATCAATTAGGTGTGTATAACAATGAATAGCAAAATCACCAAATCAACAGCTTTTGAACCAGTACAAAACGCTAACAACCGATAAAATTACCATTTAATTCACAGTAGAGGTTTACTATCAGACACATTATATTGCGTGTTGTATAGCAATCTGAAATATGCATAATGTGATGACAGCTGTAACTTCCCGAATGGTTAATAAATTTTACCTTGAATGGCAAACCAAATCGAAATGCTCTATATCATACACATTGTTGGTTTAACTTATGAGATGTTCAATGAGTAAGGGCCTCCAATTATTATTTAGAAATACTGTGTATATGAGCGGGGGGGGGGTGGCTGGGGCTAACAATTCTTTGTTTATTTCCTGCGTTCACATTTTGTGATCACCGCAGTTTTAATTCTGATCCAAACTATCTTTACTCTTAATCATCGACCGCGCAATAATCTCCGGATTTATTGCAATTACCACCTGTTCGTACAGGCGTCTTAAATGACCGTTACAGAACTTGCATAACTCAATGGTTCTGATATAGAGAAAAGCATCAATCCAAGCAATATGTTTGGATTCCACGCCAAATTGCATTTTCGCATGGCAAGACTGTTCGTTCAATCATTTTCTTTACGATGTGGTCCATTCCATTTCATGAATTATGCCTCATTAAATCGGGTATAGCTAGCTTATAGTCCCAAAGGATTTGACATTGCGTCGTAGAGAGAATAAAATTCAAAAACTGGGGGCTGTCCAACGACACAATATTTGCCCAAATCAATCCTAAAGTATGTCTAAAACTGACACAACCCAATCGCCTAGTATTCGGCAAAAATCCGAGATGTCGAGACGATGCCATACTTTCCCTATTTAGCCACGCTGGTATTTGTGACGGCCTATCAAATTGAGTGATTTTGAGAAAAGGCATTGGCAGCTGACTTTTTTTGGAAACTTTAAATCCCAGTTGATTTAAGCAGATGGTCTGTTCCGGGTACTATATTCAGTAGTACGAGCAAACGTCGGGTTGGCAAAGTCCGGTTAGGGAGACACATTTGTTTATTTACAGCAAAGCATATGGCTGATTATACTTGCCTTACACTGAATGGAATTAATTATGCCTGGCTGAGAGGCCCAGTATGGACGTGTTGTTTGAGCACTATTCAATCAAGCCAAACGTATCCATCAGGGATCAAATGAAGGAAATGATATCATTCGTATTTTGTTAGATAAAGTTTGTATCGATGCACACACCGCGGTCAATGTGTCATCAAAGGTACCAAGAGAACAACAAAGGCGGTAATAGTTCACGAGAACAAAACAGGCCTGCAACTTTATTAGTACTGTCAAGATAAACACGGAATGCATCTGGCTGCAGCGCTGATGAATGAGTCCAGGTGGCTTCCTGCCGTCTTATGACATTCAATTATCATCCAATCAGTCTCACAGGGTCAATCTTGTTTAACATCTCGCAATAGTAACTTTAACGTTGCTTCTCATTGCGTGATCACCTGGTCAGAATTACTTGAATCGTGTTGTTGTTCGTGTTATGCAAGATAAGCTGCCGTAATAGCTTTTCAAATGCTGAGCAAAAAGCTGTGGTGCAAACTGTTTATGTACGATGCGGTTTCCAACAAGTCACACGCGTGGAGCACAGCACGAGCATCATAAAAAGGTATGTTTATGAGGTGGTATGGTCTTGAAATGTTAACGAACGTATTTAACAGTTCGGCCTACCTTCCAATTGAAATTTGTATCTTCATTCATTCATGGCATTTTTCCGATTAACTACGGCATACAGCCTTCAGGTCAATTTTATTTTAAGCTATGAGTTTTGTTACAACTATCTTAATGTATGCAACGATCATAACTCATTGATACGCCGTATGCTAGATCAGACCAGCGATAGATAGCGACCGCCATCGTGCCCAGGTGCATTAGTAGATAAAAGGATACTGGTATTAAATTGTGAACTCTTTCATATGATTTTTGGCTGATGAAAGGAAAACTTGCTTCTTTCATATTTATTTCAGCGGACATTGTTCTGGACAGGAAGTCAACCGTATTCTTTAAAAGCGCTGCCTGATCAATTCGTAAGGCCGCATGATAAAAATCTTGCTTGTTAGACTAGTTTCTTTCCTTGGTTGAGAGTTTTTTATAAATAGAATAATTTGCGGATGTAATGCCTTTAATATAGTCTTGCGGAAGCTGTAGACTTTTGTTATGATTGCTTCAATCCCTGTTGTGATTGTTATGCTTGCGTGCTCACATTCTGAACAAATCATATTCAGGCTCTGGCCACATTATTGAACATGGATAGTTCATTAATAATTTGCGGTGATAATCTGTCGGGCTTGCATGCCAGACTAGCTCAAGCATTACATGGCAAATCTAATTTTATATTCTCTTTTTTTAACACGTAAAATCCATTTCTCATATTTCATTCGACTAGCCTCAAAGTACTCGTTTGAAAGTAGGACAGTAATCCTTGCGTTTGAATAACCAATTATAATTATCAATATTGTTGTCGCATAGAAAATGTTACACCTTACTGTGCATTGCTAATTTTATTTGTAGCCATACAAAAACTATTGTTGAATATATTTTTTGTACATTTAATGCTTGCAGTGGTCTAACCAGACAATTCACGGAACTCTGTTAAATATTGGAAGGATGTTACCTCAAACGTTTACGATCGGATCATACCTAAGCTATGAGCTTACCTTGCAACACTGTAGTGTAATGTTTTTTTTTCATTCAGAGTAACAAAACACGTCAAGGCGTCCATTGATAGAAAAGACATCCTGGATACTGATTCGATTCCGAACCAGCGGTGCTTAGCGTCATTATATATATATATATATATATATATATATATATATATATATATATATATATATATATATATATATATATATATATATATATATATATATATATATATATATATATATATATAGATAGATAGATAGATAGATAGATAGATAGATAGATAGATAGATAGATAGATAGCTAGATAGATAGATAGATAGATAGATAGATAGATAGATAGATAGATAGATAGATACATACATACATACATCCATACATACATCCCATACATACATACATACAGACATACATACATACATACATACATACATACATACATACATACATCCCTACATACATACATACATACATACATACATACATACATACATACATACATACATACATACATACATACATACATACATACATACATACATACATACATACATACATATATATACATCTTTGCCCTTTTATTCTCCTGTATATCTTAAATATATCGGGCAAACAGGTGTCTACTGTTTATATCCGTTTGTAATGTAATACCTCAGGATAAATACTGCCGAATATATCTGTTATAAGACCATGCAATGCATAGGTGCAACATTGCGACCCGGTACTGACCGTCCTTCAAACAATGACATAAAGGTATGATTAAAATCCCTGCGGACAGTTGCATTTCCAGCTTGCGCTTCTGTACCGAAATGGTAAACTTATCATGAGAAAATGTTCAAAAGTCATACAATATATTCTGCAGCTTGACTGCTGTTTCCATTTCCTGTTAGATATTGCTTCCCTATTTGTCAATTATTTTTACTAGTTTACATGCTCAAAATTCCGCATTACCACTGAGTGATCTCGGAATAGCCTTGCGTATAACTAATGTGCAAATCATACATTTTGTTTGCTGATCAACAAGACAATACCAACACAAACTTGCAAATCCGATTGTAATACAAAGATAATTGGGCAGATCTGTATACCAATGGTGAAAACATATTACCACAACGAAGGCTGATTTGTTGTTTATTTGCTTTGCTATTTGCATAGCAGCTGCAATCGCATTCTTAGTTGGATAAAATTTGGTCCACTTTTGTTATATTAAGAGACACGTTTTGCTTCATACGCTGGTACACCATGTGATTTATACTTCGTGAAAAAAAACTTGAGAAAAATTTCTATAAGATTAAAGTGGCGTGAATGAAAATGAGCGTGCAAGCAATCTCATAATATTATCTTGAACAATAGCCTGGTTACCGGGCGTTGTGGTTCACATCGTCGCGTAACAATTGCAAGTCTTATTTAGTTTAGATTCCGCTATTGATATTTCATCAGTTATCAATGAACTAATTTGTAAGCATTTAATGCAATTCAGCAATTGAAATGATGTATGAAATAACGGTTTGCAACTATTTAAGTAGACGATCACAAACATTCGTTTCAGCGTGAAACACCGTGCCTGACAGAGCGTTGGACACTTTTAAGAGTTATCAGGTTTGTGCTATATTGCGCTGTATCACTTCATTTGCGGCGCTTTTCAAACATTAATAGCTAATAAATGTACGACTGTCACACTCGAAATGAATAAATCAGCCTTTTAATAGTGCTAAGCGAAAACAGCTAAAGAATTACTGATGCATATTACGATAAAGTGGCCTTATACTATCATCCCTTCTATGGAATTCATTCCTGATATCACATGCTTCTTGCTTTATTGTATATGCTTAGTAGAGGGAAAACAGGTGAAAGCGGTCCTATATGGGGCGTATGATTTGCGTCCACGAAGGCAAGGCAGTGTACCATATAAAGTAGTGATTTTGGATGAATGTAGGATGTTATTATTTATACCACAGTGTGCTTGATGTGTGATGATTTATAGATTGTCACAATCAAATAACCAAATAGTCATAATACTACCTACTTTCGGTCTGTGTTGTAGCGACATCATGACAACATTCGCTACAATAGGGACACTCATCAATTCTTTTTTACGCTTTCTGCGCATCTACATGACAAAAAATAACGATCAAGATTGTATTCGAAGTTGCCGGCCTGACGGCTTGGCTCGAGCAGCTGTGAGACTAACCTTGCTCGGCCTTCTTTACCCAAGGAAACTAAAAAGAAGAGCTTGTACATTAAGCGTGTTATTGCAAATAATATATCTGTGAACTGTAGCCATGATAAACAAATGCTTCTAATGGGTTATTTAAGTATTGTAGTGAAAAGCGGATCTCGTAATGGCATTGCTGAATGTACAGTATAATAAGTTATCGGTTAACAAATGTTGTGCAAAAATATGCCGGAAGTATATAGCAAATGCAAGCGCGGTAAAGTATGCAGTTCAAACTGGGAGACAACTGTGTAGAGACTAGTACCAAACGTTATGGTTGCGCATTGACAGTTATTAAGTAATCCGACAAGATGCTCATTTCTGACATTCGGAAATGAAGTCGATATACAAAAAAGGTACATTTCATATATACACTTTTCTATTGGGCTTGATCGTAGGGTTAGTTGGCGAAAACAATTCATTCCACTGGCTGATTTACCAACCCTCTTGCTTGGCCAATACGATTGGAGTTTGACAATAGAAATAAGCATGCAATATTTCACTAACACAATTGACGTTGCTCTTCTGATCGAGCTATGACTGCAGCCCACGACATCACCCTAGGTTACAACGGTTGACACTGTTGTCCTTTGACTCATCAAAGGATTACCATCTGGAAAACCATATTGAATAGTGCGAAAATCATGCAAACATTTTGCAAACCAGCCAACTGTATGCAAATTATATTGCGTACCTCACATGTGAGGCAAATCGTTAGAACAGACAATATGGTGTACACAGTTCTATGTGCAAAAATAGCTATATTTTAAGACAATCTTTGCAACCCGACAAGTCCCCGTTTTGTGCTGCAGCCTGTGCGGATTTAATTCACGTAAGCCAACGACGTAATGCCGTGAGCCATGTGTACCAGCCAGTCACGATTATATACATCGACAGGGCTTGTGGTAAATCGCGCTATATGAAGGTTACGGACATGTCTACGTACTCGTATCAGATGTTTATGGTTAGGGTACAATGTGGTAATTATGCCAATGTTAACGGACAATAACTGGCTTATATACCGAGTCCTGGTTAACATATTTGCAATGCTGCAATACAAACAACAAAGTACAACAATGCTACATCTAGTTCGATGCTCAAATATGCAGGTGTTTTACTAACTAATTATCATTTACTTTCTATTAAAATGACTTCAATGTGAAGTAGCTTATCTTCTGTGATAAAAAGGCACTAAGTAACAGTTTGCCACGAGTAGTTTTAGAATGCTAGATCCTTTGACTATTCCCAATAACCTTTCACGGACCCATCTATTTTCTCGCTTACACATCCTATCACTATTTACTCATGAAAACGCTCACTATCTCCGGTTCTAAACCTATCTAACAATCTTGCAGTGCCGATCATTTCTCGTGTTAAATAACGTTGGCTGTTTTAAAACCTAACCAGGCACTGGAATCATGGTATACAAGACCCATGACGTTTGAGTGAACCAACCGCCGCAATATCACTCGTACTGAAACTATCCATGCACAAACGGTGAGTTCCTGGTGACAGGAAACGTGCTAATGTCAGAACAATCACTCTGTAAATGCTCACTAGCCCTCAGCTGTGATTGCTTAAGGGACAAACAAGGAAGATGCGCTATTGAACGAGAAAGTTGCATTTAAGCTTTTGTTCTCGAATGCTGTATAGAAACTTCTTTAGTTACCCCCGCAGGGATTAAATTCATGGAAATGTTAAATATAGTAACAGTCCAGTAGAAAAGCTAATTGACAAACAAGGCTCTCAGGTTTCATGATCTAGAATGTCCTATTGTACCTCGAGTGCGCAATTAGCGTGCTGAAGAAGGGAGATTACAACGCGTTGTTGCTGCAACGGCCTCGTCACGGGAACATAACCGATTAAAAACTTTTATTTCCAGCAAGAGCAAAAGCTTTTTAAACAGCATACTGGATATAAGGTTTATATATTAAGATAGGTAGGCATTACTTTAACCTATAAACCTTGAAAATCCTGTCAGACGTTTGCGCTCACTACCTAAAAGTAAGGAGGGAAGTAATGAAGGCGCCATGTTGATACCGGCATATTGAACATATGGCGACGCCTACTTATTACCGAAAAAATGCAAAATCACAGAGCATCATCACAACAAGGCTACGAACATAACTAAAACAGCAAGTATACCGTGCTACCAATGGGGTTACTTCGATCAACGCCATCTAGATTGGGCCTAGACCACATGAGACCTAATAGCGCTTACGGGCCCCGTATGACACTCAAAGGAAGCCAGCAAACAATCACACCCCGTAAGATGTTATAGTCACATGCTTTACGGACGGTTTGCGTGTGTTTGGCGGGTTGCTCATATACTCTTTAAAGCTTCTTAGATATTTTTAAAATAGTTTTAATTCGGACAAGTGTGCTTTTTTTAATGTGACCATAATTGAGTTGTTGTTATTACTAAGTTTTATCCAATAGTTTTTGTACCCTGCAAGGGCCCCTTGTGACTGCCTACGGGCTTAACCTCGTAAAGGCCCGTGTCCGAAAGTAGTGCCACAATTTAACAAGACACTCTTATTCTGCATTAGAACACCACGTTTTATATGCTAAAAGCTTTAACGATGATGAAAAAAATGTGTAATATTATTAACAGCGATAGCTATTCAGTCGTAGCAGTGTATCATAAATGGATGCTGTATAAATAACCATTCATATATATAGTCAATGTGTACGTCCGTGTATGTGGACGACTATAAAGTTTGTAACCAAATATTAAGCGTTTAAAGCTGTGAGTATGGTGTACTCAACACACGGAAGAGATCGACGGTACTAGCTGAAATACTCAAGGTTCGACCAAATATTGTCTGCGATGCCAAATGCTCTAGCTTCAAGTCTTTAGTTGCGCTCTCAATCTGTTGTGTAACATTTGTTAGATAAATAAAATAACGCATGAGTAACTGATAAAATAAAAGGTTCAGGGCAACTTTAGAAGGGATTAGAATAACATCGTATCCTAAATAATTGTCCGGTAAGTTTGTTTGTGTCTGTATCGATCAATAACGACGCATATATCTTTTCGGGACACAGAATTACCAAGTGAATTGTCATTTAACCATTCGGCAACCAATACTGAAAATACTTAATTACCGAGATGATTGTTAGACACATGTGGCGTATAAAATAACATGTTGAAAACTGATAGCCAGGGTTGGTCTGTTATCTACATAATTGCTGAACACACGAATGCAATGTCAAGTATCTTTATCTTTCGTGAGCAATATCAGCTCAAACATTATGCTTGCCCGAGAATCTATTGTATCGGACGACTACAATAGCCGAGTAAAGAAAGAAAAAAAAAAAGAGAGAGAGAGAGAGAGAGAGAGAGAGAGAGAGAGAGAGGGAGAGAGAGAGAGAGAGAGAGAGAGACGGATCGACAGATGGACAGACAGAGACAGACAGGGAGATACAGAGATATAGAGAGACAGACAGAGAGAGAATCGTGTTATTCTAAGCAATGATATGTTTCATACAATATATCTTCTCGCTTTAAAGACTCTCTTTCCTTGTTTTATGTGAATACAAGAAGTATTAAAAAACACTATGATAATCTAACTAAATATTTGTCTGCACTTAATCACAAGTTCTCTGTGCTTGGTATCACTGAAACTTGGCTGAATGATGTGAACAAAAACTTTGATGATATTCCTCTATATAGTTCTGTTCATGCAACAAGACAATCAAATTGGTGGTCGGGTGTCATTATACATCTCTAATGATATTTAATATATGTGTAGAAATGATCTAAATGTGTATGAAATTATATGGAATGTTTGTATGTTGAAAAAATGTAAAAATGTAGGAAGGGGTAAAAGTATTGTCATTGGTGTGATTTATTGACAGCCAAATACAGATATCAGGGAATTTTCAATAAAGTAAATGTTATAATATCAAACAGAAAAACTGAAAACAAGATATGTTATGTAATGGGTGACTACAATATCAACCTGCTGAAGTGTGAACAACACTCCCAAACTGCTGAGTTCTTAGATTTTATGTACTCTCAGTCTTTTGTACCTATGATAGACAAACCAACAAGGGTGACACACAGCACAGCCATCTTAATTGACAACATTGTTTGCAACAATGGCTTAATTAATAAACATATAAAAGGTGTTTTATGTACAGATGTTTCTGATAATTTTTCTGTATTTATAATGACGGAAGACATATTGCATAAATCTTTTACAATGTAACTAGAGTTAAATAATTTTCTCGAAGAAATGTTCCATATTTTTGAAGCTTATTGAGCTCTCATGATTGGACCTCCGTAATAATGCTCAGAATGCTTATTCACAATTTATTGGTGTTGAACAAAGTTTCGAGAAGGAGGCATTTCCTTCTAAGAAAATGAAAACTAGGCGTGGAAAATATAAGTCTAATGACTAATGGTATTTGTAGTTTTAGTAATGTGAAAAACAAGTTGTAGATGATATATTTGAAGAAATCAACCATGTACAATAAGACTACGTACAAACGATATAGAAACAAACTTAATCATTTAATTACATTGGCTAAACAATCATATTATCAAGACATGCTGGAGAAAAATAAATCAAATGCCAGACAAACTTGGAAAGTTTTAAAGGAAATTATTGGTGTTGAACCTACAAAACCTATCAATAAGGGATTTGTATTGAATGGTGATGTAACATGTGATTCTAAATTAATTGCTCACAATTTTAACGAGTATTTTACTAAAGTTGGACCAAAGTTATGTGACAAGATCTCAAACGAAGACAATGATCTTTCTGAGTATTTACAAACTAGTTGTTCACAGTCCTTTTTTCTGAGTCCTGCTACTACTTAAGAACTTGAATGTGTTATCATTAGTTTGAAGAACAGTAGTTAAGGTTCGGATGTCATCAATCGAAATATAATTAGATAAACTTACCATGGTCTCTTTAAACCTCTTTGTCATGTGATTAATTTATTATTGAATCAAGATATTGTGCCTCATCAACTAAAATTAGCTGTTGTTGTGCCAATTCACAAGAATAATAGTGTAACCCATCTAAAAAAATATAGACCCATTTCACTACTCTCTATATTTTCTAAGCTATTGGAAAAGTTTATGTTCAATAGATTTATCGATTATCTTGACAAATATGGTATTTTGTCATCCAAACAGTTTGGATTTAGTAAAGGCTATTATACAAAAGTAGCACTTGTATAATTTATTGATAAAATGATGAACTCATTGGATAAAGGTGAACATGCTAAAGGTGTGTTTCTGGTTTTCGCCAGAGCTTTTGATACTGCAAATCATGATATTCTTATTTTAAAGTTTAAATGTTATGGTATCAGATGTAAGCCACTAGATTAGTATATAAGTTATATGATAAATAGAAATCAGTGGGAAAAATATGATGGAATACTCTCAGAAACAAAAAAAATATAACTCGTGGGGTTTTCCAGGGTTTTGTCTTGGGACCTATACTTTTTCTGCTATATATCAGCCATTTTTGTCAAGTATCTGATAGAATATTTCAAATTATGCTTTCTGATGATACCAATTTATTTATGGTAGGAAAAGATGTTACAATAAATGAATATGAATTCAACATTGAGCTTAAGAATGTTGTTAATTGGTTACATGTAAACCGCCTAACATTGAATGCAAAAAAAGACAAAAATCATGGCCGTTTCATGTAATAGAAATATACAAAATAGAATCAACAAAATAGTTATTGATGATACTAAACTTGATACTGGGAACACAATAGGTTTTCTTGGTGTTGTTATAGACAATTGACTCTCATTGCCTAGTCATATAAAATAAATGTCAAATAAAATATCTAAAAATATTGGTATTATCAAAAGGTTAGAAATAAATTAAACAGGGAGACTCTTATCGGTTTGTATAATACATTTATCTATCCGTTTTTGACATATTGTAATCTAATCCAGGGGAAATGCAGCTCTTAAATATTTAATGAGGTTACATTCACTACAAAAGCGTGCTGTAAGAATCATATGTTATGCAGAATTCAGAGCACATACACCTGAGTTACTTATACTATGTAAAATACTAAATATTTTTAATCTGCACCTGCTAAGATGTTGTTTATTTATGTTCAAGTAATGAACATAAGATACTGTACATGGTTATCACACTAAGCAATTATCAGGACTTCCTTGTTTTCGTACAACATTGAAGCAAAAATCGTTAACTTATATGGACCCATATTTCTGGAATGAAATTGTCATTTTACATAATATTGAAATCAATAAGAGCTGTCATATATTTAAAGAACAATTATTCCTGTACATTAAATATCCTCCGTTCAATAGCAATATGTCTATATATTTATGAGACATTATATCATTGAATAAGTATATATTTCTTTCAGCTGCTCGTTAGTTCTGTCATTAAATGTAATTAATCAATGAAACTGCTCCAGTTTCCATTTATCTCACTACACATGATGATAAATATGTAAAACATGCATATGCTTTTTCAAGCTCCCCATCAAGTCGATATTTTACTCCTACCCTCATCCCTGCAATTATTCACACAGTTACAGACACATAAGGCTGAGCCATTAGACTGACTATGCCAACGGATCACGCTCTCGTTCCTTCGTTCGGTATTTCTTCATTGTTAAACGAGCAGACATTTATTCTCATCTTCATTTGCACTTGATGGCCAATGCATAACCTAACGATGTCATTAAGGCCGGATCACAGTGTAACGCCATGCATTTCCATATATATTGCAACCATGTGTTGAAATTCAACTGGATCAATGGAGATCCACTTCTATGTGCAGTGGCAATCACTTCAAATTTTGTGATTACCTCAGTATTAATGCCGGCCTCCAAGGTTTCGTTACTCCTTATCATCGCGCGCGCAATAATCTCCGGATTTATTGCAAATACCACCTGTGTGTACAGGCGTCTTTAATGACTATTACAGAACTTAATACCTCAGTAGTTCTGAAATACAGATACATCAATCCAAGCACTATAATCGGATCCCACGCCAAATTGCATTTTCAAATTGCGCAATTGCCTGTGAAATCTACTGATTGCTTCCAAGCGCATCCATGTGATCCAATCTCACGACTAATTGTTTTTCACATAATATAGTCGTTCGTGCAATATCGGGTCATGCAGATAAATCATCCAGACGGCTTTAGATCCCACACTGCATCAATTTGATAGTATTTCTTTAGTCTAAAGATTGAAAGGTGTTTTTGAGCACATAATCGTCAATGGTGCGTTTTAAGACGGCTAAAGAATGACATAGACACGACAAAGCGACAATATTACCACTAGCATAAATGCTGACATTTCCCAAAAGTGACGCCGCAGTTTGTTTCCAGTGTGTGGCTTGGTCAATTTTCTTGTCGCTGTGATGCATTCCATGTCATGAATTATGCCTCATTAAATCGCATTCCAAACGGGGTATAACAACAACCTGATGGTCCCAAAGGATTTTACACCTTTTTACGTTATAGAGAGAGTAAAATTTAAAACCTGGAGGCTGTCTTACGTAAAAATATTTGCTCAGATAATTTCCTAAATTATGCGTAAAACTAACACAGAATAACCTAAAAAGCTAAACTCAGACATCGAGACAAAACCATAATTTCCCCATTTAGCCACGCTGGCGTTTATGACGGCCTATTAAATTGAGTGCCTTTGAGAAAAAGCCTTGGCAGCTGATTTGATGAACTTATGGTCTCTTTGAATCCCAGTTGATTAAGACGGGTTCTTCATTCAGCAGTACGAGCAGACGAGGGGTTGGCAAAGTCCATTAATGGAGACACATGTGTTGAATTACAGCAAGGCATATCGCTGATTTTACTTGCCTTACACTGAATAGAATTACCAATGCCGGGATTATAGGCCCGGTGTGGACGTGTCGTTTGATCGCTATTAAATCAAGCCAAACGTATCCATCAGAGATCAGATGGAGGAACTGATATCATTCGTATTTTTTAGATAGATGTTTGTATCGATGCACACACCGCGGCAAATGTGTCATCGAAGGCAATAAGAGAAAATCAACGGCTGTATTGGGTACCCGGAGCAAAACGGGAGTACGACTATAATTGTACTCTCAGGATAAACATGGAATGCACCTGGCTGTACAACTGAGGATTTCATTGTTAAATTCAATTAGTTGCTTATAATAAATATGCCTAAACGCCCTTAAGCCATAAGCATAATCAGCCCTTGCAGACAATAGCCTGTATGAATAAGAAAAACATCCATTTGCTGATTTTGTTGCGTTGCTATGTGGACACGGTGTAAACATCTATGCATATGCAATGATGAGCTTATGTCCAAGCGTGCCTCGAAGTTAGTTAAATGTAACTGATTGGCTAATTAATAATATTTACCATCCATTCTAACGTAGTAACGGCAGGGAAGCTAGGGCCTATACAGTCTAACATTGTATAATGATGTCAAACGCAATAATGAGGTTGAATTTCACAAACAATAATTTCACAAACCGTCGGAGTCGCATCACGTTTGATTTTGTCTACTTCCGCTTTGTGTCTCGATAAGAAGTCGCAAAGCTTCGTAGATCGATTTATAAAGAATCACGCGAAATCAAACGTTGTGTGAGATCAAATATTTGCAAACCAGTGTATGTTCTAGTTTATTAACTCACATGACCAATATTTTGTGTTTGAAATCAATACATATATGTTGTCTCCAATATGTTTACACCCTTGGCATCAATATGTGGATCCTTTTCCTTGGATTGTAATGAACGCCTAACTTCATGGCTGTGTTGCATTGCCTTTACCATGTCTCTTCCACATTATTAGGGGAAACGCGGTTGATTTGGCCTCATATGGTAACCGCCGTTGTCGGAGCAATCAATATAAATAAAAAAAGCCATCCAGAGCCACAATATGGATAATCAGCCGCTGTGGTTAATGTCTTGTAGACATTGCATTGATTAGATCTGGGTGTTTGAATAGGATAATCTTGATTAGCTAACGACATGGCTAGCTATTGGCCCACTAACAATATTTGTACCTGCGTCAATGGAAGCATCGCTATTTCGAGCACAGACCGTGGAAAAACGAGAATAAATAGTAACGCTACTTATCTTCCGACGCTACACGGGATATTAGACGGCTTTTGAAAATTGTTAAGTCATTATTAATTTCAGACGCATGTCAATGGTGTTAGGATCAACTTTCAAGTTGTTTCCTTTTTTGTCTGACTGCAAAAAATACCGATTTTAAAATAGCTATGATTCCAAGTTGAGAAAATAGATTTTTGCACTCATCGCAAACATTTTTCTCGTCTTCATCGAGTTTGCTTTCAGTGTGGCATGCATAGTTTACCGGCTTTTAAGTCGGAAACCACACGTTCATATCAATCAAATCGGCAACAAGTTCAATTGACGTTGGCCTTCATTACTCACTCCTCATGTTGACTGGGTTAGCCTGGTTTAATAACTTAATAATAATCGTACTACCGCTATGTAATCTCTATTATTTCTGATTATATCATATGTTATAGTACTAAATTCATCGCTCTCCCTAGGGAACAGATTTTACACGGCCAAAATTTGTTTAAAAGGGGTTGGATTATGTATAGTTAATAACATTTCAAGCATAATTAAGAGGTGGTACAAGGACCAAGAATCTTGCGCTGCTCATTCAAATTATTTTCCAAGTAGGGAACGTACCATTGGCAGCTTTGACTTAAGAACTTTTTTCTTCCATGAAACAATCAACATGTACACATATTAAGCAAATTACTTGGCACCACGAATCCAGACATAACAGTTCTATTATTCAACCAAAACTGGAGGCAAGAGATGTGTGGTTCAGATTGATAGGTCATCACACAGAATGTTAGGTAGTGTTCCTTACTGGTACAGCTATAACCTACCATTTGTCTTATTGAATAGTGTAGAACAACTCCAGGTGTCAAAGGGAGGTTGTGTGTGAGGGTAGTGTCAAATGAATGGCGTCACATGCATTCTGTATAAGATAGTGACCATAAATGTTTTACAGACTAAATTGCCGTTGAACTCAAGATTGCAGCACCTCAGCAGATTTTAGATTGACCAGGACATCTTCAGAAGGATGCACAGAACAAAAAGAGAGATTATTATAGAGCTACACAGATTGCACATTGAGTCAGTGTAGCTACAACTTTTGTAACAATCTGTCTGCAGTGTAATGCTGAGAATAGAAGATATAACTTACTGATAAAGCATCAGATAAAGTTACTTAATCATGAAATAGCACATGGCAGTGCATGGCTAATCTACAATCTTAAATAACAATTCAGCCTACATCACAATTGTGAAATAATTGTATATAATATATGACATCTACCATGACAGAGATACTGGGAATGATCTGTCTGTCAAATTTATCCTGATTAATACAGTATATATACCATACCTGGGAGTAGTTACCTTAGACTGGGGATCTGAATATAACATCTGAAGGCATGTTGTAGAGGTGGTCTGCACGTGCATTGATATATTGTTTTCATATTTCGCTATTAGTTTCTAGTTATAGCAGGCTTGTAATGACTTTCATAATATAGCACAGACCTTTATAGACCATGCAGTGGGTAGTGCCTTTTATATGAAGGTCACTTAACTAGAATTCATTTATAATGCAAAGAAGCCTTTCTTTGGTTTACACCTTGTCACTAGTTATCAGATCACTGAGGAATGAAAAATACTCACTGGTATCTTTGATGCATGTTCTGCTCGAGACATCCTGATCTGACTCCCGAGTCACTAGAAAGCAAATTGTTTTTGTAGGCATCGTTAAGTCTGGGGTCTAAAGGGCTTGTTGTTTTGGTCAGACTTGCGGCATAGCTGGTTCTTGCTTAGGCTGCTGGTTCAGTATCTAATAAACAAAAGCACATACATTTTACAATATGCATTGCAAAATTAATCTAATTAACACATAACAGACTATGCATTAATTCAGATGTAAACAAGAGAAACAGTGCAATTTTCTGCCATTGCTACACATTTTTTCATAATTATGTGACCTGCATATAGTGTGAGTTTTCAGAACCATTTAATTTAGATAACTAAATAGGAAAGGAAGCTTGGAGAGCAATGCAGTTAGAAAATAGAGACCCAGTATACAGATGCTGGTTATTTATTTTCACAATGTAACACCTCGTAAAATGTCTCCACACTCACTTATACAATACCTTCCATGGTCAGATCACATTATTCAATACCAAGAAACTTATGTGAGGCCACATCAGCTATTCAGCTGTCAAATTACATAATAATCATAGTCATGGTTTTTATAGCTCAGATGCTCATTTATTATGCAATCAAATATTTATGCAGTTCAGAGGCTGTTCATTGAATGAGTGGTGTTATTTGTATTAGGTGACCATGTAGTGATATCTGACACTTTCAAGTCTGTATTTTCACCATCAACTTATTCCCTCTTTTGATAGACCATTACATTGGCCATTGCCTGGATAGGCAACAGCCCAATTTGCATGTGATGTTGTGACTTTAAATTGAAATTGATATTTTATCATGACATCAACAACCTCTTTACAATTTAGATCCAACATCAGAAATATGACGACCCCCAAGTATTGTTTATAATTGCAATCTGAGGACCCGTTGACTTTTGAGGTCTACCATATTAAGATAATTGGCAATAGTTCAGTTTTTGAAACACCAAGTGACAGTGGATTAGCAGCCACTGATATGTGTTGATAAATTTATAAAACCTACCATGCAAATCATGCAAGGCAGTTAAAACCATCAATTGTGGTGCAATATTAGATTAGTCTCTTCAATCACAACTTGCCAAACAGCGCAGTACCATACACATTATGGTTATGTCTGACCATAATGTCCATATAAACATCATATCAATCTTCATGGCTGCAGCCTAATGAAGGGTGTGAAGGGTAGCTCCGGTTGAACGGTAACATGAATTTACACTCAAACGTCTTGTAGGGCTAAGTGAAGGGCAACCATTAATTTTTAAAATTGTTAAGTCGATGTTTCATAGTCAAGTTCTTTTGCATTTACATATCAACGAACAGTCTTAGCTATAATAGCCAATTAAGTCTGTCAAACAAAAATGTTTTTTGTCAAGTTAACAGAACCATGCAACAGTATTGAAACGAATGCTGCTAACATCTTAATTGTTGATCACCGATCAGCTGATCGAGGACGTTCCGTCGAGGGAATTGGGTCATGGATATAAATTCGGTCTGGGTAGGGGTAAAACGCGGATTAGGCAATACAGAACACGCAGTAATAGAGATAGTATATAATTTTACCGACACAGCTTCTTTTCCATGTCAGAATGTATTTGTTGGGGAAATCCGTATTTAACAACAAATGTCTAAGCTTTCTGCGAATTCACGATGTAAGGGGCCTGATGTAGAGTTATTGTTTACAAGTTTCGTAATTTGTGAAATGTCATTATTAGCCGAAATACTGTAACAATCGTATCATTCTAAACCAGGGCTGTGACAAAATAAGTTAAATTTAATTTTAAAGATAATTATTTGTCTGATAAGCAATTTTGTGTGACTTGACTTTAATGATCGTCTCCTATTTTTTCGCTCTATATTTCGCCGATCTGTCGTTCATCTAGGGTCAAAGTTCAAAGCCAGATTATCATGGCTAGAGTCAAAGAGTGATATTTGGTAGCTTGCGCGATTCACAGCCATTTGGCGTGTTTGACAGAAACTGTTGCCATGCTTAAAATACTTTAAAATGTTTTTATGTCATCCCGCTGAATCTATCAACCCTGCTTATTGGAACATCCCAATGAACTATTTGACCTGCATTGTTTGGGAAACTCTCCTCTTCTCTCCTACCCGTATCTTTTAACAAATACGGAAGAACTCTGTCATGTTACTCGGAATACAACAAAGAGGGTGTTATTCGAGGAGATATTCTTACTACGTAAACGATAGTAATCGATCTGTGGAATAAACAGTTACCACGGTTTAGGATGATAGTCGCCTGGTGGGTAAAGACAGAAGGGCATTCTCGCGTTGAAGTAGGATGCGTAAGGGGTTTAGACACATACAGCGCTACAGTTAACTGGGTCACTGAAGTATACGGAGGTGTCTGGGGGTATATGAATCGTTTGGAGGTCTTAGCGGACTGAATGGGCGCATAGGCGCTCGTGTTACTCAGAGCGCGAGAGCAGCTTTTTAGTGGGGAACAGAAAAATAACGCTGCGGGTGGTTATGTGATATCAATGGCTATTAGTGAGTGGCTGTTTCTCAATAAAAGCATTTAGAGGAGTTATGAATAAGTGCGCAAACATTCGTCGATTCTATGAAATCAATAATACCATCACTAACGCTTTTACTTTTAGCAGTAAATAAACACACAACCCATTCTATACCATATATGGTGCATCCAGTAACTGATAAGGAAATCATCAAGAATATATATAGTGATAATTCCATATAGATCTATATCAGGACTGCCATCAAGGTAAAATGATATGCTGAAATGTAAATGCAACATATTAATTGTTATTAAATAGCTTTGTTTACATATACTTGCTGTATTCCATCCTTTCTGCTTTAACAATTTACTTGTTCTAGTTTGCAATTAGAATGAGCTACACAATAATGTAAATTATGTAACAATCCGACCATTATTAATAGAGTTATTCGATATACTAGATTTCCACTTGTTCGAGGACCTTGACATTAGTTTCAGATCAAGGTAAAAACAAAACATCTCGGTGTCACGCATTATTTACGCATAACGATTGAAAATAAAGATTGCGACCTGTATCGCGGATCAAAATATTGTTTACATACATACATACGTTATGACAAACGCGACTAAACAACATAACTTGACTGCACATACCCAAAGTAAAGTACCTCAAACATTTACCAGATTCCATTTATATGTCAGATTGAGTATACTACACAATATATCCAATCTATCGAACCAGCGTTGTCATGATTTAGATCAATCACAAAATGTCACAGTGGGCGATATTAGAAAACCCAGGCTAAAAACCCAGGTTATCGATTACACTTTAGCGACATTATATATATTTTCTCGCTATCATCTGGTTGACTTGGGTATAAGTGTCTTAAATAACGCCATAATATATTCAAGAGTTGTGGTTATTGCTTACTAAATAGTAAAATATTCTCGACCCGCAACACAACTTCATCTCAAAGCTCAAGGTGTCTTACGATTTAGCCGATCAGCCGAAGCGTTTCGGTTTCTGGGCGAATATATATCATTGGAAAACGTCGAGACCAAATAAATATATTTTTATTTCCCTCTGTCGAATGTCACGTGGATGGAATATATTTATGAAGGAAGTAATGCTAAGCAATATATCAGAAGTTGGGATTATGATATATCGGATAATAACCAGAAAGAAGCTGATAAATGGAGAGTACCAAAATGGTCGTCAGTCCAATATATAAAATTTTTCAAACGTCCCGAACTACCACCTGCGCAATGCAGGGGTTACGGCCTTGCAATGGATGAATGTGAATAGGGATCATTTACCAGGTAACACAAATTTCAAATAAAAATGTGCAGAACAAATCGATCAAAATGCTCCTGGCTATTTTGGCACTCAGATCGCGTGCCAAGATGTGACTGTGTGCCTAAATAGTAGGTCGATTGTATCAAAAAGGTCGCATTCGTATAAATATATATATATATGTATATATGTAGATAGAGATATATATAGATATATATATATAGATATATATATATATATAGATATATAGATATATATAAATATATATATATATATATATATATATATATATATAGATATATATATATATATAGATATATAGATATATATATAGATATATATATATATATATATATCTCTATATATATATATATATATATATATCTATATATATATATATATATATATATATATATATATATATATACCCGGACCAGTCAGAGGCTATTGAAATAGATTTGTCTTTATTTTTTTCAGTGGTCTTTTAATCATGAATGCAATCATCCATTATTAAATTGCAACCTGCAAATTCTAATGTTATGGTAATAATAAAGAACGAGATCATTGTGATACATGATTTAATGCTGGAACAAAAATTACTGTTGTACAGTAATATACTTAATATACCGTACTTGCAGGAAAAAGAAACATGACATAACTGTAACACATTACTTTTTAGCACTTAAACAAAACAGTCTTCTTTCCTTCTCCTTTCATCAGACATCCAATGCATCTCTGCATGCAGAACTTGCAGAGGAGTCAGACATGTCAGGCCCCTCAACTGACACAGTTATCAGGTCCTCCGGTCTTCGGTCCCCTAGTTATTGAAGGTGGACTCTATGTGGTTTTGCACTCCACACCCCCTCTCACACTCTGCAGTGTGACAGGGGGCTGTCAATGCAAGAAGTGCTAATTTGCATAGATTTGGTAACTCTTTCCTGGGAAATCTGTTGTTTAAACCCCCACAGTTCCCTGATTTTGTCTCTGACTGCTAACCACTGTTTTGAGTTCCTTCCATTCATTTCTAGTAGACTGTGAATCTACAATAGCCTCCCTGGTTATGTTATTCCTGGTTTTCTGTTCACCATACTGCTTCAGAAGAGTGTCAATATTGTCATTGCTGCATGAATCCAGTTCAGTGTTTGACAAGAAAGTGATGGGTCTCATGCCCAATACCCCAAAAGCAAATATTTGGGCAATCCACATGAGACTGGGGTATTTATGAATAGGCAGCTGTACTTTGGCAAGCCACATCACTTTTTGTTTTAATTGCTGTCAGTATGCCCTTTTTCTGATTCATGTTTTGAAGAGTTCGACCCATCATAATATGTTTAGTAGCCTCCACGTGCTCAGTGGTTGACGCTTTCTTTTCATCCTTCTTCCACGCATCCTGCAAATACCGATGTGCCTCAGTAGCGTACTGACCCTGAAATAAAGTTTACCCTTGGCCATTGTGTTCGTCTTACCAGTCGCTCGACACGTATTACAATACATCACATGTTTTTCAAAATCATAACGTAGCTAGAAGTAGGCTGTCTGCCACGTGTCGCAGAAGTTTCGTTTTCGCCGCTTGGACTTACCGGTTACCCTAATAGCGGCGGCTTCAGGTTCACTGTAACAGCTGTGGGAAAAGCTGTCAGTGTCAGCTTCAAAGTTAGCGAAAGAATTATTTGCAGGTGCTTGGCGCCTAAAATAATGTGTTAATGTCCGCTGTTATGTAACTGCTGTAGCATCCATACCAAGTAAGTTTCGAAAACCTGCTTTCCTGGAAGGTCGTAACCAATGACTACACATGTGACACGATATTTTGCGCGCATCCAGGCATCAGACGGTCGCGAAAACATTAGTTTAACAGCCAGATACCCGGGGACATGGCTCAATACGTGTGCAAGCTACTGGTGAAGGCGATACGATGCTGCCGGGAACCAGAAGATATTTTGTACTTTACGCGTAGGGCGTAGATTCGTTGAAAACACACGATGTATTCTGCGTTAACTGAATATGCATGCAGATTACCACAATGTTTGTATTGCGTTTAAATGGTCGCACGACGGTTGCATATGTGGGTCATTTGGGTAAAAAATGGGTCAAATGACACAAGGACGCGTTCTGAAATGAACTCTCTCTCTCTCTCTCTCTCTCTCTCTCTCTCTCTCTCTCTCTCTCTCTATATATATATATATATATATATATATATATATATATATATATATACATATACATATATACATATATATACATATAGATATATATACATATATATCTATATATATACATATATATGTATAAATATATATATATATACATATATATATATATATATACATATATATATATATATATATATATATATATATATATATATATATATATATATATATATATATACGTATTATGCATGTTAATGCATTCATTTACATATACAAATATTTGCGTAACCTTATTGCTAAATGTTGTCACATATATATGTATATATATGTATATATATTTATATGTATATATATATATATATATATATATATAGATATATATATATACATATATACATATATATAGATATATATATATATATATATACATATACATATATACATATATATACATATAGATATATATACACATATATATCTATATATACATATATATGTATAAATATATATATATATATACACATATATATATATATATATATACATATATATATATATATATATATATATATATATATATATATATATATATATATATATATATATATATATATATATATATATATATTATATATATATACGTATTATGCATTTAATGCATTCATTTACATATACAAATATTTGCGTAACCTTATTGCTAAATGTTGTCACATGTTTCGGAAATATGCCAAAGTTGTGATTCCACCATCTGATATTGTACATTATTCATATTATCTACATATACCACAACTTAGCGCTTCATGCATATTAGGTAAAGTTCAATGCATTGATACTGTAAATAATCACCACCAAGAGAATTGAAGCGTTGAATTGCACTAAGCGATTATGTCTATGCCTGTCTTGATAATGAGGAGGAGCTGTTATTTATGACTGGGATAATCTCCATGTCTGTCATTATAGCGATGTTACACTCTTCCTGGTGATAATCATAATGTTGATGAAATACATTACAATAATGTGTCCCTGTTTTTATGGTAGCGACAAAATCGCTGTCGGTGATAACTGTGATCGGGCGCTGATTACGATGATTATGGTCATGTATTTTTCAGCCGCTATGATAATGGGATGCTTGCTGTAATCTCGTCACGTAACATGATTATTTTTCAGGCACCGGTTCAGCCTGCTCCATGCTCATGTGTTGCATGACACGAGAGCTTAGCTATCGTTGACAAAGAAAGTAGGTTTTTAAAGTACAAAGTTAAGTTAAGCACGCAAATAGTCATTTTCTCATCTATAGACCAGCTTGCATGTGGTTCGCAACACTGATCCTTTTCTCGAGGCGTTCACTTATTTTAGCTTACATATAATCATTTCGCGATCTGGCATATCAGCTTGGACTAAAACATCACCAGCATGTACATGATACTCAGATCAGTCTCATATGCACTGTCACCTTAACCGACATATAAGCGTTAACTCTGTGCATGCAGGGCCAAGTAAAGTCGTAATTTTGTCCAAATATAGTTTTTCACTTCTACATCGTTCAAATGCACTATGTTGAGTTTAGCATAATAATTTACAGTTAGAGACAAGACGCGTTGCTATGCTTTTAATATCCCAATACGTTCCTGCTGATCCCTACATATCAAATGACGGCTGACACAATGCGTGATCAACAAAGCAGTTATGTTTTACTGCAAAGCCTTATGCGATGCCCGATTACAATTATGACTGGTTACCGCACATCCATAACAATCGTTCAACGAGAAGGCGGCCCCAAGTAACGAAACGCATGAGATCATTGGATTGTCTGAGCGAATTTATCAATATATCCGCATACAAAGCTGACACAGACAATTAATCAGTTTGGAAGTATAGATCACAATTGTTGGTCAAAGTACAGGGTCTTGAGAATTTGCATTGCAATAGACAATTGCCGCAAATGGATCGCAATTGTTATTGACCACACATACATCGTCATTGCCGAGCCACATGGTCTTGAACATGTGTATTGCAATAGCCAATTGCCTCAAATTCCCTCCACATCTTTGTATCGGGCAATCAGCATTCACACAACATTTGATAACAGATTCATTCAACAACGGTAAGTCACATTCGCACACAAACGACCAATAACAAGCAATCAGCCCTACGATGTTGTTTGGCAATGGATATGCGTTGTGCATATCCAAATGAATCTGCTTAGAGATCAATTAGGAATAAATTACGTTAGATTCCTTCCACTTTGCCTATTTTATGTTCTTGTATATCTTAAAAATATCACACAAGCAGGAGAGTTGGGAAAAAGTGCTGTTGATATTCGTTTGTAATGTAAAATATTATGATGAATATTGCCGAATATATCTGCTATAAGACCATGCAATGCATATGTGCAACAATACAACCCTGCTTTAGATTTTGTGACGCACAAACAAAGTTTTGTGTCAATGTTTGTTTATAATCCCTGTCACATATTTGTCACCTCGGATATTTGCATTTCCTGTATTGTATCCGATAGATGCGCCGTTATTCCGAAATGTTAACACATTATGTATATGCTCTAAAGCCATACAATATTATCCTGCAGCTGTACTACAATTTCCATTCCAAGTTAGATATGGCTCGCCAATTTGTCAATGTTTTTACTGGTTTGCACATTCAAAGTTCCGCGTTACCAATGGGCGTTCTTTGAGTAGCCATGCTTATGACGAATCGAGTGCAAATCATAGTAGCTGACCTATGATTATACATTTAGATTGCAGATCAAAATGACAATGCCAACACCAACTTGCCCATCCGCGTAATTGCAATATAATGATAATGTGGGGAATTTGTATGCCAATATTGCAAACATACCACCAAAACGATAGCTGATTTATTTTTTCATTTGCTTTGCTATTTGCATAACGGCTGCAGTCGCATACTTAGTTTGATAAATTTTGGTCCACGTTCAGTCACGTTTTGCATCATGCGCTTGATACATTATACATTATACATTTGTAGTAGATTAATTGGGTGTGAGTGTGCAAGCAATCTTCTAATATTATCTTGAACAGTAGTCTGGTTCTCGACGTTGTGGTTCACAACGTTGCGAAACAATGGCAAGTCTTATTTAGTTTAAATGCCGCTATTAATAAGCAAGCATTACTGTACCCATAGGTAATGACGAATTGAAATTGTTCAACTGATACTAAGCAAGGTTTATCCTCAAGTATCGCACCATGTAAGATCGATAATGCGCGCGGCACGTTATAAAACTGCGCAAAATGCAATATCACCTGGGTAGTTAAAATGCTACTGACGCTCTTTTGATAATTGAATGGTGTAAACCATCACCAACAAACGTGCCTATGATTTTTTCTAGGTCAGCGCTTGAACGTAACATTGCTCTATATCAACTATTCCGAACGCTCAACGTGGTCAGTATGCTGGTCACCATATTAAGGGCCATGTTATAAAGCCTCTCGTATTTATTCTGGAAATAACGCCGCTAGGCAGAGAGCAATGTGTAACATTGTGTGTCGACGATTGGCCGCAGGAGTGACAAAAGAAGCTTACAATATTTCTGTTAGCTGACGATAACTCTACGGCGTAGATTCTTGTACATGTGTTTACTAATCCTCGGCACAGGCTATCTATAAAATATAACTACAAACTTTTATTGAGGTTAGTAGAAATATTTATTCCACTAACCTACAGTGATGGTTAGTTTGTCTTGTAGATAAGTATCATTAAACTATAAGCGCAAGCACTGTAAATATCAATAAATCTATAGTCTATATGTTTGTGGAACACCAGGGCCCTACATTACATACAATTGTTTAATAAATCTTTGGATTTGCATGGTGGGATTGTTACTTAGTTATGTGAGGCCAAGGTTAAGTGACAACTGCTGGTGGCAAATGACACTTAAGCGCGAACAAAATGACCTATTATTTGAATTGGTGTGGCTAGTGTGGATCAAGTTAGATAAACCAACCCTGGTCGAGGAATATTATGGCACTTTAAATCGATATTTACTCGCTAAGAGCGAAAATTGGTAACAATAGACAATTACTGGTGATTGACATTTTATTACTCAACATAATCACTGATCCATGATTATAAACCCAGAACATACATAAGAAGCGAATAACAATTGTTTTCTATCTGCAGGTTGCTTATCGGCAATAACATATTAAGCTGAACTTTGTGTAAATCAATTACTAGCTGCATAATGTGAGAAACATCTGTATTGTAGATGTTGTTTCATCGTTCTTGAGAAATATTCTAGATTTCGGAATGGGTCCCTTATGTACTGGGCGGAGCCGTTTGCGATTATAGGTGGGTTCAAGGAGCATGCTAGGCATCCGACGAGCCAGAGCTGCGACTTATGCGATATCGACTTACCAAATGACAAAGCTGAAATGCTTCCAAATGCTGGCTTTTGGTCGCAAACATTCGCTATAGCATGAAACACCATGCCTGACAGAGCGTTGGAGACTTTTGAGAGTAATCAGGTTTGTACTATATTGTGCTCCATCACCTCGTTTGCAGCGCTTTACAAACGTTAATAGCTTCTTTATGTACGACAGTCACACTCGGGATGAATAAATCAGCCTTTAAATAATGCTAAGTGAGCACAGCTAAAGAATTACTGATGCATATTACGATAAAGTGGCCTTATATTATCATCCCTTCTATGGGATTCATTCCTGATATTAAATATTTTTTGCTTTATTGGATATGCTTAATAGAGGGCAAAACAGGTTAAAGCGGTTGTATACGGGGCGTATGATTTACGATTTGCGTCCGCGAATGCAAGGCAGTGTGCCATATAAAGTAGTGATTTTGAATGAATGTACGGTGTTTGTATTGTTAATACCACAGTGTACTTCATGTCTGATGATTCATAGATTGTCACAATAAAATAACCAAATGGTCATAATACTACCTACTTTCTGTTTGCGTTGTAGCGACATCGTGACAACCTTCGCCACTATAGGGACATTCATCAATTCTGGGTTATTCTCTCTGTGCATCTACACGAGGAAAAATAATGGTCATGATTGCTTTAGAAATTGCCGGCCTGATGGCTATCGCCTTGGGCATCTGTCAGGCTAACTCTGCTTGGCCTAATTTACCCAATAAAGATTAAAGGCAGTACTTGTGTATTTAGCATGTTATTACAAATTATATATCTGGGACTTTTAGCAATGATAAACAAACACCTCTAATGTGTTACTTGAGTTTGTATAAACAAGCGGATCTTTTAATGGTAACCTACCAGCTCATCCCAGCCAGCGCACGCGTTTTTATTTGTACTCACCTAGCCCAGCACAGCACACGCACTACCATGCTTCACATCTAAACAATTACGCATTCACATGCACTCTCATACCAATACGCACATATTCACAAACACTTACAAAACAACATTATCGTTTACCCACTTCTTCATTCATTTGCTACAACATGCTTTAGTTTTAATCGTGCTTAAAATATTACGACTCTGATTCATTCACAACTTAACTGCCGACTGAGATCCAATGAAGAAACTCACGATGCAAATAAAATCGTATCCAAAAACATCACCATAGATTTCCATATATATTGCAACCGGACGTTAAACTGCAATGTGATCCCAATAAATGAACTGCTCGACCGAAAAACACAGCATATTTTGCTTGATGTAATGTTGGAGTCTGCAACTAGTCTCGTATTGTAATACTACAAACTATGTTGTCTTTTGCGGGACTGCATATGGTATACTTTCCAGGAGTTGAGCAATCTATCGAAATGTGTGAATGTTAACTTTAAATTTGCATTGTCAATGTATCATTACAATAAATTTATGGCGCTTAATAAATAGTTCTGTGAGGGGATTACACTTGAATCGACGGATGCCGTTACTCAACAGAGGCACTATTAACGTTGAACAGTATCTGTTGCTTCATATAATAAACACATACATGCAAGCAGACGGTTAAAGGGCAAACATTATACCCATACGCAACGGGAGTATGGCTTGCAATACTAAGCCCATGATTATTTGATAGAAGGAGTTAAGCATTAGGTCAGCTATGCTTGCATATATAAACGCATATGCAAACCTATCCAGGTGGTTTTGCAAGTGAGACTATACATTGCAGTCAAGATGGTGTTCTTCCAAAAGTGTATTTACGGCAGCTGCGGAGATTATTAACTGCAGCGCAATACTGGTTTAGAACATAAGGAAAGTACGTTTCTGAAACCATAAGTGTTTTTTTATTCTTTTGATTATATTTAATTCACGATAAACATAAATAGATCGTACGCTTGGTGTCTAACAAGTAGAATGAAAGGTTGTGGTAAACAAATGGAGCGAGTTTAAATGTGTGCAACGCTTCGTAGGCCTCCTTGAACGGCAATGATAAGACCGAGTAGAACATGAATTATTATACTATTCATACATGCAATCACTTAGCCAGTGGTATGTGGGGTATGGGCGAGAATGATTTGGGTTACACAAAACCGTATTTGATTTAAACATGTCGCTTATCCTCTTCACTTGATAAAACATTGTAAATGCCCCCAATAAAGCAAATACATATGCCAAAAAAGCATGCGTTGACGTCATCGGAACATATTTTTTGCTACGACCTCAAAACGCAAGTAATCGGTAACCTAATCTCAAATGTCATATATCAATGCCTGTCCCGATAGAACCATACAAAAATATGGCCGGCTGTAACCTCCTTCGATTATGCATCGAATATGTATTAGCAGCAAGCGTTGCCAGTGGCATTAGTCATTGTGTACATGGTATCTATCGTGAGTATAGTGGAAGGCGATGTAAATATTTTCAATTATCATTCGGGAGCATTTTGCGCTCAACAATATTGGTGAAGCGAAGCTCAATCAAATTGCATTGATTATCAGACTGCACACCCTTGAACACATGCGAAATCCGCTAGGTGACCTCTCTAAATCAATGCGAATAATGCGGTACTAATGATCGTATTTAAAATATGAGCATATGAAATAACGATCTCACGATGTGCTTAAGTAGGTATAAATAATCTTCGGAGAGATTGAGTGTTAAATAGTTTTGAAATTCATACTTTGATCATGAAGGAATACACACACACACACATACACACACACAAACACACACTCACGCACACGCACACACACACGCACACACACACACACATATATATATATATATATATATATATATATGTTTATATATATATATATATATGTTCATATATATATATTTTATGTATATATATTTATATATATATATATATATATATATATATATATATATATATATATCCATACATGCAAATATATATTTATACATATACATGTAAGTATATATATATATATGTATATATCGCTTCGCCAAATTATGTTGGTTGGTCGCGTTTGCCATAACGTATGGATGTATGTAAACAATATTTTGATCCACGATACAGTTCGCAATCTTTATTTTCAATCGTTAGGCGTAAATAATGCGCAAAAACGAGATGTTTTGTTTTTACCTTGATCTGAAACTAATGTCAATGTCATCGAATAAGTGACAAACTAATAACTCGAATAACTACGTTAATAATGGTCGGATTGTTACATAATTTACATCATTGTGTAGCTCATTCTTGTTGCAAACTAGAACAAGTAAATTGTTCACGCAGAAAGGATGGAACACAACAAGTATATGTAAACTGAGCTATTTAATAACAATTAATATGATGCATTTTCATTTTAGCATATCATTTTACCTTGATGGCAGTCCTGATGAAGATGTATATGGAATTATCACTATATATATTCTTGATCATTTCCTTATCACTTACTGATTAGTCATGGATGCACCATATATAGTATGAAATAGGTTATGTGTTTACTTGCTGCTAAAAGTGTCATGTTGATTCAAAAATAACTCTTATCCCCAACCTACCATTACATTGGGAAGCATAAGTGATAGTAATATTGATTTCATAGAATCGACGAATATTTGCACACTTATTCATAACCTCTCTAAATGCTAATATTGGGAAACAGCCACTCACTAATAGCAATTGATATAACATGACCACCAGCAGCATTTGTTTTTGCTGTTCCCCACTAAAAAGCTGTTCACGCTTCAGAGGGACACGAGCGCCCATGCGCCCATTCAGTCCGCTGAGACCTCCAAGCGATTCAAATACCCTCAGACACCTCCGTATACTCCCGAGACCCAGTTAACTGTAGCGCTGTATGTTCCTAAACCCCTTACGCATCCTTTACCCACACGTGAATGCTCTTCTGTCCTTACCCACCGGGCGACCATCACCTTACACAGTGATAACTGTTCCGAGAAAACTTAATCAACCTGGCGAATTCGCATTTGACAAGTTATGGCGATCACGCAGGTTTCGATGCTTGGATGTTAGTTTGTTAACATTTTTTTTTGTTTCGCGATACGGGTCGCAATTTTTAAAACAAAATTCAGAATTTATTTTTTTAAATTATTGGGACAATTAATGCGCAGAACCGAGAGGTTTAATTTTGACCTTCACTTTATATTAAGGTCAAGGTCACGCTTGATATTTTTCAATCCTTGATACCATTTTTACTTACGGTGCAATTTAATTTATTGGCCAACTTTATATACCAAATGTCATGATAAAATTTGCATATTTCGCTACTTAGCTCCACTCGAAAATTTGTGGTAGTGTTTTACCACATTTTTCAATCGCTTATAACGTATGCAATATTCAATGGAGGGTCATACAAATTGGGTGGAATGTTGCTAGTGGCAGTGGCTATCGAAATATAAGTTATTCTATGTATATCGATGACGTCATTTCCGGTTACGAGTAAAACAACGTAATTTAGCTGTGCAATATGAAGTTAACGCGTCATTTCTCCGTCGTTATTTTAAAAATGTTTGCACCTGAATATAGCCTATACACTTCCTAACTTGTAAGTTATTCATCTAATTGTATATTTACAACAGTTTTATCACAAACTTTGCCTAAAGTTCAAAAACGTCCCCCAAAATGCATTAACACCCCGATATATTGAATAATACTGGGACGATTTTGAAAATTTTACATGAATTTGTAGGTAACTTTTTTGGTAACATATCGAACGCAGCATAACCGAAGGAATTATGCGTAGTTGTCTCACGAATCGCATATAAAAGTTCGGAAAACAGCCAAAATTGGCCAAATTTATTCGATCGCTTGTAAAATCTACAATATGCGTTCGAGGGTAACAAAACGTGGGTCAAATGTTACCATGGAGAGCGTCAACCGAGTTATAATTCTTTTGGGGAAGTCGCTGACGTCATTTCTGGTCACGAACGGATCAAAGTTAAAATTCTACTGAAAACTGAAGTTATCGCATCGTTTCTCTGTCGTGAATGGTCCTATTGTGAATTGATTTGCTCGAGAAGGAAGCCCATTCCATTCTGACCACAGTGTATAATTTTCTGCCCTAAATATCCGACAGTTGTCTCACAAAGTAAGTTTAAGTACAATGGGTGTCATTTCTGCTGGTTCTTGCTAGCAACAGCCGATCTGTCGCGCTGCTCAAATGTCACCAAAGCACCGCGCTCGGCTTGCGAGGCGCGGCTTTCGTGGGAACCTGGCAAGTCGCAGCACGGACCATTCCAATTGATTGTCAAAATGTAGGTAGGATATAGAGCACGTTTACTCTCTGCTTCATTGTAAATGATATGAACATCACTGATGTTATAGCTTACACTAACAACCATAATTATAGTGCAGCCAATTTGATATTATTTAACGTGCCTAGATACAATAGTCTACTTGCAAGCATCGTTAGAAAACAACCCAAACCCCTTGAATTGGGCGATTCCAACCAGTTGTGGAGCAAAGAAACTTCGTCTCTGACAGTGTTCGCGCTATTTATAACGTTCGGTCTTTCACAAACGCGCTGTCTGAGGTGGCATCGGATCATCATAGCACCAGGGGCGAGTGCATTTGTTTTGAAGAAGTTCCTTAGCATGTGAGGATTTTGTACGTGCAAGTCTGACAAAATTGTTATGGTAAGAAACAGGATCGCATTATGTCATGTTGCAGTTTTTCAGGTTGGCAGTATCATAATTATACGTCCGCTTACGGCTAAATCACATATTTCTTTGAAGCAGAGAAAGTTTGGAAAGATAAAGGTTCTATTACTCAGATAGTTTCCTATCGTTTAAATAGTAACAATATCTCCTCGAATAACACCCTTGTTGTTTTTCTGAGTACCATGACAGAGTTCTTCCGTATTTGTTAAAATACAGGATGGAGAGAAGACTGAGTTTCCCAAACAATGCAGGTCAAATAGTTCATTAAGATGTTCCAATAAGCAGGGTTGATAGATTCAACGGTATGACATAAATTATTTAAAAAGTAATTGAAGCATGCCAACAGTTTCACTCACATAACCATAATGTGTATGGTACTGCGCGGTTTGGCAAGTTGTGATTGAAGAGACTAATGTTGCAGCACCATTGATGGTTTTAACTGCCCTGCATGATTTGCATGGTAAGTTTTATAAATTTATCAAAACATATCAGTGGCTGCTTATCCACTGTCACTTGGTGTTTCATAAACTTAACTATTGCCAATTATCTTCATATGATAGACCTCAATGGTCAACGGGTACTCAGATTGCAATTATAAACAATACTTGGGGGTAGTCATATTTCTGATGTTGTATCTAAATTATAAAGAGGTTGTTGATGTCATGATAAAATATCAATTTCAGTTTGAAGTCAGAAGATCACATGCAAATTGAGCTGTTGCCTATCCAGGCAATGGCCAATGTGATGGTCTATCAAAAGAGGGAATAAGTTGATGGTGAAAATACAGACTTGAAAGTGTAAGATATCACCAGAGGGTCACCTAATACAAATAACACCAGTCATTCAATGAACAGCCTCTGAACTGCATAACTATTTGATTGCATAATAAATGAGCATCTGTGCTAAAAAAAAACATGACTATGATTATTATGTAATTTGACAGCTGAACAGCTGAGGTGGCCTCACACAAGTTTCTTGGCATTGAATAATGTGATCTGACCTTGGAAGGTATCGTATAAGTGAGTGTGGAAACATTTTATGATGTGTTATATTGTGAAAATAATTAACCAGCATCTGCATACTTGGTCCCTATTTTCTAACTGCATTGCTCTCTAAGCTTCCATTCCTATTTAGTTCTCTAAAAAAGATGCATATTGAAATGCATGGTCATTTATATAGAGCTCTGTTAACGTTTGGGCCCATGTACTGTGAATATGGAAGAAATTCCATTTTAAACCAACCGGATATGTATATTTCCATAAATCTACCCATATATGTTTCATTAATATAGGTACCTATGTCAAATATAAGCTTGGGAACATATCAGAGAACACTGCCTGAATTGACCATAACTAAGGTGGGCGTGCACAGATGGATTGCCTTGACACAGTCGTTTTGTTTGCTTGTATGATGAAGTATTTTTCAATTTTGTACCACAACCCTACTGACATTTTCAGAACAAGGTCCGATTGTCATCAAATGATCAATAAAATGGTTCTGAAAACTCACAAAACATGCAGGTCACATAATTATGAACAAACAAACTCTTAATTAGGCTTGAAATGTCAATAAACATGCAAAATTGTCATACAAGTGACCTTTTTAATCGCTATATAGTTTACAGACTATATTAACCATGCTCAGTTTACTCTGTTAATGATGCAATAATATTTCAGCATAGCTTTTGTCCGTAAAATAATATTAACCAGTGGCCTTACTTGTTACATAACTGTAATATTAAGGTTGTGTTAATTGCATTTCAAATCCAACCCCTTTTAAACAAATTATGATCATATGTTCCCTAGGGAAAACAATGAATGTATTACTATAACAGAATCATACATAATAGAGATAACATAGTGGTAGTACGATTATCATTAAGTTATTAGCATATTATTATTTCTATGAACCAGAGCAAAATAAGCCAGCCTGTCTGTGAGCTACATTGGATGAGAAAAAACTCGAACGATTAATCGTTATAATGAACCACGGATACGCCTCCATAGACAAACAAACAACCATATCGAGCTGAAGAGTGGGAGCCATAGGGTTTTATATTCATCGTCTATTACTATAACTTATATTAGTAGCAGAGGATGACCATTTGATATAGTAAATCTTTATGCGGGGTGTGTGCAAGATTGGTGCTTAACCTCGCTTGCAACATCGAAGATCACTTAGCGACAGAGCATACAGGTCTCGGACAGGGTGTGGAATGTTACCTAACTATGTTCGCGTTTTCTCAATGATATGAAAGCCGACCCCTGTCAAGTTCATATTCAGACTCTCGACACATATTGCGCGTTCCATCCCACGAGTTTCTGTACGACTTCCAGTTTCACAGTGTGCGTATCTCGTTGTAGATATATCTATTCATGCGCCGAACCCGGCATTCGAAAGCGCCAGACATTTAGAGCCTTCGCTCCTCCGTGTTTGAATTACGTTCGATAGTACTTATTTCAATATGAAATAAATAAATCGTCGTTAATTAAACATGCATTGCCCCTTAACTGCACGTTAATTCTTTCGCTCATTATCATTTCAAATTAAGATTCCCTGTCATACAGACAGGGATGGAAGACATACCCCATGGCACAGATGCAAACATTTAATTCCCGCCACAACAAGTTCACCACACTGTTGCATAACGGTTGGTTTTTGTTGTGTCCTAAAGCGCTGAGGTTTCTGTTATGTGCCAAAATAGTAGGTTTTTTGCGATGTCCCAAAATGGTTGGGTTTTTGTTATGTCCCAAAATAGTTGTTGTTTTGTGATGTCCCAAAATAGTTGGTTTCTTGCTATGTTCCAAATAGTTGGTTTTTTACGTGTTCCTAATACCCGAAATATTTTGGAACACCCATTTAGGTACACAAAATATATAAGTTTAATAAAACAATGAAAATCCAAGATAAGTTTACGAAACCGAAACATGTTACTGACAGACCAACAGAAAACAAGAAATGATCATCATATTGACTATATGTTTTGTCGCCTCTAATGTCCGAAAATGGTTGTTTTTTTGCTATACGCAAATATATATATATATATAAAAATATATATTCAAGCTTATATAACCATTTATATATGCATACATATATTTTAACACATATGCATGTGTATATCCCTATATATGCATATTTGTTTATATATATATACATACTTATGTAAACATATATATACTAAGATATATATATATATATATATATAATATATATATATATATATATATATATATAGAGAAAAGTATATAGATATATATTAATATTCAGGTATATATATAAATATGTATACATATACATGTTCATATATATATATATATATATATATATAGATATATATATATATATATATATATATATACAAATATATATATATAGATATATATATATATATATGTATTCGTAAATATATATATTAATATAAATTCATACATATATAACCATTTATATATATTCATATATAATACACATATGCATGTAAATATCACTATATATGCTCATTTATATATATATATATATATATATATATATACTTTTTGTAAAACATATATATACTAAGATATATATGTATTATATATATAGCATATATAATAGCATATATATATATATATATATATATATATATATATATATATATATATATATATATATATATATATTCAATAAATATGGCTAGTAGTATTGGTTACTTGCTGATGTTTTATCAGTGATTGACGTTGCTGTGTTGTAATGGTTTATCAGGTACACTATGAATCATTTAAATATCTGCCAATGACTCTAACTTTCGCCTATATATTGTGATTGGTGTTGTTATAAATTAATGTAGATGATAACGCCGTTAAACACCAGAACTCATCTACATATAAAACCATATACAGGGGGACATTAAATTTCACAACATTGAATCAGCTGACACTACAACTATCATAACCTCTGACGGCCAAATGACATGAGCGGTCGTGTGTCTGACCGTACAACACTCATGACTTGCAGTTGCATCTTGGACACTTCACGAAAACTGGAAGACTTTACTAACATATCTGGTACTTGAAAGCATTGATAATAACCGTTTGGCTATCTGTGGAAAATGTTTTATCAGGCACTTATGTATCGCTGCGATAAAACATGCGCTGCATTAACATAATAAAAGGCCCTCGTAAACGATCATTATCAAGACAAATAATGGCCATGAAGTGCATGCATCCCTTTTATTTTAATAGACTGCTACAAGCCTCCGGTTATGTTTCAACCATATGCTAGCTTTCACTTGCTAGAAGATTTAAGTCCCACCAAACCAACGGAAGATACGTGTATTGTTATAGGAATCTGTGTTGTTATGGTGAATCAGAAATAAGCTGAGGCACGAAATAGCACAATAAATAGCAACGATTAAGGCTGGTTAAGAGGTCAAGGCGCTGTTTGGGCGTCCTGATGGTGATGTGGCGGCAGGAAGCAATGGTGCAGTTGGTCGGTATCGGTAAGGTGGAAGCTGCGAAACCTGTCTGTGTGTTAACATAGAGTAAACGCCGATAACTAAACCTAAGGTGACCCCTATCCGTACTGTTGAACCGTGGAATTATCACCCCATTACATGGTTTAGCAGCCCATATCATTTCAGCCGGTTCACTCAAAACTCACATGATTCAAATGTTATGGACAAAAGTTCTGCATAATATATATAGCCCTGCCTTTTTGTAGATTTTGTATGAAATATTTGTTAACGTTAAGAGTTGTTTTGAAATCGCTATGTATCACTACGTGGTGATGGGTTGTCATCATGGTTAATCACTGTTAATGTGCTGTTCAGATACCAATAACCACTGCTACTGTGTCCAATCTATATCTAGTCGATGTACGCTAATGCATATGCTGATAGATTCGCATTGACATTAACTACTGCAGAACTGCTTGATGTTATTACTTTCAATCCCGTTAAGCGGCCATTATATTGCCGAACGAGACATCCTCATAGCGTTTTTATTGTGATCGATGGGTGCCATTATTTCGTAATCCATTGGCTGGATGTTTTTTGTGTGTAACTTTCATGTAAGTAAAGGACTAGCATCGAATGGTCGACGATACCTTATCTACGTGTCAAAACCATCCTCGTGCTTCTCAGCTACCTTTCGTTTTTGTTGTTGAAATTTATGTAAAACTCCACTGCTTGATTCAGTTCTATTATCGTATGATATATTACACCTCATCGGTATGACGATCATGTTTGACACCAATCACACATTCGACCAACTCTCACACGGTCTAGAATATATTTTCTGCAGAAAGCGTTGAAGCCAATCTAACTTTATGTTTATTGGAGCTTACTGGCTGAAACCAGGGGGCGGATGTTGTTGATGGTGCAAAAATATAAAGTGGGTGCCATGAGTGTTGTTTACTGCAATCACATTTCACAAATCGACGGCGGAATATTGCTTAATCCGTGTGTTGTTCTTCACTCCTTGCGGCATCAACATTACGTGTTTAAAAGGCATGCTTGCTCTGTATATCAAAGCTTGTACATGGTTGATCGTTAGCATGGATTGCTTATGTCGTAGCATTTTTACATGGTTGTTAATTTGCCACTCTGCCCCCTGACACACAAACACACATATAGAAGATATATAATAGACGTAGGAGGATAGAGAGAGAGAGAAGAGAGAGAGAGAGAGAGAGAGAGAGAGAGAGAGAGAGAGAGAGAGAGAGAGAGAGAGAGAGAGAGATATAGAGAGATATAGATACGTATATAGAGAGAGAGAGAGAGATAGATATATATAGATATATAGATAGAGATAGATCTAGATATATATAGATAGAGAGATATATAGATATATAGATATATAGATCTAGATATATATAGATAGAGAGGATATCTATATCTATATATATATATCTAGATATATATATCTATATATATATATATATATATATCTAGATAGATCTCTATATATATATCTATATATATATATATATATATCTATATATATATATATATATATCTATCGATATATCTGGGCCTATCTCTCTCTCTCCTCTCTCTCTCTCTCTCTCTCTCTCTCTCTCTCTCTCTCTCTCTCTCTCTCTCTCTCTCTCTCTCTCTCTCTCTCTCTCTCTCTCTCTATTCTCTTCTCTCTCTCTCTCTAATCTCCTCTCTCTCTCTCTCTCTCTCTCTCTCTCTCTAGTCTCTATATATGCATATCGACCGTAACCTAGCGCAATCCTTAATATCCTTAACGGGTCATATAAGCAAATGGTGATGTACCTGATGATTTCGTGATTCGGTAATATCTATTCCGTGCTCGCCTCAAATATGCGTGCATATCGACCGTAACCTAGCGCATCCTTATATCCTTACGTCATATCAAATGGGATGATTTCGTCTCGTTATCTATCTGTCAAATATGCTTCGTTGCATACCGCCGTTATTGTATTCGGGTACCGTATGATTCAGCAAAATTACGCGCATTAGTGAAATCTTTTGTCTGCGCATAATGATTTGCGCTCTCGAAAATAAGTCGATGTGCGCTATATTCTATTCACATTCATTTGGTCATACAAGAATTTGACACCACATGTATCATGACTTTCAAAGGCCAAATAACATTGGCGCCAGACTGGTTTCCGATGCAAATATAGCATTTCTAGATATCCTAACAATTATATTAATATATCAGACATTTAACAACATTAATAATTATCGATAGACTGTCGCCAAAAGTGTTTTATTTAGTGCATATTTCGCATTACATGTAACATGACTCTCCTAGAGTATTGTATTTTTCTAAAATTTTCTAAATAATTGTGCTAACAACCACCATCCTTGGTACCAAAATAATTTTTTTTTCATATATCACGCATATATATATATTTATATATATATATGTTTTTTTTATATAAACATATGCTGATTTAAAAATGTAAATCGATATATGTATATATGTATATATGTACATATATATAAATATATATATATATATATATATATATATTTGTATATATATGTAATATACGTATATGCGGTTTCATGTAAGAGAACTGTTACCTTCAACGCGTAGTATTTGATCGTAATACACCTCTCACATAATTCGAAGACCAGATGACATTTGCGTTTGTATACATGATTGCAATGTATACATGGCCAGAGCAAGAAATATAACAAACCCCGAGATCAAATAATTTTTGACAAGTTCTAACGTTTGACAACATGGTTATTAATAACCACCTAGTCGGAAAACAGAGCTGTAATATGGAAGGGTATTTAGAAAGCTATAGCTAACGGAACAGCTGTTTCATTTATGCTATTAATCAGCACTGCTGTCGAACACGTCACCGATTGTTTTTAAATATTTCAGGACAGATGTAGAGGTCTGTTTGATACCAATTTCTACTTCCAAAGTTGCGGCGTTCAATCCGTTATAACATGTTCATTTGGGTATAATTTATGTGAACACATTTCAAGGGAATGCTTCGGATACTGAGGAGCAGCGGTATTGACTGTTGGGGATGTTAATAGCGTTACTGCAGTCAGTCCTATTGCGCAATCGTTTTAGTAATTGACAAGACATCTCCCCATAATTATGCACATTGCGCTAGATTATCTCATGATCCGTGGGCTTGGCGGTATTTTAGCAGCTGAATTCTAATGCAGGCGCATTGGTTCTCAGCTCAGTGGGAATGACAGGCTGGCGCTAAATGTGCGATGGAATTCGATTTAGGCATCGCATCAATCTTAGTTCGAGTGCTTAAGCCAATATTTGCTGCACTATCATGTGATACGCCACCTCATCTGTCTTCATCACAATTGCCCCCACTGCAGCACGTTTAATGACAAAACATGTGGTAGACTGGGTGGACATTCTATTAATCGACCCTACAGGACCACTAGGTTTTGTAAACATGCTGAGAACAAGGGGTAGTACAAACTTTGCATGTTGACATTGATTGCCTGGTAATTGATCAAAGGAAATCGCATTTAGCAGCAACAAAATCATTTGAATTCGGCGAATGTATATAATGGTGCTTTTATAAGAATCATTCCATGTAGTTCGCGTGACTCTGATGCAATTGCGGGAGTGAATTTGGGCAGTTCCTCCTGATTCACAATACCATATCAAGACATAGCAATTGCTAAACCAAACGCATTGATGTCCAGCTGTTATTGAGCAATAATGCTACAGATTTGTAGCTACTAAGCTTAATATTCTGTGATATTTGCTTCCAGTACATGGTAATAAAAAGATTCAGCACAAAGCGTTAACACACCGATCAGTTATGTTATTGCAGCACAAATCAACCGCACTTTTATACTAATGTTACCAAGGATTAACAGACAGATTTGCCCTATGATAGCGGTGTCGTTTTACGCTCAAGGCGAGTAACCATGCAATATTTGGCGTCAATTGGATGCTAACGTGACATCTCATCCAAGCAGAAGAATTCAAATTGCTGTGTAAGGGAAATAAAAACCTACACACAAGCCTCCGTGTCAAAGTAGATTTAGTAAAGCCTTTTATCAGTGGTAATGCTTGTCCGACTAATGTTCGGCTGTAATGGCAAGTACTCTTCCTTGCGTTTTTTGCGTTACATGCACATGAGGAATCTATTGTGGTATTGAACCAGCATCCCAGTCGACATTTCGTCAGCTGATATCAAGTTGTTTGAACATCAATTCTCTCTTGGACAGGTTACGCCATGATATGCATGAATAACATATACCGTGCGACAGCGGAATTGTGATTTTCAGTATAAAGATATATAACTGACAACTGATATAACTTGTAGCTGACAAGCATTAACTGAGGTAGCTTCGGCTTATAAATCATTTAGGCATAACAATGTAGCTCACGATTGGCAAAACACCACATTGAATGGGATGTGTTGAGGGTAAAGGCCGGCCATGTGTGTCAATCAACTCATATGGGAGCTTACACCAGCCGTCAATCTAGCCCCGGTAGTTGACGTCTTGCTTACACTTTCAATGAGATTGCAAATTAACCTAGAGCCAATATCAACAGATATTTCCATACCCGGGAGCAGACAAATTAGATAGCTTGGCAGCTGTCACCTAATGTATATATATATATATATATATATATATATATATATATATATATATATATAGATATATATATATATATATAGAGATATATATAGAGAGATATATATATATATATATATATATATATATATATAGATAGATATATATATATATATCTAGATATATATATATATATATATCTCTATATCTTTATATATATCTCTATATATGTATATATATATATATATCTATATATATTTATATATATATATATATATATTCATATGTATTTTATATATAAATATTAATTTATATATATATGTAAATATACATATGCAAATATGATTGCGCAGTGAGAGCCCACTTGTTGAACTCTTCGGTATTTTGTGGCATTGTTGAGCGCAGTTATCGTAGTTTATTTAGCTTTACAGTGTCTTTGAAGCATCATTCACAGCAGCTTCTGTGTATTTATATGACTAAGTCTTAACTTTGTCAACGCCGTTTTCATATTTCCCGGAATTTGTCGATATTTGATCGACTCGTCGTTGGTTTGGTGTATATGTGGTATAAATCTCAATGACTAAACATCCTTTAAGAGTATTTAACCAAGCGATAATGCGCAAATATATTATTGTGGCGTCAGGAAGGAGCAATGGATGTGATTGGTAAGCACCAGTAGAGGTAAATGACAGGTTGGTCTGATATGTGTTAAATCGCTCGTACTAGCAGTAATTAGTACTTGGTAACGAGGTCCTCTCTTCTATTGCAATGCTCCTGCATGAGGATGTATGATATTTTGAATTGGACTCGTCTCTGGGTTTTATGTGCTAAACAATAATTTGTGCCAAGCGGAAATCGCAGCTTGAGTTTCACTATTCGATGTTCAAACAAGAAGAAACATCTACAATGGCTCCGAAAAGATATGACTATACTAGCCATACTGGTCCAAAAAAGGATGTGAAAGAATTTGAATGTTTGAAAGTAGTGCTCTTGCCAAATATTTAAGAATTTGGTATTGACTTCATTTCTGTTATCTGACAAGTAAGCTAATGGGTTTAAAAGCAAACTGATAGATATACATAAGCAAATGATATTTTGCAACACAATTTATATATATGGTTGCTCATGTGAGAACATTTTTTACAATGGGTCCGCTTTGAAAATAATCGATCCGTCTGTAAGGAAAGGAGGCTGGAGCACTTGATCAATTGCTAGGCTTGTCTCGCAGTATAGATTACCTTGTGAATCTACACTGATGTTAACAGTTGACAAAAAAGGCTCATTGAAGACAATATCCGATGCATCAGGGAGAGACATCATGAGAGATGATTATTTCAGAGAAACGTTATGGTAGTCTTTGCCATAAATATTTTGACATTTGTAATGAATTAAGTGACAATCGTCAAAGGGCTATCATTGAAATACGAATTGCGCATTGCTTAATATAGATGTAATAAATAACAAGCCAGACTTGTACATTAAACCAACATTTCGTTATTGTACCGTTTTGTGGAGCCGTCATCGACTTTATTGTTAGAAATCCAACAAATTATTTGCATTTGCAAATTGTTTTGTTTGCAGTTGATGCGATTAATCGTTTTGTTTGCCGAATATTCTAAAGACTACGTATGATGTTTGGCTAGACTGAATAGTTTGTCAAAAGACCGTCCTCTGTTCACAATATAAGATTAGAAAGAACGACAGCACACGAGTGCTTACTATGAATATGAATGTTTACTAATGATTACTATATTGTAGTGTTTAAGAAAATTACGTCTAATAATGGGCGTGTGCTCAAAGGCGACATATTGACTGCTCGAATTGGACACACACGATCCTTAGAATCCAACTTCTATTGATTGCCAAGAGTCGTACATTTTGATTTTGTAACTTATAATTGCATTTGTGCATACGACTTCACATATTCAGAGACATATTTGCAAGCCTTAGATTATCAGCTAGATTATCACCCAGTTTTCCTGCTATATGAATGCCAATTTGGTTTAAATGTTTAATTGAGTCTACTGTGTTTGTATGAACCATCGTTGTGTCTGCCAGTTAACGGCTAGGCATATGCAGAGAACCCCACGGTAAGCTGTTTTACTAAGATAGAAGTTCAATGTTTAAAATAATAGAGGAGATAAGGATATCGGTGCTGACCCCTATTTTCCGCATGACTGCGAAATGTACCGCGTCGATATCCAGAGTTAATTTAGCAACCATTAATCGAGGCTGAATACATATCGGATATTTAATATGTGAAAGTATCATATAACGTTGGGGTTAACTTTTCGCGCAGATACCTTGTTTTTGTTCAAATCTATATGCCGTTCCCTTATTTCTCACGAATACTGGTATATATTTGGTTGAAAGAATAGCTTTATGATAGATTCGATACGAATAATATTCGATGCATAATCAGGGACTCTTTATTTGGATTGCGACCGCGCCGCATTTTCTAAAACTGCATTTGTCTGAAATCAAAAAAGCACACCAATCAGCGCTCATGCGTTAATGCCATCAACTCGCCCATACCGTTTAGCTGATTGGTTGCCCAATCAGAAATACCATATATCAACGGACTCTTGGTTTTTCGTCCTTAGATTTCCATAACGAGCGTCGATGGTCTTTGAAAACTAGACGGATTGATTTTGTCGTTGCCTCACATTTTTTCTGGTAGCGTGCTTAACTGATCATGTCTTTTTAGGCCTGTCGTAGCTCCCACGGGCTGACAACAGCTCGCAATATGTTCAGCGTGTGTACATATTTACAGCGATAACACTAAAAACACCTGCCTGGACGGTGATTGGTCCGATTTATTCCCGACCATCAGATCAATTCGATGACCATGACCACACGTGCACTCCCTCGATTCTAACATAAATGCCATATTTCATTATACATGCCAGCGTTATTTGATTCTACCATTTATTAGTTCAATGAGGCTCAAATTGATGATAAACATTCGGTAAATATACCCGTTTATTTTTTAGATATATATCGATCGGAATGACCTCGTTAGGTAGATATTTTGCCATTGGCGAAAACTTTATCGTTATCATACAGTACATATCAAACATAATAAGTGCTACGCTAATGAAACATGTCAATGCACATATACCACAAATGCTGTGTATTCACTTAGACTACTTACGAAATTAATTGATTATCTTCGTTTTGTCATCATTCCATAGGCAGTATACTACCCTCGGTGAGAAATATGAATTCCCAGCTTCTTGTTTGCATCGTCAGGATGGGTCATTGAAATGCCCATGCATTTAGGCCCGTTTGTACTTTTTCAAGCATGTGGACACCATTAGAGCATCGCAACACTCGAGTCAGATGTTTTATTCTAACTAGACCTCTGTTAACAGCAGCATTGAGTATTCTGTTAACGTCGCTGTCATGGCCTATGACTTTTATGACAAATGTTATTGATTGATTTTATTAGCATGGGAATGTTACGTAACATAAGACTACCTCTGGTACGCACCATTTGGGGCCTTCTTGGCTAAGTCGGCCTTATACAGAATGGATAAATAAACGGCATTAATCAAAACACCACTTATGATAGAGGAAAAGAAATTGGATTTCTTCTACACTGAAACTCTTACATTGCAACATAGGGTTGTGTGGTTGTCAACAGATAGGTCTATTGCGGACACTTGAGCTCCTCAATATTAGCCATTCAATGAACCAACTGCCTTTGATGTGGGGGCGTCACTGCGCTTCCAAAAAAGATTGGTTTATGCATGACCTTGAATAATTCAGGACGTTGCGATTATGTATTTCAAGTATTCTAAAGGTCATTAAAAAGACCATCTTTGAATTTACAAAGCATGCTAGTACTGGTTGTAAACAATGATTCAGTCCGATTCAATTTACTTTGCAACATAATTTGAGAACTTTGTCTGAAATTGTATATCCGAATATCTGAAGTAAATCGCAATATGCATGCATGGTGATCAGATATGTCGCCGCTGGTAGCGTCACAACCGTGGCATGCAATACGTGTCTAAGGTCTACATTTCACTGCTAACTATCTATTCCCTGTATTATTCTTCACCTTGTTTTTTATACCTTGTGGTATATACCGATAGCAGCTCCGCTCTCGGAAGCTTGGCATCTGAAACCAATCGTATATGTCGATTCGTAAGTTCACTAAGCTTGATAACTCCTTAGTCATAGCCGTGAGAAGCTTGTTGTATTGATGATTTCATGTGAATATTTGTGGGCCGCCGATTGAATTGCGTATCTTTTTATACTGGCCAATAAAATGCACATTCTTTGTACGTTGTAGTTTTGGTGTTCTACGTTTATATATATGTGTAGGAATCTTAGAAAGTTTGGTAGTCGCCTATCTTGAACATCTATTGACATGCCTCTTTGGCCGATTCCAAGCTATTCGCACATTTTCCGCTGTATTAAACCATCGCAAACCCTTTTTTACTAGATAAGTCATCCTCGCCCCTATCACAAACCATTATCCGGTCCCTCTATGCTAGCCAAACGAAGCCAGCCTCGATTTCCGGACCAACGATGGTCTCATCACACACCGATTCTAACAGGATATTACGGGCAATCAACGAATCATTGTAATCTGTCAATCTGATCCGATAACTCACGAACTCTATCTACTACACTACTATCTACTTACATCACTCGCCAAAGATTCATATATGTTAAAGTACTTACGCAGAAAAGACTGTGTTGCTTTAGATGGTCGCATCTCTTGCACACATGGGGAGGATAAAAATGTATGAAAACATATTTTGCGAAAATATACGGTCAGCTCGGCTGTTTATAAAACCCGTCGATGTATCCTCCTATATTGATATTGTCTCTATTGTTTTGTTCAATATCACAATTTGAATTATCGGTTTGAATGATGTTGCAAACGAATAGATATTGTGGTTTTATAAATAATCTGAATTGTTTTAGGCATTGACTTGACGTGGCAGATCGCTTACTGATTCCCTGCATGTAGCATTACAAAGTTGGATGGTGAGGTAGGACCTCATAAAGCATTATTAACCTTTCATTTATTATGCTCAAGGCACGTTACCAGTTTACAATGGCGTAGTTTACTTTAAGCATGCACTTGAGGATAATCTGTTAACGTGAATTTGTCATTCTTCACTTAGATAAAGAATTGTTAAAAAAAATAGCTTGGCAACTTTAAATTTACCCCCAATGATACACAGACGTACGTGTCCTATATAAATGCTCATATCACCGCTTATTAACAACACTTATCGATCGACACCTAGGCGTTGGCGTGGCGTTTCCACAGCTGTTGCAAGTGTGACTCCAGTTCTTTGGGAGTAATCAAGCATGCTCCATATTGCGCTTTATAACCTCATTTGCTGCTCTAAACATATATAAATAACCTGGGGAGTTACAACTGCCATATCCGTGAAGCATAAACCAGCCATTAGAAAACCCTTTTAGAGGACTCGCCATAGAATAACTGCGCCGTATTGACATAAAGTGGACTTTACTTATCCTTGCTCGACATTTCGACATCATATACTTCATGTTATATTGGGAGTGCTTAACAGAGGGCACGATAGATTAATGCAGTAGCACTCGGGGTGTTCATCCATGGTTAGTTTACACCTCAAGAGGGTAATGCTCCCTACAAAGAGGTAGGTGATAATAGACATAGGAAAACAACTATTCGGTTTTGTACAAATTACGCCAAGCAATGGCTCACGTCAGATCGTGACTGGTAGTTCAACAATTAAACTAGGCGTTCTGTTTGAAACCATTTGTAGCCCAGTATGTCTCTGCAAATAGGGTTTACAGATTAGAATCATTCTAGCGAAGTGCGATGTAATCAGCAGCAGTGTTACCGTGATATCTACTGACGACATGGAAATACAATTATTGCAGAGCCAGTTTCGAATGCAGGTAAAGGAATTGAGATATTCTGGATAGACAATGGAAAATATGAAAAACGATTTCATAGATTGAATGATAGGCCTGAAAGCGAGAAATACATTGACTCCGCTGCCCTGTTATTGCTGCTTATATGAGGCAGCAGTATAGCGTATATAATAGCGCACACGATGTTGGCCCTATATTATTTATTTAGATGGCTCTGATTTGGAAATCCTCTGGTTAACTTATTAATTGTATATGCCATCGTTTAATGTCTATCATCAATAAAATGCCAAGATGCTCGCCTCATTTATTTTGCTATCCAAGTTGACAGTAAGAGCTAACCAGGCAAAATCATAACAAATCGGAACATCATTTATAAAAGGTCAAGCTCATTTATGCCGACAACCGTGGTAAACATAGACGAATATTTTAAGAGTTTTCTAATTGTTTGACGGCCAAATAGTGACACTCGAGCTGAAATTCCCTCTGAACACATGCCAACCCAAAAACACGACCCCCTGCATTGCAGGAACAATGCGAAGACTTTGTTATCAAATAACAATCACTTCTTATGCACGGAATCTTACACAGAGCAACCATCCTGACATGACTAAACAACCTGTCGGCTGCCTATATCGGCACCAAGGAATCATAAACAATCGCCACTGCGCTGTCCGGACGCTACAAAAGAATATTTTTGCATTGGTGTTTGCTTAACTATACCCAAAATATGTTTATTCGTGGAGGTTCATATCTGTTTTTAGTGGCTCCTGGCTAACTTGCAAGCACATTGAATGTGTCGGCAAAACGTGGGTACAAGTAGTAAGTGGCCCGATTACCGGCTGGTGTAAGTTCTCTTATATGTTGATTGACACACATGGCGTGGGTTACCCTCAATACATCCCATTCAATATGATCCTCTATTGTTCTCAGTGATGTTGTTATGTCGGAAGGATTTATAAGCCAAAGCTCCCAAGGTTGAGATTAATAATACTAAATGTAAAGCAGCTGCCTTATGTGTAATACAAAGAGCTCTATTAAATGTAATATTACCAGTCACATCCAGACGCCGAAAACACAAAAGCAATATGCCATCTTTGGAGAACCTACTTTGGTGCTGGTTTATCAAACGAGAATATATATATATATATATATATATATATATATATATATATATATATATATATATATATATATATATATATATATATATATATATATATATATATATATATATATATATATATATATATATATATATATATATATATATATATATATATATATATATATATATATATATATATATATATATATATGTATTGCAGGTGTTTGACAGCTTCTTGGGTTGTCGATGGCTAAAGGTGACAGTAGGCATTAAGCAGATTTTATCATTACGATTTCGGTTATGAAACTTCATCATGTGCTATTGCTGTTAGACACTTGTATGTTTAATACAATCAACCACGTTCATCCCAATATCTCGCAATTAACATTTTGCAAAGAGCCCGGTCAAGTCTACACGGAGGCCGATTATATACGAATCCTTCGTTTGCAAACGGATGAACCTATCTTGCCTTCTGCAAGGCACTGTCCCATAAGCTACATGATCTGCATTTATCACATAAACGGGGAAAAAGTTAATGGCCACTCTACTCTAATATACCACACCAGTGCTTTGCTTGAGTTCCTTAGGTATTATCAAACTGCCGTTTCATGCAGTAATTTCATGGGCTATCGACATTTGCAGAGACAGAGGTAATCAGGCATCAAATAAGCTACGCTTGATAACTTACAGATGGTCCCAGCGTTTATAGGTAGCATGTTCCCAGCAGAAGGAGATCCCCGTGATGGATATGATACATTCCAGTAGCTACAGCAGTAGGCAATTTCCCTTATGTATTTGATCCATTTCAAAAGCAACAACGAAAAAGCCTCTTCGATATTTCTGTTCATCTTTTACTGACTGGGCAGCTGACATATAGAAGGCTAAAATAAGAAATATTTATATTGAATTCGTGCATTTGCTTCTTTGAACGATGAATGATGGCGTATTTTCGGTCATCTAATTGAAATGTATGCTGATAACTGATACAGTAAACAAGGTTCCGCGAGAGACAACGACCGCGAGTAATCAGCTAAGCGAATATGAGCAAATATCGATTCTAGAAACAAGTCCTGTTTTTGGCCTTTTGAGATTGTCTTGGCAAATATTTTCGGATAACCAAATCACATATGATGCACATTTTAAAAAATACATTAAATCGCAGTGTGGTAACGACGGAAACATGAATAACATTGGTTGTCATAGGACACTTTGGTATCTAATCATTTCTTAGCATATCGTGCCATTTCAAACCACCTGATTACCGATCGCTAGCCTTGTCTGTTGATGTATTATCATGTGCGATGATTTAGCTGCAATCATTGACTTCAAACGTGAGACATTAAGGACATAATGCTACATTAAGGACATATCATTCAATACTTAAGCCATTTGTGGGAGCTGCTCTGTTGACTCTAATATTGTGCGTCTCATGGTGCGTGAATGATAGCCACTACATAAGTATCAGTAGCTTGATCTGTGTTAGTTATGTACGGATTATACAATGTTTATACAAATACAGCCAATACCTAATCGTTTGAAACAATATTTGCAGCGAATGTGACTGTATATATCATTGTATCATACAGTTACTGTTTCGGCAAGGGTAAGTAATCAGGCACTTCACGTCGCTTTTCAGTAAACAGATACATCAATGACTATCATGCACGTATGTGAACTAGTAAAATGCAAAGCCAAGAACGCACGAGCTATATTGGTAAGTCGGTTGTAAGCATCTCTGGGTTAAAAGATTTAGCCAAAGCCAATAGATAACAGAATATGTATCGGCCATTGCAGATTTGCACATTATGCACGTCCTCAATGCACCCCCAATGAAGCACAAAATTGGATTTCTCACTTACTAGCTATGTATACCACCACGTTTTCTGCCCACACCTGGTCATTAAGATAAGACAATACTTTATATAATTTGAGCCGAGGCTTAAAAGTGTCTGCTTGAAACTGCGGTCAGTAAAGTACTTTTGATTCCATACGAACGACATCTATAGATCAGCCATCTAATTTGAGGTGTGCATGCTTGTCACGTGTCATGAATGGTCATCAACCGCAGAGCCACTGCAACGACATTTATGGTGTCAACTGTTTCAGCCGATAGAGGACCGATTGCGGAATAATTGTGTTTGTGGATTGCAAGAAAGTATCGCGCATTGTAACGCAATATCTATTGTCCTGTGAATTTCAGGGCAGATTTGTCTCATCCCTATTCTGTCTACAATAGACCAAGCATACGCTATAGATAATATCTACCTTTCATCCAAGTTATACCTTGCACTAAAAAGATATTTGCAGAACAAATACTTCATCATGGACACTCCAATCAACATAAACGTGATGGTGCTTTTTGCAACGTCTGTAAAGCTTGCGTAGCATTAGCAAAATAATGCGGTTGATTTTTGCTGCAATTAGATTAATGATCAGTGTGTTTAAGCTTTGTGCTGAATCGTTTATCCTCCAGGCACTGGAAGCAAATATCTGAGAATATCAGGCTTAATCGCTACAACTTTGTAGCACCATTGCTCAGTAACAACTGTACATCGATGCGTTGGTGTAGCATGTTATATTTCCACATTGATACGGTATTGTGAATCAGGAGGCACTGCCTAAATCCATATCGCAATAGCATAAAAGTAACACGAACTAATATCATTATATATGAGATATTGCTTCTGATAATAGCAATTCGCTGTTATCAATTACCACGGAAATATTGTCTGCAGTCCGTCAAAAACGCAATCGGACAGCTTAAATTTACTCCCTTTCTTAGCCTGTTTGCAAAACCCATGGATCCTCTAGCGTCGTTTAAACAGAACGTCTTTCCAGTCTCCCTCATGTTTTGTCATTGAACGTGCAGCAGTGGAGGCATATGTGATAAATGTTGAAAATAATTTTAGACAGATGAGCGTGGCGCACCATGCAGAAAATATTCAATTATGCACTGGAACTAAGATGTTTTCGATTCTAAATGAAATTCCATCGCCCATTTGTTTGAAAACCACGGCGGCCGCAGTGGAGTAGTAAAAACAAAATGCCATCAAGGCAACGGAGCTTTAGAGCCACCAAGCGCAATACACAGTTCTATGGGGAGATGTCTCGACCATTAAGAAAACGATTGCACGATGGAATTGACAGTAGCAAAGAATTATACATCCTCAGCAGATGATACTCTTGCTACTCAGTATCCTAAGTATTGCCTTGAAATGTGTTTATACAAATTAGTCCAAACAAGTTATAGTTATCTGAAAGTCGCTATTTAGGGAGCAGAGAGTGGCATCCTACCGACCTCCACATCTTTTCGCAAATATTAGAAAAAAATCGGGGACGTGTTCGACGGTCATTCGGATTGATTAATTACTAGGGCCTTACAAGAGCATAAATATCACAACTTTCACGTTAACTATAGATTTTTATATACCCTTTCAAATTGCGATGCGGCGAATGTGCTTAATACATCTCTACGTCACGATTAGGAGGCAATCATCAACCACGTTGGCAAACGTCAGCGTTTGGCAAATAATATTTGATCTCGGGATCGATTATATTTGGAGCCTTTACCATGTATACATTGCAATCAGTTATCGTAACTCAATATAATGTTTTGAATGCAATCTCTGGTGTACATTATATCTTATGAATAGCGGTGTTATGAAAATACTGTCGCCAGTTAAGCCATGAATATAAGACAGCGGTTAAGCAACGATAAAAATACAGCAACATTTAATGGTACAACAGTAGCAACTTCAATCTTATATTTGTCAAAGACTCAAAGAACGCATTCATCAGCACAAACTACCACTGCAGCAAGCACGAACAAGCAAGACCATTAATATTCTCAGAAGGCGATCTTTTTTAATTAAAAGCCGTCAATTAAAACGGATTGAAATGGTTGTTATCCATGCTTAATAAAGGACACACAATGTACACGGCGTCTATATTCAAAGCAACGCCAATCACACTGTGTAGAAGAAAGGTTAAAACCACTAGTAGGTGTTTAAATGATTTATGTGCAATCTGATAAACCTTGCAAACGTGGCAACGGCAACCATTGATGAAACAGCCGCGCGTTTTAACCATAATATGCACAGAACAGGTAACTGCAAATAAATCTACCAATTGCGCATCATTAGATTGGCTATTTGCACGCAGTGCCGCTGCTTTAAACACAATATCACGTAATCAACGCAACCATTAGCTAAAACTTACCCAGACAGATGCCACATTATATCCTGACAAGCTGTAATGAATTTAGTTGCGTCTCTTCCATTAAATGCATGCAAATCACAATCACATCGTATCAACAATAATCTTAAATGGTTTCTGTTCCCTCCGTCACGTCAGTCATTCAATGACACTTGACAGCAATGATTGGACAATTCAACAGTACCAACTGAAAAAAACAATCTAAAACAGTAGCTTTCGTTTGCCGAGCCATGGAGATGCAACGCCGATCTACTCCAGCATGCATACAGGATGCCGACTATTCCGTGTATTACAAACGAAGAATAGGGGGCAGCGACATCATACTGTATTACATATAAGGCCAGCTGCTGCAAAGAAAACTGAAGAAACCGGATCCGCCTACATTTAACGCAATCTATACTTAGAACATAGCACAACTTCGCCAGTTTAAACGGAACAAAATCGACATCGCTTCCCAGCTTTGTCAATCGCAGGGAGCTGCATCAAATTAAGCAGAGTTGCAAGCTGGAGCATTCGTAGCTTCAAAGCCATAAGGCTGGCGCTAAATGCATATCTATTAAGATATATGATATTCAATAAACAGAAATATCCAGATAATCTCCTAATGACTTTGTAGGGTAATATACTTGATCAAATACAATTCTTGGGCACCGTGATTGATAATAACTGAGATGGAAGGAACACATTACACACGTAGAAGATAAAATACCCCAAAACATGTCCGTTTTATATAGAACAAAAGAAATACTCAAAACACATACGTTATGTTCACTATAAAGAACTGTAAACGAGCCACATTTCTTGTACTGCTTTGAAATATGGGGTAATACCTACAATTCGAGCCTTAATAACTTATATCTTCTGCAAAAGAAATGTACTAGATTAATAACAAATACGGGATACTCATAACACACCACTCAACAATTTCATCAGTGTAAAATTTTACACGAGTTACCACCTCATCTGCAGTCCACGTTTGTACAAACACATATGACACATAGCTAAATCAACAAGAATAAATTACTCATTTCTTATCCCACGCATAAAAAGCACTGCTAGGGGCCAATCCACGCTTGTCAGCGGGAAAATAAAGTTAACAATCTCAACGAAGAATTCATTTGGTCTTTTACTTATCAAGCGAATGTAAAGAGAATATCATAATTCACCCCATTAGGGTTTTCGTGAATGTTCATCATTTATCCGAGGAAATTTGTCGACCTGGGACAAAAATGTAAATTAGGACCAACTACAACCATATCAAAAGTCGGTAAAATGGTCATTGTTCTCCGTTTATATAAACGGCTAGATACTGTGTTCATCGTAGAGCACGGTAACTGTGGTCATTCATCGATATAATTACATGCTAGCAGTCGCTAAATGTTGATTACCAGTAAGGGACTGTTGCGTAAAACTACCGGTTTGCCGAGGATAATGAATTGCAACAACAAAGGGATCAATAACGCATTGACACTGTGTATAATTGATGCTGTCGTTGACGGCCTAGTAAAATATATATCTGAAGTACTTCATACATAGATTAAATGAATATATCGCAGGAAAATTGAGAGAGGCGGGTAGGCTTTCAGTAAATCATATAACAAAATATATATCTCGATTACATTAACTTGCACTTTTTTATTTACGAGGAAAAACTGAAAAGCATTATTTGCGAACAGAAATATGACAATTGTAAAAAATGGTTCATTTTGAACCCTAGAATTTAAACCGTTGCATTTTTGTCGCAAGCGCATCTCGCCTCTTAATATCACTTGAGGTACATGTATACATGACTATATGTTAATTTATGTATAAATACTTGTAGGTATATTTCAATGAGGCAATCTCAGCTAATAGAAATGTATCTGCAAGATACTTGCAAAAATTACGAAAATAGTGCACATCAGGAAGGAAGAAGCAGTGTTGACATTCAGCAGCTACATACATTATTAAGAGGCAAAATGACAATAGCGATTGTTTAGACTTTACTCACCGAATCAATCCTAGCATAGCGCAAATACTTCTAGTAAATTGTTGTAAACCGGAAACTTCGCAGATGGAATCTGGTTGGACATTCAATAGGGTTCGAAGAAGTTCTCTATCAACGAATATCTAGGAATTTTACTCTACATGATATCAAGGGTAAACCACTGACATAAACAGATGTTTCGAGAACCAACCAGTCGTAAAAAATGGCGGAAGAAAGAGTAACACTACGGCTCTTATTTGTGCGCGAGGTATTGCCATTCTCGAGAAGTTACCATTTATTTACACGGCCATTGCTGGAATATTCCAGCAAAAGATCTAAATTACTATATATTCCCATTTATTGATTGTGTCAGTATTGCTTGTTGGAAAAGAAACGCTTCACATTAAATACTTATCATTCCGATGTTAATGAAAACAACTGTCCACTACGAAGCCGCATGTGAAGGTAAAAGTCCCAGACAGAATACGCAAGGCCATTTCTGCGGCCTATTTTCTTTATAGTTTCTAGCTCATGTAGAAAGAAGGGAGATTTAGCGATTGTACAACTGTACCTATAATATTACTTTGATCAAGTTTGCATTACATCTAGTAGTTCCAGGATTGCAATAATCGATGATGATATAGGCAACCGCCGTAAAATGTGACCTGAGTTTTAGTCAATCACTTGATTTTTATTTTATGGTGTAAGCAAAACAGTTCAACATTAGAATCAGCTATAACCAGCTCTATGTTCTACCTAATTGGTAGCCGTCGCCTTCGTAATCTTCGATGTTAGGAATGATTAAGCTATAGCTTCAAATGGATATAATGCAATAAAGCATTCATTGTTGAATAATTTGCCCAATGTATAACCGCTACCACGTGTATTTCTAGCACGTTAACAGCGCCATATCAGCTACTGCTAATTTGCTAGGTTACTTGACGCTGTATTGTTGCTCACTATCGTGCTTATCCTCCACGTGCCATCTAGACAAGGGGAAAATCGCGTTAGCATTCCATTCCAAACATGGTGCTTATGCTCTTGTAGCAAAGATCTTATTACAATAAGATACCCGACTCGGCAGCTCACCCGACAAATTTCGTGACACCGCGTAGTTAGCGCCCCCTGCTTTTGTGGAAGCTACTCGACGCGCAGCGGCCAACCAACTTCAATATGACTTGCGAGTATGTCTGACTAGAAATCAAACACAAATGGGCATTTCTGCGCTGCAATTTACAGCTTGAATTGACAAAGGCCTTTCCACCCAGAAAGTGAATGTTCTAGTATATGTCTCTGGCTATATTGCCTGGAAATTAAGTTGTGTGCAGTATGCAGAAACAAAATTTCTGTAGTCAATGATATACATGACCAGAAGAATTACCGAAGTGCAAAGGAAGGGCTCGTTGTCTCAAGCAAATCACTAGTCGATGCATTTTGCAGGCGCAAGGACACATTGCCGCAAATTCATTAACACAGTATTATACAGTAAGCAAGAGAAAGCCAGGGCTGTAAGCATTCTAGCTAAAGATGTCTCATTAGAAAAACTCCAATGTGAATCATGCAGGCGTCATGTTTCTGTAATATTTATTATGGTGAACATCAGGTTGCATCATTCCCTGAGAGAGGCTAACTGTAAGCTAAGGGACCATGAGGGGGAAAAAATCGTAAGACATTGACATTTTCCTGCACATGAAAATTTTTGCTCTTATTTGTTTTAAGTGCTGTTGTATGTGTCGATTTCCAAAACAAAGGGGTGGGAGTCAAACCTTTATTAAAGTATTGATCAAATTAACAATTTGATTTCTATGACTTTTCACACGTTTGATAGTACGCATTATTTCACAATATTGTAAAGAAAGCCTCAACATTGCGACGATATTTCTTGAAGAAAACACGCCTAGCCGTAATACAGCAATATCGCTCTTGACCAATGAGAAGCGCTCTAATATCGATGATCGCGTAGCTCAAGATGACGGACTCGTCTACGGATGAAGTTTTATCGAGCGACGAAGAATTTTGTCAGAAACATTGCTATATGTGCATTCCCCTGTAGTGCAATGCAATAGTAAAACATGGCCACGGTTCATCGAATTTGTTCCGCATTGGCAACATTTAGAGGGCAGCTAGGCCGAAATTGCACAAGTTTTTTGTGCACGCACGCACAGCAGAAATATAAAAATACGGTGGTGACATTCGATGCCCATTCCAACGTATGCCGGCTTTCATCGCATGTCCTATGTAAGATCTATTACAGATAAGCAACACGTTTTGCGAGTACAAAAACGTATCATCAAGAGCAAAGAAGCACTTTCAAGTAGCATCGCCAGTACAGGTATGTTAACTTTGTTTTATTTTACATTTTAGGCTTAGGCTAAAGCCAAGAGTAAAGTAAAAGTGCACTGGGTTTGGGTTGAGATTTTTTAACCAAGCTTAACTCAGGCTATAGCACTGTATATCTGGTAGAGGTATTTCGTGATTAGATATAGAGGACAACTCGTACCGGGTACAACTCGTACCCCAAGTGCGGTAAAGTGGATACAGTTAAACATTATTATGGACAGGACGGCAGGGAAGCGAAATTCCACAAATTACTAAGGTCCGAGTCCATAAGTTTATAACTGCATTAGTCCTAGTCCGAGTAACTTGGACCTTACAACTCGCCCTTTTTTTAAATTATGGAGGATTCGTGCATAACATACAAATATTTTTACAGCCCATTTCACTTGTTTTGATTTAAATCAAACTTTTTTCTAAGTGATCTCTTTTTTTTTGTTGTGTTTGCAGCTTCGGCCACAGACAGCATCAGCATAGGCAGCCAGGACCATCCAATACAAAGACCAGCTAAAGACATACGTACTCTACGTTCAAGTATGGCGATGAAAGGGGAAGGCCAGATCTCTACACGTTTTACCAGAAATATTTGTGATTTGCCAAAGCGAGCATGATGCTGTAGAGGCTCACACTCGCAAGAGGAAAAAAGAAAGACTCGCCTCGTGTTCAACCATCGATGCGAAAAACTTAAAGCAAGCTGCAATGGAAAACAACAACAACAACACAGCCCTTCTACTTCAGCTTGAGGAAAAAAGATTGTGTGGCCATCGAAGTCAAGTACCACCCAATATGCTACAAAGAGTACACAAGGTATTCGACCAAACAAAAGCCAGCCGATACTGTGGATCACCGATACGCAGAGGCATATCATGTGTTCTGCGAAACAGTGAAATCACTTATCATTGACCAGAAAGAGATCTACAGGCTCACAAGATTAAAACCAGCCATGGAATAGATGCTGCCACCTATAAGACAGGAAATCTGAAAACTCGCCTGCAGAAAACATTTCCACAGCTCCATTTTCCCACACCCAGACTGCGATCTCAAGGAGATCGTGTCTTTGACAATGACATTGCCACAGAAACACTGCTGGTAGAACAAAAGGTCAGCCAAGAAACAATCCATGACGCAAGTACGAGTAACGAGTCAAGAAGTGATGACGAGGAACCACTTGTATCAACTCTACTGCCAGATTACCGAGGAAATGCCAGACTGAAAGACGGCTTTATGCCAGAATTAATGATGCGAAATGCCATAGACGCTGTTCAATCCAAAAAGCCATGGCCCCCCCACATCTGAATATCTGACTAAAAAAACGCTGAAAACATGGTACCTCCGTGCCTGATTAACTTTCTCGCTTGGATATTTGGCGCCTCCGAGGATCATGAGACTGATGCGTTTGTGAATGTACCAGATGCAAATCACAAGAAGATCCTTTTATTGGCTTAAGATATTATTTATCTGCAGGCACAAGGAAAGATCCGGACGCTGAAACACTTGTCATTGGCGATGGCCGTCCGCCATTTGACTGGTTCAGCTCAGTTAATTGGTTTGCTGAATGGGTTTGGTCACTGCGTCTCCCACTCTGTCACATTGAACTTTGACACGAGTATTGCTAAACATCAGCTCAGTCGAGAGGACGGTGCTCTGCCATCTGCAATACTGCCGGGAAAGCACACCACACTGGTTTGGGACAAAAATGAATTTAGAGAAGAAACTCTAACAGGCCATGGAACGACACACAACACAAATGGCATTGTCATCCAGAGGCCATCTTCATCTGTTACAGTCACTACCTGTGCTTCCGATGAGTCTACAGATACACCCAGTGTAAAGCGGACTTGAGAACGATCGATGTAGCCACCACCACCAAACCTGGCCACCTACTCTGGAGTGAAGAAGGCAGGTCCTGCATCCTTTGCAACAGGAATTCCTTTGGAGATGCCAGCGTATGAACCATTGTTGAAGAATCCTGCGGAGAAAGACTTTGCCAATATCCTCACACGATTCCACATGGATGGCCAGATGGTACCATCATGGACTGGATTCAATCAGCTGCTGTAATTGTTTTAAATTTTCAGTTTTATATAGGAGAAGTCTACAGCTACTCCAGACATACCACAACCTTCTCACCATGGATGGAAGATGGAGAACGACGACCTCCTAATTGACTGGATAACCCTTTCACCTTTTCAATATAGTGTAATGGAGTTGGCGTACTGTTCTGGGACTTGCAAGAAGAACAGATGTAGCTACGCTAGCACATGCACATGTTTGCAGAATAACATTCCATGTACAGAAGTTTGTAAGTGTGCCAGGGAGAACTGTAACAATGTTACCATAACCCAGCGGATGATGATGAGGATGATGACGATGAGGATTCTGATCATGAAGAATATTAAGCTTCTGATATGTATGTTTGCTGGAATACCGTGTTAAACTCTTCGCATACCTATTTCTCTCAAGCTGAGGTCATAGGAAAAATGCGTACATTATAATTAATTCTTTTTTGGGAATATTGTGCTTTATTTCCTTCAATGTATCAACTTTATGCCACAGCATGGGACACAATTATGTACTCCTTTCACTATATTCTGATTAGCTTCAGTTACAGCATTAATCATCACTTTTAAGTATAGAACAGTGAGTTCTGTCATTGTGGAGCTAAATTTATGGCATAATATTTACAACACTTCAAGGCATGTGTTGTTAAAAAAACATCAACTACACGTTGCATGTAATTGGTGCTTCTTCTGCATTTATGGAAGGAAATTTATTGATTTTTTTTCTTTATTTCTTTGCTATTTTTACCATAATAAATAAACATTGGTTACAGAATATAATTCGAATAACAATATCAAAGTCTTTGTTATAATTACAGTTCTCCAAGTGTTCTGAAATGAGAATATATTTTATACGTACAGTTGATGTCAAGTGACACTTTAACGCAGAGGTTCTCGCAAATGTGCAACATTTGGGACTGTGAAAAAAACCATGTTCCTAAGAAGGGTTATGGGTCCCATTTTATCAACTTTAACCCCCACCCCAGATGGTGGTCACGGAACTGAAAAACGGAGGCGAATTTAACGCCATGGCCCACAGTCTAATGTACAAGGACTATTCTATCATAAATCCACTCCAGTATATAGGACTACTGCACCTTAGATTGTTGTGGTGGAGGGAGCTTGTCGATCAAAGGTGTCCCTGGATATACTATTAGAATGGTGGGTTGCATGGTACTTCAATCAGACGTGTGTGTAAGATGGGACAGAACTATGTCTGGCTGATTTAGTGTGTTTAATGGCATAGGACGGAGGCATATTGTCAACCTATCTGTTCAGTGTTTATATGGATGAATTGAGCTCTGGTTTTAAATAATTAGTGTGTTCAGCGTAGTTTTAGTGTGCTTATTGTTAATCTTCTAATGTATGCTGACGATATCATTTCATTTGTGGTTGTTCTGAGTAAGTTATTAAGAGCGAGAGAGAGAGAGAGAGAGAGAGAGAGAGAGAGAGAGAGAGAGAGAGAGAGAGAGAGGGAGAGACAGAGACAGCGAGATAGACAGAGAGACAGAGAGAGACAGTGAGAGACAGAGAGAGACATAGAGAGACATAGAGAGACAGAGAGAGACAGAGAGACAGATACAGTGAGACACAAAGAGAGACAGATATAGACAAAGAGAGTGAAATAGAGAGAGACATTGACACATAGAGAGACATAGAGAGAGGCCCCAGATAGACAGAGAGACAGTGAGACAGAGAGAGAGACAGAGCGAGAACAAAGGAAACAATGATGATTTCAGATATGCGTTCAATGTCTTATCGGAATTAATTCTGATGTGGTGTTCATTAGTGTCACTGTCCTACTAAAGGGTGTTCGGATAGATGCTCATCTAAGCGATTAGACCTTTGTCAAATACGCACCTGCTTCTCGATAATGTTCGGCGATGTCGTAATGCGGTTGCTGTCGCTAACACATTCAAGAAGCAGATTGACTACCAAAAATTTCTTAGATCTATTGCGCATGCTCAGCTTGCACAGCCACTATCGGCGAGCATAGCCAATTATGCTAGCAATATATAGCTATGGCTGACATTGTGTATATGGCCATTGCAGTATATTCACGCGATATGCCAAAGTCGAATGCAGCAGGTCCTGTGTCATCAAATTGCCTAATGGCATGTAAATTTATCATCGTATGTCCGTGCGAAGGTGGGTTGATGGAGGACATGGATTGTTAGTTGGAGTGGCTTATCAGGGCGACTTTCCGTCGAAGCAGCCCTTTGCAGTTATCGCAATTGCGTGGCATTGCTGGGACGTCAAAACAATTAACTTGCTGAAAACATGTCTGGCAAAGGGATTTACATATATTAAGTAATATTTCAAAGTGATACATACTCGCCCCCATCACACTCCCTCTATCGCCTATCAAGACGTGTCGTTTGCAGTACTGAATATATCCAGTCTCTTGGGATATGAAGCAGGTATTGCATGCAAAACCGTCTGAGGATGCTTTAATTGACATAAACAAGCATGGAACACACAATCCATGTATTATAGCTTTTGTATAATACTGATCTATAACAATAACTGAACTCTGGCCATGTTTTTAAAAAGAGGTATACTTGACAGGATTAATAATAATTTGATATATCTTAGAACAGCAACATCAATCTGCACGGGATGAGTACTTATAGGCTTGCAACGGGACACAGCCCCAAACAGGTCTCAAGGCTGAACGGAGCCCGTAAGCACTTGTAGGTCTCATGCGACCTAGACATAAACAATCGATTTATGCATAATCGATGAACAGATGCATTCGAACCTTCCACTCGTTAGCAAATAGTCATGGGTACATTGTAACCAGACGCGAAGCTCTCAGTGCTATTTATCTAATTCATGTTTCGACCAATTTGTTAATATCGGTAACTCTAACCGTATTAATGGCAAATTAAAGCCGAGTTTCGCTTCACTTTCGTCAATGAACGCGGGACGTTATCGATCCGATGCCACTAGTATGGGGTGTGGATTGCCCCAATTGGGCTGCGTGAAACGTTAGTTTACCTCATTGTCTACAAAAAACATTCAGATGGAATATTTAGCCTGTGTTCAATGAATTCACTGTAAGACAAATAGTCGCCGTACAAAGATGTACAAGTTTTTACATGCGTCATTATGAGCATTCAGACGGTACACCTTTAATGTCTGTATAATGCTGGTTATTGTTATCATAATGCTGCATGGCGGCGGGGCGAAATCGGGAAAAATAATGCATTGCGCACCCAAAATGTGGGTTTCTTGCTATATAACTACTGTTTTATAGTAGCTTTTATTTGTCTAGCATTTAGACCTTAAAGCTAAATATCTAGTTCAATTGCTGTGACTAGAGTCATTTAATTCCGTTTTGTAATATCCTCTATAGCATTGAGACTCAATGACTTCAGTGTTCATAGCTAGCGTGAAGCGTTGTAGCAATATCTGGCACAGAGTTAAAACCTTCGTTGAACTTGTCTTTATCGCATACATCTTCATTTATGTGACTTACACGATTCACTGTCGGATGATATTCGCTCGATGAAGCCTTAGTATTGAGCAAAAAACGGCAACGCGAGTGCCGCTCTTTCGACTGATATCGCTACTTTTATGGGAAATGATATTCATCCTTATAAGCTGATCATTGGCCATGCAATGATGGGAGGCTGGAGCAATGCTGTGGTCAGCTCATATATTATAAACCTTAGTGCTTCGCCGCCTGTACAGAGAGCCAGTTAATCATTTCTTATTACGCACTATACATCGGGATATAATGAACAGACGCCGATACACATTTGGATGAACTCCGCTTCGGAAAGCTTTGGTGTATTACCAAACATCATGGTATATGATTAGTAAAATAGGAAGCAAATCACACTGAATCCCAATTAAATACAACCTCATTATTCAATACAACAGCGTCATCATGGAGCCTTTGTGTAGAGATATTAACGGCTTACTTTCATGCTTTCCTTGCAAAAAAGGGACAAGTTGTTGGAATAATTCAGTGAATTAAGAACATTTGCTGGTGTTCAAATATTATGTTATTACTGCTTGAGTGGGCGGTAATGTTTAACAGTAAAGCTAGCTTTCGCGGTTGCATTGAATGATCACAGCTACAACATCGCACATTCATCTACCTCAGCGGACACCAGAGAGGTGTGGCTGATATCAATTGATTGATACCATTTGCCGAATTACGCATCGTCCAATAAGCATTCATCTTCAAAGCACAGAAATCTCTTAGCGGTCAGTAAATTAAACCAGTCAGTTGGGTTATTCGTTCGAACTCGACGGTATATGATTTTCAAGGCTCTAGAGTAAGATCATTGTTATCCCTGCTTAAAATAAACAACTTATCCACCAAATAATTTTTAAAAAGCTATTTCTAGGGCATTCAATACATTTTATAAGAAGCCATGGTGAGTTTGATGCTTTTTGAAAAGGTCACTAACCTATTCATATTGGGTCTCAGTGTCAGACCTGAATTACTGGGACCTCCATGATGCGCTATCGATATACTAGAAAAAATCAAACGTTCACCTTCTTTTAACCTGCCCGACACTATATATACCTGTATATATCAATGTTTTCAACATCTTGTATGTGTTATATGGCACGCTCGTAAGACAGCACTATTGGTTCAGACCCAATATTTCAACTATTATCATTGGGTCGTTCCCAATCATTAATATTCAAAATGGCGCCCGAACGAATGGAACTATTTAAACTATGATGCGCTCATCTTCGTTGACGAGATGCGTCTTTGATTATGTTATAATATGACAACAGGGAATCTTTTTATGTCTCTCTTAACACAAACGCGGTGCCCCAGGTACTATAATACAATAAAAAGAGATGGAATGTATTTGCAGATGGAATGTATTTGAACGATGCATTCAGAATCAAAGCCAACCCTATAATATGGACAGCAAAGGTAAATAATTCATTGATATCGACTGCCATTGATTATTATCTTTCCATAAGTAGTGTCACTAATCGCCAGTCCCGGTTTATCGACAATATTGGTCACATAATTGTGCGTATCCTTTAGATGTTAGTTAAGGCCGACTTGTTATTATCGGTTAACTGCATTGTACTATACTTGATTGACAATCGACATACCAGCCAGTATTGAAGACAGCTGCTAGCACAATTTGCAGTACTTTTTGATATCAGGTCATAGATAAGGCAATCTGAAATAATTGTTTTTTCCATTGAAACATCTTGTAGAAGTTGATTTCGTTTTCCATGTTTTGTTTAATAATTTGTAAATATGTGTCAAATTTGAACTTTCAGCAATCTGTCTGTCCCCACACCCAGTCTGTTTTGTCCAATTTTGAAATAAAATGAAGCAAAGCTTATTCCACATGTAATTTTCGAGAAGAACTTGAGCTTGAATCTCAGGAACGGTTTAACCTTTCAACAGGCTGTCTGTACAGTAGGGACTTTGAAACAACAATGAGTAAATCGTTTGCCTATACAAACAAGTTTTTATTTTCAGGAAGTACCATTATCAAACTTAAGTGTGTATCAGTAGCAAACCGCGACTATTCAACTTACCTTATGTCAGATATATAAAATTTAGAGTTACTCTAAAACAAGATAGGGTCAATTATTTACAGCATCAACCATACATCAGTTACGTTTTCCAAGTCTTATGTTATTCACTTGTGAGCGTATCTGCGCCAAACTTCGACCTTTCAACAATAGTTCTGCTCTCTGCAGATCTGATTTGTGCACACTGGTCTTTGTCTTCTGAATGTATCCCTGAAAGATGTCTTTAAGGATTGCTGTTTCCTTGTCACTCCAGCGCCTCTTTTGTGTTCTGCTCCTTTCAAAAACTGTAAACATAAAATACCACTTATAACTGTACTACCCTCTAAAACAGGTCAATGATAACAGTGGCATAATATGTAGAGTTAAAAGCTTTCCAATATTATAATTTGAAACTATATATATCTTTTACATACCTAATGCACACATAGCAAATTGCATTTATACCATATCCATGCCCAAGGTTATTGCAGTCATGCCTACCTGGCTCTGCTGTCTTGGTGCCAGAATCAATATCAATGACTTCCCTCATGCATGGTGACTCTGCCTCTATATACATTCACATTGCATACTACACATACATGGTAAAGCACAAGAATCAGTGATAAAGCTGCAAATTGTTATATGATGTGTCTGGTGTCTACTCATGCAAGCATTACAAACTTACTCTCAGTAACAGAGGGTAGTTCATCCACATCACAACCTTCTGCATCTTCTTCTTCTATACTCGGAAGATCTGCATCAGCCAAGCAGTTAGTCAATAAATAGGCCTACATCAAGTCCTATATCTTTGTCAACACAATGTGATAGGTTGTTCACTTCAGCAACAAAAATTTGTCAATGTCATTTTATTCAAGGAGCATTTGTGACCTTCAACAGATATATCCTCCAGACGCATTCCTTTCCATTGATTCACCTTGCCATTCTCAACTGTAAGGAGGAGCTGTGAGACCTTAACACAAAACAGTTTTGTGTATGAAGTTAATTATAAATGTTAAATCAGGAGTAAATTAACAGCCAAAGGATTTGGTTAGGCTTGATGAATGCAAAACGGATTTATACTTATCACAGTGCAGTCATAAAAGAAACACAGAACATAGAAAACATGGATAAATTTTCTTTATACTGAGTATACAAAAGTACCTTTGATAACTCTAAAGTAGAATGTGACAGTCGGTAATATTCCCGATGGGTCTTTGGATCATGGCCAAGATGTTTTGCCAGCATACCAAGCTCACTCTCACTCATGTCCAAAATCTGCACAAAATTGGGCATAGATAAGTGAAAAGAAGCCAATACCTCTGCTCTCTAGTGAACATCATCATTTACAAACTGTAAGTATTGATGTCCATGTCAACAAAACATTAATATCTCAGACATAAACAGAACATTTACTTGGGAGACTGTGGCAATGTACTTCCTCAATTGTGTAGATTTGATGCGCTCTGGGTGTTGCAATCCAGGGCAACTGCCTGCCACTTCCTGTAGCTCGGTGTTTCCACTCATTGGAGTGTCTGCATTTAAGCGCGCAAATAAGAAGGGGTTTGTTGCTGGGACACCAACATCTGCTCTTGTTTTTAAAAGCACTTCTATTGCCCTTTTACCATCTGGTGGAAGGAGAACATAGGCATCATTGTTTTTTCTGCTTTTACCTGCAGCAATAATCATGTCCATTCGTTGCGCAAGCATCTTGTCTGTCGTGGATAATCCCATGCTCAGCTCCTGGCTAGGATCCTTTCTCCAGTCTGGTCTTGTTAGATATCCGTGCACAGTGAGATCCTTCACTTCAGCCCTCCTTCTTTTGTTGAAGAGAATAAGTCGACTCATTGTACATTTTGACAAATTTAACCAATCTGATGGCTTCGGATCATTCAACAATAATGTCATGGATTCTTGCATGCTTGTGGCTATGAAATCTCTCAGTTTGACCAAGTCCTCAGTAAGAGGAATCTGTACAACTTTGCTCCTGTTTGCTGCATTCTGCTTTTTGGTGGCAATTGAATTGATGCGGCAGGACCATTCTGCCTGAAAGACTTTTTGAAATTTTAGTGCTTCTTCATATTCCTCGGTGTTTTCCTTCCTTAGTCCCCATCCCATTTTTTTATGGCAATTATGTGCCCAATAAGGTTTCCGATCTTTTTTCCAAGACTGAGGGATGGAGCTTCTTTCTCAATAGAAATTGCCCTTGTTGCTTCTACAACAAGGTCAAAGTTGCCAACCTTAATCAAATCATTCATGTTAGCACATGGTTTCTTTCTTCTGACCTCCATGACCAATTTGGCCAATGATCGTGCACCTTGGCTTACTCGATGTATGTCTGATATCTTGTGATCCTGGACATCCCCCAGTGATTCAACCCGCAATGATGCATATCTCATTATCAGCCGGTCTCCTCGGACAATATTCTTAATGTCCCCATCGTTCATTCTATCTAACATCAGCTGACCATTCGCCTCTCCATCTTCCATAATTGAACTGCTGAGTAGGTGTTTTCCCCTTCTTAGTGCATTTTTTAGCTCGTTAGGTTCATTACTTGTAGAATTGACAAGTGGTGTTACCTTGTGTTCCATAATAGTCCCGCAGTTTTGAAGATGGTGCCACAAATGTGCCTTAAGCACAAATTTCAAACACAATTCACAAGGGATAAAATCTGATGGTTGATGCTCTTTTGCACCAGCAGATCCGCGGCGTGCCACAATGATATGGCCATTTCCTGTTTTAAGCACTTCCACATTGTGCTTAAAATTACCCTCATTGGCCAGTAGTCCAAGGCGATGCATTCTCTCTTTAGACCTTTTGCAAAGTATTTGAATGTCCATTATCCGTGGGTGACTTTTTGTGCACAGTAATTAGATGGCGAGCAATTTTACTCTTTATCTCTTTCAGACAAAAAGTGCAGAAATTGCTTTTGTCATAGATCTGCTTGCATCCTGGCCTTACCTGGCCTTTCAGGAGTCCTGCACTTTCTGGTAGTGTGCATGGAGTTGGGGTTATGTGATTAAGTTCATTGATTCCACCGCCCACATTTTGCTCTTGTTCACTGTGTTGACTGGATGAAGCAAACACTGGAAATTCCTCGCTCATGTATGAGTCAAAGCTTGTTTCTGGTACATATTCTGATGTGGAAGGTGATGAGCTTCTACTGCTGCTATTGCTGATATTACTGCTATCGCTTGTCTGTCTAACTATATCTGCTGCTGGCACCTAACACAAAATGCCACTTACAATAATCAAAACAGTCTGCCAAACTGAGTACTTTTACTCAGCATTGGCCAAATTTTTTTCAAAACCAGTGTCTTCTAGTGCTGTAGCATTAATAACTGGATCAACAAGTACTCACTGCATTGGACTTGAGTGAATTTGTAGCAACTGATTTAGTTGGTAGAGGACTGCCTGCCATATAAGTATGTGTAAGAAACATGTAAATCTTGCATATGAATATAACCATTGTAATAGTATTTTTTAAATAATATTACCATTAAAATAATACCATGAAAAAGGGTGATATTCTGGAATTAATCTAACTATTGTCAGTCAATGAAGGATGAATGTCAAACTCACCTGGGACATCAGCTGTGTTTCTCGGAAGGGAATAAGTTGATGAAGTAGACGCGGACCCAGTGACATCTGACATAACAATGCATGCATCTACACATGGCATAAACAGAAATGATAGTTGGTCAGATAATGTATAATTTGTAAGGACCAATTTGTTAAAAACACAGTCAGCAAACAGTACTGCTGTTTGTTTGGCAATAATTGTTCCAGTGTGGGTCGGTGGTTGGTAATTTGCAGGGTCCTGTTGGTCATGAGTTGCAATGACTGGGATGTCTTCATGAACAACAAACTAGGTTTAATATGTACTACCAGCTATATAAATGTTTGTATCTGCAATGGCTGCAATTATCTACCAGTTGTGTTAATATTTGTTAATCAACAAGTCTTTAAGACAAACAGTAATTTTTATCCAAAAAAATCTAACCATTACTATTCAGTGATGGGTGGATGTATGGCTCATGCAGGGCAGCAGCTGCATTACTCTGGAGGGATTCGGTTGCAGAAGTTGTAGTCAGTCGAGCATCCTCTTTCATTTCATAGCATGCATCTACACATGATCCAGACAGATATGACATAGATGTGAAGTTTTTGAATGACAAATGTTACATACAGCAGTTGTTGATTGTTACTGTTTTGTGGAATGTTCTTACCAGTGTGGGTCGGTGATATAGGTAGATTTCAGCCAATTGTGGGGCATCAAATTCGTTGACCAGGTTCACTTCAGGAGTAACAAATGAAGTTTCATAAGCACAACATGTTAATCAGTAGTTTCACCTACACGTGATCCTGAGAGATGTGAAAAATGTGTTTAACCATATGCAAACTATTATAGTTATAACTGGAAATCAACCGGTTATTGAAACAGCAAGTCATAAAACTTGAAATGACCATACATACTATTGTCATTCATGGGATGGTGAATATCTGGCTCTGGATGTAAATTTGCTTCATGGTCTTCTGGAACAAAAACAAATTCCACTTAAGGAAATTCAATTGAATAAGAAATAATCATGATCATTCTTGTGAACAAAGATGTTATGTTCTACAGTACATTCTAGGGTGTATTATGCAGTAAATATATTACCTCTGTTTGCTATCTGTATGAGTGCTCTGTTTATGTCCGCAAAGAATTTTTCAAGATATGATGGCATTTTTTTCTTCAGATGGGCTGCATGAAAATACATTAGCGTAGATAAAGTTTATTAGATAGGTATTTTTCCTCAACTGCTTCTACAATTATCCAAATCAGCAACAGTGACAATTGTAATATTTGACATAGGTAAATTTAAAAACTTGGTTAGATTGCGAAACAGATATCTTTTACTGTTTATGGATCCAATATTATATATAGTAAGCTGTCGAAATATGAAGATAACAAAATCACTGGTCCACACCAATGAGAAATGAAAAATAAGGATCTCATACATAATAATAAAGCATGTATGACCAAGACATAGCAGTAAAAAGCATGGTGAAGCAAATATACACCCACAAAAAATGAAATACAAGCGAAAACATAAGATGAAATTATTATATCAGAAATCGGCAGCCAAAAATAAATGACCTTAACCTTTAGTTTACAGACAACAGTATTGTACCTTTTCCCTTCTCCAATACTGGATCATCTGCTCTGAATATTTTTTATCTTGCTCGGAGGGACATCCATGCTAGATATGACATTTTGCCACAAACAATCTTTATAATTCAATCAAGGCTAACCCAATAATCCCCTACCTTTCCATTCAGGCTTGTAATATAGTGTATGAAATGTCATTGGTTCAATACAAATTGCCTCAACAGCTGCATATAAGTTTAACATCATAGTAAAACAATATATATATATATATAACAGCAGTATATGAATACACGAAGTGGCATATAAATGCACCGGGCAGCGCTCCCAATACCAACTTGTAATTACAATCTTGTAATTACAAATTTGCAAAATTATATTTCTGAAACAAATTGATTCAAGGGTTTAATTGCTATAGGGCCTAGAATTAGCCAACGTTTCACGACAGCAAGCCCTATTCATTTGAATAGTTAATCATTATTGATTGAACTAAAAACAATCTGTGGAAAATAACCAGAAGGCTAATTACATCGTTTGTTCTTCCCAGAAGCCACAACATGTTCTAAACGGGTGCAGCACATCAGTTCCATTCCTTACGAATCCTGGCCACCAAATGCCTTCGCAGCAAACAAGAACTGTGTCTCCTTCTACAAAATGATTCAGTAAGGTGTGACCACAGATCAGCTTAAAGAAAGCCATGAACTGACTTCTTCTTTCATCTCAAACAATATTTCAGACATTATACATTAGTTACATTTTTTGTCATTAACCAAGTTCATAATAAATTGCTTGGTTTATCACTTAGTTGATGTCTAAACTGACATAATTGCTAAAACTAAAGGAACCGTAAATTGCACATTTTAAATATATCACCATACAGAGTGATTTAAAATAACCTTGATATAGCCTTCTTGTTGGATTGTTATGCAGGTCTGGCAACTTCTGACTGACTCTCTTTCTTTTTTTACCATTGCTGCAATTTCAATATAATCACAAATATAATATCAACAAATACATCAAGTATAAGGTTGACACAGCTCTGCATTGAATTGGTGGCCGAATTCCAATGACTAGTTGATCAGGTTTTTGATGTTGTGTGACAATGAGGTGCTGGCAATGAGAAAAGGAGCAATACATTATGTTTGAAGGTGAGGAATTTGTATTCAGGGCAATGATGGACATTTTGGAGGGGGAATTTAGCTCTTTCTGATTGCTTTCTAGTTATAAATGGCAATTATTGTGTGATGAGCCCAAATACACCACTTAACTATAATCACTATGTTTTGTAATGATCCAAATAAGAACAGGACAAGATCTAAAACCTATATGATGCACTGATTATAACTGGATGAGTGTATGCTATCAAATGTTTGTCACTGTAATGCTTATGTCATTTGCAGTGAATTTCAAAACACAAAGCTAATGGTAATATATACATCAAATCGTACCTATTGATGTGATACAATTCGTATCAGAATATATAAGTCAATTCACAAAATCTTACTGATGTAATTGAAACAAAGATATTTCATAAATATCATTTGATGAATCTTGGGAGATACATAGCGAATCCCCGCCCCCTTTCCTACTTCCTTATCTTATAAACGCTTGCCACGTTTAGCTCTGGTTCTGCTCCTTTAGCCCTCGGAGGAGAGACAGCATGTAGCAGAGTAACATTTTAAAGCTGCTCATGTAATTTTGTTGGTAGAGCACAACAACTTATTCCAAGATATAGAGCAAAGACAAGAATGGTTGCCACTCTCTGCAGAGCATTACTTGATGCTAGGGTTTTATTTGCGTTAGTGAGCTTTCACAAAAACCGATATATGGGCGATCCATTGGTATAATATATTCCCAATAAATTGTATATAAGCCATTGACCCAACAATAAGTTTTAATAATATATACACTCATTTTACAAAGCTATATACATTATCATGGCATGCCTATTATATATATAGACTCTATTATTGGGTCCAGACCCAATAAATTGTATATAAGCCATGGACCCAACAATAAGTTTTGATAATATATACACTGATTTTATAAGCTATATATGTCATCTCGGCACAGCCTATTATATATATGGAATCGTATTATTGGGTCCAGACCCAATAAATTGTATATAGGCCATGGACCCAACAATAAGTTTTGATAATATATACACTGATTTTACTAAGCTATATATGTCATCTCGGCACAGCCTATTATATATACAACTCGTATTATTGGGTCCAGACCCAATAAATTATATATAGGCCATGGACCCAACAATAAGTTTTTATTAATATATACACTAATTTTATGGATTACGTCATCACGACACAGGGTATAGTATATATATGGACTATAAATGTATTATTAGGTCCTGAAGCAATAAATGTTATATAAGCCATGGGACCCAACAATAGCTATTAATAATATATATACTCATTTTACGAAGCTATAAGCATCATCTAGACACAACATATCATATATATGGACAACAACAATAAGTTTTGATAATGCATACACTCATTTTACTAAGTTATATGCATCATCATGGCACAGCATTATATATATATATATGGACTTGTATTATTGGGTCCTGACACAATAAATGTTATACAAGCTGTAGACCCAATAATGCCTATTAATAATGTATACACTCATTTTACGAAGTTATATGCATCATCTAGATACAGCATATGATATATATGGAATGGTATTGTTGGGTCTGGACCAAATAAATTGTATATAAGCCATGGACCCAACAGTATAATAATATATACACTCATTTCACGAAGTTATATGCATCGTCTGGACCCAATAAATTGTATATAAGCCATGGACCCAACTGTATAATAATATATACACTCATTTTACGAAGTTATATCCATCATCTAGGCACAGCATATGATATATATGGACTGGTATTGTTGGGTCTGGACCCAATATATTGTATATAGGCCATGGATAGAACAATATTTTTTAATAATATAAACAATCACTTTTAGAAGTTATATACTCAGTCAAAAGGGTTTTTTTCAGGAGGAGTTTTGCTACCCCCAAAACAATCACTTTTAGAAGTTATATACACAGTCAAAAGGGGTTTTTTCAGGAGGAGTTTTGCTACCCCCATTCAAAGAATGCTAGGGGTAAAAATTCCCCCCTGGGATGAAAATCGTTCAGTCACCAGGAAACATATACTGCATTATCACTATCGGAAGCAGAGGCCAGGGGATGGAATGAATATATGATCAAAATCTGGTGAAAGTAAGTGGGGCTGAGTGGACCAACACGGAATACGACGCTTACTCCTTATCCCCTCCCCAAAACGTTTTAATCTAGTCATTCTATATAAGTAGCATATCGATTACATCATTAACTGATTAAACACTAAATCACGAAACACAGACTACAACATGTGCAACTCTTGTCCGTTATTATTAAAGATGAAGATTTGTTGCACTGCCTTCACGCTAGCCTCAGCAGCCGCGCAGTCCCACCACAAAATGTTCGCGCTCCCCATCCTCTCCCGCAGATATTTTAGTCTAGGTAATTGATTTAATTAACTAAGCAGTGAGTTATCACAATGAAACTTTTTCGAACAAATACGTGCCTCAAACGTCAGGCAACTCGATTTGGAGCCTGACAGTTCCACCTGCTGCAAATCGCCAATGTTGGAAACCATATGCCCCATGTAGGATACACATATTACACTCCGCTAAACTCCTTTACAAATTGATAAGCGGTATCGCCCGAGGCCGTACTGCGCGGACCATTTGAACTCGTTCCGTCTTCACCACAGTGAGTGGCCAGGGTTCAAATGCATGGAACCGCTTTGAACCGGAGTACTTTAAGATAAGGGTTTTCCCATTTTCCCGTTGCGGATTTTTGTGGATGCGTGAAAATACGCATTGGTCCAAATTATAATGCGTCCCAACAACGCGTGAGGTATTGGGGGACGCTGTCAAGTGCTTTGTCATCAGCAGTAATATATCATACAATATTGGATCAGGAACGCAAATTTTATATAAGCTATAGACCAACAATAAATTCTGATAACATACATTCATATATCAAGTGATTGACGCAATCAAGAGACAAAATATATTACATTCGTCAGGACCCAATTAATTTTTATAAAAGCCTAGATCAATCCGCAATGTTATGTACTGTAGAGTCGTCTAGGGAAGTGATATAGTAAATATGCTATTCGAACTAGACTGCTTTTAATAATGAGTTAGTAACTCGGGGTCGGGGAGTGTTTGGTAGATTGTGGCTTTCATTGAAATTTACTCCAATATGCAAAACAAGAAAGGTGAGCAAGAACCAGTACGTCGACCAGGCCAACTCTGCTGACTGGGTAATATACAATTGTTTGGTAACCTCAGCGTCCCTGTTGACCTTACTCATACTAATACAATTCATGTCAGAAGGGACAAGATAAGATCCGATTGGATCAACACAGGACCCACCTGATACACCAAACCCAACCACAGTGCAACTACATCATCTTTGACCTTTAAAGGTCGCACTTCAAATTATGGCATCTATCAATCGAAGAGGAAAGACATTTTACAATGTAAATCGAATTGTTGAAGGACTCTCACTTGCCCGAAATTATCAGCTGTCTAATGAGCCGTATGTTAAAACATTCATGCATCCAAGCACTAAGTCACAGGTCCACTGTGAACTCCCAAGGTTCACAAGCTGATCAACAGCAAAATGATGGTAAAAAGTATATGCATCTTACATACCGCTATAAGCACTGTTTTTGTGTGTGTGAAACACAACTACATATACGCCTCAGGCTAGAGGCTGCTTGACCAAATGATCATTGTACGCAGCTCTGGCAGCGATGGATTAAACGATAGCACTGTACAATATTTCAGTATGAACTGGCCCGTATTCACCAACCACGTCGAGTCTAGACTAATCTTTTTGAGTCCTAACTTAAGTCTCTTTACATTTCCCCCCCACCAATCAACATTGACAGTGAGCCGCACCATGACTTCGCATTAACACACATAGCGGCAGTAATAAAATCATTGTTTTTAACCGCTCGCAATAAGCTACATTTTCACGGACTGATAAAAACATACCAATTTAGTTTTATATCTTGGTATCTGGCGCCCCGAGCTTGACCTAGATCATGCTCCAAACGAGTTCGACATCCGGTACAAAAAAATCATCGGAAGACCTGCACTTACGTCTCATAGCTCTGTCAACGGTTTGGAGGGCGTTGCTCAGGGGAAGGAAATCAACTACTCGCGCGATATCAGACTTTTTACTCTGCTGAACACGCTGCCCCGCTGCCGCCTTAGCATCGCGTGATTTGCCAAATCGTACCACGGGAGGGGTCGGTGCAATGATGAAAACCACCTAGCATCACTATAGGACGCGCGTACACTGCTCGTCTGCGGGTCACATGGACTCAAATGAATAAATCACTGGGTTTTCATCGGCACTTACGCTGGTCCCTCACCTGGGTTCCCGAGTGCCCTGCACTGGATTGCATCCCACCAAAAATACAAATTTAAAGTGATTATTTGTGATACAGATGGTCAAAATCTCAAATATCGTTCGCCCAGCCACCGACACTAGCTCTTTTGAACCAAGTGGAGCTTGCCCTCCCTCTTGGTTCTCGAAGATGGCATTTCCAATGTAGAATATTCGATGATAAGACCTTACCTTCACGATGTCAACTTGATTTAACAAGTCCAATTTAATAAACAATCAGTATTATGTATCGCGTTAGAGTCTCAGGAATCGCCACAACTTGTAAATATGCATAATCGCCTAAAATATGCGAGGCGATTAACTTTTCCGACAATATGGCGGCGAGATTGCGCAATGTAAGTTGGTTGGAAACGAACTTGTTATGATGCTGAATAAAGGAGAGGGAAAGGCAATACTCTCACTGCTGGTGGCTTTAAATTCTTCTCAGTACGTATTTTTAACGTGATAGATTAAGCATGTTTGTCAATCCACCGATAAAAGGAGGATTTTCCTGTTAGACCAACAATGGAGTACCTGATCGCCTGTTGGTCTGTTGGGCTAACCGCCACTCACTCGCTTCCCGATATCATGGCTCCGAGCACTGGGTGACACGAGAGCCTTCGCGCCAATCCGCCGCGCTAAGACTTCATAGTGTTTCAGATGCCACACAAAATCTCTCCGCATCCCACTTCAGCGCTCACGCGACACTGCTTTTACTTGTCTTCACACATCGGGCGACAATCGTCTTATACAGGGGTAATAATTCCGCGACAAATTTACTATACTATTTCCCCTTTCCCTTCATATAATCGATGGCGGCACATTACTATTGAATCAAAGCGTGAACATATCCGTGGAATGCGTGACAAAAACAAACGTCATTTAATCCGATACAACTGCCTTTACTGGGTACTATGATACCACCGGTCGATTCGCGCTGGTGTATACCTACAAGTCAACAAGTACGAACCATCTTCGATGTATAGAGGGTTTATATGTTAGAAGGAGAGCAAAATGAAGTTTTCTTGGAGGGTCGTTTTTAACTGACTGCCACGTGTGGGAAGATAAAGGTTTTATTCCCCAGATAGATTCCTATCGTCTATGTTGTAAGAGTATCTCCTCGAATAACGCCAGCAATGTCGCATTGTGAGTTTTATGACAGAGTTCTATCTTCAAAGATACGGGATAGAGAGATGAGATGACTTTCCTGACCAATGCAGGTCAAACAGTTCATTGGGATGTTTCAATGAGCAGGAGTGATAGGTTAAACCGGATGACATAAATTCAAGAATAAAATATTTTAAGCATGTTAACAGCTTCATCCACACACGCCAAATGGCCTTGAATCGTGAACATGACTGCAACAGTCCAATTGACTTTGTAAATCAGTTTTACTCCATATCACCGAAGTTTCAAATACGTGTACTACTCACACTAGCATTCCTTTGACAAAGTCATAATATGAAATCTCCCAAGGACGCGGATCGTTGCCATGGCGCCGAAGCAATGGCGTGCGGAGATTTCTCAGGGTAAATAAGCATATGTTGTTTTTAAATTGACCGTATCTTTTAATTTTTGGTCATATGGAAGAGATAATCAAATCGATGTGTTGGGGGAGTCTTCATTTATAATATATTAATCGAACAAAATTCATCATTTACATTATACTACCAAACAGCCCAACAACTGCCTTGTCTAAATAAGATCGGCGCGGCGTTTGACCGCCCTACCGTGCGTGCAGCCTGGCCAGAAAATATATGGCCCCCGAACATGGATGCTAAATAAGAAAGCCCTTCTGTAATACTCGCAAGACAGGTATATTCGAGTTTTCAATGTTGCTTACATTGTATCCATAATCCAAATAAAATCTCAAGAAAAGTACTTACCCTTCCCGCGGATAGCTAAATATGAGTTTGTAGTAAAGTTTGGCACTGGGTTTAGCCGCTGATACCTTCCCATAAAGATCTGCTACAATTAAATAGCCCTCTTCGGTGAGTTGTTCAGCGAGACGTCTAACTCAGAATCCAAGTTCGGGGCCTGACATTTCTTGCAACCTTCAATTGAATGAGTGGGCTTTATTGTGTAAAATGGGAGAATAGTGCTCTATCGTATTTGAAGATATACTATACCCAGCCATAGCACTGTACATCTATTTACTGAGGAAGGAATCCGGTGCAATAATAAGAAAGCTAAACTTGGCCCGGCATGTCAAAATCTTAGCGTTAGGAACTCAGGGCATGGTTTGCATAAGCGTGTGACAATCATGTGATGATTATAGTGAAATAATGACTAAGATATCGTCCCGAACTTGTCCACATTTGCTCCTAGATTAATCCTCGGTGTAAATTTCATCTGTAAACCATGACTTAACAAATCACAGCTATAGTCTGGGTGAAATGGATTAGATTGTCTGACTAACCTGATGCGGCTTGATCGAAAAGATGGCGAACATGAACGCGTGTGGACATGAAAATCGTAGGCGCGATACTATTGGTCGAGTGCCTACGCGCGTGCGACCAACCAATCACAGCGCACTTCTATATACATTTGTATATAGCAGTTCTGGATAATGATAACAGGTGGCGCAAGCGGCCGGTGTACTGATGGGCTAGACCCAACATTTCAGGTTTAAGGCGTAGCCATATTTCATCATAAGCATTGCAGAACGAACGAACGAGACTATAATTATTATTGGGTCAGAAAATTATTGGGTCCAAGACCCAATATTAAGGAGTGTTGGGTCTTGACCCAGTATTTCGAGTAAAAAAACCGACGAAGACCACGAGCATATACGTGGCCGCAATATATTCTACTGCAGTGTGTTCGAGCATGTCAGATGCAGATACATTGGTTTAGAGTGTGTAAACCTTGGTAGCAAATGCAATAAGAACATTTTGTACATCTGCGGATAAACACTATTTGCAATACCGTTTTATCAGTCATACTATAGTTATAGCTGCGGAAAAAATTCTTCTTGCAGGGGTTATTTTTCCGTTGAGGGATTGGCTTCTGTTTGCAAATGTTAAGCTTTCATCCGGGCATCATATAAGATGAAATTGTATTTTCATCCAGTCATGTGAGAAATTGTTGCTACCTTGACCAGGATCAAATATTCAGCTGTCTCTCTCTGACGTAAACCGTGGAATAAAATAGCCGTTGGCTATTTATATGAGACAAAGATGGGGATTGTTATGCCCCTGGGAAACACTTATAATCCCTCAGATCATCAAAAAGACATCTTGGGCTTTGAAACAAGACTTTGCCGTTTCCGGATCTGCATTACCTCTAGATCGCTTTAATTTTTAGCATTTCGAGAATTACAAATAAACATGTAAAAAAATGGCGAACGTGAATAACATCACATGGATACGTTAAAGTGACATACGTTTACCGTTAGTGGAATTCTGCTGCGAGTGTACTATTCCGAAGCGCATAAACATTCATACATATATGTTTATATATGAATACATATAAATTAAAACATACATATGTATATATATATGTATACATATAAATTAAAACGTACATATGTATAGATATGTATATTTATATATACATATATATGGTCATATAAGTTTGCATTGAAAAATATATTTACTTACATATATATACATCTTCATATGTATGTATATATATATATATATATATGTATATATATGTCTATATAAATGTATATATATATATATATCTATATATGTATATATATGTATATATATATATATGTAAATACAAAAATATAGATATTATCTATCATAGATATATATATATAGAGATATATATATAGATATATATATATATATATATTTATATATATATATATATATATATATATATATATATATATATATATATATATATATATATATATATATATATATATATATATATATATATATATATATATATATATATATATATATATATGACTTCTCTGGTGTCTGCGTGTATTTATTTGGTATGCCTAATCTAGTGGTAAATTACGTGACTTCGTTCTTTAATCAAGTTTCAGTATCCGCCACAAGCACTTTTGCCTATTCATAGCGCAACAAACGCCGTAAAAGCCTGTATATAACGTTATACAAGCATTGTGGCGACAAAAGCTGAATCTAAACATCAAATCATTTGCATGATATAATTATTCTCCTAGTCTTTTCGATATTGGCATTGTTTCAATAAGTTGCTAGTGGGAGTACACTCTCCTTTTCCAGGCCTTATAGGATAAAAACTACCACCTTTTTCATAGGAGTTAGGGTTGGCTAGCCTGTTTGCGGCGCGCTAGTCAGTACCATACTCTAGCGCACAGTTTACTTCGCAACAGCTTCTTAGCCGTATCGACCTTACACTTTAAAACATACGAAATGCTTCAATATCGTTCCCCATTCATTAATCCATTCATTCATCCATTCATAATCAGTAAGCTCTACAGCCTGTCACCATCATACTGCTGTACGCTTTTTTAGTGAAAAACAAATATATATATATATATATATATATATATATATATATATATATATATATATATATATATATATATATATATATATATATATATATATATATATATATATATATATATATATATATATATATATATATATATATATATATATGTATATATATATATCAGCTGCTTGTTGAACAACTCGGCTGGGTTTTATTTAATTGAAGACATAAATGGATTAATACGGGGCTAATTAAGAGCAATGACCCTGATTGAAGTTTGATAATTATTCATTATCGAATTAGCGTTTACGCTGATGAAAAAAGGTAAAAGAACAAGCTGCACATAGCTGTGATAGGCAGATATGTCAAGGGAAATAAGTCTGGGAAAAACTTTTTCTTATGGCACGGTATTTATATATGTATGTAGGCCGATGATTATGTTGATGATAATATCGATGATGTCGATGATGATGATGAAAATGTCGATGACGCCTTTGATGATGAAAATGTCGATAAGATGATGATGATGGTGATGGTGATGATGACAATGTCGATGATGATGATGATGATGATGATGATGAAGAAGAAATTGTCTATGATGTGGATGATGATGGTGGAGGGTGTGGAAAATAACAAAAACGACATGCACAGGGTCATAAACTTCAAATCACTTAGTGGTTGTTACGGTGTAACTACCACCAATGCGCCAAATGTAAACCAATAGAATTACCGTTATTTGCGTTGGTTAAATCAAGTAGTGTCATGTGACTCAAATGAGGACGCCACAGCATCAGCAAATGGCGAGCTCAAATATGTTTGGACATAATGCAATGTCGCAATGATGCTGCTGTCGAGCACACTCCAGCAGATGGTCGATAACAGTTTTCTTGGGCCTTTTACCCATGCTCTCGCTTGAGCAGCCAATGTCGTGCAGAATGCTCCAGTCGGTGAGCAAAGCCAGGAGAGACAGTAGCAAAAACGAGGCTGAATTGTGAATAGAGGCCAAAGTAATGAATGGCAACCTTGAATGCAATACTAATATGACAGCGTAAATAATGGGTTCAGCACAGTTGGAATACCGATACGCAACCTCCACCTCCAAGTTATTTGGCGGCGATGATATATCACGGCACTAAAGACCGCCGGTACCATACGCGAATGGCAGCCATTAACCCCGATCTAACTTACCGACATGATCCCGCCCTATTACCCTCTGCAGATTAGCAGACCATTGCAAAATGGAAAACAAGCATTATGTATGGACGTTATGATTGCATACTATGAAATATTAAATAAGTATGGTCGTTCTGACACAACCTTTGATCTCGTACGACTAAATAAATGTTATCGTGATATTCATCATAGAAATGTCCCCCTAATATTCATTTTGTGACAATTATGAAGAACTGCACCTTGATGTACCTTGAGAACATGCAAACAGCGTCTAAAAGACTACCATTAGCATATATGCACTAAATGTATGGATTGGTTTGTCTTGGCGTGTCCACTACTGGCAAATTACCGTCTTGCTCAGCAATGTTTTCATCTCAGAAGTTGTCTCTACATTGTTTCACCTGATTAAGAAATCAATGATTTGCCCTACGGCAAGAGTGGAATTTTAGGGCGACATTCCCCCTACGACCATTGCTCCCCAAATTATCGCGAAAAATCTCAACTTCCTTTCTCTGCATCCTTGTCATGTTATTTGATTCTTACGAGGTATCGCAGGTTGATTGTCGAAAGGGACTATCACATTCTAGTAATATCGTTCATTATCAATCACTCATTGTACTGATGAAGATATAGATAACCGATTTGAAGCATTTACAGGCTATCATTCTGAATTGTTCTCGTCCTTTATTGATGTGCTGCGCTCAATTTACCGTGTGCCACTGATCATTTTCATCCTTAAATTTGCATTAGGGGTCAAAAATTATACGATTTGGGGTCGCTTTGCTGACGCAGCCTATTAATGTCTGCGTTTCTATGGTCGAAAGTATATTTAAATTACGCTTAGCAAGTCCTTGTCACTGATTGGAAGTGAACGATAGAAGACACATATTGGTAAATATGCGGTACGATCAATCCAAAACGTTTTTGATTGTGGTAAAATAAAATTAGCGTTGATTGCGCTCTTTCTCGAATGGCTACACTCATTAAATTAATTTATTATTAGCTGTCACCAATCTGTACAGATCAAATTGAGATGCTGTTTTATTATACTACTGTGTTATAGAATTAATGACGTCTGCAAGGTATTAATAATCGCCCAGCCATTTGATTTGGACCCAGCCATCAGACTTGAATTAGCCAAGATGGCACCAAATAGTGCGTGCCAGATGTAGTCCCATGTGACCCAACATCCAAATGCTAATGGAATCAATTAATCACAGTTGTCGTAAAAGTCGTAGACCATATAAATGACATTTACAGAACACTTAATGCTGCGGTTAACAGCGGGCTAGTTTTTGTGAACATTTGACTCGAATGTTGAGATGCTCAAATGGAGTCCATGTGCTTGAAAAAGTACAAACGGATATATTGCGGATTAAATACCTGCAGCCATCAATGATTGTATTCAGTAGCTGTCACATCTCGTTAACATCCCCACCATGATATCGCGACAAACAAGAACATTACAGCAGCATTCTATTCAAAACTCCTTCATTTCGAACTCAGGTCCTTCATATCTAACTGTGGATGATTATTCTATCTGCTCATTGCGTGAGTTGTGACGCCTGAAAGTAACTTTCATGTTAAAATAGCAATATCTGATTAGTTGACAGCGTTTGTTATATTACATGTGTTTAAATGTGTAGCTGCCAGTCGTATTTACAATCCAACCTAATTGAACCCCTGGTTGCTCCTGTGAATGTCATCTAATCACGCCTGTTTCTCTTGTGAATAACAAATTAACATTGCAACCAATTTCGAGGTGCTTTCACACACGCCTATTTGCATTAATACATCTTTAATTGAATGATATTGGTCGTGACTATAGATATTGCTTTCACAGAACGAAGTGTCTGATTTCACATTTATTTTGCAATCGGTATACAGATAAAAATAAACGTATATACCTGCTGAATGTTTATCATCATTTTGAGCCTCATTGTAATAATAGTTGGTAGAATCAAATAACACTAGCATGTTTAATGATATATGGCATTTATGTTAGAAATCGAAGGAGTGCAAGTGTGGTCATGTTCGTCGTATTGGTCTGACGCTCGGGAATAAATCGGACCAATCACCATATATGCTGTGGGTTTTGGTGTTATCGCTGTTAATATGTCCACACGGCTGAACACAATGCTGAACGTTGTCGCCACTGTGTGAACTACGACAGACCTGAGCAGGCGTGATCAGTTAAGCACGCTACAAATTGAGATATGAGGCAACGAAATAATACAATACAAGTTTTTCAGAGACGATCGACGCTTGTTATGGAAATCTAAGCACGATCAACCATGCGTAGACGTTTATATATGGTATTTCTGATTGGGCAAGCAATCACCGGATTTTTGAAGTCAGCTAAAAGGAATAGGCGAATTGATGGCATTAACTCGTATGCGTTGACTGGAGTGCCTTTTAGATCGCAGACCAATGCAATTATTGGAGAATGCAGTGCGGTCGCATTTCATATAAAGAGCCTTTTATTATGCATAGAATGATATTTCGTATCGAATGTATCTTCAGGTGATTTGTTGAATCTAATTGATATACCTGCATTCGTAAAAAATAAGGGCACGGCATTAAGATATGTACAAATACAAGAAGTATGCGCGAGAGGTTAACACCAAACTTATATAGCACTTTTTGTATTAAAGATCCGAATATGCAATCAGTCTCGATAAAGGTTTGCTTAATTAATTATGGCTGTCGGCGCGGCAGATTGGTTATTCATACGAAGAATAGGGGTCATCCCTTAAAACCTTCTCTCCGCTATTGCTTAATACATATAAACTAAACTATATGCTAGTGGAAATATGTGCACCTGCCGTGACGATCCTAAACACAATGAGAACGATCTGGCAATAACATAGGGGTCAACGCGTATGTCGTTCCTTCACCAACACACCCAACAAAGGCACTTAAATCATCTCTGTCAATGTATAACTCGCTTTGCAAAGACTCTCCCTGTTCCCTATTTGCAGGAACAGGGATTAATAAAATGATAGGATACAATATAAATATGATGAGGATTTGACCTCAACATTTATAGCATGGTCATAAGCAATTCTTGTGGTTCCAAAAGTCATAATACACCCGATAAATAACAAAGATAAAAATTATAATGCTACGATACTTGCTGATACTTTTTTGTTCGGAGTGTCACATATTAGTCACCGAAAGCTTTGCCAAAGGAGATGAATGTCTATAGCCCATCAAACGGTCATCTTTGAAGCTCGTAATCCACTCCCACAACCAACCTGACCCCTTCCCTCCCTGCCACAAGTTTCCGTATCTGCCAAGTCAATGGATCCAAGAGATACCTTAGGTGTATATTAGTCTGCTTATTTTCAAAAAGTGACGCAGACACCAGACGCAATTACATGCATTGTTCTCATCAAAGACTTTTATTTCATGCCTCAGCCCATTGATAATCTGCAGTATTCAAAAACTATGGATATAATAGTATTTAATTATATATTTACAGAAGCTAAAATCAAAAGAACAAATATTCGTTGTTCACAAATGTAGATGTTTATTAGAGATAATCAACTGATGAGTTTCCATATAAATACTGTATTCATTAAATTATTAATTGCCGCATTTTCTGACGTGTGACACCTTATGTGTTTCTACATTGTGAGAAGAAAATGTACATTATTCAAGTGCATAAATCAATAATGTCGTAAATTATAAGAAGGCCACTCAGTATCATAGCTAAACTGGTATCATGCCGAATATTTAGTTAATATATCTACGACGAGTCAAATATATCGCAATTATGTATGGCTCATGTACATAGCAGCGAATGGCAGTATGTCTGCGCTATTGAATGCTACAAATTTCCCTGTGAATCTACTAATATGTATACAGTTCACACAAAAGGCTCATTGAAGACAATATTCCAGGCATCAAGGAAAAACACCCTGAAAGATGATTATTTCAGACAAAATTCATAGTAGTTATTGCCATTAGTATTTTTACATTTACAGTTAGTTACTTTACAATCGTCTCTACAGTACGATTTTGTTTGGTCATCAATATGTTTGATATTATTTATCTTAAATCATTTAAATATCCAGTATATATCCCTGTCTTAATTTTTGCACTTCTTATGGCTGAAACTAAATCAAGAAAGTACACTTTTGAACAAACGAATGTCAATCCCAATTTTGATTAGGGACTATCATTGAAATACGAATTGTGTATTGCTTAATACCGATGTAATAGATATAGAGTCAGACATACACTCTTAACCAACACCACTACATTTCGCTATTGTACTGTTCTTTGGAACCGGCATCGACTAAATATTTAGAAATCCAACACATTATTGGCATTTGCTAATTGCTTTGTTTGCAATTGATACTATTCTCCATCTTATTTGCTTAATATCACAATGACTACGTTGGATTACTGGCTAGACTGAATAGGTTGCCAACAGACCGTCATCTGTTCGCAATACATGATTCGAAATAAAGACAGAATACGAGCGCAAACTATGAAAAGGTATGTTTACCAATCATAACTATATTGTAGTATTTAAGAAGGCAACATATGCTCAAAAGCGACATATTGACTTCTTGAATCGGACGCATACGTCCATTAGAATACAACTTGTATTCATTGCAAAGGGTCGTACATTGATTTTGTTACTTGTAATTGTTTTATTGCATACATATTGGAAGATAAGTTTGCGCGCCTTAGATTATCATCTGGACTATCACCCAATTTTTCCGCTAAAAGAGTGACAATTGGGCTTAGTACAGGGTGCCTCTGCATGGCTTTGCAATAACAGCTGTGCGAGTCGTCTGAGTCTGTATGTACCATACTTGTGTCTGAAAGATAACGACTAAGCGTATGCAGAGAACCCCACAGAACACTGTTTTACTAAGATAGAAGCTCATTTGTCTGACATCTAACAAGCTCACCAATCAACACAGACTTGTTGACGTCATCGATTCGTCCATTCCGTTTAGCTGACCTCCAAAATCCAGTGATTGGTTACCCAATAAGAAATACTATATATCAACGTCTACGCTTGGTTTTTTCGTGCTGAGATGCGCCTGATGCGACTGTTCATTTGCATGTTATATATACCTCTCGTAATAACATTTATAAGTTAAAGTGCGTTGCGTATCCAAATTAGTTGGAATACGATATGATATAAACAGATTATTACAATACAAGACCAAGTTAGATGTAGAATCGGATAGTTTACACCAGGCATTGATCAATATATGATGTTTAAATATGAGCAACTGTAACAGGCAAAGCATAGTATTGATACTATGAAGAATGAACCTGTTTTTTAATAAGCTCTATGTGCGGCATGTTTTGTGCCAAACGCGCTATGATATCTGGACTCAACATGACATCTATTTAATGCATATATGTTATAACATAGCAAAATGAATAATATATCACCTAAATACAAGAAAGGGAGTTTCTAAAATGACCCACAGAAGATAACTATCTTGGCTTTTCTATTGTCTGGCTATTATTGGAAAGTAAAGGTCTATTGAAAATATTGGTTCTGTAGGAGCATCAAAAACCCTTATATGTAAATAGGTATTCATCCTACCAAGCTTTGTCTTCTGTCTGTATTTGGTGTGCTGCCATTTAGTCAACGCATACATATTGCTTTCGGTAACAGGAGAGGGGTGGCAGTGGTTTTTTCGGCGCTTCAACAGTATACCGTTAATTACAAGCAGCGTTGAAAATGAGCCAAACTATGTATGCAACTGTGCAACTCAAGGAAAGTTATTAACCGAATGATGCGAGCCTCGAGATACCAGGCGTCATGTTGATATTACGACAGATCAGGTTTGTTCCTTTAAAAGAACTGTTATCTTTATATCGGGTTTTTACTATGTGTACTACAACTTAGTTGCTAAATATGGATAAAGCAAATATTTCTTTTGGTACAAGAATGGAAGACGTCACAGAGACGCAACTAATGCAATGAATAATAGCACCACTTACCATTTATGCACTCTGCAATGCTTTGTTGATGGCCGTATCGACTTCTCTCACCATTACGGCCACAATATTTCAAATGATAACAACGGAGGTTTGTTTTCTTTTTCGGCTTCTTTTAGCTTTATCGCTATCTTATATTGGCTGCCATAAAAACGTGAGGTCCATGTATTTCACGTTTGCATACCTATAATTCAATGAATCTATTCATTTAACATTGTTTTCTACGCCTATCCGGAATATCTAATTTCTTCAAACTACATTAGAAACTGAATCTATGGGAATGTTAGCTGCATGTCGTCAGCGGAAAGAGAGCTCCTGATTACATCGCACCTCGATACGAAACTTTTTAGCATGATTTCTAAAATGTAGGTCTTAGAGTACCCTAAACATAGATCACGAAAACATTTGTATGGTCTTGAGAGATCATCTGATGTGGCCGAACGACCACACTAATTATACGTGTCATAGTATGCAATCATAATGTCGATACATAATGAATGTTTAGCATTTTGCACTGGGTGGCCAATCTACGGAGGGGATTAGGGCGGGATCATGTCGGAAATATAGGTTTGAGGAAATGGCTTCCATTAGCGTGTGGTCTTTAGAGCGGTGATATATCCTCGCTACCAAATAAGAGGCTGTGTATCGGTATTCCTACTGAGCTGAACCCATTATTTACGCTGTCATGTTAGTTTTGCATTCAACGTTGGCATCCATTACTTTGACCTCTATTCACAACTCAGCCCTTTTTGGCTACTGACTCTCCGATACAAAAGAAAGCCAATACCTTTTAACAGAGAATGAATGAACAATTTGGCTTCAAAATAAGTGATTAATTTTATTCCTATTAAATAAAATATCCTCTCCCATGACAGACAATTAATGCATCCAAAGCAGTGTCAGGATCTGTGGTATGATACTATACCCTGACTGCACACTGTGTGGATGGTTCACATTAAGACGAGCTACGTGCAATGAATGCAAGATAATACGAAAATAAGATTATTACGATTGTGTATCAACCTTAAACTGGCTCTTAACACCATTTGGTCCCCGTTGATCTGGAATTTTGCACCTCTTATTTGCGCCAACGCTCGTGCTTAATTCAAATATGAGTGATAAGACCTGAATATATTTAAGCAGAGCGGTTGAATACTGTTGTACTTACTGAACAATAGAAATATACTATAACGGTTACAGACGCGTTGTCAGCCAAAGCTACTAATAGCTAGAGTTATTGGCTATGCTATCTGACTCGAGCATTCTGCGAGACAATGGCTGTGTAAGCTGACAACGAAAGCATCGATAAGACGCCCCAAGAAAACTGTTATCGCCCATCTGCTGAAGTGTGTTCGCGACGGCAACTTCATTGCGACATTGCACTATGTACAATCATATTTGAGCTTGCCATTTGCTGAATTGTTTTAATACTCGTCTGCAGTACCTCCTAAACCGGCCCTCATTAGAGTCACTTTACACTACTTGATTTAACTTACGCAAATAACGTCTGCCAATTCTATTTGTTTGTATTTGTGGTAGGCCCTGATGTTATACAAAGATTTGAGAACAAAATAAGCATACTGATATTAGTCTTGGTATCTTGATTGCTATTCTTGATATGTATAGATAGCAAGCGAAATTATAACTGTTCCAGCCATGGAGCCGAAGCCAATCATTCTATAGTACGGAGCGGGCACTGCTAGAAAATAACATGATGCATGCCGGACATTCCCATATCATACACCGGATACTTAATCGGGAAGGCATAGCAGAGGGCAATATAGGTTAAAGCAGCTGCATTCAGGGTTTATTTCATTAGTGATTGGTTTTCGCGTGGACAAGGCAATGTTACTCATAGTTGTTTTGTGAACAGCCGTTAGGCTGAAAACATCGCGCGGATTGTGATCCCAAAACATACATGATATCCACTCTCATAATAACGTGCATCTCAATTGCCATAATAAAATCTCCTTTTGGCGCTCTGTCAATGACTTCGAGAATTTCCCCCTCAGCCTTTACTCGCAGAACCATACAGCGTTTAATGTTATCATAACATAATCACTCCATGTGTTACCTCAGAACATTATATTGTTGTAAAATGCAGCTATACATTTACAACATATCATATTATGTCAGAATGACGATACATGTAACAACAAGGCTGATGTAAACGTCTTGCTGTTTAAGTGGTATAGCTCTTTAAAAAACATACGACATTCTATAGTGGATCTGGAAGCTTCCATAATAACACATAAATGAATTGCCATTGAATTTACTTGATATTTGTATTGTGAGTGCCTAACAGAGAGCAATATATGTTATGGTACTTGCATTCGGCGTGTATTTTATTCACGATCGACTCTCGCGTCGGCATGGCAATGTTCCTGAAAAAGTAGCTTCTGTAAATAGCCGCTAAGCTGAAACAATAGGGCTTAAATTGATCCAATAAAATGTATTTTATATTTTAGGACCTCGTAAGAATAAAGAGATGTTCATGATAAAATATATTTCAATTGACCTAATAAAATCTGCTTTTGACGCTCTGTCGCCCGCAGACGTTAACAACAGAGACCGATTGTCACGGACAGCCATAATTTGCTGAGAAACTGATTTAATGATAACACAATCACCGAAAAAAGTACCCCTTTTATTCTTGTGCTTGACTATCTACATTTACTCTTGCCTCATTGTGCGATTTATAGATCTTATTAGTAATACTCATGTGTATTCACTCTTATCTGAAATCCCAGCAATATATCTTTATAATGCAAATCACAATTACGCAGTGGCACGATATAAGATACTTTGGCAAATCATGTCTTCAGATTGAATTGATTATTAAACAGCTGGATATCATCTGACGGAATGTCGACTGGGATGCTGTTTCAGTACCCCTATAGAAAACGCATGTGCAAGTTACGTATGAAACGCAACGAAGAGCACTTGCTATTACAGCCGAACATTGGTCGGAAAAGCATTCCCACTGCTAAAAAAGGCTTAACTAAATCTACACGGAGGCTTGTTTTTAGGTTTTTATTGCCATTTATTCAGCAATTAGAATTATTCTGCTTGGTGGAGGCCATTTTAGCATCCATATGACGCCAATTATTGCATGGTTACTGGCCTTGAGCGTAAAACGACTGTGCTATGATAGGTCAAATCTGTCTGTAAATATTTCGTAACATTAGTATAAAAAGTGCTGTTGATTCTGGCTGCAATAATATTACTGATCGGCGTGTTAAAGCTTTGTGCTGAATGGGTAGCACCATTGCTCGGTAACTGCACATCAATGCCTTGATTTGATATTTACACCTTGATTTGGTATTGTGAACCAGGAGGCACTTCCCACTGCTAAAGCTTAACTAAATCTACTTTGACACGTAGGCTTGTGTCTAGGTTTTTATAGCCCTTTACACAGCGATTTGATTACACCTTGATATGGTATTGTGAATCAGGAGGCACTGCCCTAATATACTACCGTAAATGCATCACATACACACGAACTTCATGAAATGTTTCTTATAAAAGCATCATTATATTCATTCGCCTAATCCTAAAATATATAATATTTTGTTGCTGCTAAATGCAATTCCCTGTTATCAATAACCAGGCAATCAATGTCAACCGGAAAAAGTAATAATTGTGTGATATGCGGAGTTGAAATGGGGCAAATCAAGTCATGCAGAATGTGTCATTAAAAAACACAACATCCCAAACCACAAGCAGACAGTTTTCATTTATTTTATGAAGTTTGTAGTACGATCCCGAAGGCAATGCCGTTCATGCATTTATTAATTGTGAGTATTGTAAGGCAAGGGCGGCTAAGTAACTCAACACGGTCTCAAGTGCAAGATAAACGCGTAACATGCACACACCAAGTTAAAACTGTTGGCTCTAATCTTGGACACTGTATTACTGAATTATTAAGCTCATGAATATTGTTTTGCTGTCTTTAAATGTCTTTGAGCATGTCTCTTTTTGAAAAGCTTGACTTCCTTGAAGGATGAAATATATTGGAAGGCTGAGTCCCTTAAGCTGCAATGACATGGTATGTGTAAATGGGCGGCTATATGTATAGACTAGATACCAGTTCTGCTATATAGGAGGAATGGCAAAAGGGATGGTTGTGCATTTCAATGTTATCTATTCATGTTATGTCGCAGACATGGTCTTGCAAAGCAACATTTACCGCGAAATCACAGCTAGGTAGCCGACATAAACCCAACATTTCCGGGTGTTCGGGAACAAATGCAACGTTTGGGTTTTGATGATTTGCCGACAAATCGACGCAAACCTAAAGTTCACTTACAACGATCCTGTCTATTACTTAGCTGCGGATAGCTATCATATCCAGTTTTGTTACAATGTAATGGTTAGAGGTCAAATTTACTAACGTTATCTATAACGATTGATTGGTTGTCGATTGTTGTATAGAAGCAATCAGACAGTAATGGGTGATCGATGTGGAAACATCCAATTTATTTTTGCTGACATTCCTTTCGTTGCGGAGACTTTTACTCATACATGAATACACCCTATTCATATCTGCAGCGACCTATTCTATTACTACTCGTGTTTGTGACCATTTGCTGTGGCTGTTTATAGGGTATCGCAAAAAGTTCATCTGTATCGCTGGCGCATTCGTATTGCTATTGAAGAATTGACTGAATACCCTAACGGCATGTAACTCGTGCGGTTGTTTACTGCTGAAAATCTACATTCAGGTACGATGTGCAGAAGAAATTTATCGTCAGTTATATTAAATCAAGTCGTCGTTACCTCGTGATCGCGCATCTGGAATTGTGTCGACGACCAAGCACAATCGTTCGACAAGACATACCCTGTTAATATACAGATATATTAACGGTAGAACAAGTACTTCACCATGAAACTGCTATCGTAAGGAAGGATATATGGTGATTGTTTTTCCCTTTCTACCATTTTCTGGGAAGCGATCATCCGTCGATGCGACTGTCTAATCGCAAATACATACTGTAATCAAGGTATTGTACGTCAATGCCACAAGACGATATCATCGTGGAATTATACAATATACAGGACATTTCAGCGGATGAATTCCATGCACTGTAATCGGAGAACAAAGACGACATGATAATGGGTTGTATTATCATGACGTCGGTCGTCTCCCGATATCAGCTAGTCAATTCTCGGAAGGAACATCGCCTATAACAATGCCACTTTCATCTGCCAACTTGATCGAATTTCCTCTCGAGCTATCTCATCTAAGTGTGGCAGTGTGTGCTAGTGAATGATTTCGCATCTTGTTTCATAAGATATGTTAACTGAACCTAACTGAAGCAGTAGGGTGATGTTTTTCTTTGAACACGACGGAGACGCACAAGGATGGTTCATTATCTGTATGAAACGCAATCGCCGTTTTTCGCCGACCTGTTACACTTAGGTTCGACGCGATTCTACTGATCCTACGTATCATGACCTTTGGGTGTCCATCAAGTCAATTACACAACAATACGATTGGTACGTCTCCTAAAAGTATGCTGCTGGCAGAAAGGCATAATTGGCATAGTAAAACACCTTTTAATGTTCCAGGGAATAACATCCATGAGGTTGTAGTGAAATATATGCTAAATTTATCCACATAAACACATTAGAAAAAATATGTGGGTACCAAGGATGGTGGTTATTGGTACATTTATTTACAAAGTTTAGAGATTGATACAATCTTTCTAGGATGACTTTAATGTTGCGCGTAACGCAAAATATGTACCATTTTATAGTCGACCGCCAAACGATAAATATCAATGTCGTAAAATGTCTGAGCATGAAATTGTTCGGATTTCTAGAGATGCTGTTATTACAATGCAGACAAGAAAGGAATTGCTATCTGACGCCAATGTTATAAGTGCGCACCAACGCTGTTATAGACGCGATAGCACAAAATCCTTGCCATCATTTACCTAAGCTTATCAAGCGGAAATCAAGTCCATCTCGACAAGCGGCAACGCATCACCATACGTTGCGGCATAGGAGTTATCCTTAAATGTTACTTTTCCACAGCACCATTATATAGTCTGCATAGAAAATGGAATTTGGAGTTTTTTGTGTAAGTTGAAATGCCATAGTACCTAAATGTACACCTCGATCACCCTGGTTGATCCCGTTTGCAAACCAATAGTGATGTCATGTACAATGACACCAAGATTTTACCTTGCTCCGTGAGTGCAGCTGCAAGTATTCTGTCAGTATATGTCATTTAACTGTGCAAAGTAAGCTTTACATCAGGGTAGAGTGGCAATTTTGCAACTATTCAAAAATGCAATGGTGTAAGCAATCCATGCCAATGGGCCACTTGTGAACAACGATGTACAGACCTTGATATACAGAACATGCACGCCCTGTTCAATCTTTAATACATGCTATGTTATTGTCGCAAGTTGCAAGGAACAGCGTACAGATTTAACAACGTCCCATCCTTCATTTATGAATTTTGATTGCAATCAACGCTCATAGCACTTTCTTCACATTTTCTAACCATCAACAGCTTCTGCTCCACGGTTTCAGCCAATCAACTCATCGAAACATTAAGTAAGCCCAGCTACAGCGCTTCCAGCAGAAGACAATGTCCCCTCTAGACGCCTCAAATGTTTTCCCAGACCGTGGGGCAGCAGCAGCGAGCATGCGATTGGTGTTAACTCGATCGCCAAACCGATAAGGTGCAGGGTATTATACGACAATATAACTGGACGAAGCTGTCGAGTTTTACATCATCAACAAATATGAATGGTGGTAGAGAAGCGTTTTACACAAAACCAGCGAGCCAATACATTAAGATATATAGGAAACCATCGACCACGATAAACAGCACTATGAATGCTGTATCTTCTGCGAGGATGACTCGTTCACTAATGTAATGGCCGATTAACGGAATGGAAAGTAATAGCATCCGACATTTCTGCAGTAGTGAATATCAATGTGAATCTATCAGCATATGCATTACCGTATAACTAATTTATACAGTCAAGACACAGTTGCAGTGGTAATTGGTATCTGAGAGAGAAGCACACTTACAGTGATTGACTATGATGTCAACCCAAGACCTTACAGTGATGAATGGCGATTGCAAAACAATGTTAATAAAGATTCGATAAAAAATCTAAAATCAGTAGGGTTAAATTATTACGTAGAACTTCTGTCCTTTACATTTACATCATGTATGTTTTCAAAAGCATTTATTGAACTGACAGCTGATCTTGGCTTCTACACTATTCAATGGAGTGACAATTCATCGGGAAAACAGTACGGGTCGTCTTTGGGTTTTTGTGTTATCGGCGTTTACTGTATGTAAACACAAATACCGGTTTCGCAGCTTTCCCTTACGTACACCCACCAGCTGCACCATTCATATCTTCCGCCACATCGCCACACAGGACACCTATACAAGCCACGGTCCATTTACTAGCCTTCACCGGCGTCATCATCTATATTTATTTACAGCAACGCGAATCACACAGTGTAGGACAAAGTTAAAGCCATTGGCATAAATCTTAACATGTTGTACATGATAAACTTACAAACCTTGGCAACAACAAACATTGATAACACAGAAGTACGTTTTTAGCATAATATGGAGGTAGTCACTAATACAACTAGCCATATTTATTGAATGCTTCATTAGCTCAGCGGCCATTTGCACGCAGTGTCATGCTGTAAACACGATATCACGGAATCAATTCTGCCATAAGCAGAAACTTATCCAGTGGGATGCAACATTCTATCTTGAAAAGCTGCAAAATACTAATCTGCATCTCTTCCAACAAAAGCATAGAAGAGCCTATTTATTTGTTTATTCCATAGTATCAACAATAATCGCATATGATTTTCGAAATCCTCTTTTACCTGAGTCCTACGATGTCATTTGACAGAAGTTATCGGACAATTCAACAGAACCAGCTGATAAATGCAATCTCAAGCAGTCGTTCACCGATGGTTTTCGCATACCGCACAATAGAGATGCAACCTGGTATAACATATGTATATAGATATATATATATATATATATATATATATATAGATAGATATATATATATATATATAGAGATATATATAGATATAGATATATAGATAGAGATATATAGATAGAAAGAGAGATATATAGAGATATATCTCTATAGATCTATATAGAGAGATAGATCTATATAGCAATATATATATATAGAAGTATTCATATTTATATAATTTTATACGTATATGTGTTTATATTTATATATATATGTATAATATATATATATATATATATATATATATATATATATATATATATATATAATCATATGTTTACGTATGTATATGTATGTATATATATAGTAAAATGCTTCTTTTATTTATTTATACATATATTATATGTTTATATATATATATATGTATAATATATCAATAATTATAAATGTTTACATATGTATACACACACATATATATATATATATGTAGATTTATATATATATATATATATATATATGTACATATGTATAAGTATATAGATGAGTCTAACATATATATATATATATATATATATATATATATATATATATATATATATATATATATATATATATATATATATATATATATATATATATATATATATATATATATATATTTTCGAACAATGAAGGTCCAGTGCACGCCTCAATGGTAAAATGATCTGCAATTAGTTGTATCGCTTACAAAAAGCGTTCACATGTCCACTTCAGACATGCCATTAAAACCATACATTCCTCTTTAAATGATACTTCAGCTAATGTATTAATGCAAACGGTGCCTTCAATGTGATTTTGGCAGACTAGGCAGTTTGATATACATTCACTCTGCCCATTTCTCCTGAAGATCCTCTTCGTACTTTGCTCACCCATACTTTAAACAAAGAAATTACGAGTGCAATACATATTTTACGACATAGTTTGTAACATATTTACATGCGAAGCGGCCTTCTCAAAAAAAACGCGCAAAATTCTGCCGTAAATCTTAGCGCCACATCATTTTCGGTTGGGGGAGTTACTACAGCGCAGTAAAAACCATAGAAACAAACGTCAGTACATATATTTAATGCATTTGTTTGGTTGTAAGCATAATCATTATCATCATTATCTTTACCTTTATTCTCTCTAACGCACACATCAACAAAGCAGACTGCTAATCAACATCAGTGACAGCCTCGAGGCAAAGGGGAACGTTAAGAACACATAATAACGAAAAATTGAATCTGTCTCAAAACCTAGTCTGAATTTCTAATTGTAGCTGCGTAGGCAGAGTTCAATGACAAGAAGTGATGTGTTGGGCCACAGATAGTGTTTTCGATCAACTACACTATCAGACATAACAGAACGCCGTCCTTTTATAAGTGGTTTAATTAGCCCCTGCTATCGATTGGGATATGGAAAGAGCCCATTCGCACATAGTTGACTTTCAATTAAACGGCGATAATTGTGAGGGGGAATATTGTAATTGGGACAAAAACTACACAATATGATATATATAATTCTACTTGTAATATTAATATTCATGTTTACGGGTTGGTGACGCTGAATTGAACGCCAAAAAACTGATTTAATGAGAAGCTTGTCTACAAAACTTATATGTTGTCATATCACAAACTTTCGGAAAGGCACGAGGCAAGTGATAAGATAGCTGGCACACTTGATATCAGACTGATCAAGTCGGAGAATTAAAATGTATTCTGGTATATTTTATGGACATCTTCAGCCCGCTGGGCATAATAACAAATGTGCAACTTGTTCATCGGTTAGGTTATACTATATTACATGAGCAACTAACTTTAACAGCAAAATATATCAGGGGGAGTATCTTCGTATTTTATTTAAGATATTCATTATTCGATGGCATATACAATTGAGTCAATAAGGGGATTTCCAAAAAAAAAAAACATCCAAATAAATACTACAGTGCCAGCAATGCGTGCGCTATTGAATATTTATTTACCAGAACATCATATGTAAAAAGGTGAAGTTGATAAGCATAGAGTGGCTCTGTCATCCCCTTTCTCTTGTGTTTGTATTAACGACAAGCATGCAAGTCCATCAAAAGTACAGGTAAATATCACTGTTCCCGGACGCATATCTGAAATCATCATTGTTTCCTTTGTTTCGAGTTTTAAGTTTGCAGCAGTTAGCATGTACACAAAAGCAGACACAAGACTCTTATTGGGCCTCTGGCAACCTAAATGTCTCACTCTTACATTTGAGAGACTTACATTACCGGGAAATAAAAGACAGGTTAAGAGTCTTAGCAGGTACCTACCCTAGACAGATAGGAAAGAATGACAGGTAATCGTATGCGGCCCTAGAGCGTCACACCAGGAAGAAATTAACTGACAGATTTGTCCCCGAGCAACTACATAGACCATAAGCACCACGTTTGGAATGGAATGATAATGCGATTTTCCCCTTGCCTAGATGGAATGTGGACGATGTTTAGGATAGTTGGCTACAATGCAGCATTTAAACGAGAAACTAAAGCAAATAATGCTGTGAAGGTCAAGTAACCTAGCAAATTAGTTGTCACTGATATGAAGTTGTAAACGTACTGTAAATACACGTGGTAGCGGTCATACATTGGGCACATTAGTCAACAATGACTGCTTTATTGCATTATATACATTTGAAGCTATAGCTAAATTATATCTAACATCGCAGATTACGAGGGCGATGGTTACCAATTTGGTAGAACGTAGAGCTGGTTATAGCTGATTATAATGTTTAACTGTATTACTTACACTATAGAAGCCAAGTTTTAACAATCGTTGTTGTCATTTTGCCTCTTGCAGTCCTAACGATTAATGAAACCGCCTTCGACTATTTTCCGCCCTTCCTACTTATTACCCTGCAAACTGATGATGCTTGTTTAAGGCTAAAACAAGTTAACTTTCACAATACCCAACGATTCTGATTATTTGAAACCGCTGATAAATGTATAATCAGTCTGCATATCAAACACATTATTCAAGGCATAAATCATTGCTTGGTGATATGTTTATAGAATAAGTTTGCTACGATAAACGGCAGCTAGTAATGGTAATCGGATACTATCGTCGCAGTTCATCATCATTATAGTTTTGTTTGACTATGCAAATGCGTTCCTATTTTGCACCAAAGGGCTGCAATCAAACCAATAAGGCGGAGCATAAGACGACATTATAATAACGTATTGATGTATAAAACGCAGGGTAGTGGCATGAGGCAACGGAACAAAGATTAATTCATTCGAGACAGTGAATCTCATTTGATCGTGTCGACGCATTAAATACCTTGTTAAACAGTTCGATGGTTAAACAAGCCAAACCGTATGTAGAAATAATGATCGTGCTCTTCGTCACCTTATATCACAATTGCAAAAATCTTTGAGACGCAAAATAGAATTATTGATTGCTTCCGTAGAGGGGTGCTGTTGCTTCATTCGATGTGGCTAATTGGGTTAAAATTTCAAAAGAATTTAAGTGAACTGACTGAGGTGACCTTGGCTGCTAAAGGATTCATTGGGTCGCAAAACAGTACTGACAGGGGTTTCCGTGGGTTTTACCACTTATCTGCGTGTACTGTATGCAAACGAAAAGTTCGGTTTCGCAGCTTCACCCTTACTTACACCAGCTAGCTCTCCGATTAATACCTCCCGTCACATCTTGCATTCACCACACAGGACAATACCACCTAAAACAGCCTTGATCTCATCACTAGCATTCATTCCTGATGTCTTAGTCATTTCTTGTTCTAATTTATCGCCGGGTGCATTGATGGGCGGAGCTTAAATATTTTACATCAATCTTAATCCGACCTTAACGGGTATGGATAAGTTACCATTTGTAACGAAGGGAAACGATACATTCCTAACAGCTGAGGTAGCCTTATTGAAACATGCCTACAATAATTTATACATAAATTAGCATATTTGCATGTATACATATAGCTCCAGTGATTTTAAGAGGCTGGATGCGCTTGTGACACAATTGCAGCGGTTTAAAGTAAATGGTTAAAAATTAACCGTTTTTATGATTGTCATAATTCGGTTCGCAACTAATGCGTATTAGTTTTTTTCCCTCGTAGAGCGTCAAAATAAAAAAAGTGCAAGTAAATGTAATCGAGAGGTATATTCTGTTAAATGATTTACTGAAAGCCTCCCAGCCTCTCTCAATTTTCCTGCGATATATTCATTTATTTTACGTATGAAGTACTGCAATTATATATTTTACTAGGCCATCAACGCAATCATCAGTTATTCACATATTCACTGTGTTTTGATCCCTTTGTAGTTTCAATTCATTATCCTATGCAAACCGGTATTTTCATGCAACAGTCCACTACTGGTAATCAACATTTAGTGGCTGCTAGGATGCAATTATATCGATGAATGACCACAGTTACCGCGCTCTACGATGAACACAGTACCTAGCCGTTCACATAAAGGGATAACAATGACCATTTTACCGATTTATTTATATGGTTGCAGTTGGTCTTCATTTGCATTAGCGCAAAAGTTCGTGCATTTTTGTTCCAGGTCGACAAATTGCCTCGGATAAACGACGAACAGTCACGAAAACCCTATTAGGGTGAATTATGATATTCTCTTCACATTTGCGTGATAAGTAAACGAGCAAATGGATTCTTCGCTGAGATTGTTAACTTTATTTTCCCCCTGACAAGCGTAGATTGGCCCCTAGCAGTGCTTTTTATGCGTGGGACTACAAATGAGTGAGTGCGATGAAATCAGCAACCCTCTTTCCGCCGAGATTAGCTGACGAAATGCAAATAAAATTCTTATAGATTCAGTTTCGAGGAAATGTGATATTCTAGATAGAAGCTAGACAGCATTCAAAATTATTAGATCGATTGAATGGTAAGCATATAACCGAGAAATACATAGACTCCCTTTATTGTTGCCTACATAAGATAGCAATACAGCTAATATAATCCATAACAGTTGATTTCAAATGTTGTTGCTGTAATGGTAAGAGACGTCGACTAGCCTTCGACAATGCTTTGTTGATTAATGGTAAGTGGTGCTCTCAGGGAGACAAACCTGATCCGTCTTAATATCTGCATGACGCCTGGTCCCTCTTGAGACTTGCATTATTCGGTCTATTAACTTTTGATGAGTTGCCCATTATCCGATCTGCTTGTAATTTACGGTAAGCATTTATTGCGGCTAGCTAGCCACTGCCATCTGTCTTTTTATTACCGAAAGCATTATGTATACGGTGACACAATGGCAGTCCACCGATCACAGACAGAAGACCAACCTTGTTTCAGCAGCTGTAGGGTGAATACCCATTTACTTAAGTGGCTTTATCATACACCTGTAGAACCAATATTTTCAATTGACCTTAGCTTTCCAATAGCGGCCAGGCAATAGCGTAGCGCTCATAGTTATCGTATGTGTGCCATTTAAGAAACAACCTTTCGTGCATTAAGATGAAACATCTTTCATTGACGTCAGAAATCTAGGGAGTACAAGTGTAGTCAGGTTGGTCAAATTAATCTGAGGCTTGGAAATAAATCGGATCAACCAACGTCGATGCAGTGGGTTTTAATCTTGTCACTGGTGGTGATAAGTCCACACTGCCGTGTGGGCTACGACCGAACAGACGTGATTGTCAAGCACGCTACCAATAGAAATGTGATGTAATGTACAATAAAGTCCGTTTTTCAAAGACCACCGAAGCTCGTAATGAAATCAATTCAAGTTAAATCAAGATCAGGGCATTTTGGATTGGGTAACCAATCACTGGATTTCGGAAGGCAGATGAACGGAATGGATAATTTGCTGATATCAACGTTTATGTGATTGATTGGTGTACTGTTGGGACTTCAGACACGAGCAGCATTTGCGGAATGCAGCGCGGTAGCCATCGAAATAGAGAGCTTAAAATTATGCATTAACATTGTGCTCTCGTGTACTGTCGCTGTGTCGCTTCATTCATTCCGAACAGATGGCTGTCTAGTGACAACCTATTCAGTCTAGCCAAACATAAAATATAGTCTATGCGATATTTACCACGCAGGATGGGTTCGTATGAGTTATTTCAATAGCAGGAAATCGCTTTAAATGGTAGGTCTTGGCCGAAATCGTATCAATTTCAAACAATGAAATTTACCGATGCAATTATTCAAAGAATTACTGGAGAAGCTATGAAATAGCTGAAAATCAAGTGGTTTCAATGAACGATCCAACCAACGAAGTGTAGTTTTGATGGTTTAATGTATATGTATGGCTTGATGTATATTATACTTATTTTAAGCAATACACAATTTGCACTTCAGTGATAGACTTATTACTTGAATCAACAGTTATTAGTGCGGAAGTACCATGTTTGTATCTTTATTGTTTATAAGTAACAAGCTTAAGTTAGGAATTTATATTATATATGTATGTGATTCAAGGGATAACATTGAATTCTAAGCAAAACTAAGTTGTGGAGACGATTGTCACTTAACTTATTATAAATGTCTGAAGTAATCATCTTTTAGTATGTTTCTCTTAGATGTCTCAAATAACGTCTTCAATGAGGCTTTTAGCGTTTTGCTGACTGTTCGTCATTAACCCGAGACAATTTCTTGACATGGGACAAAAAAAAACGAGAATGCTCGTGCCAACACGATTTAAGAATAACTATAACCGTATTATAAGTCGTTAAAATGGTTTTTTCCCATTATTAAAAACGTTAGATGCTGAGTTCTTCGTAGAGGTAGAGAACGGTAACTGCGGTCATTCAGCGATCCTAATAAGGGATCACTAATGCAGTGACACTGTGAATAAGTGATGCTAGCTATGATGGCGTGGTGAAAATATATATCTGCAGTGCACTTGTAATTCAAGAAATTTGAGAGAGGCTGGTAGGCTTTCCGTTAAACAGATAACAGAATGTAGCTCTTGATAACATCATCTTTCTGATCTAACTTGCATTTGCTTATGTTAAGGTTCCATGAGGGAAAAAACTTAACTGAAATCCTAACCGTTGCATTTTTGGCGCAAGCAGCATATCGCCTCTTAACATCACTGGAGGTATATGTATACATCCATATATGTTACTATATTATATATACATGTAGGTATATTTCGATACAGGCTCTAAAGGATATCTCAGCTATTAGGATAGTATCGTCTCCCGTCGACGCAAGTGGTACATGATCTGTTTATTTGAGGTAGGAATATGATGGGTGTAAAAAACTGATGGCACACTTACGAATACATCCAATTTGCAGCTCTGCTTAAATACATGCAGCACCGTTTAATGGACAAAGCTGGGAAGGGATGTCGATTATGCATCTTTTAAACTGGCGTAGTTGTGTTATTAATAGGTATAAACTGCGTAAAAACTGTAGGCGGATCCGGCTTCTTCATTTTTCTTTGCAGTAGCTGGCCTTATATATAATACAGCATTATGTCGCTGTCCCCTATTCTTTGTTAACAATACATGGAATAGTCAGCATCCTGCATGCATGCCAAAAAAGACCGGCGTTGCATCTCAATGGCTTGGCAAACGAAATCAACTGTTTCAAATTGCTTTGATCAGCTCGTACTGTTGAATAGCCCAATCACTATTGGATAATTCATTAGCACCAATGTAAATGTGATAATGCAAATGAGCAGTGGCACGCGGTATATATTATACTGAAGCCCTCTGGTGGCATGTATTGTGCCAAACTCTCTAGACGCGCTTTTGTGATTGCTGGAATTAGCATGACACTTGAAATGGAACATGGCTCGTTCACTGAAAACCTTTGATTCGGACTACCATCCGATAAGCAACACTGTTATATCCTTACTAAGGTCGCTTTCATTAGAGGACTGGCATTTTTTATTGAGTCTTCTCCTATATGAACGAATTGCAGTTATACTACGGCAATGTATAAACATAGAACAATGAATTGACCTGAAATGACGCATTAAAGATAAATATAGCCTGGAAATTACTGGAAACGAAAGGTCAGTTGGAAATCTTCGTTCCACAGGAGTATCATGAAGCCAAATCTGTATTAGGTTTTATTCAACAGAGGCTATACCAAGCTTTGGATTCTATCTCGTGATGTTGTGCTGCCATATTTTCATCGTATACTTAGTGCTTTCGGTAATCAGAGATGGATGTCAGTGGCTAGTTTGAAGGCAATCGACGTATAGCTTTACTTACTAGCAACTCGGACAGTGGACGAAACAGTATATGCAACTGTACAACTCAAGGAAAGATGCAGATATTAAGATAAGTTTCTCCCCTTGAGAAAACTGTTATCCTTAACCCGGGTTGTTACAGTGTTGACTATACATTAATTACTAAATTTGGATAAAACTGATATTTCTGTTGGTAAAGGGTAGGCGTCACAGAGACCTATGCCACTATTACGTACTGTATACACTTTTTGAAACGATCACGTGCCATTTATATACTCTAATTTGTATGGCTAATGGCAATGGCGACTTTTCTAGGCATAACACGATAAACATTTGAAATCATAAAAAAATCCGGTTGTTTTGTTTATATCAGCTAAACTGCTGCCTCTTTTAAGCAGCAATAAAATGGCAGCGGAGTCTATGTATTTCTCGCTTACATACCTATCATTCAATAGATGAAATTCCATTTTCATAAAGTCCATGGTCTATCAAGAATATCTTATTTCCTTAACCTACATAGGAAACTGGCTCTGCAAAAATTGTATTTCTATGTCGTCAGTAGATCTCGACGGCAACACTTCTGCGGATTACATCGCACACTGACAACTTCGCTGGAACGATTCTAATCTGTAAATTCTAGTTGAAGAGACATACTGGCCTACAAATGGCTTCAAACAGAACGCCTTGTTTTATTATTTAACTACTAGTCACGATCTGACGTGAGCCATTACTTGGCGTAGTTTGTACAGAACCGAATAGTTGTTTTCCTATGTCTATTTTCATTTACCTCTTTGTAGTAAACATAACCCTGTGGAGGTGTAAACTATCCATGGATGAACACCCCGAGTGCTACTGCATTAACCTTTCGAACCCTCTGTTGAGCTCTGACAATAAAACATGAAGTATATGATGTCGAAATGTCGAGCAAGGATAAGTAAAGGCCACTTTATGTCAATACGGCGCAGTAATGTTTCGGTGAGTCCTCTCAAAAGCTTTTCTATGGCTGGTTTATGCTTCACGGATATGGCAATTGTAATTCTTCAGGTTATTTATATATGTTAAGAGCAGCAAATGAGGCGATAAAGCGCAATAGGGAGCATGCTTGATTACTCCAAAAAGACCCGCCTACGTGTCGATCGATAAATGGTGGTAATAAGTGGTGATATGAGCATTCATATAGGACACGTACGTCTGTGTATCATTTGGGGTAAATGTAAAGTTGCCACGCTACTTTTTAACAAGTCTTTATCTAAGTGAAGAATGGCATAGTACAAGACAAATTCACCCTAACATATTATCCTTATGTGCATGCTTAAAATTAACTACGCCATTGTTAACTGGTTACGTACATTGAACATGTGTTTAAACACTATAATACATAAAAGTTAAATAACGCTTTATGAGGTCTTACCGCACAATCCCAACTTTGTAATGCTATATGCAGGGAATCAGTAAGCAATCTGCCACATCAAGCCAGTGCCTAAAACATTTTAGATAATTTATAAAAACACAATGGCTATTCGTTTGCACCATCTTTCAAACCGATTATTCAAATTGTGATGTTGAGCAAAACAATAGAGACAATATCAATTTAGGAGGATTCATCGACGGGTTTTATAAACAGCCGAGCTGACCGTATTTTATCGCATAACATGTTTTCATGCATCTTAATTCTATGTAGGCAAGAGATGCGACCATCTAAAGCAACATAGTCTTGTTTGCGTAAGTACTTTAACATACATGAATCTTTGGCGAGTGCTGAAAGTAGATAGTAGTGCAGTAGATAGAGTTCGTGAGTTATCGGATCAGATTGACAGATTACAATGATTCGTTGAATGAGATCACCGTATAAGTTGCTGCCGGTAGAAATAAGGGCGAGGAAGTTTAGTGTAGGACGATGATCGTAGCAACGTCGATTGTGCTAAAGAAGCAATGTCATAAATTGGTGTTGGTCTGGTAATCGAGCAAACTGCAACACGTGTCGGCAGGATGACATCACTTGGCGGTTACGTTTAAATGGGCTGGTCTCGTTTGGCTAGCATAGAGAGCCGGATATCGGTTGTAATGGTTTTGGGGATGATTTGTCCAGAGCAAAAAGGGTTGGAGTTGTTTTAATACAGCGAAAAAAATGTGCGAATAGCACGTCACGAGTTGACAGATGGTCATGATCGGCGACTACCAAAGGTTCTAAAGATTATTACACATATGTATCACCAAAGATAACCAAACTGCAAATTACACAGAATTAGCATTGCATTTGCCAGCATCAAACGATACGCTATTCAATCGGCGTCCCACAAATATTCACCCTGAAGTCAAATTCAACAACCTTATCACGGCTATGGCTACAGAATTCGCGATGAAAATTTAGCATGTTTTGATTACTTACCCATCGACACAGGCGATCGGTTTCAGATGCCAAGCTTCCGAGCGCCGAGATGCTATCTGCATATACCACAAGGTGTGAATCACTACCGATCAATAAAAAGGTTAAGAATAGTACAGGAAAAAGATAGTTAGCAGTGACATTTAGACATAAAACGCGAATTGAATGCGACGGTTTTGATACTACCAGCGCCGACAGATCTGATCATCATGCTTATATATTGCGTTTTACATCAGATATTCAGATATACAATTTCTGACAAAATTCTCAAATTATGCTGCAAAGTAAGATGTCTCGGACTGAATCATAGTTTCCAGCCAGTACTAAAAATGCCATGTAAATTCAAAAGATGATCTTTTGAATGATCTTTAGATTACTTGAGATACATAATCGCAGCGTCCCGAATTATTCAAGATTATACAATCCAATCCTTTCGAAGGGCAGTTGGTCCATTGAATGGCTTATGTGAGAAACTCAAGTTTCCGCAATCGATCTACCAGTTGACAACCATACATCCCTCTGTTGCAATGTATATATTTCACTGTCGAAGATGCCCAAACTCTTTTTTCTCAATCATAAGTGGTGTTTTGATTAATGCCGTTTTCTTTATCCATTGTCTATAAGGCCGACTTAGCCAATGAGGCACCAAATTATGCGTACCAGATGCAGTCCATTTGTCGTAAAAGTCATAGGCCATGGCAGCGACGTTAACAGAATACTTAATGCTGGGGTTCACAGCGGGTTTGTTATTTTAAAACATTTGACTCGCGAGTTGCGATGCCCGAATGTAATCGGCATGCTTGAAAAAGTACAAACGGATAAACTGCGGATAAAAATACCTGCAGCAATCGATGATTATATTCAGTTGATATCACATCATGTAAACAACCCCAATCTGATATTGCGACAAACAAGAACATTACAGCAGCATTCTATTCGAAACTCCTTAATTTCTAACTCAACTCCTTTATTTCAAGCTGATAGATGATTATTCTATTTACTCATTGCGTAAGGTGTGACACCTGAATGGAGCATTCATGTTAAAATAATCATATCTGATTAGTTTACAATGACCGTGCAATTGGTATGCAGCTCTAAGCTTGTCATTTTTCATAACTTAGGGAGAAGAAATCTGAGTAGTAAGAGGCCAAATAACAGTTCCGCATAGCTCTTTTGCAGTATACCTACCAGTCGCAAAACAATTGTTCAACTAAAGAAAAACTAATAAAATTAATTAATGAAAGAAAACAAGGCCTAATACAAGATCACAACACAGAAATTTGCATTTGCTGTATTTGACGTTCACCGATGACACACGATACGTATGTGTGCGGAAATATTCTACTCTTCGATCGCGCATGCTTGCTGACTTGCGTGGTGTTAGCCATGGAAAGCACTGTCAAAAACCGCACCCATCATGCACATTTTCCTATAGCTTATGAAACGAATACATCTAGTGACTGCGAACAATAGTATAATTTTAAGGACCTGCATGAACACAAGTCATGGATGTGATGTTCTTGCAAAGAGCAATATATTGCATATAGATACGAACGTAATTGCACCTACGTAGATAGATATGCACATCTGATCATGGTCTGTTATACAATTTGAATAATCAAATAAACGATCGTTTGTGTGGCACTATGGTCGACCTAATTGCATTGGCATTTTAATCACCCCATCCTGACGATGCAAGCCAAATGCTGGAGAATTCATATTTCTCAACGAGAGGAGTATATTGCCTCTGGAATGCTGGCTAAACGAAGATAATCAGTACATTTTGTAAGTAGTCTTTATGAATACACAGCATTTGTGGTATAGGTACAGTGACATGTTTCAGTACCAATGATCAGCTGATTGGTTTTCGAGATATTATATACACTATTTGTATTCTAAACAACAGTGACACGGAAGAAAACATTCAACACCCCATTAGATTAGGCAACATTAAAAAAGAAAAGTGGGCATTTAATGTGGTGAAGTAGACATCGATGTCAGGTGGCGAGTCTACTACATGTACAACAAAAAATTGGGGCAACCTGCTATACCTATTACATACGTGATCGTTTCCTTGAGGTTGCAATCGCAACATACACAGAGACGACGGAGCAACGTTCTAAGTTGGAATTTATGTAATATATTCCGCAGGCAACTGATCAATGAGTCTTCTTCAAGCTAAATTACCTCTTCATATCCTTAAATGCCACGTTTGTTAGATTACATTTGTTTGAATGTGAAGCTACTAGTTGTGTTTACAGTCTGACGTAATAGAACGCCTGATTTCTCTTGTGAATGACATATTCGGGCATTTAAACCAATTTAGATGAAGCAATACTGGAATATTTTCACACACACTCATTTGCATTAATATACTTTTAATTGAATAATATTGATCGTGACGATAGATATTTATTTAGCGAAGTCATTCCGATTAGTATATATCGAAAAACGAACATGTATATGTGCCGAATGTTTATAATCATTTTGAGCCTCATTGTACTAATAGTCGGTAGAATCAAATAACGCTGGCATGTTTAATGATGAATGGCATTTATGTTAGAAATCGATGGAATTGCAATTGTGATCATGCTCGTCGAAGTGATCTTAGGCTCGGGAATAAATCGGACCAATCACCGTCTATGCAGCGGGTTTAATTGTTATCGCTGCAAATATGTCAACACGGCATATAGATATGTACAAATACAAGGTATCTGCGAGAGAAGATAACCCCGACGTTATATAATACGTTCACGTAATAGAGATCCGATATGTATTCAGCCTCGATAAATGGTTGCTGAATTAATTTTGGATGTCGGCGCGGCAGATTTGACAGTCATGCAGAGAATAGGGGTCAGCCCCTATATCCTTATCTCTGCTATTGTTTAATACATATACATATAAACCATATGCTAGTGTAAATATTAGCACTTTCCGTGACGATCCAAAACACAATCAAGATGATCTGACAAGAACATAGGGGTCAACGCGCTTGTCGTTCCTACACCAACACACCACGCGAAGACAGCTTAATCATCCCTGCTAATATGTAACTCGCTTCTCAAAGACTCTCAAAATTCCTAACCCTATTTCTCATTTGCAGTTCATTGCACACTATGTTTAACACCTCCTGTTGTTAAGCATTATCTAAACAGAGGGCATTTGCAGTCGTTTATCTACGCGCATATGTCATTAGTATGGCCTGTCACATTAGAGGCAGCAGCACGTGCCACCGTGGCAATTTATTCATTGAATGCAATGTGCCGCAAATAAAACACATTTGTAGGAAGAATTCCGTTCACGTCTACGTATTGCACCAATAGTGATGCTGTTTACTATTTGGTAGTTTGACCTGGACCCATTTTGAATGATGCTGATCAAATAATGGTTTACTACATATTATCAAGCGACTGCACATTACAGGATCATTTGATTACAAATCAGAGTCGTTGCGCGGCTTGGGTTAACTATATCAGGGGTCCGCTCAGCGGTGAGGCCAGTTTCATTGTACAGCACTCGTATGCTGTCGTTCTTACAAATCATATATTGTGAACAGTAGACGGTCTGTTGACAACCTATTCAGTCTAGCTAAACATTCTACGCAGTCTCTAGAATATTGAGCAAACAAGAATGTTAGTCGCATCAATTGCATACAAAGCAATTTGCAAATGCAAATAATGTGTTGGATTTCTAACAATATAGTCGATGCCGGCTCCAAAGAACGGTACAATAAAGAAATGTAGTGTCGTTGGTGTAACGTTTATGTCTGGCTTGTTATTATTACATCTATATTAAGCAATGCACAATTCGTATTTTAATGATAGCCCTTTATCATGATATTGTTGTTGAGATGATTGTCTTTTAATTTATTATAAATGTCAACATATTTATGGCAAAAACTACCATGAGGTTTGTCTGAAATAATCATCTTTCAGGATGTTTTTCCTTGATGCCTCGAATAGTGTCTTCAAGGAGCCTATTTGTCAACTGTAAACATCAGTGCAGATTCACAAGGTAATCCAATTTATTCAATAGTGCTGACACAATGCCTTTCACTGCGATGTACATGAGCTTTACCTAAATTATCAATAGGTAAAGGACTGTAATATATGTCTTTGATTAGTGCACTGCATGTTATTGTGTAGGGTGACTCCGTCACATTGTGAAAATACGCAGACCAATAAACACCCAAGGTAGCTCTTGGATCCATACACTGGGCAGCGACGGAAACTTGTCGGGTTGGGTTTCGTTGTGGGGTAGATTCCATCCTTCAAAGATGATCACTTGCTGGGCTTCGGGCATTCATCTCCGTTTACACAGCATTGGGTGACTGATAGTCGACACTCCGAGCAAAGTAATATCAGCAAGTATTGTAGCATTTAAATTTTTACCTGGTTAAGCTATTTCAGTTTTATTACGACTTTTGGAACCGCAAATATTGCTAATAACGTTGTTATTAATGTTGAGGTCATTGCCACATCCTATTTATATTGTATCTTATCCTTACATTATTACCATCAGTCATCACTGTCATAATATTAACTTATCTTTAACTATTCATTGATGCAAATTTAGTCTTCAACGTGATTTTGGCAGACTGGACAGTTTAATATACACCTATTCTGTGAATCTTAGTGTCATATAATTTTCGACTAGGGGATTCACCTACAGCGCAGAAAAACCTGTTTATGTATAAATATTAAATATTTTTGCATATACGAATAAACTTATCTTCCTGCTGCACTACTATGCCTGTGTTTAGAATTTTAAATCCACTGACGAGCCACCACCGTTTGCTGACCTAGCACACTTGTGATAGCATAGTGCTGCTGTCGCTTCTGTAGTTGCTTATATTTTGTCACTTTCAACTAACTGATTATGCGACGTGACTTTTAATATCGTGAACTCTTTGATGATCGCTCCTAAACATTGTAGCACGATATATTGTCGTTAGGAAACTGCGAACCTAGACGGTGGATTTGGTGCATATGTGAAAGTGCATCATGGATTATAAAGGTATTAATATGCGTCATGGACGTACTACGTCCCCTGCTTCGCAGAATAGGCTTCAAGACATGGCGAATGCTAAAATCTGATCTACCTTAATTCTCCTCAGTCGTGTTGACTGTAGCTTGTTTTTAATGAACGACTACCACAAATAAAGTATCACCATTCTATTAAACAACCTTATACTTGTTCAATCATATCAATATATGTGATGCTTTCCATTTTATAGCCAACAAGTCCGAATGAGGTTTATGTATCACACATTCGCAGTGACATGTAGGAACTATAGTTTACAGTATGCAGTTAGACACATTATGGTTGTTTTGCATATTACATCGGCTGCTAATACCCAGATGGGATAAAGGCGGGATCAAGTCAGAACGTTAGGTCGGGGTTAATGGCTGCCATTAGCGTATGGCCAAGGCAGCCTTTAGAGCGGTGATACATGATCGCCACCAACCGACTTAGGGTTGGCAGCTCTCTTGCGGAACCGATTATTAACACTGTCGTCAAAGTAATGCATTCGAAGCATCAATTATATGGACCTCTGTTGGCGATTCAGCCACTTTTTCTGCTGATGTCTCCCCAATACATCCAAGAGAAAATATATTTTAACACATAACGACTAGGTCATTCAGCTTCACATTAAGTGCGTAATTTAATTCCAATATGATAAAATATACTCTCCCACGACATTCAATTTATACATCCAAAGCAGTAGCAGGATTTGATTGCATTATGTACAATAGCATAGCCGCTGGCCATTTACTGATGCTGTGACGTTCTGAGTACTTATGATACCCGTCTTCAGTACCGAAAGATATTACATCCGCTCTAATTTGAGTCACATCAAACTGCATGATATGGCAAAGGAAAATACCGTCTAGTATTTCTATATATATACTTGATTGTGCAGCTACAATTTGTGGCAGGTCCTGATAAAAAACTAAGAAGCTTACTGGTATAAGTCTCGGTATCTTGACTACTATTCACTATAAATATAAATAGGCCGCGATATTACAACTGTCCCAGCCTTGGAGCAAAAGTCATTTGGTAATACGCAGCGGATACCGCAAGAGCATGATGTATAGAAGAATTAAATGGCCTTCCATTATAATCTTTTCTGTGCTAGACATTCCGATTTTATCAGTTGATACTTTATTGTGAGGGCCCTTACAGAGGGCAAAATCGGTAAAAGTGGCTGCATTCAGGGTGTTTTATATTCATGATTGGCCTTTGCGTCGTCATGGCAATGCTCCTGATAGAGTAGTTTTGTGTGAATTGCCGTAATTCTGAAACAATCGTATTTTATATTTCAAAACCTCTCTCACTTAAGTGGATTTTCATAATAAAATACACCCCAATTGTCATACCAATATGTGCCGAAGGTATATTTTACCCCGTTATAACCACCCCGTGATTTGCAGTTTATGTCCCTATGCATGTCATTTATTTATTCTCCACAGACTAAACCATCATCATCGACATCATCGATATTATCATGATCATGATCATCATCGACCTCATCGACACTAACATCATCAACGACATCATCGACAATATCATCATCATTAGCAACATCATCGACATCATTATAATCGACACCATCGACATTATTATCGTCTTCATCATCGACACCGTCATCGCATTGTAATTTTACTTATTTTATTTATCGCTCACATTAAAAGTAGCTCAATATTCGACATCAGTGCCCGATGCGCACAGCCTCAGGGCAAAAGAGGAGGTTAAGAAAACTTAATATGGATCATAAACCCCATACAATAGGTCAAAGGTTAATTTTACCTCTGTTTGCATTTCTAACTAACGTTGGATAGGCACAGTTATCTGCTATGTTGAATGTTTGACGAAGGGCGATCCCGTGATCGATACATTCGTTATTATTGATCCAATAACCTCGTCTGCCAGTTTGGAATTATATTGGTGCGACAGCAAGCCCATTTGCGTGTAAGCTCATTCCTCCACCGAGTTATTATCATCAGTACCTATGCCCATAATTAAATCTCGACCAAGGTACTTTTCGGTAGGACAAGCACTGTGCGTTCATTTCCGGCGATTAGCTTGTGCATCAAATTGTGTGTATCGATATACCCGTGATCAACGTGCACCTGTTAGCATTCAAATGCAATTAACGTCATGAAACTTATTCATTACACATGTTAAATGTAAAATTGATCATTCTTCTACGCATGAGGCTCATTGTTTATTCGGTCGACTACACTACCAGTTGTAGCAAAACGCCTTCCTCTTGTTATTGTCTTGGTTAGCCATGGAAAATACCCAAGCGATTGTTCAAACGCGCCATTGGCACTTACAATTGCCGATTAACAATTGTGCGGAAGAATATTGTTATTTGAACGAACACCCCGTATAGAGTTAATGATTCCTCTTGTATTATTCTTCATGTTTACTGTTTGTGATGCTGAATGTTAGAGCCGAGCAATATATGTAACCGGCCGGCCGGACATTAATTCGGTGCTTTCGTATAGCAGACCCAGATATTCTTTCGGCACTGATACCTGCATGGTGATGTTTATTAACATATATTGGATTTCGGTATTTTTATATTTAAGCTGCCATATTCTCAGCTGGAGGGAGATTATTGGAGACATTGAGCATTGGGTTTTTCTGCAATAATCAGACAATTGTTATGCACATGAATGGTAACTTAATGAGTGTAGCATTACTTCGTCACAAGAATAGGTTCCGAAGTGATGGCTAAGCTTTATTTCGTCTTTCACCGCATATCATTATTGGGTGGTTTTCGTAACATCCATTATTATTGATTGTTGCGGAATCCTAGTTTCTAACATTAAATTAGCAGCGTTCTTGTCCTGCTAAGATTGATTAAGTATACTGCGTGTAGCAAGCGCTGTCATTATGCATCCTACACATGTATGTAGCTAATGAAAGTCAACGCTAAGTACGGCACCACTGATTCTTCCATCTCCACCTACATCGTGCAGTCCTAAAACTTTATAAATTACAATTAATGAATATCGAACTCATTAGAGGGGGGGGGGGGGTTAGTGTAAATGAAGATTCTAGAACGACGTTTCAAGTAACCTTACTATCGTTCGATACATTTGAAATGACACTTAATGCCTTTGTATATCATGAGCTTGATATTTGTGTCGAACATATCCACGCACTGAGATATGAGGGAGCTTTCTTCTTAAAAAAAGGCTTTTCTCCATGCTTTGCTTCCCGAATCGCTCGTTTACAGTGCACGGGTTAGCAATTCTCTGGGTGAAAATGATAACTATTCAGAAGTAGCATTCCCTTCGGTTAAGATAGATACGTATGTTGATAATTGGCTGCTGGAAGCAACTTATATATGAGCAAGTCAATATGTGTTAATAGGAGCGTGCACGTGTTCATCGTATTGTGATCAATTAACTTTGTCTGAAACATCGTTAATCTACTGTTGTATATTCCAAATTGCTGTATGGTTTTATGGTACAATACCTCACTCTAAATGCGAGACTGCACCTGTTATGTCGAACACTAGTCAAAAGGTCAGCCAACCTAAGGCAACAAATACGGCACTAAGTAAAACAAAATTCTTCGGAAAATGAGGGCTTCTATGATCGATGTATTTGCATTGGTTTGTGATGGAATATTTTCAGCATGTATATCAGTTAGCGTAATTTCAAGCTAGGCATGACTATACACTGGAATGAGACATTCGTTGGTCGTTAATGTGGTTTTTGTATCTAGTAATATATCTCGGTTATGGTAACGCAGAAATAACCAGTCGTTCCGATGAAAATGGTAACCAATAATTAGAAAGTTAACCGACGTAGTAGCAATGTCAACAATAAATTCCCTGTATTTAAATGTTTTGCACATGGCGAAACAGTACTAGAACCACAATATATAAGAAGGTTTATGACCTAATGTCTAACAATCAATCGGCAAAACAATTATGTGGAATTATCTAACCCATAATGTTGCCTTATTAACTTCTTCTCGTGGCAATCGTAAGTTCTTCAATCGTTTTGCTGATATCATTTTTCCTGCGTCTATGTAAATATTGACGCCCAAGCTCGTCAGCGAAAATGGTGGTTAACTTACAAACCATTTATGCTGTCGGCGGTCAATTCTGTTACCACTCTCTTGCATAACCAACAACATTAATTATTCATTAAAATAAGATATGTTATTCAACACATAATACCCTATGTAACTCACACAAATCCCATTGCTACGCTACATCACACATACTAGCAGGGTCTATCTAATAAAAATAAACAACCATAGTGAATAAAGAACCTTTTCAGGAATAACTGACGATACTGCAGCAATCACGTAAATTGGATGTCTACTACGTTGGCCTACTTATATAGCGGGTTTTCAATCAACGACAGAAACTGACTTGCGTCGCAAGAGGGCGTTTATATAATTAAGGGCAGTTCTCTGAGTTTTCTACACGTCTCGTCAGTTCTCTGAGTTTTCACGACGTCTCGCAATATCCCTGCTGGTATATTTTGTCCTATTGCAGCTTTAATAATCTTCATATATTTTGATTATAAAAATCGTAATGTAACAAATATGAGTCAGATTTTAAGCAACTTTGTATATACAAATATAAACAAACGCTGCTTGTGCCATGAGAGCAATTTTATTTCAGATGTTTCTACGACATAACTGCTTATCACAGCTAGGCGCAGATTATTATTTTCTTATCCGCATATGATTTCATCGCTGCGTATTATATACGCTGCCAATATCAAGGGTTTATATGCCATCGAACTGAGGCTCCATGCCCAGATTCCACAATGATTATCTAATGTTTTGCCAATGCTGTGCATGTCACGCTGTTATCCATTAAGTGAATTGAAGAAATACCAGACGAAATATCGAAGAGATTTGCTGTGCATGCAAATTTTAGTCAGTGAGCAACCAGATAAATGAATAAATGAGTTACTGAGACCGAGTGTTAGTGAGGGAGTGATCAATACATGAGATTATGGGCGTGTGTGTTATAAGTAAATCAGTTAAATTATTTTTGGCCATTAACGTGAGCGTCTCCGTAACTGACTGAATTAATGACTAAAGTAACCCATGTATCAGATGGTCTTTCCTGACGCCACCATAGTATATTTGCGCATTAGCGTTTGGTTAATTAATCTCAAAAGATGTTTAGTCGTTGAGATTATACAAAATATACACCAAACCGTGCTATAGAATTTTTGACGTCTGCAAGGTAATATAATCGCCTAGCCATTTGATTTTAACGAAATTACCAGACTTGACTTAGCCAAGTAGGCACCAAATGGTGCGTGCCAGATGTAGTCCCAAGTGAACTAACATCCCCATGCTAATGGAATAAATCAATCACAGTTGTGGTAAAAGTCGTAGACCATTCAAACAACGTTTACAGAATGCTTAATGCTGCGGTTAACAGCAGCTAGTTGTTTTTTAAATATTTGACTCTAATGTTGCATATGCTCGAATGGAGTCCACATGCTTGACGAGCAAAACGAGGATAATCAATGAATTTCATAAGTAGTACACGCGAATACATAGCATTTGTGGTTATATGTACATTAAAAGTAAAGTGCCAATGATCCGCGGACTGGTATTCGAGATATCATATACACGATTTGCCTTCTAATCAACAGTGACACAGAACAAAGGAGTGAACACCCCAACAGAGGCTACATTTACAATAGAAAGTGGGTATTTAATGGTTTGAAGTAGATATCGAAGTCAGGTGGCACGCGTGCTTAATGCACAAGGAAACATAGGCTAACCTGCTATGTCTGCCTTAAGGCTGCAATCGCAACATACACACAGACGACAGAGCAACGTTTTTGCAATATTTTTTTCTGAATGCAACTGATCAATGTGTGTTCTTCAAGATCAAATTACCTCTTCATATCCGTATGTGACGCGTTCGTTAGATGAAATCTGCTTAAATGTGTTTCTGCTAGTCATATTTACAAACTGAGCTGATAGAACGCCTTGTTGCTCTTGTGAATGACATCATAGAACGCATGATTTCTCTTGTGAATAACATATTAACATCGGGACCAATTTGGAAGTGCTTTCAAACACACACATTTGCATTAATACATCTTTAATTGAATGATATTGATCGTGACGATAGATATTGCCTTGGTAAGAATATAAAAAAACGATTTGGCATTTAACGTAACGAGGATTTTTTTTGCCATCGGTATACATCGAAAAACCGACGTGCCGAATGTTTATCATCATTATTGGCCTCATTGTAATTCTAGTTGGTAGAAACAAATAACGCTGGCATGTTTAATGATATATAGCATTTACGTTCGAAATCGAGAGAGTGCAAGTGTGGTCATCTTCGTCGAAGTGATCGGAGGCTCGGGAATAAATCGGACCAATCACAGTCTATGCAGTGGGTTTTAGTTTTATCGCTGTAAATACGTCCACACAGCAGAACACATTATCGAATTAATGAAGACGGCGTGGCATCGAAATGGTTGTCGCCATCGTTTGAACTACGACACGCAGATAAGTGGCCATGTGATCCCTAAAGCACGGTACCAATCCATCGAAAATCTGAGGAACGATCAATTCAATTTCTTTTTGAGACCATCGACGTTTGTTATATAGAAAAACCAAGTGTATCGTTGATATATGGCTTTTTTGATATATTGCATGAAATCACTGGATTTCGGAAGTCAGCTAAATAGTATTTTGCAGATCCCTTCCATCCTCTTGGATGACCATCGTTGTATTCCGGTGTATTTTAAGATCTTTCAGGCAAATGCATTATTGGAGAATGCCAGTGTGTCGCAAATCCAATCAAATAGCCTCTGCATGATATTCAATTCAGAAAATGCATATTTATTATCGAATCTATCTTAAGGTGATCTGTTGAATCACATAAATATATACCTGTATTCGTGACAAAAGGGCACAAGGAATGTACGCGAGAAGTAAACACCAACTTTATCTAGTACTTGTTTTTATTAAAGATTCGATATGCATTCAGCCTCAATAAAAGTTTGCTTAAATAATTAATGAAGACGGCGTGGCAAATTGGACAGTCATGCGGAGAATAGGGGTCGGCCCCTATATCCTTCTCTCCGCTATTGTTTGATACATTGACATATAAACCATATGCTAGTGGAAATATTTGTGCCGTGTGTTTCCAAAGCATATTTTTAATGATCTTTGATGTTACGGCTCTGTTAGTATTTCGCCTTGCATCCCCGTCGTTGTTAAGCCTGAGCACAGAGGAATTCAAGGAAGGCTAGTAATTGGTGGTGGAGAGGGTTTTAAGCAACAGGGCCGCATGATTACGATTACTCTGGTCGGTGGGTTCCGTTTAAGTGTCCATTGATGCACAATGTGTGGCATTGCAAGACAGGGGTGATTGATTCCGTTATCTGTTGGTATGGGCAAATTCTTTTAACCCAGATATGCTTAAAACCGACTTGTCGATTCTTACCATTATAGCTCGTACCTTTTTAGCTTTGCATAATAATCATTCATTCGTCTCTTTACTTGAGAAGTAAAGTAGAGTGCCTGATTACTTACCCTTGCCGAAACAGAAACATAAAATGATATACACAGTCACATTCGCTGCAAACATTACTTCAAACGATTAGGCATTGACTCTATATGTACAAATGTGGTATAACCCGGAAATAACTAACACCGGTAAAGCTGCAGATACTTATGCAGTGGCTATCATTCATGCACCACGCCAGTTACGAGACGCACAATATTATGGTCAACAGGGCAGCTCCCACAAATGGCTTAAACATTGAATGATATGACAGCATCAATGTCCTTAATATCGCCCGTTGGAAGATAATTAATGCAAATTAATCATGGCGCGTGATGTTTAATCTGCAGACCCTGCTAGCGAGCGGTAATTACGTGGTTTGAAATTGCACGATATGCTGAGAAATGATTAGATACCATGGTGTCCTATGACATATAATGTTATTCAAGTTTCCGTCGTTACCACACCGCGATTTAACGTAACTTTTTACATATGTGCATCAATCGTGACTTGGTTCTACATAAAATAATGGGGCGATACTAACTCTTTTTGGTCTGTCTCGAATATCCGACAATATTCACATTCACTTGGCCGATTAATCGCGGTCGTTGTATTTCGCGGCACCTTGTTGACTTTATCAATTATCAGCACACATTTTAATTATAGGACCGTATAACTAGTGATATACGCGGGACGGTTTAGTTGAAAATATGTCATCATTCATCGCTCAAAAGGAGCAAATGCAAGAATTCATTATAAATATTTCTTATTTTGGCGTTACATATGGAAGCTGCCTAGTCAATAAAAGTTGAACAGAAATATCGAAGAGGCTTTTTCGTTGTTGCTACTAAAATGGATCGTATACTTCATGGAAATTACCTACTGCTGTAGCTACGGGAATGGATCCTATCCATCACGGGGATCTCATTCTGCTGGGAACGTGCTACCTATAAACGTTGGGACCATCGGTAAGTTATCACAAGTAGCGTATTTGACACCTGATTACCTCATTTGATGGTCTCTGCAAATGTCAATAACCCATGAAATTATAGCAGTCCTAGTTGTGAAGCATAAAACGGCAGTTTGAATCTTACTAAAGGAAGCCAAGCAAACCACAGGCGTGGTAAATCAGGGTAGAGTGGCCTTTAACTTTTCCACGAATTTGTGATCAACGCTGATAATGTAGCTTTTGGGACAAAGCTTTGCAGAAGGAAAAATAGGTTCATCCAGTTGCAACCAAAGGTTTCCACTTATAAATCGGCCTCCGCGTAGACATAAGGCGACCAGGTTCTATAATATATATACATATATATATATATTATATATACAATTAAATGTCTATATTATATATATATATATATATATAGATATATATATATATATATATATATATATATATATATATAGATATATATATATATATGATATATATATGTATAACCATATATATATATATATACAAATGTATATATGCATTAATATATGAATATATATATATATATAAATATATATATATAGTATTATATACATATTATACATATATACATATATTACATATCTATATATATATATATATATGTATATATATATATCTATTTATATATAGGTATATATATAGTATCTATATATATATCTATATCTGATA
>CM067352.1:29262947-29315447 GCA_034190875.2 Urechis unicinctus | reverse complement strand
TTTATATTGTATATATAAATATATCTTTAAATCTATATATATATATATATATATATATATATATCTATATATATATATATATATATAGATATATATATATGTATATATATATATTTATAGTGCCTGCATACTGGGGCCTCATCTCACACAAATCTCAGGTTGACTCCACATTAATTTAAAAATTCTTGTTACATATATATTTGGAAGTTGCGCTTTTGATTGTGAGTGACTTACATTATAAATCATATAGCCTACAACAAGCTGCTCACAACCTAATATACTGCACTCGAGGGTCTGTTACCAACCAATCCGATTTGGCCTGATAATAATGTATGAACAGCAGGTTCATCCGACACAAGGACCACATAATACTCCCCTGTTATCCAATATTTGCAGGAGCTGATGTCTGTGAAGGCTGTACGAATATATATCAGTAAATAATTTCAACATGTTCATTTAAAGTAAATTGTGGTACATAACACATAAAAAACTCGCAAGCAACGTCCCTGTAGTAATCATAGGCTTAGTATCGCAGGTCATAGTCCCGTAGAAACATGGGTATGCCTTTCCATGGCCCAGCGACAAATAGGATCAAGGTGGAACGTTTTGCACAAATATAACAAATGTCATATTAAGCAAAAGATTTTAACCCCCATTAAATTTGAACGTATCCATTCCATTATGTTATTGCAAAGATGGTCTATAAAAAAAAATAAAAATATAAGAGACCGTGCGATCTGAGGATGGTCACAGAGAAGCGGTGAAATGTCGAACAATAGCAAACTAATGTGATTATTCAAACATGACGGACATTAACTGCAGTTGATCCAGAATTAACTAATAGCATTGAATAGAAATGAAAATCAGTAGCAATAAAATATATTGCCGATGTATTAAGTCCCAATTATATTGGTAAGCATGCTGCTTATCGAAAATATTAAATATAGTTGCTAACGAAAAAGGAAAGTGCTCTTTGTCAAAAGAGATTTGTTATCTAATTGGGAAGAACTACTCTAATGCACTAGTCATTGAATGATCTACTATATACATGCAAATAGGGCGATAACCTACCAGCTCATCCCAGCCAGCGCACGCGTTTTTATTTGTACTCACCTAGTCCAGCACAGCACACGCACTACCAGGCTTCACATCTAAACAATTACGCATTCACATGCACTCTAATACCAATACGCACATATTCACAAACACAAAACAACATTATCGTTTACCCACTTCTTCATTCATTTGCTACAACATGCTTTAGTTTTAATCGTGCTTAAAACAATACGACTCTAATTCATTCACAACTTAATTGCCGACTGAGGTCCAATGAAGAAACTCACGATGCAAATAAAACCGTATCCAAAAACATCACCATAGATTTCCATATATATTGCAACCGGACGTTACACTGCAATGTGATCCCAACAAATGAACTGCTCGACCGAAAAACACAGCATATTTTGCTTGATGTAATGTTGGAGTCTGCGACTAGTCTCGTATTGTAATACTACAAACTATGTTGTTTTTGCGGGACTGCATATGGTATACTTCCCAGGAGTTGAGCAATCCATCGAAATGTGTGAATGTTAGCTTTAAATTTGCATTGTCAATGTATCATTCCAATAAATTTATGGCGCTTAATAAATAGTTCTGTGAGGGGATTACACTTGAATCGACGAATGTCGTTACTCAACAGAAGCACTTTTAACGTTGAACAGTATCTGTTGCTTCATATAATAAACAAATACATGCAAGCAGACGGTTAAAGGGCAAACATTATACCCATTTGCAACGGGAGTATGGCTTGCAATACTAAGCCCATGATTATTTGATAGAGGGGGTTAAGCATTAGGTCAGCTATGCTTGCATATATAAACGCATATGCAAACCTCTCCAGGTGGTTTTGCAAGTGAGACTATACATTGCAGTCAAGATGGTGTTCTTCCAAGAGTGTATTTACAGCAGCTGCGGATATTACATGTAGCACAATACTGGTTTAGAACATAAGGAAAGTACGTTTCTGAAACCATAAATGTTTTTTTTATTCTTTTGTTTATATTCAATTCACGATAAACATAAATAGACGTACGCTTGGCGTCTAACAAGTAGAATGAAAGGTTGTCTTAAACCAATGGAGCGAGTTTAAATGTGTGCAACTCGTCGTAGGCCTCCTTGAACGGCAATGATAAGACCGAGTAGAACATGAATTATTACACTATTCATACATGCAATCACTTACCCAGAATGACATAAAGTAGGACTTGGTACGTGAGGCGTGGGCGAGAATGTTTTCGGTTACACAAAATCGTATTTTGATTTAAACATGTCGCTTATCCCCTTCACTTGATGAAACATTGTAAATTCCCCCAATAAAGTATATACATATGCCAAACAAACATGCGTTGACGTCATCGGAACATATTATTTTGCTACGACCTCAAAACGCAAGTAATCGGTAACCTAATCTCAAATGCCATATATCAATGCCTGTCCCCGATAGAACCATACAAAAATATGGCCGGTTGTAACCTCTATCGATTATGCATCGAATATGTATTAGCAGCAAGCGTTACCAGTGGCATTAGTCATACATTAGTATACATGGTATCTATCGAGAGTATAGTGGAAGGCGATGTAAAAAATTTCAATTATCATTCTGGAGCATTTTGCAACAATATTGGTGAAGCGAAGCTCAATCAAATTGCATTGATTATCAGACAGCACACCCTTGAACACATGCGAAATCCGCTAGGTGACCTTTCTAAATCTTCGAAGAAATAATTTTGCAATGCGAATAATGCGGTACTAATGATTGTATTTAAAATATGAGCATATGTAACAGTGATCTCATATATATAATATATATATATATATATATATATATATATATATATATATATATATATATATATATATATATAGAGGGATAGATATAAATATATATATATATCTATATAGAGAGAGGATATATATATATATATATATATATAGATCTCTCAGATATATATATATATATATATCTATATATATCTATATATATATATATATATATATATATATATATATATATATTCATACATGCAAATATATATTTATACATATACATGTACGTATATATATATATGTATATATCGCTTCGCCATGTTATGTTGGTTGGTCGCGTTTTTCATAACGTATGTATGTATGTAAACAATATTTTGATCCACGATACAGGTCGCAATCTTTATTTTCAATCGTTAGGCGTAAATAATGCTCAAAAACGAGATGTTTTGTTTTTACCTTGATCTGAAACTAATGTCAATGTCATCGAATAAGTGACAAATTAGTATCTCGAATAACTACGTTAATAATGGTCGGATTGTTACATAACTTGCATCATTGTGTAGCTCATTCTTATTGCAAACTAGAACAAGTAAATTGTTTAAGAAGAAAGGATGGAACATAGCAAGTATATGTAAACTGAGCTATTTAATAACAATAAATATGTTGCATTTTCATTTCAGCATATCATTTTACCTCAATGGCTGTCCTGATAAAGATGTATATGGAATTATCACTATATATATTCTTGATCATTTCCTTATCAGTTACTGATTAGTCATGGATGCACCATATATGGTATGAAATGGGTTATGTGTTTATTTGCTGCTAAAAGTGTCATTTTGATTCAAAAGTAACTCTTATCCCCAACCTACCATTAAATTGGGAAGCATAAGTGATAGTAATATTGATTTCATAGAATCGACCAATATTTGCACACCTATTCATAACATCTCTAAATGCTAATATTGGGAAACAGCCACTCACTAATAGCGATTGATATAACATGACCACCAGCAGCGTTTTTTTGCTGTTCCCCACTCAAAAGCTGCTCACGCTTCAGAGGGACACGAGCGCCCATGCGCCCATTCAGTCCGCTGAGACCTCCAAGCGATTCAAATACCCTCAGTCACCTCCGTATACTCCCGAGACCCAGTTAACTGTTGCGCTGTATGTTCCTAAACCCCTTACGCATCCTTTACCCACACGTGGATGCTCTTCTGTCCTTACCCACCAGGCGACCATCACCCTACACAGTGGTAACTGTCCCGAGAAAACTTTATCAACCTGGCGAATTCGCATTCGACGAGTTATGGCGATCACGCAGGTTTCGATGCTTGGATGTTTGTTTGTTAACATTTTTTTTTGTTTCGCAATACAGGTCGCAATTTTAAAACAAAATTCAGAATTTGTTTTCTTAAATTATTGGGACAATTAATGCGCAGAACCGAGAGGTTTAATTTTGACCTTCACTTTATATTAAGGTCAAGGTCACGCTTGATATTTTTCAATCCTTGATACCATCTTTACTTACGGTGCAATTTTGAAGAAATTTATTGTTCCTTGTGGCTTAATTTATTGGCCAACTTTTTCATACCAAATGTCATGATAAAATTTGCATATTTCGCTACTAAGCTCCCACTCGAAAATTTGTGGTAGTGTTTTACCACATTTTTCAATCGCTTATAACGTATGCAATATTCAGTGGAGGGTCATACAAATTGGGTGGAATGTTGCTAGAGGCAGTGGCTATCGAAATATAAGTTATTCTATGTATATCGATGACGTCACTTCCGAGTAAAACAACGTAATTTAGCTGTGCAATATGAAGTTAACGCTTCATTTCTCCGTCGTTATTTTAAAAATGTTTGCACCTGAATATAGCCTATACACTTCCTAACTTGTAAATTATTCATCTAATTGTATATTTACAACAGTTTTATCACAAACTTTGCCTAAAGTTCAAAAACGTCCCCCAAAATACATTAACACCCCGATATATTGAATAATACTGTGACTATTTTGCAAATTTTTACATGAATTTGTAGGTAACTTTTCTGGTAACATTTCGAACGCAGCATAACCGAAGAAATTATGCTTAGTTGTCTCACGAATCGCATATGAAAGTTCGGAAAACAGCCAAAATTGGCCAAATTTATACGATCGCTTGTAATATCTACAATATGCGTTCAAGGGTAACAAAACGTGGGTCAAATGTTACCATGGAGAGCGTCAACCGACTTATAATTCAATTGGGGAAGTCGCTGACGTCATTTCTGTTCACGAACGGATCAAAGTTAAAATTCTACTGAAATCTGAAGTTATCCATCGTTTCTCTGTCGTGAATGGTCGTATTGTGAATTGATTTGCTCGAGTAGGAAGCCCATTCAATTATGACCACAGTGTATCATTTTCTGCTCTAAATATCCGACAGTTGTCTCACAAAGTAAGTTTAAGTACAATGGGTGTCATTTCTGCTGGCTCTTGCTAGCAACAGCCGATCTGTCGCGCTGCACAAATGTCACCAAGGCACCGCGCTCGGCTTGCGAGGTGCGGCTTTCGTGGGAACCTGGCAAGTCGCAGCACGGACCATTCCAATTGGTTGTCAAAATGTAGGTAGGATATAGAGCACGTTTACTCTCTGCTTCATTGTAAATGATATAAACATCACTGATGTTATAGCTTACACTAACAACCATAATTATAGTGCATCCAATTTGATATTATCTAACTGCCTGGATACAATAGTCTACTTGCAAGCATCGTTCGAAAACAACCCAAACCCCTTGAATTGGGCGATTCCAACCAGTTGTGGAGCAAAGAAACTTCGCCTCTGACAGTGTCCGCGCTATTTATAACTTTCGATCTTTCACATCCACGCTGTCTGAGGTGGCATCGGATCATCATAGCACCAGGGGCGAGTGCATTTGTTTTGGAGAGGTTCCTTAGCATGTGAGGATTTTGTACGTGCAAGTCTGACAAAATTGTTATGGTTAGAAACCCCAACAGGATAGGTATTATGTCATGTTGGCAGTTACATAATTATACGTCCGCGTAGGACTAAATCACATCTTTCTTTGAAGCAGAGAAAGTTTGAAAAGATAAAGGTTCAATTACTCAAATAGTTTCCTATCATTTAATTAGTAACAATATCTCCTTGAATAACACCCTTGTTGTTTTCTGAGTATCATGACAGAGTTCTTCCGTATTTGTTACAAAATACGGGATGGAGAGAAGACTGAGTTTCCCAAACAATGCAGGTCCAATAGTTAATTAGGATGTTCCAATAAGCAGGGTTGATAGATTCAACGGTATGACATAAATTATTTAAAAAGTAATTAAAGCATGCCAACAGTTTCACTCACACATGCCAAATGGCTGTTAATCGTGCAAATGACTACAACAGTCCAATTGAATTTGTAAATCAGGTTAATTCTATATCGACTTATTTAAGAAAAAACGTGACCTACTCAGACTCGCCAACCTTTGACAAAGTCGCAATATGAAATCTCCCAAGGACGCGGATCGTTGCCATGGCGCCGAAGCTATATGGCGCTGAAAGATTTGATTGGGTCAATTGCGACTGTAAAAGTAAGGTACCTTCTTGACAAACTATCAAATATACATTATTCACACAGTATTCAACACTGTTGGATCATTGAATACCATATAACAACATAACCCTTGATATAAAAACCTATTACTATGATCGAAGCTACCACATATCACTCTTTGACCCTAGCCATGATAATCTAGCTTCGAACTTTGACCCTAGATTAACGACAGATCGGCGAAATATAGATCATTAAAATTAAATTTAGCTTATTTTGTCACAGCCCTGGTTAAGAATTATACGATTGTTAAAGTATTTCGGCCAATAATCACATTTCATAAATTATGAAACTCGTGAACAATAACTCTACATTAGGCCGCCTAGTACGTGACTTCGGGGAAAGCATAGAAATTTGTTGTTAAATACGGATTTTTTCTCTACCAAATACATTCTGACATGGACGGAAAAGAAGCTGTGTCGGTAAAATAATATACTATCTCTATTACTTCGTGTTCTGTATTACCTAATCCGCGTTTTACCCCTATCCAGACCAAATTTATATCCATGACCCCATTCCCTCGATGGAACGTCCTCGATCAGCTGATCCACAATTTAGGCGTTAGCAGCATTCGTTTCAATACTGTTGGATGGTTCTGTTAAGTTGAAAAACAAACTGTTGTTTGACAGACTTGTTTTGCTATTATAGCTAAGACTGTTCGGTGATATGTAAATGCAAAGAAAACTTTACTATGAAACATCAACTTAATAATTTTAACAATTAATGGTTGCCCTTCACTCCCTTCACTAGGCTTCAGTCATGAAGATAGATATGATGTTATATGGGCATTATGGTCAGACATAACCATAATGTGTATGGTACTGCGCTGTTTGGCATGTTGTGATTGAAGAGACTAATGTTGCAGCACCATTGATGGTTTTAACTGCCCTGCATGATTTGAATGGTAAGTAATATAAATTTATCAACACATATCAGTGGCTGCTTATCCACTGTCACTTGGTGTTTCAAAAACTTAACTATTGCCAATTATCTTAATATGATAGACCTCAAAGGTCAACGGGTACTCAGATTTCAATTATAAACAATACTTGGGGGTAGTCATATTTCTGATGTTGGATCTAAATTGTAAAGAGGTTGTTGATGTCATGATAAAATATCAATTTCAATTTGAAGTCACAACATCACATGCAAGTTGGGCTGTTGCCTATCCAGGCAATGGCCAATGTGATGGTCTATCAAAAGAGAGAATAAGTTTATGGTGAAAATACAGACTTGAAAGTGTCAAATATCACCAGAGTGTCTTCTAATACAAATAACACCAGTCATTCAATGAACAGCCTCTGAACTGCATAACTATTTGATTGCATAATAAATGAGCATCTGTGCTATAAAAACCAAGACTATGATTATTATGTAATTTGACAGCTGAACAGCTGATGTGGCCTCACACAAGTTTCTTGGCATTGAATAATGTGATCTGACCTTGGAAGGTATCGTATAAGTGAGTGTGGAAACATTTTATGAGGTGTTATATTGTGAAAATAATTAACCAGCATCTGCATACTTGGTCCTTATTTTCTAACTGCATTGCTCTCTAAGCTTCCATTCCTATTTAGTTCTCTAATAAAGATGCATATTGAAATGCATTATCATTTATATAGAGCTCTGTTAACGTTTGGGGCCAGGTACTGTGAATATGGAAGAAATTCCATTTTAAACCTATATGTTTCATTAATATAGGTACCTATGTCAAATATAAGCTTGGGAACATATCAGAGAACACTGCCTGAATTGACCATAACTAAAGTGGGCGTGTACTTGGCACAAATGGATTGCCTTGACACAGTCGGTTTGTTTGCTTGTATGATGAAGTATTTTTCAATTTTGTACCACAACCCTACTGACATTTTCGGAACATGGTCCGATTGTCATCAAATGATCAATAAGATGGTTCTGAAAACTCACACAACATGCAGGTCACATAATTACGAACAAATGTGAAGCAATGGCAGAAATATGCAGTGATACAAACAGTGTTCCTCATTGTTTACATACGAATTAATGTCTGTAATGTGTCAATAACATTATTTTTGCAATGCAAATTTGAAATGTATGTGCTTTCGTTTATTAGATACTGAACCAGCAGCCCAAGCAAGTACCAGTTATGCCACAAGTCTGCTTAAAACAATAAGCCCTGTAAACCCCAGATTTAAAGATGCCAACAAAAACAGCTTGATTTCCAATGACTGGAGTCAGATCACGATGTCTCGAGCAGAACATGCATCAAAGATAGAAGTGAGTATTTTTCATTCCTCTGTGATCTGTTGTCTAGTGACAAGGTATAAACCAAAGAAAGGCTTCTTTGCATTATAAATGAATTCTAGTTGAGTGACCTTTGTATAAAAGGGACTACCCACTGCATGGTCTATAAAGGCTGATGCTGTATTATGAAAGTCATTACAAGTCTGCTATAACTAGAAACTAATAGCGCAATATGAAAACAATATATCAATACACATGCCGGCCGCTTCTAATGGGATACAAGAAAGACCCAAGCTCTACAACTTCCCTTCAGAAGTTATATTCAGATCCCCAGTCAAAGGAAACTACTCCCAGGTATAGTATATATACTTCAGAATATACTGTATTAATCAGGATAAATTTGACAGAAAGATCATTCCCAGTATCTCCTTTATGGTAGATGTCATATATTATATACAATTATTGCACAATGGTGGTGCAGGCTGAATTGTTATCTGAGATTGTAGATTAGCCATGCACTGCCATGTGATGTTTCATGATTAAGTAACTTTATCTGATGCTTTATCAGTAAGTTATATCTTCTATTATCAGCATTACACTGCAGTCAGATTATTATAAAAGTTGCCGCTACACTGACTAAATATACAATCTGTGTAGCTCTAAAATAATCTCTCTTATTGCTCTGTGCATATTTCTAAAGATATCCTGGTCAATCAAAAACCTGCTGAGGTATTGAAATCTTTTTTTCAACAGCAATTTAGTCTGTAAAACATTTATGGCCACCATCTTATACAGAATGCATGTGACACTATTCATTTGACACCAGCCCCACACACAACCTCACTTTGACACCTGGGGTTGCTCTACACCATTCAATCAGACAAATGGTAAGTTATAGCTGTACCTGCAAGGAACACTACCTAACATTCTGTGGGATGATGCATCAATCTGGACCACACATCTCTTGCTTCCAGTCTTGGTTGAATAATTGAACTGTTATCTCTTGATTAGTGGTGCCAAGTAATTTGCTTAATATGTGTACGTGTTGATTGTTTCAGGGAAGAAAGAACTTCTTAAGTCACAGCTGCCAATGGGCAGCGCAAGTTCCAATGGGCCTTGTACCACCTCTTAATTATGCATGAAATGTCATTAACTATGCATAATTGTAATGAGCAGTGCTGGTTCCAAATGGATGTGCCACAAACTCTTAATTAGGCTTGAAATGTCAATAAACATGCATAATTGTCATACAAGTGACCTTTTTAATCGCTATATAGTTTACAGACAATATTACCCATGCCCTGTTTACTCAGTTAATGATGCAATAATATTTCAGCATAGCTTTTGTCAGTAAAATAATGTTAACCAGTGGCCTAAATTGTTACATAGCTGCAATATTAATAGTGTGTTAACTGCATTTCAGATCCAACCCCTTTTAAACAAATCATGGTCATATGAAACCTGTTCCCAAGGGACAACTATGAATGTATTACTATAACTGATGACAAAATCATAAATAATAGAGATAACATAGCGGTAGTACGATTATCATTAAGTTATTAGCATATTATTATTTCTATGAACCAGAGCAAAATAAGCCAGCCTGTCTGAGAGCTACATTGGATGAGAAAAAACTCGAACGATTAAGCGTTATGATGAACCACGGATACGCCTCCATAGACAAACAAACAACCATATCGAGCTGAAGAGTGGGAGCCTCAGGGTTTTATATACATCGTCTATTACTATAACTTATATTAGTAGCAGAGGATGACCATTCGATATAGTAAATCCTTATGCGGGGTGTGTGCAAGATTGGTGCTTATCTCGCTTGCAACATCGAAGATCACTTAGCGAAAGAGCGTACAGGTCTCGGACAGGGTGTGGAATGATACTTAACTATGTTTGCGTTTTCTCAATGATAAGAAAGCCGACCCCTGTCAAGTTCATATTCAGACTCTCGACACATATTGCGCGTTCCATCCCACGAGTTCCTGTACGACTTCCAGTTTCAGAGTGTGCGTATCTCGTTGTATATATATCTATTCATGCGCCGAACCCGGCACTCGAAAGCGCCAGACATTTAGAGCCTTTGCTCCTCGTGTTTGAATTACGTTCGATAGTACTTCTTTCAATATGAAATAAATGAATCGTCGTTAATTAAACATGCATTGCCCCTTAACTGCACGTTAATTCTTTCGCTCATTATCATTTCAAATTAGATTCCCTGTCATACAGACAGGGATGAAAGACATACCCCATGGCACAGATGCAAACATTTAACTCCCGCCACAACAAGTTCACCACACTGTTGCATAACGGTTGGTTTTTGTTTTGTCCCAAAGCGTTGAGGTTTCAATTATGCCACAATAGTAGGTTTTTTGCGATGTCCCAAAATAGTTGGGTTTTTGTTATGTCCCAAAATAGTTGGTGTCTTGCTATGTTCCAAATAGTTGGTTTTTTACGTGTTCCTAATATCCGAACTATTTTGGAACAACCATTTTGGTACACAAAATATATAAGTTTAATAAAACAATGAAAATCCCAGATAAGTTTACAAAACCGAAACATGTTACTGACAGACCAACAGAAAACAAAAAATGATTATCATATTGACTATATGTTTTGTCGCCTCTAATGTCCAAAAATGGTTGTTTTTTTGCTATACGCAAATATATATATAAATATATATTCAAGCATATATAACCATTTATATATGTATACAGATATTTTAACACATATGCATGTGTATATCTCTATATATGCACATTTGTATATATATATATATATATATATTCTTATGTAAACATATATATACTAAGATATATATATATATATATATATATATATATATATATAGAGAGATATATATATATATATATATATATATATATATATATATATATATATATATATATATATATATATCTATATATATATATATATTAATAGGGTAGACATATAAATATGTATACATATACATGTACATATATATATATATATATATATATATATATATATATATATATATATATATATACTATATATATATATATATATCTATGTATTCGTAAACATTCGTAAACATATATATTAATATAAATTCATACATATATAACCATTTATATATATTCATATAGTTATACACATATGCATGTATTTATCACTATATATGCTTATTTGTATATATATATATACTTGTGTAAAATATATATATAGATATATATATACTAAGATATATATTTATTTATATATAGCATATATAATAACATATATATATATATGTTCAATAAATATGGCTAGTAGTATTGGTAACTTGCTGATGTTTTATCAGTGATTGCCGTGTTGTATAGGTTTTTCAGGTACATTATGAATCATTTAAATATCTGCCAATGACTCTAACTTTCACCAATATATTGTGATTGGTGTTGTTATAAATTAATATAGATGATAACGCCGTTAAACACTAGAACTCACCTACATATGAAACGATATACAGGGGGATATTAAATTGCACAACATTGAATCAGCTGACACTACAACTACCATAACCTCTGACGGCCAAATGACATGAGCGATCGTGTGTCTGACCGTACAACAATCATGACTTGCAGTTGCATCTTGGACAGCTCACAAAAACTGGAAGACTTTCCTAACATATCTGGTAATTGAAAGCATTGATAATAACCATGCGGCTGTCTGCGGAAAATGTTTTATCAGGCACTTATGTTTCGCTGCGGTAAAACATGCGCTGCATTAACTTAATAAAAGGCCCTTGTAAACAATCATTATCAAGACAAATAATGGCCATGAAGTGCATGCATCCCTTTTATTTTAATAGACTGCTACAAGCCTCCGGTTATGTTTCAACCATATGCTAGCTTTCACTTGCTAACGGAGGATACGTGTATTGTTATAGGAATCTGTGTTGTTATGGTGAATCAGAAATAAGCTGAGGCACGAAATAGCACAATAAATAGCTACGACATCGGTGATTAAGGCTGGTAAAGAGGTCAAGGCGCTTATGGGCGTCCTGATGGTGATGTGGCGGGAGGAAGCAATGGTGCAGTTGGTCGGTATCGGTAAGGTGGAAGCTGCAAAACCTGTCTTTGTGTTAACATAGAGTAAACGCCGATAACTAAACCTAAGGTGACCCCTATCCGTACTGTTGAACCGTGGAATTATCACCCGATTATATGGTTTAGCATATCATTTCAGCCGTTTCACTCAATGCTTCTGAAAACTCACATGATTCAAATGTTATGGACAAAAGTTCTGCGTAATATATATAGCCCTGCCGTTTTGTAGATTTTGTATGAAATATTTGTTAACGTTAAGAGTTGTTTTGAAATCGCTATCCATCACTACGTGGTGATGGGTTGTCATCATGGTTAATCACTGTTAATGTGCTGTTCAGATACCAATAACCACTGCTACTGTGTTCAATCTATATCTAGTCGATGTACGCTAATGCATATGCTGATAGATTCGCATTGACATTAACTACTGCAGAACTGCCTGATGTTATTACTTTCAATCCCGTTAAGCGGCCATTATATTGCCTTACGAGACATCCTCATTGCGTTTTTATATTCTGATCGATGGGTGCCATTATATCGTAATCCATTGGCTCGATGTTTTTTGTGTGTAACTTTCATGTAAGTAAAGGATTAACATCGAATGGTCGACGATACCTTATCTACGTGTCAAAACCATCCTCGTGCTTCTCAAATACCTTTCCTTTTTGTTGTTGAAATTTATGTAAAACTCCACTGCTTCATTCAGTTCTATTATCGTATGATATATTACACCTCATCGGTATGACGATCGTGTTTAACGCCAATCACACATTCGACCAACTCTCACACGTCTAGAAATTATTTTCTTCAGAAAGCGTTGAAGCCAAACTAACTTTATGTTTATTGGAGCTTATTGGCTGAAACCAGGGGGCGGATGTTGTTGATGGTGCAAAAATATAAAGTGAGTTATATATATAGACGAATAATGAGAAAAAATAGTTTTTTGGTGTAAAAATTAAATAAAAATTAAGATTTTTAAAAACTTAGAATAAAAATATTCTACGCTCATGATTAAACATTATTTGGACCATTTGGGCCAAAGTATATATGGATGTGAGGAAGATATTCAGGTTTTCATGTAATGTCAAGGAATTGTAAGTATTTAGAAATTAATGACGCTTTAATATTAACAATTCAAAGAAATCCTTCTTAAAAGATTATCTTTGTACGTTATTAAGACTAGACTATCATATAGAAATGGTCTAATCAAAATATCTGTAATCATTTTGAAAGAAAATGTGCATTGACTTTATGTGGACATTGTGGTATATCTTTTCGCGGACCAAATTCTACGAAAGGTTAGCAGTGTGTCCACAAAGGTCGCGTTCTTGCTTTTATAGATATATAGAGAGAGAGAGGAGATATATCTAGATATAGAGATAGAGATATATATTAGAGAGAGATATATAGAGATAGAGAGATATCTATAGAGAGAGATATATCTCTCTCTCTAGATCTAGTCTATAGAGAGATATAGAGAGATATAGATAGATCTCTCTCTATAGATATCTCTCTATCTCTCTCTCTCTCTATATCTCTATCTCTCTCTCTCTCTCTATATATAGAGATCTAGAGATCTCTATCTCTCTATATCTCTCTCTCTCTCTCTCTATCTCTCTCTCTATATCTCTCTATCTCTCTCTCTCTCTCTCTATCTATATATCTATATATATATATATATATATATATATATATATATATAGAAGCAAAACTTATCGAACATATCTGGGCCAAAACGCAGGTAAAATATAAGCATTTGTCGTGATGTACCTGAAATCCACTTGATTAGATTCCGTAATAGTGGAGCTGATTCCGTGCTCTGTTGCTAACAGCAATAGTGCGTGCATGTAGACCGTAACCTAGCGCAATCCTTAATACCCTTACGTCATATCAAATGGGATGATTTCGTCTCGTTATCTATCTGCCGCCTCAAATATGCTTCGTTGCATCCATACATAGCCGTTATTGTATTCGGGTACCGTATGATTCAGCAAAATTACGCGCATTAGTGAAATCTTTTGTCCGCGCATCATGATTTGCGCTCTCGAAAATTAAGTCGATGTGCGCTATATTCTATTCATATTCATTTGGTCATACAAGAATTTGACACCACATATATCATGACTATCAAAGGCCAAATACATTGGCGCCAGACTGGTTTCCGATGCAACTATAGCATTTCTAGATATCCTAACAATTATATTAATATATCCGACATTTAACAACATTAATAAATATCGATAGACTGTCGCCTAAATTGTTTTATTTAGTGCATATTTCGCATTACATATAACATGACTCTCCTAGAGTATTGTATTTTTCTAAAATTTTCTAAATAATTGTGCCAACAACCACCATCCATGGTACCAAAATATATATTTTTTTCATATATCACGCATATATATATATATATATATATATATATATAATATATATATATATATATATATATATATAGATATATATAATATATATATATATATATATATATATATATATATATATATATATATATATATATATATATATATATATATATATATATATATTTTATTTTTTATTATATAAACATATGCTGATATAAAAATGTAAATCGATGTATGTATATTTGTATATATGTATGCATATATATATATATATATATATATATATATATATATATATATATATATATATATATATATATATATATATATATATATATATATATATATATTTGTATATATATGTAATATACGTATATGCGGTTTTCATGTAAGAGAACTTTTACCTTCAACACGTAGTATTTGATCGTTATATACCTCTCACATCATTCGAAGACCAGATGACGTTTGCGTTTGTATACATGATTGCAATGTATACATGGCCAGAGCAAGAAATATAACGAACCCCGACATCAAATATTTTTTGACAAGTTCTAACGTTTGACAACATGGTAATTAATAACCTCCTAGTCGGAGAACAGAGCTGTATAAAGCACATTTGCGGTATCACCTGTAATATGGAAGGGTATTTAGAAAGCTATAGCTAACGGAACAGCTGTTTTATTTATGCTATTAATCAGCACTGCCGTCGATCACGTCACCGATTGTTTTTAAATCTTTTCGGACAGATGTAGAGGTCTGTTGGATACCACTTTTTACTTCAATCCGTTATAACATGTTCATTTGGGTATAATTTATGTGAACACATTTCAAGGGAATGCTTCGGATACTGAGGAGCAGCGGTATTGACTGTTGGGGATGTTAATGGCGTTACTGCAGTCAGTCCTATTGGGCAATCGTTTAAGTAATTGACAAGACATCTCCCCATAATTTTGCACATTGCGCTAGAGTATCTCCTGATCCGTGGGCTTGGCGGTATTTTCGCAGTTGAATTCCAATGCAGGCGCCTTGGTTCTCAGCTCAGTGGGAATGACAGGCTGACGCTAAATGTGCGATGGAATTCGATTTAGGCATCGCATCAATCTTAGTTCGAGTGCTTAAGCCAATATTTGCTGCACTATCATGTGATACGCCACCTTATCTGTCTTCATCACAATTGCCCCCACTGCAGCACGTTTACTGACAAAACATGTTGTAGACTGGGAGGACATTCTATTTAATCGACCCTACAGGACCACTAGGTTTTGTAAACATGCTGAGAACAAGGGGTAGATAAAACTTTTCTTGTTGACATTGATTGTCTGGTAATTGATCAAAGGAAATCGCATTTAGCAGCAACAAAATCATTAGAATTCGGCGAATGTCAGCTTTTATAAGAAACATTCCATGTAGTTCGCCTGACTCTGATGCAATTGCAGGAGTGAATTTGGCTAGTTCCTCCTGATTCACAATACCATATCAAGACATAGCAATTGCTAAACCGAACGCATTGATGTCCAGCTGTTATTGAGCAATAATGCTACAGATTTGTGGCTACTAAGCTTAATATTCTGTGATATTTGCTTCCAGTACATGGTAATAAAAAGCGTTAACACGCCGATCAGTTATGTTATTGCAGCACGAATCAACCGCACTTTTATACTAATGTTACCAAGGATTTACAGACAAATTTGCCCTATGATAGCGCTGTCGTTTTACGCTCAAGGCGAGTAACCATGCAATATTTGGCGTCAATTGGATGCTAAAGTGACATCTCATCCAAGCAGAAGAATTCAAATTGTTGTATAAGGGAAATAAAAACCTACACACAAGCCTCCGTGTCAAAGTAGATTTAGTAAAGCCTTTTATCAGTGGTAATGCTCGTCCGACTAATGTTCGGCGGTAATGGCAAGTACTCTTCCTTGCGTTTTTTGCGTTACATGCACATGAGGAATCTGTTGTGGTATTGAACCAGCATCCCAGTCGACATTTCGTCAGCTGATATGAAGTTGTTTGAACATAAATTCTCTCTTGGACATGTTACGCCATGATATGCATGAATAACATATATCGTGCGACAGCGGAATCGTGATTTTCAGTATAAAGATATATATAACTGACAACTGATCTAACTTTTAGCTGACAAGCATTAACTGAGATAGCTTTGGCTTATAAATCATTTAGGCATAACAATGTAGCTCACGATTGGCAAAACATTACATTGAAAGGGATGTATTGAGGGTAAAGGCCGGCCATGTGTGTCAATCAACTCATATGGGAACTTAGACCAGCCGTCAATCTAGCCCCGGTAGTTGACGCACTTATTGGCGCCACACGTCTTGATTACACTTTTAATATATATATATATATATATATATATATATATATATATATATATATATATATATATATATATATATAGAGATATATATATATATATATATATATATATATATATATATATATATATATATATATATATATATGTGTGTGTGTGTATATATATATATATATATATATATATTATATATATATCTATATATATATATATATATTCATATGTATTTTTTTATACATAAATATTTATTTTTATATATATGTAAATATACATATGCAAATATGATTGCGCAGTGAGAGCCCACTTGTTGAACTCTTCGGTATTTTGTGGCATTGTTGAGTGCAGTTATCGTAGTTTATTTAGCTTTACAGTGTCTTTGAAGCATTATTCACAGCAGCTTCTGTATTTATATGACTAAGTCTTAACTTTGTCGACGCCGTTTTCATGTATCCCGGAATTTCTCGATATTTGATCGACTCGTCGTTGGTTTGGTGTAACTCAATGAATAAACAGCTTTTAAGATTATTTAACCAAGCGATAATGCGCAATTATATCATTGTGGCGTCAGGAAGGAGCAATGGAAGTGATTGGTAAGCACCAGTAGAGGTAAATGACAGGTTGGTCTGATATGTGTTAAATCGCTCGTACTAGCAGTAATTAGTACTTGGTAACGAGGTCTTCTCCTCTATTCCCATGCTCCTGCATGAGGATGTATGATATTTTGAATTGGACTCGTCTCTGGGTTTTATATGCTAAACAATAATTTGTGCCAAGCGGAAATCGCAGCTTGAGTTTCACTATTCGATGTTCAAACAAGAAGAAACATCTACAATGGCTCCAAAAAGATATGACTATACTAGCCATACTGGTCCTAAAAAGGATATGAATGAATTTGAATGTTTGAAAGTAGTGCTTTTGCCAAATATTTAAGAATTTGGTATTGACTTCATTGCTGTTATCTGACAAGTAAGCTAATGAGTTTAAAAGCAAACTGATAGATATACATGAGCAAGTGATATTTTGCAACACAATTTATATATATGGTTGCTCATGTGAAAACATTTTTTACAATGGGTCCGCTTTGAAAATAATCGATCCGTCTGTAAGGAAAGGAGGCTGGAGCACTTAATCAATTGCTAGGCTTATCTCGCAGTATAGATTGCCCAATTAACCTTGTTGTTGGTTCTGCAGTTACGCACTTTTTCAGCACAAGCCTTAACATTCACTTGAGCAAAATATATATCAACGGTATGTTCACCATGGGCATAACTATTTGAAGTATATAATTGACACCAGCTATTGGCACGAAATACTGCAGAAGGCTCCTCGAGGACCAACTCATTATTACTCATTTGAGTATACATAGCAGACACATCTGATACATGAGTTATTTCCGTCATTTATTCAGTCAGTTACGGAGACGCTCACATTAAATGGCCACATATGATTTAACTGATTCACCAATAACAAACATAGTAATTTAAAGAATCAGTAATGTTGTTGATTATGTTAACAGCTTTAACCGCCGACAGCAAATATGGTTTATAAGATTACCTCCATTTTCGCTGACGAGCTTGGGCGTAAATATTTACATAGACCAGGAGATAATAATAGCAGCAATACGACCCCAATTCGATTGCCATGAGGGGAAATTAATTAGGCAAAGTTACGGGCCGAAAATTGCACATAATTGTTTTGTCGATTGATTGTTAGACATTAGGTCAAAAACTACCTATATATTGTTTTTCAAGCGTCGAAGCACTGTCTCGCCATGTGCAACATATTTAAATACAGGGGATTTAATATTGACATTGCTACTACGTCGGTTCAGTTTGTAATTATTGGTTACCATCTTCTTCGGAACGACTGGTTACTTCGGCGTTATCATAACTGAGATATATTACTAGATACCAAACCACATTAATGACCAAAGGATGTCTCATTTCAATGTATAGTCATGCCTAGCTTGAAATTACGCTAACTGATAAACATGCGGAAGATATTCCATCACAAACCAATACAGATACATTCTATAGAAGCAGCATTTTCAGACCAGTTTGGTATTACGTAGTGCCGTAGTTGTTAGCTTATGTTGGCTGACTTTTGATCTGTTTTTGTCACAGCAGGTGTGGTCTCGCATTATGAGTTAGGTATTGTACCATAAAACCGTACAGGATTCACGATGTTTCAAGCATATCTTCTCGATATTAATCATTGTCATCCAAAGATTTTCATAAAAAAGTATTGCTAACAATTACATTCACAATTGATAGCTCTAGCAATTCCTGTCCAATCAAGAGGCAGACAAGCTGAGTTGGGTGAATGATGGTTGCATGATTAATCCGAACATGTCATAAAGTCAGTCCAAAATATCGCATTTGTTAAATAACATATGATGATTTAATGAAACTGACTTGCCATGAAACTTAGCTGCTCCGTGATTGAACCCTATACAGCAGTTCCGTGTCTTACAAATATCAGTTTGTATCAATTGCAGATTGTCGTGTTGAGGATCCTCACCCCGACGGAAGCCGGTCACAGATCTACTCCTCAAAATTGTTATCGTCCATTATCGCTACGTTGCTCACAATAACCAGCGTGCCATTGATCATGTGTAAGTTCCTGGGCTATAAAGGTGCCAGAATTATAAGTGGAAGCATCCTGACGTGTAAGTAATAGGGTTGCAATTTAACACTGACACCAGTTTGCGAAATAGACATATTGTCTACCACATAAATTCAAACCTACGTCATTGCATTAACTGCATTACCGGCAATAGCAGATTAACAGACGGCGCTTTGATAAAGCATAATATTTCTTACCCGTGCACTGTGAACGAGCAATTCGGGAATTAATTAATGGAGAAAAGCCTTTTAAGAAGATAGCTCTCTCATATCTCAGTGCGGTGATACAAATATCAAGATCAAGATACGCAAAGTCATACTAAGATTTCCGCAAAAATCAGTAGTGGACGATGAAGTTCGCCATCAATAGTTATCAAGCATACTTACTCCATATAATATCAGGGGGAAATCGTTGATATGAATGAATGGATGTTTTGAAAACCAGCCAATCATGATAATCGGTGAAAGACAAAGTAAAGCTTAGCCATCACCTCGGAACCTATTTTTGTGACAAAGTAATGTTAGACTCAAAAATGTATCATTCATGTAAATAAACATTGCCTGATTATTCCAGCACAAACTCTACAATACTGAATGTCTTCCATAATCTCTCACTAGCTGAGGCTGTGGCAGCTCAAATATAAAAATAACGGAATCCAATATATATATTTATATTCATCGCCATGAAGGTACCGATGGCGAAATTGTATCTGGGTCTGCTATACAAAAGCACCGAATTAATGTCCGTTGCTGTGTGTGGTATGGGGTGTATTTGCTCAATACTACCAATCTATGCATACAAGATAGCGGCCCGCCAGTCAATGTTACACATATTGTTTTGTTTTTAACATTCAGCGTCACCAAACAGTGAATATTGCAAGAGGAATCATAAAATCAATACGGGGAGTTCGTTCAAATAACAATCTTCTTCCGCACAATTTTTCGTCAGCAATTGTTAGTGCGAATGGGCGCTTGAACAATCGCTTGAGTTTTTTTTCCGTGGCCAAATTGATAGCATAGGCTAACCAAGCGAATAACAAGTGGAAGGCGATTTGCTACAAGTGGCTGTGTAGTCGACCAAATAAACAATGAGTCTCATGCGTAATAAAATGATCAATTTTACATTAAACGTGTAATTAATAAGTTTCATGACGTTAATTGAATATCAATCCTAACAGGTGCACGTTAATTACGGGTATATCGATACACACAATTTGATGCACAATGTAATCGCCGGAAATGAACGCGCAGTGTTTGTTTTGCGGAAATGTACCCTGTTAGAGGTTTAATTATGGACATATATACTGATGATTATAACACGGTTGATGAATGAGCTTGCACGCAAATGGGCTTGCTGTCGCAACAATATAATTCCTAACTGGCAGACGATATTATTGGAACAATAATAACAAATGTATCGATCACGTGATCACCCTTCCACAAACGCTCAGCATAACAGATAACTGTGCCCATCCAGTGCTTATTAGGAATGCAAACAGAGGTCAAATCAATCTTTGACCTATCGTTTTGGGTTTATGATTCTTATGATGTTTTCTTAACCTCTTCTTTTTCCCTGATGCTGTGCGCATTGGGCACTGATGTCGATTACTGCGCTACTTATGATGTGAGCGATAAAGTAAATAAATAAAATCAAGATGCTGATGATGGTATCGATGATGATGCCGATGATAATATCTATTATGTCATTGATAATGATGATAATGTCGATGATGTCGATGGTGATGATAGTGTCAATAATGTTGATGATGATGATGATGATGATGATGATGATGATGAGGCGGATGATGATGATGAGGATGATGATGATGATGATGATGATGATGATGATGATGATGATGATGATGATGATGATGATGATGATGATGAATCTGCGGAGAATATATTGATGGAATGCACATGGACATATACTGCAAATCACTGAGTAGTTGTTACGGGGTAACTACCACTAATGCGCCTGTTGTTGCTACTAGGGTTGCTTTTACCATATAATGTCGGTTAAAGAACGTCATAACTTTAACTGCAAGATATTTTCTTTAATCTTGTATTTACACCCATTATTTCACCGACACCAGTGGCTATGCTCTAGCTATATCGCGGCATGTCAAATCAATGCAACGTCTTGTGGTAGTACTTGCTGATAATATATTGTCATTAAATGAAGCGCGGCATTTCTCAGCAAATTATGGCTGAGAAGTTTTCAGCGGGCGACAGTGCGCAAAAAGCACATTTTATAATGGCAATTGGGTTGTATAGTAGTATGAAATTATCTCTGAGTGAGAGTTACTTAAGACATAAAATACATTTTGGGATCACTTTTATCGGGATTGTTGCAGCCTTGTCGCTATTTACACGAACTACCTTATAAGCATCGTTGTCATGCCGACGAGAAAGTCAATCATGAATAAGATACATCCCGAATGCTGCCTTAGCTTATGTTACCCTCATTTGGGCGCTCTCAATAATATATCAAGTCGCTCAGTTTGTACTATCGATGATTCCGGATCTACCACAGAATGTCGTATGTCGGTTTAATAGCGATATCACTTTAAGAGCAAGATGCTTACATTACCTTGTTGTAACACTGATCATTACGCCGGAAACATGGACTGTATTATAATCGTGTCGCTCTATCTTAAATCTTAATAGTGTTCTGGGGTAGTACTTGGGGAGATCATGTTATCATACAATAAAGCGCGGTTTGTTGTTTCAGCAGAAAAGGGCTCAGGGGGCGTGTTTGCATGTCCATGACATTATGTCTGTTTTCAACGTCTGTGGACGCCAGGGCCCCGAAGGCACTTTTTGTTATGACAATTGGGATGTATTTTATCATGAAAATCCCCTTAGGTGAGAGAGGTCTTTGAATATAAAATACATTAAGGGACAACATTCCGCCCCATAGTTTGAGAGTTACGGTTATTCACTATAGCTACTTTATAAGGACCATTGCCATGACGACACAAAGGCCAATCATGAATATAAAACACCCTGAATGCAGCCAATTTAACCTATATTGCCCTTTGTAAGGGCCCCTTACAATAAAGCATCAAGTGTGTGATATCGGAATGTCTAGCACAGAACGGATAACAATGGAAGGCCATTTAAATCTTCCATATAGCATACTCTGGCGGTATCCGCTACATATTATCAAAGTACTTTGGCTCCAAGGCTAGGGCAGTTGTAATATAGCGGCTTATTTATATCTATAGTGAATAGTATCAGCATCAGCGAATGGCGAACGCATTTGTTATTGTACATGATGCAATCAAATCCTGCAACTGCTTTAGATGTATAAATTGACATGGAAGAGGATATTTAATAATATTTGAATAAAATTACGCACTTCATGTAAAGCTGAGTGCCCTAGTCGTTATCTGGGAACATAAATTTGCTATCGTTTGTATTGGGGAGACATCAGCAGAAAGAGTGGCTGAATCGCAAACAGGGGTTAACATAATTGATGCCAGCTTCGAGTGCATTACTTACACGACAGCGTAAATAATGGGTTCCGCACGGAGAGCTGCCAACCCTAAGTCGTTCGGTGTCGATCATGTTTCACCGTTCTATAGGCTAAGAGCAGCCATGCACGCCAACCTAACTTTCTGACATGATCCCGCCGTTATACCCTCTGGGTATAAGCAGACCGATATAATATGCAAAACAACCATAATGTGCCAATATTATAACTGCATACTGTAAACTTATAGTCCTTACATGTCGCTAGAAATGTGCGTTACTTATACCTCCTATGGTGATATATACGGTGATGGCTCGTCAGGGAGTTTAAAGTTCTAAACACAGGCATAGTAGTAAAGCAGCAAGATTACTTTATACGTATATGCAAATCATTTAACTGTTTGTAAACAGGTTTTTACTGCGCATTAAGTGAATCCCCTTGTCGGAAATTAAATGGCACTAAGATTCCCAGCACAATTTGGAGCGCTTTGTTTGGTCCGCTTCGCCTGTTGATATGTGACTCAGCGTATGTCTTAAAATTGCATAGTACTATTAATCACCTTGTTTATAGGTGTAAATTATGAGTGAGCAAAGTACGTTAAGGATCATAAGTACAAAAGGAAGAATAGGTGTATATTAAGCTGTCCAGGCGTCTGCTAAAATCACGTTGAAGGCAACACTTGCATCAATGAATAGTTAATATTATGACAGCGATGATTGATAGTAATAATGTAATGATAAGATGCAATATAAAAAGGAAGTGGCTGTGCATTCAACATTAATAACAACGCTATTAGCCATACTTGTGGTTTCAAAAGTCATAATAAAACTGAAACAGCTTAGCCAGCTAAAAATTGTAATGCAACGATACTTGATGATATTTCTTGGTTCTGAGTGTTGCATATTAGTCACCCGATGATGTACAAAAGGCGATCAATGTCCAAAGCCCAGCAAGCGATAATCATGGAAGGTTGGAATCTTCCGTCTCTGCCCAGTCCATCGATCCATGAGATACCATAGGTGTATATTGGTCTGCTCATTTTCACAGTGTAACGGAGTCACCATACACGATAACATGCAGTGCACTAATTAAAGACATATATTTCATTCCATTACCCATTGATAATTCATGTAGAGCTCATGTACATAGCATCGAAAGTCATTGTGTTAGCGCTGTTGATTAAAATAAATTACCTTGTGAATCTACACTGATGTTAACAGTTGACAAAAAAGGCTCATTGAAGACAATATTCGAGGCATCAGGGAGAGACATCATGAGAGATGATTATTTCAGAGAAACGTTATGGTAGTCTTTGCCATAAATATTTTGACATTTATAATGAATTAAGTGACAATCGTCAAAGGGCTATCATTGAAATACGAATTGTGCATTGCTTAATATAGATGTAGTAAATAACAAGCCAGACTTGTACATTAAACCACCATTTCGTTATTGTACCGTTTTGTGGAGCCGTCATCGACTGTATTGTTAGAAATCCAACAGATTATTTGCATTTGCAAATTGCTTTGTTTGCAGATGATGCGATTAATTGTTTTGTTTGCCGAATATTCTAAAGACTACGTATGATGTTTGGCTAGACTGAATAGGTTGTCAAAAGACCGTCCTCTGTTCACAATATAAGATTAGAAAGAACGGCAGCACACGAGTGCTTACTATACTACTTGATTGCCAAGAGTCGTACATTTTGATTTTGTTACTTATAATTGCATTTGTGCATACGACTTCACATATTCGGAGATATATTTGCAAGCCTTAGATTATCAGGTAGATTATCACCCAGTTTTCCCGCTATATGAATGCCAATTGTGTTTAACTCGCCAGGGGTGCCTCTGAATGGCCATGCAATAAAAACTGTGCGAGTCTACTGTATTTGTATGAACTATCGTTGTGTCTGCCAGTCAACGGCTAAGCATATGCAGAGAACCCCACGGTAACCTGTTTTACTAAGATAGAAATTCATGGCGAATTGATACGACAGGTTCCACTATGCTAATAACTGGATATTCAAAATGAAATATGACGAACTAGCTGATCAATAATATAATATGCTTTTGCTGCAACAGTCAAGACATATTGTTGAATTAGTTGCAATACAATCGTAATACTGTACAATGAAACTGGCCTCACCGCCCTGAACGGATCACTTAATTAGTTAACACTAAGCGCACAACGAATCAAACCATTATTTTATCCGCATCGTTCTAAATGGTTCCAGTTTAAACTACAACGTAGTAAACAGCATCACTGTTGGAGCAATACACAAAAGTGTTTTATTTGCGGCACACTGCATTCAATGAATAAATTGTCACAGTGGCACGTGCTGCTTCCTCTGAATGTGACGGGTCAAACTAATTACAGAAGCCCGGATGTAAACGACTGCAAATATCCTCTGTTTAGAAAAGGCATACTTAACAACAGGAGGTGTTGAAAATATTTTGCAATGAACTTCAAATAAGAAACAGGGTTAGGAATTTTCAGAGTCTTTGCAATGCGCGTTACACCATGGCTGGGGTGATTTAAGCTGCCTTCGTGTGGGGTGTTGGTGTAGGAACGACATGCGCGTTGACCCCTGTGTTCTTGTCAGATCATCTTTATTGTGTTTTGGATCGCCACGGCAGGTGCAAATATTTCTACTGACATATGGTTCATATGTACACGTTTAAAATAATAGCGGAGATAAGGATATCGGTGCTGACCCCTATTTTCCGCATGACTGCGAAATGTACCGCGTCGATATCCAGAGTTAATTTAGCAACCATTAATCGAGGCTGAATACATATCGGATATTTAAAATGTGAAAGTATCATATAACGTTGGGGTTAACTTTTCGCGCAGATACCTTGTTTTTGTTCAAATCTATATGCCGTTCCCTTATTTCTGACGAATACTGGTATATATTTGGTTGAAAGAATAGCTTTATGATAGATTCGATACGAATAGTATTCGATGCATAATCAGGGACTCCTTATTTGGATTGCGACCGCGCCGCATTTTTCTAAAACTGCATTTGTCTGAAATCAAAAAAGCACACCAATCAGCGCTCATGTGTTAATGCCATCAACTCGCCCATACCGTTTAGCTGATTGGTTGCCCAATCAGAAATACCATATATCAACGGACTCTTGATTTTTCGTCCTTAGATTTCCATAACGAGCGTCGATGGTCTTTGAAAAACTTGACGGATTGTTTTTGTCGTTGCCTCACATTTTTTCTGGTAGTGTGCTTAACTGATCATGTCTTTTTATGCCTGTCGTAGCTCCCACATGCCGACAACATCTCGCAATATGTTCAGCCGTGTGTACATATTTACAGCGATAACACTAAAAACACCTGCCTAGACGGTGATTGATCCGGTTTATTCCCGACCATCAGATCAATTCGATGACCATGACCACACGTGCACTCCCTCGATTCGAACATAAATGCCATATTTCATTATACATGCCAGCGTTATTTGATTCTACCAATTATTAGTACAATGAGGCTCAAAATGATGATAAACATTCGGTAAATATACCCGTTTATTTTTCGATATATACCGATCGGAATGACCTCGTTAGGTAGATATTTTGCCATTGGCGAAAACTTTATCGTTATCATACAGTACATATTAACTACTTACGAAATTAACTGATTATCTTCGTTTTGCCATCGTTCCAGAGGCAGTATACTACCCTCGGTGAGAAATATGAATTCCCAGCTTCTTGTTTGCGTCGTCAGGATGGGATCAGTGAAATGCCCATGCATTTAGGCCCGTTTGTACTTTGTGCACACCATTCGAGCATCGCAACACTCGAGTCAGATGTGATTGATTGATTTTATTAACATGGGAATGTTACGTAACATAAGACTACCTCAGGTACGCACCATTTGGGGCCTTCTTGTCTAATTCGGCCTTATACACAATGGATAAAGAAAACGGCATTAATCCAAACACCACTGATGATAGAGGAAAAGAAATTGGATTTCTTCTACAGTGAAACTCTTACATTGTAACATAGGGTTGTGTGGTTGTCAACAGATAGGTCTATTGCGGACACTTGAGCTCCTCAATATTAGCCATTCAATGGACCAACTGCCTTTGATGTGGGGGCATCACTGCGCTTCCAAAAAAAGATTGTTTTACGCATGACCTTGAATAATTCGGGACATTGGGATTATGTATTCGAAGTATTCTAAAGGTCATTAAAAAGACCATCTTTGAATTAAACAAAGCATGCTATCATTGGTTGTAAACAATGATTCAGTCCGATACATTTTACTTTGCAACATAATTTGAGAACTTTGTCTGAAATTGTACATCCGAATATCTGAAGTAAATCGCAATATGCATGCATGGTGATCAGATCTGTCGCCGCTGGTAGCATCACAACCGTCGCATGCAATACGTGTCTAAGGTCTACATTTCACTGCTACCTATCTATTCCCTGTATTATTCTTCACCTTGTTTTTTATACCTATAGCAGCTCCGCTCTCGGAAGCTTGGCATCTGAAACCAATCGTATATGTCGATTCGTAAGTTCACTAAGCTTGATAACTCCTTAGTCATAGCCGTGAGAAGCTTGTTGTATTGATGATTTCATGTGAATATTTGTGGGCCGCCGATTGAATTGCGTATCTTTTTATACTGGCCAATAAAATGCACATTCTCTGTACGTTTTAGTTTTGGTGTTCTACGTTTATACATATGTGTAGGAATCTTAGAAAGTTTGGTAGTCGCCTATCTTGAACATCTATTGACATGCCTCTTTGGCAGATTCCAAGCTATTCGCACATTTTCCGCTGTATTAAACCATCGCAAACCCTTTTTTACTAGATACGTAATCCCCGCCCCTATCAAAAACCATTATCCGGTCCCTCTATGCTAGCCAAACGAAGCCAGCCTCGATTTCCGGATCAACGATGGTTTCATCACTCACCGATTCTAACAGGATGTTACGGGCAATCAACGAATCATTGTAATCTGTCAATCTGATCCGATAACTCACGAACTCTATCTACTGCACTACTATCTACTTACATCACTCGCCAAAGATTCCTATATGTTAAAGTACTTACGCAGAAAAGACTGTGTTGTTTTAGATAGTCGCATCTCTTGCACACATGGGGAGGATAAAAATGTATGAAAACATATTTGCGAAAATATACGGTCAGCTCGGCTGTTTATAAAACCCGTCGATGTATCCTCCTATATTGATATTGTCTCTATTGTTTTGTTCAATATCACAATTTGAATTATCGGTTTGAATGATGTTGCAAACGAATAGACATTGTGGTTTTATAAATAATCTGAATTGTTTTAGGCATTGGCTTGACGTGGCAGATCACTTACTGATTCCCTGCATGTAGCATAACAAAGTTGGATGGTAAGGTAGGACCTCATAAAGCATTATTAACCTTTCATTTATTATGCTCAAGGCACGTTACCAGTTTACAATGGCGTAGTTTACTTTAAGCATGCACTTGAGGATAATCTGTTAACGTGCATTTGTCTTGCACCAAGTCATTCTTCACTTAGATAATTGTTAAAAAGTAGCTTGGCAACTTTAAATTTACCCCAAATGATACACAGACGTACGTGTCCTATATAAATGCTCATATCACCGCTTATTAACAACATTTATCGATCGACACCTAGGCGTTGGCGTGGCGTTTCCACAGCTGTTGCAAGTGTGACTCCAGTTCTTTGGGAGTAATCAAGCATGCTCCATAATGCGCTTTAAAACCTCATTTGCTGCTCTAAACATATATAAATAACCTGGGGAATTACAACTGCCATATCCGTGAAGCATAAACCAGCCATTAGAAACCCCTTCTAGATTACTCGTCGTAGAATAACTGCGCCGTATTAACATAAAGTGGACTTTACTTATCCTTGCTCGACATTTCGACATCATATACTTCATGTTATATTGGGAGTGCTTAACAGAGGGCACGACAGGTTAATGCAGTAGCACTCGGGAGTGTTCATCCATGGTTAGGTTACACCTCAAGAGGGTAATGCTCCCTACAAAGAGGTAGGTGAAAATAGACATAGGAACACAACTATTCGGTTTGGTACAAATTACGCCAAGCAATGGCTCACGTCAGATCGTGACTGGTAGTTCAACAATTAAACTAGGCGTTCTGTTTGAAACCATTTGTAGCCCAGTATGTCTATGCAAATAGGGTTTACAGATTAGAATCATTCTAGCGAAGTGCGATGTAATCAGCAGCAGTGTTACCGTGATATCTACTGACGACATGGAAATATGAAAAATGATTACATAGATTGAATGATAGGCATGAAAGCGAGAAATACATTGACTCCGCTGCCCTGCTATTGCTGCTTATATGATGCAGCAGTATAGCTGATATAATAGCGCACACGATGTTGGCCCTATGTTATTTTTTTAGATGGCTCTATCAAATAGTTTAGGATGAATACCCGTACCGTGTTCCATAGTCTCAAAGCGAAATAAGGATCGCTATATATTGGCTGGGTACGTAGGCCGGATAAAGAAACCGACAATGGTAAATACATATATATATATATATATATATATATATATATATATATATATATATATATATATATATATATATATATATATATATATATATATATATATCTATATATATATATCTATATATATATATATATATATATATATATATATATATATATATATATATATATATATATATATATATATATATATATCTATATATATATTGTATATATATATATGTGTATTGCAGGTGTTTGACAGCTTCTTGGGTTGTCGATGGCTAAAGGTGACAGTAGGCATTAAGCAGATTTTATCATTACGATTTAGGTTATGAAACTTCATCATGTGCTATTGCTGTTAGACACTTTAATACAATCAACCACGTTCATCCCAATATCTCGCAATTAACATTTTGCAAAGTGCCCAGTCAAGTCTACACGGAGGGCGATTATATACGAATCCTTCGTTTGCAACCGGATGAACCTATCTTGCCTTCTGCAAAGCACTGCCCCATAAGCTACATGATCTGCATTTATCACATAAACGGGGAAAAAGTTAATGGCCACTCTACTCTAACATACCACGCCAGTGCTTTGCTTGAGTTCCTTAGGTATTATCAAACTGCCGTTTCATGCAGTAATTTCATGGGCTATCGACATTTGCAGAGACAGAGGTAATCAGGCATCAAATAAGCTACGCTTGATAACCTACAGATGGTCCCAGCGTTTATAGGTAGCACGTTCCCAGCAGAAGGAGATCCCCTTGATGGATATGATACATTCCAGCTGCTACAGCAGTATGCAATTTCCCTTATGTATTTGATCAATTTCAAAAGCAACAACGAAAAAGCCTCTTCGATATTTCTGTTCATCTTTTACAGACTGGGCAGCTTACATATATAAGGCTAAAATAAGAAATATTTATATTGAATTCGTGCATTTGCTTCTTTGAACGATGAATGATGGCGTATTTTCGGTCATATAATTGAAATGTATGCTGATACAGTAAACAAGGTTCCTCGAGAAACAACGACCACGAGTAATCAGCTAAGTGATTATGAGCAAATATCGATTCTAGAAACAAGTCCGGTTTTGGGCATTTTGAGATTGTCTTGGCAAATATTTTCCGATAACCAAATCACATATGATGCACATTTTAGAAAAATACGTTAAATCGCAGTGTGGTAACGACGGAAACATGAATAACATTGGTTGTCATAGGACACTTTGGTTTCTAATCATTTCTAAGCATATCGTGCCATTTCAAACCACCTGATTACCGATCGCTAGCCTGGTCGGTTGATGTATTATCTTGTGCGATGATTTAGCTGCAATCATTGACTTCAAACGTGCGACATTAAGGACATAATGCTACATTAAGGACATATCATTCAATACTTAAGCCATTTGTGGGAGCTGCTCTGTTGACTCTAATATTGTGCGTCTCATAACTGGCATGGTGCGTGAATGATAGCTACTACATAAGTATCAGTAGCTTTATCTGTGTTAGTTATGTACGGATTATACGGTGTTTATACAAATACAGCCAATATCTAATCGTTTGAAACAATATTTCCATTGAATGTGACTGTATATATCATTTTATCATACAGTTTCTGTTTCGGCAAGGGTAAGTAATCAGGCACTTCACGTCGCTTTTCAGTAAACAGATATATCAATGACTATCATGCACGTAAGTGAACTAGTAAAATGCAAAGCTAAGAACGCACGAGCTATATTGGTAAGTCGGTTTTAAGCATCTCTTGGTTAAAAGATTTAGCCAAAGCCAATAGATAACAGAATATGTATCGGCCATTGCAGATTTGCACATTATGCACGTCCTCAATGCACCCCCAATGAAGCACAAAATTGGATTTCTCACTTACTAGCTATGTATACCACCACGTTTTCTGCCCACACCTGGTCATTAAGATAAGCCAATACTTAATATAATTTGAGCCGAGGCTTAAAAGTGTCTGCTTGAAACTGCAGTCAGTAAAGTACTTTGGATTCCATACGAACGACATCTATAGATGAACCATCTAATTTGAGGTGTGCATGCCTGTCACGTGTCATGGATGGTCATCAACCGCCAAGCCGCTGTAACGACATTTATGGTGTCAACTGTTTCAGCCGATTGAGGACCGATTGCGGAATAATTGTGTTTGTGGATTGCAAGAAAGTATCGCGCATTGTAACGCAATATCTATTGTCCTGTGAATTTCAGGGCAGATTTGTCTCATCCCTATTCTGCCTACAATAGGCCAAGCATACGCTATAGATAATACCTACCTTTCATCCAAGTTATACCTTTATTTATGAGATATTGCTTCTGATTATAGCAATTCGCTGTTATCAATTACCAGGGAAATATTGTCTTCAGTCCGTCAAAAACGCTATCGGACAGCTTAAATTTACTCCCGTTCTTAGCCTGTTTCCATGGATCCTCTAGCGTCGTTTAAACAGAACGTCTTTCCAGTCTCCCTCATGGTTTGTCATTGAACGTGCAGCAATGGAGACAGATGTGATAAATGTTGAAAATAATTTTAGACAGATGAGCGTGGCATACCATGCAGAAAATATTCAATTATGCATTGGAACTAAGATTTATTCGGTGCTTAAATGAAATTCCATCGCCCCTTTGGCTGAAAACCACGCGGCCGCAGTGGAGTTTTAAAAACAAAATGCCATCAAGGCAACGGAGCTTGAGAGCCATCCAGCGCAATACACATTTCTTTGGGGAGATGTCTCGACCATTAAGAAAACGATTGCGCGATGGAATTGACAGTAGCAAAGAATTATACATCCTCAGCAGATGATACTCTTGCTACTCAGTAACCTAGATATTGCCTTGAAATGTGTTCATACAAATTAGTCCAAACAAGTTATAGTTATCTGAAAGTCGCTATTTAGGATGCAGAGAGTGGCACGTTAACTATAGATTTTTATATACCCTTCCAAATTGCGATGCGGTGAATGTGCTTAATACATCTCTTCCTCACGATAAGGCGGCAATCATTTACCACGTTGGCAAACGTCAGCGTTTGCCAAACAATATTTGATCGCAGGATCGTTTATATTCGAAGCCTTTACCATGTATACATTGCAATCAGTTATCGTAACTCAATATAAAGTTATGAATGTAAAAAGGCAAACTCTGGTGTACATTATATCTTATGAATAGCGGCGTTATGAAAATACTGTCGCCAGTTAAGCCATGAATATAAGACAGCGGTTAAGCAACGATAAAAATACAGCAACATTTAATGGTACAGCAGTAGCAACTTCAATCTTATATTTATCAAAGACTCCTTAAAGAATGCATCCATCAGCACCCACCACCACTGCAGCAACCACGAACAAGCAAGACCATTAACATTCTCAGAAGGCGATCTTTTTTTAATCAAACGCCGTCTATTAAAACGGATTGAAATGGTTGTTATCAATGCTTGGTAAAGGACACACAGTGTACACTGGCGTCTATATTCAATGCAACGCCAATCACACTGTGTAGAAGAAAGTTAAAACCACTAGTAGGTGTTTAAATGATTTATGTGCAATCTGATAAACCTTGCAAACGTGGCAACGGCAACCATTGATGAAACAGACGCGCGTTTTAACCATAATATGCACAGAACAGGAAACTGCAAATAAATCTACCCATTGCGCATCATTAGATTGGCCATTTGCACGCAGTGCCGCTGCTGTTAACACAATATCACGTAATCAACGCAACCATTAGCTACAACTTACCAAGACAGATGTCACATTATATCCTGACAAGCTGTAATGAATTTAGTTGCGTCTCTTCTATTAAATGCATGCAAATGACAATCACATCGTATCAACAATAATCTAAAATGTTTCTGTTCCCTCCGTCACGTCAGTTATACAATGACAGCAATGATTGGACAATTCAACAGTACCAACTGAAAAAAAGCAATCTAAAACAGTTGCTTTCGTTTGACGAGCCATTGAGATGCAACGCCGATCTACTTCGGCATGCATACAGGATGCCGACTATTCCGTGTATTAGAAACGAAGAATAGGGGGCAGCGACATAATACTGTATTACATATAAGGCCAGCTGCTGCAAAGAAAACTGAAGAAACCGAATTCGCCTACATTTAACGCAATCTATACTTAGAACATAGCACAACTTCGCCAGTTTAAACGGAACAAAATCGACATCGCTTCCCAGCTTTGTCAATCGCAGGGTGCTGCATCAAATTAAGCAGAGTTGCAAGCTGGATGCATTCGTAGCTTGAAAGCCATAAGGCTGGCGCTAAATGCATATCTATTAAGATATATGATATTCAATAAACAGAAATACCCAGATAATCTCCTAATGACTTTGTAGGGTAATATACTTGATCAAATACAATTCTTGGGCATCGTGATTGATATTAAACTGAGATGGAAGGAACATATTACACACGTAGAAGCTAAAATACCCCAAAACATGTCCGTTTTATATAGAACAAAAGAAATACTCAAAACACATACGTTATGTTCACTATAAAGAACTGTAAACGAGCCACTTTTCTTGTAGTGCTTTGAAATATGGGGCAATACCTACAATTCGAGACATAATAACTTATATCTTCTGCAAAAGAAATGTACTAGATTAATAACAAATACGGGATACTCATAACACACCACTCAACAATTTCATCAATGTAAAATTCTGGAGCTGCATGATTTGATTGCAATTATTGTATGCAGAAGTTTTACACGAGTTACCACCTCATCTGCAGTCCACGTTCGTACAAACACATATGACACATAGCTAAATCAACAAGAAAAAATCACTCATTTCTTATCCCACGCATAAAAGCACTGCTAGGGGCCAATCCACGCTTGTCAGGGGGAAAATAAAGTTAACAATCTCAGCGAAGAATTCATTTGGTCTTTTACTTATCAAGCGAATGTAAAGAGAATATCATAATTCACCCCATTAGGGTTTTCGTGACTGTTCATCATTTATCCGAGGAAATTTGTCGACCTGGGACAAAAATTCACGAACGTTCGTGCTAATGTAAATTAGGACCAACTATAACCATATCAAAAGTCGGTAAAATGGTCATTGTTCTCCCATTATGTAAACGGCTAGATACTGTGTTCATCGTAGAGCACGGTAACTGTGGTCATTCATCGATATAATTACATGCTAGCAGTCGCTAAATGTTGATTATCAGTAAGGGACTGTTGCGTAAAACTACCGGTTTGCCGAGGATAATGAATTGAAACAACAAAGGGACCAATAACGCATTGACACTGTGTATAAATTGATGCTGTCGTTTACGGCCTAGTAAAATATCTGCAGTACTTCATACATAAATTAAATGAATATATCGCAGGAAAATTGAGAGAGGCTGGTAGGCTTTCAGTAAATCATATAACAAAATATACCTCTCGATTACATTAACTTGCACATTTTTATTTACGAGGAAAAACTGCAAAGCATTATTTGCGAACAGAAATATGACAATTATAAAAAATGGTTCATTTTGAACCCTAGAATTTAAACCGTTGCATTTTTGTCGCAAGCGCATCTCGCCTCTTAATATCACTTAAGGTATAAGTATACATGCCTTTATGTTAATTTATGTATAAATACTTGTAGGTATATTTCAATAAGGCAATCTCAGCTAATAGAAATGTATCTGCAAGATACATGCAAAAATTAAGCAATTAGTGCACATCAGGAAGGAAGAAGCAGTGTTGACATTCCGCAGCTACATACATTATTAAGAGGCAAAATGACAATAGCGATCGTTTAGACTTTACTTACCGAATCAATTCTAGCATAGCGCAAATACTTCTAGTAAATGTTATAAACTGGAAACTTCGCAGATGGAATCTGGTTGGACATTCAATAGGGTTCGAAGAAGTTCTCTATCAACGAATATCTAGGAATTTTACTCTACATGATATCAAGGGTAAACCACGGTCATAAACAGATGTTTCGAGAACCAACAAGTCGTAAAAAATGGCGGAAAAAAGAGTAACACTACGGCTCTTATTCATGCGATAAGGTATTGCTATATTCGAGAAGTTGCCATTTATTTACACAGCCATTGCTGGATTATTCCAGCAAAAGATCAAAATTACTATATATTGCCATATATTTTGATTGTGAATAACCATTATCACAGGTCAGTATTACTTGTTGGAAAAGAAACGCTTCACATTAAATACTTATCATTCCGAAAACAACTGTCCACTACGAAGCCGCATGTGAAGGTAAAAGTCCCAGACAGAATACGCAAGGCCATTTCTGCGGCCTGTTTTCTTTATAGTTTCTAGCTCATGTAGAAGGGAGATTTAGCGATTGTACAACTGTACCTATAATGTTACTTTGATCAAGTTGGCATTACATCTAGTAGTTCCAGGATTGCAATAATCGATGATGATATAGGCAACCGTCGTAAAATGTGACCTGAGTTTTAGTCAATCACATTTTTTTTTTATGGTGTAAGCAAAACAGTTCAACATTAGAATCAGCTATAACCAGCTCTATGTTCTACCTAATTGGTAGCCATCGCCCTCGTAATCTTCGATGTTAGGCATGATTAAGCTATAGCTTCAAACGGATATAATGCAATAAAGCATTCATTGTTGAATAATTTGCCCAATGTATGACCACTACCACGTGTATTTCTAGTACGTTAACAGCGCCATATCAGCTACTGCTAATTTGCTAGGTTACTTGACTTTCAGAGCATTCCCCTTTAATTTCTCTTTTAAATGCTGTATTGTTGCTCACTATCGTGCTTATCCTCCACGTGACATCTAGACAAGGGGAAAATCGCATTAGCATTCCATTCCAAACGTGGTGCTTATGCTCTTGTAGCAAAGATCTTATTACAATAAGATACCCGATTCGACAGCTCGCCCGACAAATTTCGTGACACCGCGTAGTCAGCGCCCCCTGCTTTTGTGGAATCTACTAGACGCGCAGCGGCCAACTAACTCCAATATGACTTGCCAGTATTTCTGAATAGAAGTCAAACACAAATGGGCACTTCTGCGCTGCAATTTACTGCTTGAATTAACAAAGGCCTTTCCACCCAGGAAATGAATGTTCTAGTATATGTCTCTGGCTATATTGCCTGGAAAATAAGTTGTGTGCAGTATGCAGAAACAAAATTTCTGTAGTCAATGATATACATGACCAGAAGAATTACCGAAATGCAAAAGAAGGGCTCGTTGTCTCAGGCAAATCACTAGTAGATGCATTATGCAGGCTCAAGGACACATTGCCGCAAATTCATTGACACAGTATTATACAGTAAGCAAGAGAAAGCCAGGGCTGTAAGCATTCTAGCTTAAGATGTCTTATTAGAAAAACTCCAATGTGAATCATGCAGATGTCATGTTCCTTTAATATGTATTATGGTGAACATCAGGTTGCATCATTCCCTGAGAGAGGCTAACTGTAAGTTAAGGGACCATGAGGGGAAAAAAATCGTAAGACATTTACATTTTCCTGCACATGAAAATGTGTGCTCTTACTTGTTTTAAGTGCTGTTGTATGTGTCGATTTCCAAAAAAAAGGGGTGGGAGTCATACCTTCATTAAAGTATTGATCAAAATACAATTTGATTTCTATGACTTTTCACACGTTTTATGTGTACGCATTAATGCACAATATTGTAAAGAAAGCCTCAACATTGCGACGATATTTCTTGAAGAAAATACGCCTAGGCATAATACAGCAATATCGCTCTTGACCAATGAGAAGCGCTCTAATATCGATAATCGCGTAGCTCAAGATGACGGACTCGTCTACGGATGAAGTTTTATCGAGCGACGAAGAATTTTGTCAAAAACATTGCTATATGCGCATTCCCCTGCAAACAAATCCACTGTAGTGCAATGCAATAGTAAAACATGGCCACGGTTCATCGAATTTGTTCCGCGGTGGCAATATTTAGTGGGCAGCTAGGCCGAAATTGCACAAGTGTTTTGTGCACGCACACACATCAGAATTAAAAAAAATTCTGTGGTGACATTCGATGCTCATTCCGACGGATGCCGGCTTTCATCGCATGTCCTATGTAAGATCTATTACAGATAAGCAACACGTTTTGCGAGTGAAAAAACATATCACCAAGAGCAAAGAAGCACTTTCAAGTAGCATCGCCAGTACAGGTATGTTAACTTTGTTTTATTTTACATTTTAGGCTTAGGCTGAAGCCAAGAGTAAAGTAAAAGTGCACTGGGAGTGGGTTCAGATTTTTTAACCAAGCTTAACTCAGGCTATAGCACTGTATATCTGGTAGAGGTGTATCGTGATTGGAAATACAGGACAACTCGTACCGGGTACAACTCGTACCCCAAGTGCGGTAAAGTGGATACAGTTAAACATTATTATGGACAGGATGGCAGGGAAGCAAAATTCCACAAATTACTAAGGCCCGAGTCCATAAGTTCATAACTGCATTAGTCCTAGTCCTAGTAACTTGGACCTTACAACTCGCCCTTTTTTAAATTGTGGACGGTTCGTGCATAACATGCAAAGATTTTTACAGCCCATTTCACTTGTTTTGATTTTTCTAAGTGATCTTTTTTCTTTTGTTGTGTTTGCAGCTTCGGCTGCAGGTAGCATCAGCATGGGCAACCAGGACCATCCAATACAAAGACCAGCTAAAGACATACGTACACTTCGTTCAAGTATGGTGGATGAAAGGGGAAGGCCAGATCTCTACACGTTTTACCAGAAACATGTGTGATTTGCCAAAAAGAGCAGGATGCTGTAGAGGCTCACACTCGCAAGAGGAAAAAAAAAGACTCGCCTCGTGTTCAACCATCGATGCGAAAAACTTAAAGCAAGCTGCAAGGGACAACAACAACAACAACACAGCCCTTCTACTTCAGGTTGAGGACAAGGATCGTGTGGCCATCGAAGTCAAGTACCACCCAATATGCTACAAAGAGTACACAAGGTATTCGACCAAACAAGAGCCAGCCGATACTGTAGATCACCGATACAGGCATATCATGTGTTCTGCGTTAAAGTGAAATCACTTATCATTGACCGGAAAGAGATCTACAGGCTCACAAGATTAAAACCAGCCATGGAATAGATGCTGCCACCTATAAGACAGGAAATCTGAAAACTCGCCTGCAGAAAACATTTCCACAGCTCCATTTTCCCACACCCAGTCTGCGATCTCAAGGAGATCGTGTCTTTGACAAGACATTGCCACAGAAACACTGCTGGTAGAACAAAAGGTCAGCCAAGAAGCAATCGTTGACGCAAGTACGAGAAACGAGTCAAGCAGGGATGACGAGGAACCACTTGTATCAATTCCAATGCCAGATTACCGAGAAATTGCCAGACTGAAAGATGGCTTTATGCCAGCATTGGCGATGCGAAATGCCATAGACGCTGTTCAATCCAAAAAGCCATGGCCCCCCACATCTGATTATCTGACTTAAAAAAAGTTGAAAACATGGTACCTCCGTGCCTGATTAACTTTCTCGCTTGGATAGTTGGCGCCTCCGAGTATCATGAGACTGATGCGTTTGTGAATGTACCAGATGCAAATCACAAGAAGATCCTTTTGTTGGCTTAATATATTATTTATCTGCAGGCACAAGGAAAGATACAGACATCATTGGCGATGGCGTCCGCCATTTGACTGGTTCAGCTCAGTTAATTGGTTTGCTGAATGGGTTTGGTCACTGCGTCTCCCACTCTGTCACATTTTGACACGAGTATTGCTAAACATCAGCTCAGTCGAGAGGACGGCGCTCTGCCATCTGCAATACTGCCGGGAAAGCACACCACACTGGTTTGGGACAATAATGATTTTAGAGAAGAAACTCTAACAGGCCATGGAACGACACACAACACAAATGGCATTGTCATCCAGAGGCCATCTTCATCTGTTACAGTCACTACTTGTGCATCCGATGAGTCTACAGATACACCCAGTGTAAAGCGGACTCGAGAACGATCGATGCAGCCACCACCACCAAACCTGGCCACCTACTCTGGAGTGATGAAGGCAGGACCTGCATCCTTTGCAACAGGAATTCCTTTGGAGATGTCAGCGTATGCACCATTGTTGAAAGGTGCCTATAACTTCACACGATTCAACATGGATGGCCAGTTGATACCATCGTGGACTGGATTCAATCAACTACTGTAGTTGTTTTAAATTTGCAGCTATATATAGGAGACGTCTACAGGCTACTCCAGATCTCCCACAACCTTCTCACCATGGATGGAAGATGGAGAACGACGACCTCCTAATTGACTGGATGACCCTTTCACCTGCACAATATAGTGTCACGGAGTTGGCCTACTGTTCTGGGACAGATGTAGCAACGCTAGCACATGCACATGTGCATGAAAGAGACAGAGAGAGAAAGAGACAGAGACCGAGGGAGACAGAGAGAGACAAAGAGAGAAAGAGAGAGAGAGAAAGAGAGAGAAAAAGAGAGAAATAAGGGTAGACTAGACGTCCGATTGTGCCTTAAAAAGGGGTAAATTCAGCCCTATAGGACGTCTGAGTAAGTATGTATTTTACCATCTGATCGGGGCTAAGTCTCGGGTAGATACTGATATATGCGACTTCGTTCAAACGTTCATAAAAAAAATGTATTGAATAAATCGTCACACAAATTGATAAAAAGGTGTCAATAGTAATTGGCTTTGTTTTTATGTAATGGCTCTATCAAAAAGTCGTTGAATTGTAATGATACAGCGTCATTTTTCAGTACATACCTTCGCCGATCGATCTTTTACCATTGAGCCACGCGCTTTTGTTTACATTTTAGCTTACACGAAACCAGATGGCGCGCTGGTCGCGATCTTCACAACAGAAACGTCCGAGTCGGGTATCTTATAATAACAAGATCTTTGCTTGTAGTCTCATTTGCTCGGGGACAAATCTGTTCGTAAATTTCTACCAGGTTTGACGCTTTAGGGCCGCATACGATTGCATTATATTCTTTCTTATCTGTTTAGGATAGGTACATGCTAAGACTCTTAACCTGTCTTTTATTTCTCTTAAATGGAATAATGAGACATATAAGTTGCCAGAGGCCAAAAATATAGTCTTGTGTCGGGTTTTTTTGTACATGATTACTACTGCAAACTTAAAACTTGAAACAAAAGAAACAATGATGATTTCAGATATGCGTCCGGGAACAGTGATATTTACCTGTAATTTCGATAGACTTGCATGCTTGTCGTTAATTCAAACACAGGAGGGAGGGGATGCGAGAGTCACTATATGCTTTTTAACTTCACCCTTTTACATATTATGTTGTGGTGAATTGATATATTCAATGGCGCACGCATTGCTGGCACTATGGCATTTATTTGGATGGTTCTTATTCAGAAACCTACTATCGCCAGGTTCATTCGTGCATAGGGACAATGGTGTTTGTGGAAAAAGTCGATCAATCTCAGAGACGTTGACGTCAAACAGCTCTTGACGTAGCAAATAGCAAATTTCACAGGTCATAATTCCACACATCTCGAATTACGTTGTGAATGCCGGAATCCTCAACATACCAGGTGTTCATCCATGACATATGGGTTTTAATTCTGGTGTGGTGTTCATCAGTGTCACTGTCATACTAGAGGGTGTCCATATAGATGCTCATCTAAGCGATTAGACCTTTGTCAAATACGCACATGCTCCTCGATAATGTTCGGCGATGTCGTAATGCGGTTGCTGTCACTAACACATTCAAGAAGCAGATGGACTACAACAGTTTACTTTGATCTCTTGCGCATGCTCAGCTTGCACAGCCACTATCGGCGAGCATAGCCAATTATGCTAGCAATATGTAGTTATGGCTGACATTGCGTCTATGGCCATTGCAGTATATCCACGCGATATGCCAAAGTCGAATGCAACAGGTCGTGTGTCATCAAATTGTCTAATGGCATGTAAAGTTATCATCGTATGTCCGTGCAAAGGTGGGTTGATGGAGGACATGGATTGTCAATTGGAGTGGCTTATCAGGGCGACCTTCCGTCGAAGCAGCCCTTCGCAGTTATCACAATCCCGTGGCATTGCTGGGACGTCAAAACAATTAACTGGCTGAAAACATCTCTGGCAAGGGATTTACATATATTAAGCAGTCCACCAGCGTTCATCTGTGTGCTCTGTGTATTATAAACCAATGATTCCCGTATATTTCTACCCGTTTGATGACAGTCTAGCTATGCAATGTCCGTCAAGATTAATACATTTCAAAAGCAAGTAATATTTAAAAGTGATACATACTCGCCCCATCACACTCCCTCTATCGCCCATCAAGAAGTGTCGTTTGCAGTACTAAATATATCCAGTCTATTAGAGTATGAAGGAGGTATTGTATGCAAAACCGTCTGAGGATGCTTTAATTGAGAAAATCCTCGATAATGTTCGGCGATGTCGTAATGCGGTTGCTGTTGCTAACACATTCAAGAAGCAGATGGACTACAACAGTTTACTTTGATCTCTTGCGCATGCTCAGCTTGCACAGCCACTATCGGCGAGCATAGCCAATTATGCTAGCAATATGTAGTTATGGCTGACATTGCGTCTATGGCCATTGCAGTATATCCACGCGATATGCCAAAGTCGAATGCAACAGGTCGTGTGTCATCAAATTGTCTAATGGCATGTAAAGTTATCATCGTATGTCCGTGCAAAGGTGGGTTGATGGAGGACATGGATTGTTAATGGAGTGGCTTCTTATCAGGGCGACCTTCCGTCGAAGCAGCCCTTCGCAGTTATCGCAATCCCGTGGCATTGCTGGGACGTCAAAACAATTAACTGGCTGAAAACATCTCTGGCAAGGGATTTACATATATTAAGCAGTCCACCAGCGTTCATCTGTGTGCTCTGTGTATTATAAACCAATGATTCCCGTATATTTCTACCCGTTTGATGACAGTCTAGCTATGCAATGTCCGTCAAGATTAATACATTTCAAAAGCAAGTAATATTTAAAAGTGATACATACTCGCCCCATCACACTCCCTCTATCGCCCATCAAGAAGTGTCGTTTGCAGTACTGAATATATCCAGTCTATTAGAGTATGAAGGAGGTATTGTATGCAAAACCGTCTGAGGATGCTTTAATTGAGAAAAACAAGCATGGAGTACATAATACATGTATTAAAGCTACTGGATAATACTTATCTAAAACAATAACTAAACTGTGGCCATGTTTTTAATAGAGGCACACTTGACAGAATTGATTATAATTTGATATATCTAAGAACAACAACATCAATCTTCACGGGATGATTACTTGTAGGCTTTCAACGGGACACAGCCCCGAACAGCTCTCAAGGCTGAACGGACCCGTAAGCAACAATAGATTTATGCATATTCGATGAACAGATGCATTTAACGAATGAACAATATATTGAAAGTAATTGCAAATAAACCCAATGCATAAGATGCATTACATTTGTTCAATTAATGCCTAAGATGTCATCACTGACCATTTTTACTAACAGCTTGATAGATAAATTTGATAAACAATTTCATTGCTTACACAATATCAAAATGTTAACTGAGCAATATGAATATAAGGCGTACCACGTGAATTTTGATTGATATAAGTCAATAACTATTGATTCATCAATTGCGCCCTTCCCACAGATGTAATCAAACCATGACAAGAGTTTTGTTTTTTTTACGTTATCACGAATATGTATTATTAAGACGCTAGATGTACTGATAACACTTTATTATTTAAAAGTTGATCGGCAACAGTTGGTTTTACAACCGGTGGACAGATATGCATACTCTCTGTTGATTTCGATTGAAGGTGGGTCGACTTATTTACACGTAGCAATAACCATAGTATGATTTAAATCAGTAAGATAACATTTTAATCCCTCTGGTCTTTCAGTAGACGGGAATGGAACAAGTGCCCGCTAAATTGAAAGTTTTAAATTCACAGAAACAGTAATATCTACAATTTTGGATGATTTCTTTGCTTATCGTTTGATTTTTCACTACTGTGTTCCAGACGAGAATCAAAATCGTAATCATTTACAGAGAAAGTTCATCAATTTAATCTTCGCATATAGTGCCAAAGATTTCGTATTGAGTCGTGACGCCTCCGTCACCCGGTCATATCAGATACATTTATAAATTAGACAGCGAGCTCTGTTCGAAGTATTCTGCCTTTATTAGATCAATATGAATATATATTGTAATGTTATCGGATATTCGGAGGCAAAGTATTCGGATGTAAAGCATGCGGCAGACGTTATTAATATAACATGTCGGTAGTCATATAAAAAGTAGAGGTTGCAGTGCAATTTTACCAGATGATCTTTTTGAGTGACATGAAAACTCTTCCCTACAGCCACGATATGGATAATCAAAAATTATATATCAGCCGCTATGGTTTAAGTTTTGTAGACTTTGCATTAATTACAACTGGGTGTTTGAATAGGATAATCTGGGTTAGCTAATAAAATATATAGGCATGGACCCGCCAATAATAGCACCCACATCAGCTGAAGCATCGCAATTTTGAGAACAGTAGAAAAACAAGAAATGATAATAAAGCTATCTATCTACCGACGCTGCAAGAAATATTAGATGGCTTTTGAAAATTGTTAAGTCACTGCTAATTTAAGACGCATTTCACTGGTGCCAGGATCAAATTTCAATTTCTTATTTGTTTGTCTGATTTTCAAATATCGACTATTCCCAGTTGAGCAATTGATCCTTACATTCATTGCAGACATATTTCTCGCCTTCGTCGAGTTTGTTCTCAGTGTGGCATACCTAGCTATCTGGCTTTTAAATTAAAAAAACAAAAACGTTCATATCAACCAAGTCGGCAATAAGTTAAATTGACATTCGCCTTCAATACTTGCTGCTCAGGGTGATTGGGTCAGCCTCGTTTTACCACTGCTAGCCAGCGCAATATTTTGCCTTTGTCCTGCTGCGCGTGCAAACCCGGTCCAATAATGAGGAAAAAGATGAGTCTTTGGGTGATATCGCGTAGTAAGCATCTGTAATGTACTGTGCTCGTAAAATCTCCACAATGACCATAATCACCTTACAAAAAAGTCAGTTTGTTTTGATCTCGTTATTGTGTTATTTACTGAACGTCCAATGGTGATGCTGAAAACATGTTTAGGTCTATGTTCACTTGTCGTTGAATTAGTTCTAGATGATTTAGTCGGAAAATTGCATGATCGACCTTTCAGAATAACAGGAAGCTAACGGAAAAACAACGCCTGAAATTGCATGATCAACCGTTCAGAATAATAGCGAATCTAGCGGATAACACAAATAACTTGAAGCTGTTGAGTAATGTAACTTAAAGTTAAACAGGCGATTGGCATCATAAAAATGCACAGACATCGGTCGGAAAACGTGACGTTGGGAATGGATCAGTTTTGCATTATTTGCAGGTTGACCAAGAGCTTCGATGCTCAACGGATTCATGCTTGTCATAAATTATTGTCATGCAGTATATAACTTCCCGTCGGTCTCATACAAATGGCGAACCTGTCATCCTCAGCATTTCCACACAACGAGGTTGTTAATCATGCCTCATTGACTACGTCAACCGTCCGCTTTCTCCACAAATGTCAACATTTACTTGTATCATTTGTGAAAGTTTAAACTGCAGGCCACATAGTTGAATGAATGCACGTTAAATATGCTCTGTACCTGGCAGAAACGGAAGAATGTCGACTTAGCGTTTCATGAATGCAATTGATTACATAGCACGGCAAATCATCCCATTGGTGATTACAATAAAATGAATTGTCATTCAAAACGTCCACTTCTTGTGCAATGGCAATCACCACAGTAAGATGTTTTATCACAACGGGTGTCAAAATAATATGCAACACATTGGTGGAAGTTATGAACACAGAACACAGTCTGTAACATTAAAACTTGAAGAAGAAGATTTTCACCTGCAATGGCGCCGATGTTTACGAACCTTCAACCCGTTAGCAAACAGTCATGGGTACATGCAAGCAGACGCCAAGCTCTCAATGCTGTTTATCTAATTCACGTTTCGACCAATTTTTTTAATATCGGTTACTTTTGCACCGCATTAATGGCAAATCAAAGCAGAGTTTCGCTTCATTTTCGTCAATGAACGCGGGGCGTTTATGATCCGATGCCACTGGTGTGAGGTGTGGATTGCTCTAATTGGGCTGCGTGAAACGTTAGTTTACCTCATTGCCTACAAAAAACATTCAGGTTGAATATTTAGCCTGTGTTCAATGAATTCACTTTAAGACAAATAGTCGCCGTACAAAGATGTACAAGTTTTTACATGCGTCATTATGAGCATTCAGACGGTACACCATTAATATCGGTATAACGCCGGTCATTGTTATCATAATGACGCATGGCGGCGGGGCGGAATCGGAAAAAATAATGCATTGCGCACCCAAAATGTGTGTTTCTTGCTATATAACTACAGTTTTGTAATAGCTTTTATTTGTCCAGCTTTTAGACCTTGAAGCTAGATATCAAGTTTGATTGCTGTGGGCGCAGTGATTTAATTCCGTTTTGGAATATCCTCTATAGCATTAAGACTAGCGTGTAGCGTTGTAGCAATATCTGGCACAAGGTTAACACCTTTGTTGAACTTGTCTTTATCGCATACATCTTCATTTATGTGACTTACACGATTCACTGTCGGATGATATTCGCTCGATGAAGCTTTAGTATTGAGCGAAAAACGGCAACGCCAGTTTCGCTCTTTCGCCTGATATTGCTACTTTTATGTGGAACGATATTCATCCTTATAAGCTGATCATCGGCCTTGCAATGATGGGAGTGCTGGAAGAAATAAGAAGCTATTTGTGGTCATCTCACATATCATAACTAAAACTTAGTGCTTCGCCGCCTGTACAGAGAGTCAGTTAAAAGTTCTTATTACGCACTATACATCGGGATATAATGAACAGACGCCGATACATATTTGGATGAACTCCGCCTCGGAAAGCTTTGGTGTAATACCAAACATAGTGGTTTATGATTAGTAAAAGAGGAAGCAAATCACACTGAATCGCAATTCAATACAACCTCATAATTCAATACAACAGCGTCATCATGGATCCTTTGAGGATCTATATCCACGGCTTACTTCCATGCATTCCGTGCAAACAAGGGGCAAGTTGTTGGAATGATTCAGTGAATTAAGAACATTTGCTGGTGTTCAAATATGTTGTTATTACTGCTTGCGTGGGCGGTAATATTTAACAGTATAGCTAGCTTTAGCGGTTGCATTGAATGATCACAGCTACATCATCGCACATTCATCTACCTCAGCGGACAACAGAGAGGTGTGGCTGATATCAATTGATTGATAACAATTGCCGAATGACGCATCGTCCAATAAGCATTCATCTTCAAAGCACAGAAGTCTCTTAGCGGTCAGTAAATTAAACCATTCAGTTGGGTTATTCGTTCGAACTCCCCCATTTTGCTGACTTACATGTGACGGAATATGATTTTCAAGGCTTTAGAGTAAGATCATTGTTATCCCTGCTTTGGAATAAACAACTTATCCACAAAATTATTTTTAAAAAGCTATTTCTTGGGCATTCAATACATTTTATCAGAAGCCATGGTGAGAATAATGCTTTTTGAAAAGGTCACTGAAGCCATGTGAGGTTATTTTACCGACCACGAAGCTAATCTCACACAGCCAGTAAACAAGATGTTTAAACGTGAGAGGTTACGAGAGTAGAGTATATATATATTTATATATATATATATATATATATATATATCTATATATATATATATATATATATATATATATATATATATACATATATATATGAATATATATATAAATATATCAATATGTAAAAAAAAAAAATGAATATATATGTATATATATATATATATATCTATATATATATATATGTGTGTATATATATGTATACATGTATATATATATACTTATATATAAATATATGTATATGTAGAGATATGTGTCTATATATATATATATATAGAGAAGGATAGAGAGATAGATATCTCTCCTATCTATATATAGATATATATATATAATATATATATATATATATATATCTTCTATATCTCTATATATATATATATATCTATATATCTCTATCTATATATATATATATATATATATATATATATCTATATATATATATATATATAACAAGCATATACGTGGCCACAATATATTCTACTGCAGTGTGTTCGAGCATGTCAGATGCGGATACTTTGGTTTAAGAATGTGTAAACCTTGGCAGCAAATGCAAATAAGAACATTTTGTACATCTGCGGATAAACACTATTTGCAATACCGTTTTATCAGTCATACTATAGTAATAGCTGCGGAAAAATATCTTCTTGCAGGGGTTATTTTTCCGTTGAGGGATTGGCTACTGTTTAAAAATGTTAAGCTTTCATCCGGGCATCATATAAGGTGAAATTGTATTTTCATCCAGTCATGTGAGAAATTGTTGCTACCCTGACCAGGAACAAATATTCAACTGTCTCTCTCGGACGTAAACCGTGGAATAAAATAGCCGTTGGCTATTTATATGAGACAAAGATGGGGATTGTTATGCCCCTGGGTAACACTTATAATCCCTCATATCATCAAAAAGACATCTTGGGCTTTAAAACAAGACTTTTCCGTTTCCGGATCTGTATTACCTTTTAGATCGCTTTTATTTTTTAGTATTTCGAGAATTACAAATAAACAAGTAAAAAATGGCGAACGTGGATAACATCACATGGATGCGTTAAAGTGACTTACGTTTACCGTTAGTGGAATTCTGCTGCGAGTGTACTATTCCGAAGAGCATATACATTCATACATATATGTTAATATATCAATACCTATAAATTAAAACATACATATGTATATATATATGTATACATATAAATTAAAACGTACATATGTATAGATATGTATATTTATATATACATATATATGGTCTTATAAGTTTGCATTGAAAAATATATTTACTTACATATATATATACATCTGCATATGTATGTATATATATATGTCTATATAAATGTATATATATATATATATATATATATTTATATATGTATATATATGTATATATATAGAGGGATATATATATATATGTAAATACAAAAATATATATATTTATCTATTCATATATATATATAAATATATATATATATATATATATATATATATATATATATATATATATATTATATATCTATATATATATCTATATCTATATATATATAGATATATATATATATATATATATATATATATATATATATATATATATATATATATATATATATATATATGACTTCTCTGGTGTCTGCGTGTATTTATTTGGTATGCCTAAAGTAGTGGTAAATTACATGACCTCGTTCTTTAATCAAGTTTCAGTATCGCCACAAGCACTTTTGCCTATCTATAGCGCACAAAACGCCATAAATGCCTGTACATAACGTTTTAAAGAGCGTTATACAAGCATTGTGGCGACAAAAACTGAATCTAAACATCAAATCATTTGCATGATATAATTATTCTCCTAGTCTTTTCGATATTGGCATTGGTTCTAGGTCGGTAATACGTTTTAAAGTTTTGCATCACATTTCCATACTATTTTCGCAATCGACAGCTACTTGATATTCCCGGGCGTTTTCTTCACTTATGGCAAACATAAGCTCAGCTACTGCGGCTTAAGGGTAACGGATGTTAGAGCCGTCATAATATCCAAATTCGCCTATTACATGATGATGTCATCCCACATTGTTACATTCAATACGTTTAAGATTTAAACATTTGACTTAAGCATGACAAGTAGATATATTATTCAAATTTCGGCCATAATTCCGCACCCGTATGCATGCTTACCATCATACATCAATTATTCATTTTAGCTCTCAATAAGTTGCTAGGGAGAGAGAGTACACTTCCCTTTTCCAGGCCTTATAGGATAAAAACTACCACCTTTTTCATAGGAGTTAGGGTTGGCTAGCCTGTTTGCGGCGCGCTAGTCAGTACCATACTCTAGTGCACAGTTTACTTGGCAACAGTATCTTAGCCGTATCGACCTTACACTTTAAAACATACGAAATGCTTCAATATCGTTCCCCATTCATTAATCCATTCATTTATCCATTCATAATCAGTAAGCTCTACAGCCTGTCACCATCATACTGCTGTACGCTTTTCCAGTGAAAACAAATAAAATATATATTTTTATATATATATATATATATATATATATATATATATATATATATAGATATACATATATTTATATAAATATATATATATAAATATATATATATATATATATATATATATATATATATCTATATATATAATATATATATATATATATATATATATATATATATATATATCTCTATATATATCTCTATATATATATATATATATATATATATATATATATATATATCTATATATATATATATCAGCTGCATGTTGAACAACTCGGCTGGGTTTTATTTAATCAAAGACGTAAATGGATTAATACGGTGCTAATTAAGAGCAATGACCCTGATTGAAGTTTGATAATTATTCATTAGTGAAATAGCGTTTACGCTGATGAAAATGTAAAAGAACAAGCTGCACATAGCTGTGATAGGCAGATATGTCGAGGTAAATAAGTCTGGGAAAAACTTTTCCTTATGGCACGATATTTATATATGTATGTATGCCGATGATTATGTTGATGATAATATGGATGATGTCGATGATGATGATGATGAAAATGTCATGACGCCTTTGATGATGAAAATGTCGATAAGATGATGATGATGGTGATGGTGATGATGACAATGTCGATGATGATGATGATGATGAAGAAGAAATTGTCTATGATGTGGATGATGATGGTGGAGGGTGTGGAAAATAACAAAAACGACATGCACAGGGTCATAAACTTCAAATCACTTAGTGGTTGTTACGGTGTAACTACCACCAATGCGCCTGTTGTTGCTACTAGGGGTGCTTACACCATAGAATGTCGGATACAAAGCGACATAACTTTAGTAGCAAGACATTTCCCTTAAGGTTGTTGTTACACCTATTATTACGCCGCCACCACCGGCTAGGTTGTTGCTGTATTGCTCTATCTTTAAGGATTGCAAGGTCCTGGGGTAGTTTGTGCGGTTGTTGTGTTATCATTAAATCAGTTTCTCCGCAAATTATGGCGGTCGGTTACTATCTGTCTATGTTGTCAACATCTCCGGGTGACAGAGCTTTGTTGTTACATGTATCATCATTCCGGCAATATATGATATGTTGTTATTGTATCGCTGCATCTTAAAACAAAATAATGTTATTATGAGAATGGATATCATATATGTTCTGGATCACATTCCGGGGGGGGGGGTGGGGAGGGGGGGGGGGGGGGGGGGGGGGGTTTTTTTTTTTTTTTTTGGTTGTGTTTTTGTTTTTTTGTTTTGTGTTTTTTTTTTTTTTTTTTTTTGGGTGGGTTTTTGTTTTTTTTTTTTTTTTTTTTTTCGCGATGTTTTCAGCCTAACGGCTGTTCACCAAACAACTATCAGTAACATTGCCTTGTCCACGCGAAAACCAATCAATAATAAAATAAACCCCCAATGCAGCTGCTTAAACCTATATTGTCTTGTGTTATACCCTCGAAATAAAGTATCCGGTGTATGATAATCGAACGTCCACACGGACAGGTTGATTATGTAATGCATTTAATTCACCTATGCGTGATGTTATTTTCTAGCAGTGCCCGCTCCATACTATCAAATGATTATCTTAGCCTCCATGGATGTAACAGATATAATTCGCTTGCTATCTCTATATATCAAGTATAGCAGTAAAGATACCAAGACTAATACAAGTATGCACATTTTCTTCCTAAATCTTAGTATATCATCAGGGCTTGCCACAAATGTAAACCAATAGAATTACCGTTATTTGCGTTGGTTAAATCAAGTAGTGTCATGTGACTCAAATGAGGACGTCACAGCATCAGCAAATGGCGAGCTCAAATATGTTTGGACATAATGCAATGTCGCAATGATGCTGCTGTCGAGCACACTCCAGCAGATGGTCGATATCAGTTTTCTTGGGCCTTTTACCCATGCTCTCGCTTGAGCAGCCAATGTCGTGCAGAATGCTCCAGTCGGAGAGCAAAGCCAGGAGAGACAGTAGCAAAAACGAGGCTGAATTGTGAATAGAGGCCAAAGTAATGAATGGCAACCTTGAATGCAATACTAATATGACAGCGTAAATAATGGGTTCAGCACAGTTGGAATACCGATACGCAACCTCCACCTCCAAGGTATTTGGTGGCGATGATATATCACGGCACTAAAGACCGCCGGTACCATACGCGAATGGCAGCCATTAACCCCGATCTAACTTACCGACATGATCCCGCCCTATTACCCTCTGCAGATTAGCAGACCATTGCAAAATGGAAAACAAGCATTATGTA
>CM067352.1:29258675-29262847 GCA_034190875.2 Urechis unicinctus | reverse complement strand
TACTTACGCAAAAAAGACTATGTTGCTTTAGATGGTCGCATCTCTTGCCTACATGGGAAGAATTAAGATGCATGAAAACATGTTATGCGATAAAATACGGTCAGCTCGGCTGTTTATAAAACCCGTCGATGAATCCTCCTAAATTGATATTGTCTCTATTGTTTTGCTCAACATCACAATTTGAATAATCGGTTTGAAAGATGTTGCAAACGAATAACCATTGTGTTTTTATAAATTATCTAAAATGTTTTAGGCACTGGCTTGATGTGGCAGATTGCTTACTGATTCCCTGCATATAGCATTACAAAGCTGGGATTGTGCGGTAAGACCTCATAAAGCTTTATTTAACTTTTATGTATTATAGTGTTTAAACACATGTTCAATGTACGTAACCAGTTAACAATGGCGTAGTTAATTTTAAGCATGCACATAAGGATAATATGTTAGGGTGAATTTGTCTTGTACTATGCCATTCTTCACTTAGATAAAGACTTGTTAAAAAGTAGCGTGGCATCTTTACATTTACCCCAAATGATACACAGACGTACGTGTCCTATATGAATGCTCATATCACCACTTATTACCACCATTTATCGATCGACACGTAGGCGGGTCTTTTGGGAGTAATCAAGCATGCTTCCTATTGCGCTTTATCGCCTCATTTGCTGCTCTTAACATATATAAATAACCTGGAGAATTACAATTGCCATATCCGTGAAGCATAAACCAACCATAGAAAAGCTTTTGAGAGGACTCACCGAAACATTACTGCACCGTATTGACATAAAGTGGCCTTTACGTATCCTTGCTCGACATTTCGACATCATATACTTCATGTTTATTGTCAGGGCTCAACAGAGGGCTCGAAAGGTTAATGCTGTAGCACTCGGGATGTTCATCCATGGTTAGTTTACACCTCCAGAGGGTTATGTTTCCTACAAAGAGGTAAATGAAAACTACGCCAAGTAATTGCTCACGTCAGATCGTGACTAGTAGTTAAATAATAAAACAAGGCGTTCTGTTTGAAGCCATTTGTAGCCCAGTATGTCTCTTCAACTAGAATTTACAGATTAGAATCGTTCCAGCGAAGTTGTCAGTGTGCGATGTAATCCTCAGAAGTGTTGCCGCTGAGATCTACTGACGACATAGAAATACAATTTTTGCAGAGCCAGTTTCCTATGTAGGTTAAGGAAATAAGATATTCTTGATAGACCATGGACATTATGAAAATGGAATTTCATCTATTGAATGATAGGTATGTAAGCGAGAAATATATAGACTCCGCTGCCATTTTATAGCTGCTTAAAAGAGGCAGCAGTTTAGCTGATATAAACAAAACAACCGGAATTTTTTATGATTTCAAATTTTTATCGTGTTATGCTTAAAAAAGACGCCAATGCCATTAGCCATACAAATTAGAGTATATAAATGGCACATGATCGTTTCAAAGAGTGTGTACAGTACGTAATGGTGGCATAGGTCTCTGTGACGCCTACCCGTTACTAACAGAAATATCAGTTTTATCCAAATTTAGCAATTAATGTATAGTCAACACTGTAACAACCCGGGTTAAGGATAACAGTTCTCTCAAGGGGAGAAACTTAATATCTGCATCTTTCCTTGAGTTGTACAGCTGCATATACTGTTTCGTCCACTGTCCGAGTTGCTAGTAAGTAAAGCTATACGTCGACTGCCTTTAAACTAGCCACTGACATCCATCTCTGATTACTGAAAGCACTAAGTATACGATGAAAATTTGGCAGCACAACATCACGAGATAGAAACCAAAGCTTGGTATAGCCTCTGTTGAATGAATACCTAATACAGATTTGGCTTCATGATACTCCTGTGGAACGAAGATTTCCAACTGACCTTTCGTTTCCAGTTATTTCCAGGCTATATTTATCTTTAATGCGTCATTTCAGGTCAATTCATTGTTCTGTGTTAATACATTGCCGTAGTATAACTGCAATTCGTTCATATAGGAGAAGACTCAATACAAAAAGGCCAGTCCTCTAATGAAAGCGACCTTAGTAAGGACATAAACAGTGTTGCTTATCGGATGATAGTCCGAATCAAAGGTTTTCAGTGAACGACCCATGTTCCATTTCAAGTGTCATGCTAATTCCAGCAATCACAAAAGCGCGTATAGAGAGTTTGGCACAATACATGCCTCCAGAGGGCTTCAGTTTAATATATACCGCGTGCCACTGCTCATTTGCATTATCACATTTACATTGGTGCTAATGAATTATCCAATAGTGATTGGGCTATTCAACAGTACGAGCTGATCAAAGCAATCTGAAACAGTTGAATTCGTTTGCCAAGCCATCGAGATGCAACGCCGGTCTTTTTTGGCATGCATGCAGGATGCTGACTATTCCATGTATTGTTAACAAAGAATAGGGGACAGCGACATAATGCTGTATTATATATAAGGCCAGCTGCTGCAAAGAAAAATGAAGAAGCCGGATCCGCCTACAGTTTTTACGCAGTCTATACCTATTGATAACACAACTACGCCAGTTTAAAAGATGCATAATCGACATCCCTTCCCAGCTTTGTCCATTAAACGGTGCTGCATGTATTTAAGCAGAGCTGCAAATTGGATGCATTCGTAAGTGTGCCATCAGTTTTTTTACACCCATCATATTCCTACCTCAAATAAACAGATCAGGTACCACTTGTGTCGACGGGAGACGATACTATCCTAATAGCTGAGATATCCGTTAGAGCCTGTATCGAAATATACCTACATGTATATATAATATAATAACATATATGGATGTATACATATACCTCCAGTGATGTTAAGAGGCGATATGCTGCTTGCGCCAAAAATGCAACAGTTAGGATTTCAGTTAAGTTTTTTCCCTCATAGAACCTTAACATAAGCAAATGCAAGTTAGATCAGAAAGATGATGTTATCAAGAGGTACATTCTGTTATCTGTTTAACGGAAAGCCTACCAGCCTCTCTCAAATTTCTTGAATTACAAGTGCACTGCAGATATATATTTTCACCATGCCATCATAGCTAGCATCACTTATTCACAGTGTCACTGCATTAGTGATCCCTTATTAGGATCGCTGAATGACCGCAGTTACCGTTCTCTACCTCTACGAAGAACTCAGCATCTAACGTTTTTAATAATGGGAAAAAACCATTTTAACGACTTATAATACGGTTATAGTTATTCTTAAATCGTGTTGCCACGAGCATTCTCGTTTTTTTGTCCCATGTCAAGAAATTGTCTCGGGTTAATGACGAACAGTCAGCAAAACGCTAAAAGCCTCATTGAAGACGTTATTTGAGACATCTAAGAGAAACATACTAAAAGATGATTACTTCAGATATTTATGATAAGTTAAGTGACAATTGTCTCCACAACTTAGTTTTGCTTAGAATTTAATGTTATCCCTTGAATCACATACATATATAATATAAATTCCTAACTTAAGCTTGTTACCTATAAACAATAAAGATACAAACATGATACTTCCCCACAAATAACTGTTGATTCAAGTAATAAGTCTATCATTGAAGTGCAAATTGTGTATTGCTTAAAATAAGTATAATATACATCAAGCCAGACATATACATTAAACCATCAAAACTACACTTCGTTGGTTGGATCGTTCATTGAAACCACTTGATTTTCAGCTATTTCATAGCTTCTCCAGTAATCCTTTGAATAATTGCATCGGTAAATTTCATTGTTTGAAATTGATACGATTTCGGCCAAGACCTACCATTTAAAGCGATTTCCTGCTATTGAAATAACTCATACGAACCCATTACGCGTGGTAAATATCGTATAGACTATATTGGATGTTTGGCTAGACTGAATAGGTTGTCACTAGACAGCCATCTGTTCGGAATGAATGAAGCGACACAGCGACAGTACACGAGAGCACAATGTTAATGCATAATTTTAAGCTCTCTATTTCGATGGCTACCGCGCTGCATTCCGCAAATGCTGCTCGTGTCTGAAATCCCAACAGTACACCAATCAATCACATAAACGTTGATATCAGCAAATTATCCATTCCGTTCATCTGCCTTCCGAAATCCAGTGATTGGTTATCCAATCCAAAATGCCCTGATCTTGATTTAACTTGAATTGATTTCATTACGAGCTTCGGTGGTCTTTGAAAAATGGACTTTGTTTTA
>CM067352.1:29208675-29253675 GCA_034190875.2 Urechis unicinctus | reverse complement strand
AAGGCCAGTAACCATGCAATAATTGGCGTCATATGGATGCTAAAATGGCCTCTCCACCAAGCAGAATAATTCAAATTGCTGAGTAAAGGGCAATAAAAACCTAAAAACAAGCCTCCGTGTCAAAGCAGATTTAGTTAAGCCTTTTTTTAGCAGTGGGAATGCTTTTCCGACCAATGTTCGGCTGTAATAGCAAGTGCTCTTCGTTGCGTTTCATACGTAACTTGCACATGCGTTTTCTATAGGGGTACTGAAACAGCATCCCAGTCGACATTCCATCAGATGATATCCAGCTGTTTAATAATCAATTCAATCTGAAGACATGATTTGCCAAAGTAACTTATATCGTGCCACTGCGTAATTGTGATTTGCATTATAAAGATATATTGCTGGGATTTCAGATAAGAGTGACTATACATGAGTATTACTAATAAGATCTATAAATCGCACAATGAGGCAAGAGTAAATGTAGATAGTCAAGCACAAGAATCAAAGGGGTACTTTTTTCGGTGATTGTGTTATCATTAAATCAGTTTCTCAGCAAATTATGGCTGTCCGTGACAATCGGTCTCTGTTGTTAACGTCTGCGGGCGACAGAGCGTCAAAAGCAGATTTTATTAGGTCAAATGAAATATATTTTATCATGAACATCTCTTTATTCTTACGAGGTCCTAAAATATAAAATACATTTTATTGGATCAATTTAAGCCCTATTGTTTCAGCTTAGCGGCTATTTACAGAAGCTACTTTTTCAGGAACATTGCCATTCCGACGCGAGAGTCGATCGTGAATAAAATACACCCCGAATGCAAGTACCATAACATATATTGCTCTCTGTTAGGCACTCACAATACAAATATCAAGTAAATTCAATGGCAATTCATTTATGTGTTATTATGGAAGCTTCCAGATCCACTATAGAATGTCGTATGTTTTTTAAAGAGCTATACCACTTAAACAGCAAGACGTTTACATCAGCCTTGTTGTTACATGTATCGTCATTCTGACATAATATGATATGTTGTAAATGTATAGCTGCATTTTACAACAGTATAATGTTCTGAGGTAACACATGGAGTGATTATGTTATGATAACATTAAACGCTGTATGGTTCTGCGAGTAAAGGCTGAGGGGGAAATTCTCGATGTCATTGACAGAGCGCCAAAAGGAGATTTTATTATGGCAATTGAGATGCACGTTATTATATGAGTGGATATCATGTATGTTTTGGGATCACAATCCGCGCGATGTTTTCAGCCTATCGGCTGTTCACAAAACAACTATGAGTAACATTGCCTTGTCCACGCGAAAACCAATCACTAATGAAATAAACCCTGAATGCAGCCGCTTTAACCTATATTGCCCTCTGCTATGCCTTCCCGATTAACTATCCGTTGTATGATATTGGAATGTCCGGCACGGACAGATTGATAATATAATGCATTTAATTCTCCTTTGTATCATGTTATTTTGTAGCAGTGCCCGCTCAGTACTATAGAATGATTGGCTTCGGCTCCAGGGCTGGAACAGTTATAATTACGCTTGCTATCTATACATATCAAGAATAGCAGTCAAGATACCAAGACTAATATCAGTATGCTTATTTTGTTCTCAAATCTTTGTATAACATCAGGGCCTACCACAAATACAAACAAATAGATTTGGCAGACTTTATTTGCGTAAGTTAAATCAAGTAGTGTAAAGTGACTCTAATGAGGGCCGGTTTATATTTGATGTTGCATTAGGAGGTACTGCAGACGAGTATTAAAAGAATTCAGCAAATGGCAAGCTCAAATATGATTGTACATAGTACAATGCCGCAATGAAGTTGCCGTCGCGAACACACTTCAGCAGATGGGCGATAACAGTTTTCTTGGGGCGTCTTATCGATGCTTTCGTTGTCAGCTTACACAGCCATTGTCTCGCAGAATGCTCGAGTCAGATAGCATAGCCAATAACTCTAGCTATTAGTAGCTTTGGCTGACAACGCGTCTGTAACCGTTATAGTATATTTCTATTGTTCAGTAAGTACAACAGTATTCAACCGCTCTGCTTAAATATATTCAGGTCTTATCACTCATATTTGAATTAAGCACGAGCGTTGGCGCAAATAAGAAGTGCAAAATTCCAGATCAACGGGGACCAAATGGTGTTAAGAGCCAGTTTAAGGTTGATACACAATCGGAATAATCTTATTTTTGTATTATCTTGCATTCATTGCACGTAGCTCGTCTTAATGTGAACCATCCACACAGTGTGCAGTCAGGGTATAGTATCATACCACAGATCCTGACACTGCTTTGGATGCATTAATTGTCTGTCATGGGAGAGGATATTTTATTTAATAGGAATAAAATTAATCACTTATTTTTATGCCAAATTGTTAAAAGGTATTGGCTTTCTTTTGTATCGGAGAGTCAGAAGCCAAAAAGGGGCTAAGTTGTGAATAGAGGTCAAAGTAATGGATGCCAACGTTGAATGCATAACTAACATGACAGCGTAAATAATGGGTTCAGCTCAGTAGGAAACAAACCTCCGTTGTTATCATTTGAAATATTGTGGCCGTAATGGTGAGAGAAGTCGACACGGCCATCAACAAAGCATTGCAGAGTGCATAAATGGTAAGTGGTGCTATTATTCATTGCATTATTGCGTCTCTGTGACGTCTTCCATTCTTGTACCAAAAGAAATATTTGCTTTATCCATATTTAGCAACTAAGTTGTAGTACACATAGTAAAAACTCGATATAAAGATAACAGTTCTCTTAAAGGAACAAACCTGATCTGTCGTAATATCAACATGACGCCTGGTACCTCGAGGCTCGCATCATTCGGTTAATAACTTTCCTTGAGTTGCACAGTTGCATACATAGTTTGGCTCATTTTCAACGCTGCTTGTAATTAACGGTATACTGTTGAAGCGCCGAAAAAACCACTGCCACCCCTCTCCTGTTACCGAAAGCAATATGTATGCGTTGACTAAATGGCAGCACACCAAATACAGACAGAAGACAAAGCTTGGTAGGATGAATACCTATTTACATATAAGGGTTTTTGATGCTCCTGTAGAACCAATATTTTCAATTGACCTTTACTTTCCAATAATAGCCAGACAATAGAGAAGCCAAGATAGTTATCTTCTGTGGGTCATTTTAGAAACTCCCTTTCTTGTATTTAGGTGATATATTATTCATTTTGCTATGTTATAACATATATGCATTAAATAGATGTCATGTTGAGTCCAGATATCATAGCGCGTTTGGCACAATACATGCCGCACATAGAGCTTCTTAAAAAACAGGTTCATTCTTCATAGTATCAATACTATGCTTTGCCTGTTACAGTTGCTCATATTTAAACATCATATATTGATCAATGCCTGGTGTAAACTATACGATTTTACATCTAACATGGTCTTGTATTGTAATAATCTGTTTATATCATATCGTATTCCAACTAATTTGGATACGCAACGCACTTTAACTTATAAATGTTATTACGAGAGGTGTATATAACATGCAAATGAACAGTCGCATCAGACGCATCTCAGCACGAAAAAACCAAGCGTAGACGTTGATATATAGTATTTCTTATTGGGTAACCAATCACTGGATTTTGGAGGTCAGCTAAACGGAATGGACGAATCGATGACGTCGACAAGTCTGTGTTGATTGGTGAGCTTGTTAGATGTCAGACAAATGAGCTTCTATCTAGTAAAACAGTTTTCTGTGGGGTTCTCTGCATACGCTTAGTCGTTATCTTTCAGACACAAGTATGGTACATACAGACTCAGACGACTCGCACAGCTGTTATTACAAAGCCATGCAGAGGCACCCTATGCTAAGCCCGGAAAAATTGGGTGATAGTCCAGATGATAATCTAAGGCGCGCAAACTTATCTTCCAATATGTATGCAAAAAAACAATTACAAGTAACAAAATCAATGTACGACCCTTTGCAATGAATAAAAGTTGTTTTCTAATGGACATATGCGTCCGATTCAAGTAGTCAATATGTCGCTTTTGAGCATATGTTGCCTTCTTAAATGCTACAATATAGTTATGATTGGTAAACATACCTTTTCATAGTTTGCGCTCGTATTCTGTCGTTATTTCGAATCATGTATTGCGAACAGATAACGGTCTGTTGGCAATCTATTCAGTCATCCATATTAAGCAAACAAGATGGAGAATAGCATCAATTGCAAACAAAGCAATTAGCAAATGCCAATAATGTGTTGGATTTCTAAATATTTAGTCGATGCCGATTCCAAAGAACAGTACAATAACGAAATGTAGTGTTGCTGGTTAATAGTGTATGTCTGACTCTATATCTATTACATCGGTATTAAGCAATACACAATTCGTATTTCAATGATAGTCCCTAATCAAAATTGGGATTGACATTCGTTTGTTCAAAAGTGTACTTTCTTGATTTAGTTTCAGCCATTAGAAGTGCAAAATTTAAGGCAGGGATATATACTGGATATTTATATGATTTAAGATAAATAATGTCAAACATATTAATGACCAAACAAAATCGTGTTGTAGAGACGATTGTAAAGTAACTAATTGTAAATGTAAAAATACTAATGGCAATAACTACTATGAATTTTAACTGAACTTATCATCTTTCAGGGTGTTTTTTCCTTGATGCCTGGAAAATTGTCTTCAATGAGCCTTTTGTGTGAACTGTATACATCATAGTAGATTCACAGGGAAATTTATAGCATTCAATAGCGCAGACATACTGCCATTTGCTGCTATGTACACGAGCCATACATAATTGCGATACATTTGACCCGTCGTAGATATATTAACTAGATATTCGGCATGATACTAGTTTAGCTATGATACTAAGTGGCCTTCTCATAATTTACGACATCATTGATTTATGCACTTGAATAATGTACATTTTCTTCTCACAACGTAGAAACACATAAGGTACAACGGTGAACTAATCTAACGTCAGAAAATGCGGCAATTAATAATTTAATGAATACAGTATTTATATGGAAACTCATCAGTTGATTATCTCTAATTTTTACTTTGTGAACGGACGAACATTTGTTCTTTTGATTTTAGGGGTCTGTAAATATATAATTAACTACTATTATATCCATAGCTTTTAAATACTGCAGAGTATCAATGGGCTGAGGCATGAAATAAAAGTCTTTGATGAGAACAATGCATGTAATTGCGTCTGGTGTCTGCGTCACTTTCTGAAAATAAGCAGACTAATATACATTACAGGTATCTCTTGGATCCATTGACTTGGCAGATACGGAAACTTGTGGCAGGGAGGGAAGGGGTCAGGTTGGTTATGGGAGTGGATTACGAGCTTCAAAGATGATCGTTTGATGGGCTATAGACATTCATCTCCTTTGGCAAAGCTTTCGGTGACTAATATGTGACACTCCGAAAAAGTATCAGCAAGAATTGCTTATGACCATGCTATTAATGTTGAGGTCAAATCCTCATCATGTTTATATTGTATCCTATCATTTTATTAATCCCTGTTCCTGCAAATAGGGAACAGGGAGAGTCTTTGCAAAGCGAGTTATACATAGACAGAGATGATTTAAGTGCCATTGTTGGGTGTGTTGGTGAAGGAACGACATACGCGTTGACACCTATGTTATTGCCAGATCGTTCTCATTGTGTTTAGGATCGTCACGGCAGGTGCACATATTTCCACTAGCATATAGTTTAGTTTATATGTATTAAGCAATAGCGGAGAGAAGGTTTTAAGGGATGACCCCTATTCTTCGTATGAATAACCAATCTGCCGCGCCGACAGCCATAATTAATTAAGCAAACCTTTATCGAGGCTGACTGCATATTCGGATCTTTAATACAAAAAGTGCTATATTAGTTTGGTGTTAACCTCTCGCGCATACTTCTTGTATTTGTACATATCTTAATGCCGTGCCCTTATTTTTTACGAATGCAGATATATCAATTAGATTCAACAAATCACCTGAAGATACATTCGATACGAATATATCATTCTATGCATAATAAAAGGCTCTTTATATAAAATGCGACCGCACTGCATTCTCCAATAATTGCATTGGTCTGCGATCTAAAAGGCACTCCAGTCAACGCATACGAGTTAATGCCATCAATTCGCCTATTCCTTTTAGCTGACTTCAAAAATCCGGTGATTGCTTGCCCAATCAGAAATACCATATGTAAACGTCTACGCATGGTTGATCGTGCTTAGATTTCCATAACAAGCGTCGATCGTCTCTGAAAAACTTGTATTGTATTATTTCGTTGCCTCATATCTCAATTTGTAGCGTGCTTAACTGATCACGCCTGCTCAGGTCTGTCGTAGTTCACACAGTGGCGACAACGTTCAGCATTGTGTTCAGCCGTGTGGACATATTAACAGCGATAACACCAAAACCCACAGCATATATGGTGATTGGTCCGATTTATTCCCGAGCGTCAGACCAATACGACGAACATGACCACACTTGCACTCCTTCGATTTTCATAAATGCCATATAATTAAAATGCTAGTGTTATTTGATTCTACCAACTATTATTACAATGAGGCTCAAAATGATGATAAACATTCAGCAGGTATATACGTTTATTTTTATCTGTATACCGATTGCAAAATAAATGTGAAATCAGACACTTCGTTCTGTGAAAGCAATATCTATAGTCACGACCAATATCATTCAATTAAAGATGTATTAATGCAAATAGGCGTGTGTGAAAGCACCTCGAAATTGGTTGCAATGTTAATTTGTTATTCACAAGAGAAACAGGCGTGATTAGATGACATTCACAGGAGCAACCAGGGGTTCAATTAGGTTGGATTGTAAATACGACTGGCAGCTACACACATTTGATGTAATATAACAAACGCTGTCAACTAATCAGATATTGCTATTTTAACATGAAAGTTACTTTCAGGCGTCACAATCACGCAATGAGCAGATAGAATAATCATCCACAGTTAGATATGAAGGACCTGAGTTCGAAATGAAGGAGTTTTGAATAGAATGCTGCTGTAATGTTCTTGTTTGTCGCGATATCATGGTGGGGATGTTAACGAGATGTGACAGCTACTGAATACAATCAACATGATGGCTGCAGGTATTTAATCCGCAAATATATCGTTTGTACTTTTTCAAGCACATGGACTCCATTTGAGCATCGCAACATTCGAGTCAAATGTTCACAAAAACTAGCCCGCTGTTAACCGCAGCATTAAGTGTTCTGTAAATGTCGTTTATATGGTCTACGACTTTTACGACAACTGTGATTAATTGATTCCATTAGCATTTGGATGTTGGGTCACATGGGACTACATCTGGCACGCACTATTTGGTGCCATCTTGGGTAATTCAAGTCTGATGGCTGGGTCCAAATCAAATGGCTGGGCGATTATTAATACCTTGCAGACGTCATTAATTCTATAACACAGTAGTATAATAAAACAGCATCTCAATTTGATCTGTACAGATTGGTGACAGCTAATAATAAATTAATTTAATGAGTGTAGCCATGCGAGAAAGAGCGCAATCAACGCTAATTTTATTTTATCACATTCAAACGTTTTGGATTGATCGTACCGCATATTTACCAAAATGTGTCTTCTATCGTTCACATGCAATCAGGACTTGCTAAGCGTAGTTTAAATATACTTTCGACCATAGAAACGCAGATATTAATAGGCTGCGTCAGCAAAGCGACCCCAAATCATATAATCCATTCACCCTTAATTCAAATTTAAGGATGAAAATGATCAGTGGCACACGGTAAATTGAGCGCAGCACATCAATAAAGGACGAGAACAATTCAGAATGATAGCCTGTAAATGCTTCAAATCGGTTATCTATATTTTCATCAGTACAATGAGTGATTGATAATGAACGATATTACTAGAATGTGATAGTCCCTTTCGACAATCAACCTGCGATACCTTGTAAGAATCATATAACATGACAAGGATGCAGAGAAAGGAAGTTGAGATTTATCGCGATAATTTGGGGAGCAATGGTCGTAGGGGGAATGTCGGCCTAAAGTTCCACTCTTGCCGCAGGGTAAATCATTGATGTCTTAATCAGGTGAAATAATGTGGAGACAACTTCTGAGATGAAAACATTTCTGAGCAAGACGGTAATTTGCCAGTAGTAGACACGCCGAGACAAAGCCAATGCATACATTTAGTGCATATATGCTAATGGTAGTCTTCTAGACGCTGTTTGCATGTTCTCAAGGTACATCAAGGTGCAGTTCTTCATAATTGTCACAAAATGTATATTAGGGGGACATTTCTATGATGAATATCACAATAACATTAATTTAGTCGTACGAGATCAAAGGTTGTGTCAGAACGACCATACTTATTAAATATATCACAGTATGCAATCATAACGTCGATACATAATGATTGTTTTCCATTTTGCAATGGTCTGATAATCTGCAGAGGGTAATAGGGCGGGATCATGTCGGTAAGTTAGGTCGGGGTTAATGGCTGCCATTCGCGTATGGTAACGGCGGTCTTTAGTGCAGCTATATATCATCGCCACCAAATAACTTGGAGGTGGAGGTTGCGTATTGGTATTCCTACTGTGCTGAACCCATTATTTACGCTGTCATATTAGTATTGCATTCAAGGTTGCCATTCATTACTTTGGCCTCTATTCAAAATTCAGCCTCGTTTTTGCTACTGTCTCTCCGATCAACAGGAGAGAAAGCCACATTTAACAGAGAGTTAATGAACAATTTGGCTTCAAAATAAGTGCTTAATTTTATTCGCATTTCGCACCGCTCATTTGTACCAACCTTCATGCTAAATTAATGCACAAGTTCGTCGGTTTTTTCCACGCGTTCTAAGTGATAAGACCTTAATAAGTTTAAACGCGACTTAGCTACTCTAGAGCGGTTGAATACTGGTGCATTTACTGCACAATAGTAATATTTGATTGAACTATGATATGGTGTCTTTGAACACCAAATCCTATAGACTGGATATATTCAGAACTTCAGACTACACTAAACCTAAGGCAGATTGGATGGGGATGTGCTTGTATTAAATTAGGAGTTGCATTTCTAAACTGCAAATCTATACAGACATTGCATAATTAGTCTTTCATAAAACCGTTTGTAATATATCGGAATCGCTTCTTCAGAATACACACAGTTCGCAGATGTGTCTTGGTTAGTTACCTTATATATATATAAATCCGTTAACAGAGATGTTTTCAGTTATTTGCTTTGTGGTCGAAGCAGTGCCACACAATTGCGACAACAACGAAGGGCAGTTCAGGCAAGTAGTCGCCCTGATAAGCCACTATAACTATCAATCCATGTGTCCTACACCGAACCACCATTGCACATGATACGGTGATAACACTACAAGCCACTAAACACTTTGATGACCTAGGGCATACTGCGCGACACGATAAGGAATACGATAAGTGAAGCGGCATTCGACTTTGGCATATAACGCGAATATACTTTAACGGCCACAGACACGTTGTCAGCCAAAGCTACAAATAGCTGCCATAATTGGCTTTGCTCTCCGACTCGAGCATTCTGCAAGACATTGGCTGCTCAAGCGAGAGCATGGGTAAAAGACCCAAGAAAACTGTTATCGATCATCTGCTGGAGTGTGCTCGACAGCAGCATCATTGCGACATTGCATTATGTCCAAACATATTTGAGCTCGCCATTTGCTGATGCTGTGACGTCCTCATTTGAGTCACATGACACTACTTGATTTAACCAACGCAAATAACGGTAATTCTATTGGTTTACATTTTTGGCAAGCCCTGATATTAAAGTAAGATTTAAGAAGAAAATATGCATACTTGTATTAGTCTTGGTATCTTTACTGCTATTCTTGATATATATAGATAGCAAGCGAAACCATATTGTTACATCCATGGAGCATAAGATAATCATTTAATAGTATGGAGCGGGCACCGCTAGAAAATAGCATGATGCATAGGTGAATTAAGTGCATTACATAATCAACCTGTCCGTGCCGGACGTTCGATTATCATACACCGGATACTTATTTGCGAGGGTATAACATAAGACAATATAGGTTTAAGCAGCTGAATTGGGGATTTATTTGATTAATGATTGGTTTTCGCGTGGACAAGGCAATGTTATTGATAGTTGTTTGGTGAACAGCCGTTAGGCTGAAAGCGACGCGCGGAATGTGATCCAGAACATATATGATATCCATTCTCATAATAACATTTTTTTGTTTTAAGATGCAGCGATACAATAACAACATATCATATATTTCCGGAATGATGATACATGTAACAACGAAGCTCTGTCACCCGGAGATGTTGACAACATAGACAGATAGTAACCGACCGCCATAATTTGCTGAGAAACTGATTTAATGATAACACAACAACCGCACAAACTACCCCATGACCTTGCAATCCTTTAGGATAGAGCAATTCAGCAACAACCTAGCCGGTGGTGGCGTAATAATAGGTGTAACAACAACCTTAAGGGAAATGTCTTGCTGTTAAAGTTATGTCGCTTTGTATCCGACATTCTATGGTGTAAGCACCCCTAATAGCAACAACAGGCGCATTGGTGGTAGTTACACCGTATCAACCACTAAGTGATTTGAAGTTTATGACCCTGTGCATGTCGTTTTTGTTATTTTCCACACCCTCAACCATCATCATCCACATCATATACAATTTCTTCATCATCATCATCATCATCATCGACATTGTCATCATCATCTTATCGACATTTTCATCATCAAAGGCGTCATTGACATTTTCATCATCATCATCGACATCATCGATATTATCATCAACATAATCATCTGCCTACATACATTTATAAATATTGTGCCATAAGAAAAAGTTTTTCCCGGACTTATTTCCCATCGACAAATCTGCCTATCACGCTATGTGCAGCTTGTTCTTTTACCTTTTTCATCAGCGTAAACGCTATTTCACTAATGAATAATTATCAAACTTCAATCAAGGAAATTGCTCTTAATTAGCACCGTATTAATCCATTTACGTCTTTAATTAAATAAAACCCAGCCGAGTTGTTCAACAAGCATCTGATATATATATATATATATATATATATATATATATATATATATATATATATATATATATATATATATATATATATATATATATATATATATATATATATATATATATATATATATATATATATATATATATATATTTTTTATTATTTGTTTTCACTAAAAAAAGCGTATAGCAGTATGACGGTGACAGGCTGTCGAGCTTACTGATTATGAATGGATGAATGAATGGATTAATGAATGGGGAACGATATTGAAGCATTTCGTATGTTTTAAAGTGTAACGTCGATACGGCTAAGAAACTGTTGCCAAGTAAACTGTGCACTAGAGTATGGTACTGACTAGCGCGCCGCAAACAGGCTAGCCAACCCTAACTCCTATGAAAAAGGTGGTAGTTTTTTTATCCTATAAGGCCTGGAAAAGGGGAGTGTGCTCTCTCCCCCTAGCAACTTATTGAGAGCTAAAATGAATAATTGATGTATGATGGTAAGCATGCATACGGGTGCGGAATTATGGCCGAAATTTGTATAATATATCTACTTGTCAAAGCTTAAGTCAAATGTTTAAATCTTAAACGTATTGAATGTAACAATGTGGGATGACATCATCATGTGTTTGGCGAATTTGGATATTATGACGGCTCTAACATCCGTTACCCTTAAGCCGCAGTAGCGGAGCTTATGTTTGCCATAAGTGAAGAAAACGCCCGGGAATATCAAGTAGCTGTCGATTGCGAAAATAGTATGGAAATGTGATGCAAAACTTTAAAACGTATTACCGACCTAGAAACAATGCCAATATCGAAAAGACTAGGAGAATAATTATATCATGCAAATGATTTGATGTTTAGATTCAGCTTTTGTCGCCACAATGCTTGTATAACGCTCTTTAAAACGTTATGTACAGGCTTTTACGGCGTTTTTTGCGCTATAAATAGGCAAAAGTGCTTGTGGCGGATACTGAAACTTGATTAAAGAACGAGGTCACGTAATTTACCACTACTTTAGGCATACCAAATAAATACACGCAGACACCAGAGAAGTCATATATATATATATATATATATATATATATATATATATATATATATAGAGATATATATATATATATATATATATATATATATATATATATATATATATATATATATATATATATATATAGATATATATATATATATATATATAGATATATATATCTATATATATATATCTCTCTAGGATATCTATAAATATATATATCTCTTATATCTATATATCTATATATATCTCTATATATAATCTGAATAGATCCCTATATATATTTTTGTCTTTACCTATATATATATATCTCATATATATACATATATAAATATATATATATCTATACATTTATATAGACATACATATATCTATATATATATATATATATATATATATATATATACATACATATGAAGATGTATATATGTAATTAAATATATTTTTCAATGCAAACTTATATGACCATATATATGTATAAATAAATATACATATCTATACATATGTACGTTTTAATTTATATGTATACATATATATATATATACATATGTATGTTTTAATTTATATGTATTCATATATAAACATATATGTATGAATGTATATGCGCTTCGGAATAGTACACTCGCAGCAGAATTCCACTAACGGTAATCGTAAGTCACTTTAACGCATCCATGTGATGTTATCCACGTTCGCCATTTTTTTACATGTTTATTTGTAATTCTCGAAATGCTAAAAAATAAAAGCGATCTAGAGGTAATACAGATCCGGAAACGGCAAAATCTTGTTTCAAAGCCCAAGATGTCTTTTTGATGATCTGAGGGATTATAAGTGTTTCCCAGGGGCATAACAATCCCCATCTTTGTCTCATATAAATAGCCAACGGCTATTTTATTCCACGGTTTACGTCAGAGAGAGACAGTTGAATATTTGTTCCTAGTCAGGGTAGCAACAATTTCGCACATGACTAGATGAAAATACAATTTCATCTTATATGATGCCCGGATGAAAGCTTAACATTTGCAAACAGAAGCCAATCCCTCAACGGAAAAATAACCCCTGCAAGAAGAATTTTTTCCGCAGCTATAACTATAGTATGACTGATAAAACGGTATTGCAAATAGTGTTTATCCGCAGATGTACAAAATGTTCTTATTTGCATTTGCTACCAAGGTTTACACATTCTTAAACCAAAGTATCTGCATCTGACATGCTCGAACACACTGCAGTAGAATATATTGTGGCCACGTATATGCTTGTTATATATATATATATATATATAGATATATATATATATATATATATATATATATATATATATATATATATATATATATATATATATATATATATATATATTTATATATAAGTCTATATATATACATGTATATATATATATATATATATATATATATATACATATATATATATACATACATATATATTCACTTTTTTTTATACATATTGAGATATATATATTCATATATGTATACATATATATATATATATATATTTATGTATATGTATATATATATATATGCATATATATATATATAAATATATATATATAGATGTATATTAAATATATTAATACATATATATATATATTTTTATATATATATACATATATATATATATATATATATATATATATCTATATATATATATATATATATATATATATATATATATATATATATATATATATATTTATATATATATATACTCTACTCTCGTTACCTCTCAAGTCTAAACATATTGTTTACTGGTTGTGTGAGATTAGCTTCGTGGTCGGTAAAATTACCTCACATGGCTTCAGTGACCTTTTCAAAAAGCATCAAACTCACCATGGCTTCTTATAAAATGTATTGAATGCACAAGAAATAGCTTTTTAAAAATTATTTTGTGGATAAGTTGTTTATTCCAAACAGGGATAACAATGATCTTACTCTAAAGCCTTGAAAATCATATACCGTCACATGTAAGTCAGCAAAATGGGGGAGTTCGAACGAATAACTCAACTGACTGGTTTAATTTACTGACCGCTAAGAGACTTCTGTGCTTTGAAGATGAATGCTTATTGGACGATGCGTAATTCGGCAAATGTTATCAATCAATTGATATCAGCCACACCTCTCTGGTGTCCGCTGAGGTAGATGAATGTGCGATGTTGTAGCTGTGATCATTCAACGCAACTGCTAAAGCTAGCTTTACTGTTTAAACATTACCGCCCACTCAAGCAGTAATAACATCATATTTGAACACCAGCAAATGTTCTTAATTCACTGAATTATTCCAACAACTTTTCCCTATTTTGCAAGGAAAGCATGAAAGTAAGCCGTTAATATCTCTCCAAAAAGGCTCCATGATGACGCTGTTGTATTGAATAATGAGGTTGTATTTAATTGGGATTCAGTGTGATTTGCTTCCTATTTTACTAATCATATACCATGATGTTTGGTATTACACCAAAGCTTTCCGAAGCGGAGTTCATCCAAATGTGTATCGGCGTCTGTTCATTATATCCCGATGTATAGTGCGTAATAAGAAATGATTAACTGGCTCTCTGTACAGGCGGCGAAGCACTAAGGTTTAGTTATAATATATGAGATGACCACAAATAGCTTATTATTGCTTCCAGCACTCCCATCATTGCATGGCCAATGATCAGCTTATAAGGATGAATATCATTTCCCATAAAAGTAGCGATATCAGTCGAAAGAGCGGCACTCGCGTTGCCGTTTTTTGCTCAATACTAAGGCTTCATCGAGCGAATATCATCCGACAGTGAATCGTGTAAGTCACATAAATGAAGATGTATGCGATAAAGACAAGTTCGAAGGTTTTTAACTCTGTGCCAGATATGGCTACAACGCTTCACGCTAGCTATGAACACCGAAGTCATTGAGTCTCAATGCTATAGTGGATATTACAAAACGGAATTAAATGACTCTTGTCACAGCAATCGAACTAGATATTTAGCTTTAAGGTCTAAATGCTAGACAAATAAAAACTACTATAAAACAGTAGTTATATAGCAAGAAACCCACATTTTGGGTGCGCAATGCATTATTTTTCCCGATTCCGCCCCGCCGCCATGCAGCATTATGATAACAATGACCAGCATTATACAGACATTAAAGGTGTACCGTTTGAATGCTCATAATGGCGCATGTAAAAACTTGTACATCTTTGTACGGCAACTATTTGTCTTACAGTGAATTCATTGAACACAGGCTAAATATTCCATCTGAATGTTTTTTGTAGACAATGAGGTAAACTAACGTTTCACGCAGCCCAATTAGAGCAATCCACACCCCACACCAGTGGCATCGGATCGTTAACGTCCCGCGTTCATTGACGCAAGTGAAGCGAAACTCGGCTTTCATTTGCCATTAATACGGTTAAAGTTACCGATATTAACAAATTGGTCGAAACATGAATTAGATAAATAGCACTGAGAGCTTCGCGTCTGGTTGCAATGTACCCATGACTATTTGCTAACGAGTGGAAGGTTCGAATGCATCTGTTCATCGATTATGCATAAATCGATTGTTTATGTCTAGGTCCCACGAGACCTACAAGTGCTTACGGGCTCCGTTCAGCCTTCAGACCTGTTTTGGGCTGTGTCCCGTTGCAAGCCTATAAGTACTCATCCCGTGCTGCTGTTCTAAGATATATCAAATTATTATTAATCCTGTCAAATATGCCTCTTTTTAAAAACATGGCCAGAGTTCAGTTATTGTTATAGATCAGTATTATACAAAAGCTATAATACATGGATTGTGTGCTCCATGCATGTTTATGTCAATCAGACGGTTTTGCATGCAATACCTGCTTCATATCCCAAGAGACTGGATATATTCAGTACTGCAAACGACACGTCTTGATGGGCGATAGAGAGAGTGTGATGGGGGCGAGTATGTATCACTTTGAAATATTACTTAATATATGTAAATCCCTTTGCCAGACATGTTTTCAGCAAGTTAATTGTTTTGACGTCCCAGCAATGCCACGCAATTGCGATAACTGCGAAGGGCTGCTTCGACGGAAAGTCGCCCTGATAAGCCACTCCAACTAACAATCCATGTCCTCCATCAACCCGCCTTCTCACGGATATACGATGATAAATTTACATGCCATTAGGCAATTTGATGACACAGGACCTGCTGCATTCGACTTTGGCATATCGCGTGGATATACTGCAATGGCCATATACACAATGTCAGCCATAGCTACATATTGCTAGCATAATTGGCTATGCACGCCGATAGTGGCTGTGCAAGCTGAGCATGCTCAATAGATCAAAGTAAACTGTTGTAGTCCATATGCTTCGTGAATGTGTTAGCGACAGCAACCGCATTACGACATCGCCAAACATTATCGAGGAGCAGGTGCGTATTTGACAAAGGTCTAATCGCTTAGATGAGCATCTATATGAACACCCTTTAGTAGGACAGTGACACTAATGAACACCACATCAGAATTAAATCCGATAAGACATTGATGAACACCTGGTATGTTGATGATTCCGGCATTCGAAACGTAATTTGTGATGTGTGGAATTTGTGACCTGTGCAATTTGCTATTTGCTAAGTCAAGAGCTGTTTGACGTCACCGTCTCTGAGATTGATCAACTTTTTCCACAAACACCATTGTCCCTACGCATGAATGAACCTGGCGATAGTAGATTTCTGAATAAGAACCATCCAAATAAATGCTATAGTGCCAGCAATGCGTGCGCCATTGAATATATCAATTCGCCGCAATATAATATGTAAAAAGGTGAAGTTAATAAGCATATAGTGTCTCTCTCATCCCCTCCCTCCTGTGTTTGCATTAACGACAAGCATGCAAGTCTATCGAAATTACAGGTAAATATCACTGTTCCCGAACGCATTTCTGAAATCATCATTGTTTCCTTTGTTTCAAGTTTGCAGTAGTAATTATGTACAAAAAAGCCGACACAAGACTCTACTCGGGCGTCTGGCAACTTATATGTCTCACTCTTCCATTTAAGAGAAATAAAAGACAAGTTAAGAGTCTTAGCAGGTACCTATTAACTGAACCGGTCAAATGGCGGACGGCCATCGCCACTGACAAGTATTTCAGCGTCCGTATCTTTCCTTGTGCCTGCAGATAAATAATATCTTAAGCCAATAAAAGGATCTTCGTGTGATTTGCATCTGGTGCATTCACAAACGCATCAGTCTCATGATCCTCGGAGGCGCCAACTATCCAAGCGAGAAAGTTAATCAGGCACGGAGGAACCATGTTTTCAGCGTTTTTTTAGTCAGATATTCAGATGTGGGGTCCATTGCTTTTTGGATTGAACAGCGTCTAGAGCATTTCGCATCAACAATTCTGGCATAAAGCCATCTTTCAGTCTGGCATTTCCTCGGTAATCTGGCAGTAGAGTTGATACAAGTGGTTCCTCGTCATCACTGCTTGACTCGTTACTCGTACTTGCGTCATGGATTGCTTCTAGGCTGACCTTTTGTTCTACCAGCAGTGTTTCTGTGGCAATGTCATTGTCAAAGACACGATCTGCATGAGATCGCAGTCTGGGTGTGGGAAAATGGAGCTGTGGAAATGTTTTCTGCAGGCGAGTTTTCAGATTTCCTGTCTTATAGGTGACAGCATCTATTCCATGGCTGGTTTTAATCTTGTGAGCCTGTAGATCTCTTTCTGGTCAATGATAAGTGATTTCACTGTTTCGCAGAACACATGATATGCCTCTGAGTATCGGTGATCTACAGTATCGGCTGGCTTTTGTTTGGTCGAATACCTTGTGTACTCTTTGTAGCATATTGGGTGGTACTTGACTTCGATGGCCACACAATCCTTGTCCTCAAGCTGAAGTAGAAGGGCTGTGTTGTTGCTGTTGTTGTCCCTTGCAGCATGCTTTAAGTTTTTCGCATCGATGGTTGAACACGAGTCTTTTTTTTCCTCTTGCGAGTGTGAGCCTCTACAGCATCCTGCTCGTTTTGGCAAATCACAGATATTTCTGGTAAAACGTGTAGAGATCTGGCCTTCCCCTTTCATCACCATACTTGAACGTAGAGTACGTATGTCTTTAGCTGTCACTCAGAAAAAAGTTTGATTTAAATCAAAACAAGTGAAATGGGCTTTAAAAATCTTTGCATGTTATGCACGAACGAATCTCCATAATTTAAAAAAGGGCGAGTTGTAAGGTCCAAGTTACTCGGACTAGGACTAATGCAGTTATGAACTTATGGACTCGTACCTTAGTAATTTGTGGAATTTTGCTTCCCTGCCATCCTGTCCATAATATTGTTTAACTGTATCCACTTTACCGCACTTGGGGTACGAGTTGTACCCGGTACGAGTTGTCCTGTATTTCCAATCACGACACGATATACCTCTACCAGATATACAATGCTATAGCCTGAGTTAAGCTTGGTTAAAAAATCTCAACCCTCTCCCAGTGCACTTTTACTTTACTTCTGGCTTGTAAAATAAAACAAAGTTAACATACCTGTACTGGCGATGCTACTTGCAAGTGCTTCTTTGCTCTTGGTGATACGTTTTTGTACTCGCAAAACGTGTTGCTTATCTGTAATAGATCTTACATAGGACATGCGATGAAAGCCGGCATCCGTTGGAATGGGCATCGAATGTCAGCACCGTATTTTTTATATTTCTGCTGTGTGTGCGTGCAATTTCGGCCTAGCTGCCCTCTAAATGTTGCCAATGCGGAACAAATTCGATGAACCGTGGCCATGTTTTACTATTGCATTGCACTACAGTGGATTTGTTTGCAAGGGAATGCACATATAGCAATGTTTCTGACAAAATTCATCGTCGCTCGATAAAACTTCATCCGTAGACGAGTCCGTCTTCTTGAGCTACGCGATCATCGATATTAGAGCGCTTCTCATTGGTCAAGAGCGATATCGCTGTATTACGGCTAGGCGTGTTTTCATCAAGAAATATCGTCGCAATGTTGAGGCTTTCTTTACTGTGAAATAATGCGTACACATCAAACGCGTGAAAAGTCATAGAAATCAAATTGTATTTTGATCAATACTTTAATAAAGGTTTGACTCCCACCCCTTTTTTTTGGAAATCGACACATACAACAGCACTTAAAACAAATAAGAGCACAAATTTTCATGTGCAGGAAAATGTCAATGTCTTTGTCAATTCAAGCAGTAAATTGCAGCGCAGAAATGCCCATTTGTGTTTGACTTCTAGTCAGACATACTCGCAAGTCATATTGAAGATGGTTGGCCGCTGCGCGTCGAGTAGCTTCCACAAAAGCAGGGGGCGCTGCCTACGCGGTGTCACGAAATTTGTCGGGCGAGCTGCCGAGTCGGGTATCTTATTGATCTTTGCTACAAGAGCATAAGCACCACGTTTGGAATGGAATGCTAATGCGATTTTCCCCTTGTCTAGATGGCACGTGGAGGATGAGCACGATAGTGAGCAACAATACAGCATTTAAACGAGAAATACCTTGTCGCACGAATAAAACCCGTAGTGTTACTCTTTCTTCCGCCATTTTTTACGACTGGTTGGTTCTCGAAACATCTGTTTATCTCAGTGGTTTACCCTTGATATCATGTAGAGTAAAATTCCTAGATAATCGTTGATAGAGAACTTCAAATAATGCTTTTCAGTTTTTCCTCGTAAATAAAAAAGTGCAAGTTAATGTAATCGATAGGTATATTTTGTTATATGATTTACTGAAAGCCTACCAGCTTCTCTCAATTTTCCTGCGATACATTCATTTAATCTATATATGAAGTACTGCACATATATATTTTACTAGGCCGTAAACGACAGCATCAATTTATACACAGTGTCAATGCGTTATTGGTCCCTTTGTTGTTTCAATTCATTATCCTCGGCAAACCGGTAGTTTTACGCAACAGTCCCTTACTGGTAATCAACATTTAGCGACTGCTAGCATGTAATTATATCGATGAATGACCACAGTTACCGTGCTCTACGATGAACACAGTATCTAGCCGTTTATATAAACGGAGAACAATGACCATTTTACCGACTTTTGATATGGTTGTAGTTGGTCCTAATTTACATTTTTGTCCCAGATCGACAAATTTCCTCGGGTAAATGATGAACATTCACGAAAACCCTAATGGGGTGAATTATGATATTCTCTTTACATTCCTTGGTAAGTAAAAGACCAAATGAATTCTTCGCTGAGATTGTTAACTTTATTTTCCCGCTGACAAGCGTGGATTGGCCCCTAGCAGTGCTTTTTATGCGTGGGATAAGAAATGAGTAATTTATTCTTGTTGATTTAGCTATGTGTCATATGTGTTTGTACAAACGTGGACTGCAGATGAGGTGGTAACTCGTGTAAAATTTTACATTGATGAAATTGTTGAGTGGTGTGTGTTATGAGTATCCCGTATTTGTTATTAATCTAGTACATTTCTTTTGCAGAAGATATAAGTTATTAAGTCTCGAATTGTAGGTATTACCCCATATTTCAAAGCAGTACAAGAAATGTGGCTCGTTTACAGTTCTTTATAGTGAACATAACGTATGTGTTTTGAGTATTTCTTTTTTTCTATATAAAACGGACATGTTTTGGGGTATTTTAGCTTCTACGTGTGTAATATGTTCCTTCCATCTCAGTTTAATATCAATCACGATGCCCAAGAATTGTATTTGATCATGTATATTACCCTACAAAGTCATTAGGAGATTATCTGGGTATTTCTGTTTATTGAATATCATATATCTTAATAGATATGCATTTAGCGCCAGCCTTATGGCTTTCAAGCTACGAATGCATCCAGCTTGCAACTCTGCTTAATTTGATGCAGCACCCTGCGATTGACAAAGCTGGGAAGCGATGTCGATTTTGTTCCGTTTAAACTGGCGAAGTTGTGCTATGTTCTAAGTATAGATTGCGTTAAATGTAGGCGAATCCGGTTTCTTCAGTTTTCTTTGCAGCAGCTGGCCTTATATGTAATACAGTATTATGTCGCTGCCCCCTATTCTTCGTTTCTAATACACGGAATAGTCGGCATCCTGTATGCATGCCGGAGTAGATCGGCGTTGCATCTCAATGGCTCGTCAAACGAAAGCAACTGTTTTAGATTGCTTTTTTTCAGTTGGTACTGTTGAATTGTCCAATCATTGCTGTCAAGTGTCAATGTATGACTGACGTGACGGAGGGAATAGAAACATTTCAGATTATTGTTGATACGATGTGATTGTCATTTGCATGCATTTAATAGAAGAGACGCAACTAAATTCATTACAGCTTGTCAGGATATAATGTGACATCTGTCTTGGTAAGTTTTAGCTAATGGTTGCGTTGATTACGTGATATTGTGTTAACAGCAGCGGCACTGCGTGCAAATGGCCAATCTAATGATGCGCAATGGGTAGATTTATTTGCAGTTTCCTGTTCTGTGCATATTATGGTTAAAACGCGCGGCTGTTTCATCAATGGTTGCCGTTGCCACGTTTGCAAGGTTTATCAGATAAATAAATCATAAAACACCTACTAGTGGTTTTAACTTTCTTCTACACAGTGTGATTGGCGTTGCTTTGAATGTAGACGCCAGTGTACACTGTGTGTCCTTTACCAATCATTGATAACAACCATTTCAATCCGTTTTAATAGACGGCGTTTGATTAAAAAAAGATCGCCTTCTGAGAATGTTAATGGTCTTGCTTGTTCGTGCTTGCTGCAGTGGTGGTGGGTGCTGATGGATGCATTCTTTAAGGAGTCTTTGACAAATATAAGATTGAAGTTGCTACTGCTGTACCATTAAATGTTGCTGTATTTTTATCGTTGCTTAACCGCTGTCTTATATTCATGGCTTAACTGGCGACAGTATTTTCATAACGCCGCTATTCCTAAGATATAATGTACACCTGCGTCCGCGTGGTTTTCAGCCAAAGGGGCGATGGAATTTCATTTAAGCACCGAATAAATCTTAGTTCCAGTGCATAATTGAATATTTTCTGCATGGTATGCCACGCTCATCTGTCTAAAATTATTTTCAACATTTATCACATCTGTCTCCACTGCTGCACGTTCAATGACAAAACATGAGGGAGACTGGAAAGACGTTCTGTTTAAACGACGCTAGAGGATCCATGGGTTTTGCAAACAGGCTAAGAACGGGAGTAAATTTAAACTGTCCGATAGCGTTTTTGACGGACTGCAGACAATATTTCCCTGGTAATTGATAACAGCGAATTGCTATAATCAGAAGCAATATCTCATAAATAAAGGTATAACTTGGATGAAAGGTAGGTATTATCTATAGCGTATGCTTGGCCTATTGTAGGCAGAATAGGGATGAGACAAATCTGCCCTGAAATTCACAGGACGATAGATATTGCGTTACAATGCGCGATACTTTCTTGCAATCCACAAACACAATTATTCCGCAGTCGGTCCTCAATCGGCTGAAACAGTTGACACCATAAATGTCGTTACAGCGGCTTTGCGGTTGATGACCATCCATGACACGTGACAAGCATGCACACCTCAAATTAGATGGTTCATCTATAGATGTCGTTCGTATGGAATCCAAAGTACTTTACTGACTGCAGTTTCAAGCAGACACTTTTAAGCCTCGGCTCAAATTATATTAAGTATTGGCTTATCTTAATGACCAGGTGTGGGCAGAAAACGTGGTGGTATACATAGCTAGTAAGTGAGAAATACAATTTTGTGCTTCATTGGGGGTGCATTGAGGACGTGCATAATGTGCAAATCTGCAATGGCCGATACATATTCTGTTATCTATTGGCTTTGGCTAAATCTTTTAACCCAGAGATGCTTAAAACCGACTTACCAATATAGCTCGTGCGTTCTTAGCTTTGCATTTTACTAGTTCACTTACGTGCATGATAGTCATTGATATATCTGTTTACTGAAAAGCGACGTGAAGTGCCTGATTACTTACCCTTGCCGAAACAGAAACTGTATGATAAAATGATATATACAGTCACATTCAATGCAAATATTGTTTCAAACGATTAGATATTGGCTGTATTTGTATAAACACCGTATAATCCGTACATAACTAGCACAGATAAAGCTACTGATACTTATGTAGTGGCTATCATTCACGCACCATGAGACGCACAATATTAGAGTCAACAGAGCAGCTCCCACAAATGGCTTAAGTATTGAATGATATGTCCTTAATGTAGCATTATGTCCTTAATGTCGCACGTTTGAAGTCAATGATTGCAGCTAAATCATCGCACATGATTATACATCAACAGACAAGGCTAGCGATCGGTAATCAGGTGGTTTGAAATGGCACGATATGCTAAGAAATGATTGGATACCAAAGTGTCCTATGACAACCAATGTTATTCATGTTTCCGTCGTTACCACACTGCGATTTCACGTATTTTTCTAAAATGTGCATCATATGTGATTTGGTTATCCGAAAATATTTGCCAAGACAATCTCAAAATGCCCAAAACCGGACTTGTTTCTAGAATCGATATTTGCTCATATTCACTTAGCTGATTACACGTGGTCGTTGTCTCTCACGAAACCTTGTTTACTGTAATACGCTATCATTCATCGTTCAAAGAAGCAAATGCACGAATTCAATATAAATATTTCTTATTTTACCCGTAAATATGTAAGCTGCCCAGTCAGTAAAAGATGAACAGAAATATCGAAGAGGCTTTTCGTTGTTGCTTTTGAAATGGATCAAATACATAAGGGAAATTGCATACTGCTGTAGCAGCTGGAATGTATCATATCCATCACGGGAATCTCCTTCTGCTGGGAACGAGCTACCTATAAACGCTGGGACCATCTGTAAGTTATCAAGCGTAGCTTATTTGATGCCTGATTACCTCTGTCTCTGCAAATGTCGATAGCCCATGAAAATACTGCATGAAACGGCAGTTTGATAATACCTAAAGAACTCAAGCAAAGCACTGGCATGCTATATTAGAGTAGAGTGGCCATTAACTTTTTCCCTGTTTATGTGATAAATGCTGATCATGTAGCTTATGGGACAGTGCTTTGCAGAAGGCAAGATAGGTTCATCCAGTTGCAAACGAAGGGTTCCGTATATAATCGGCCTCCGCGTAGACTTGACCGGGCACTTTGCAAAATGTTAATTGCGAGATATTGGGATGAACGTGGTTGATTGTATTAAACTTACCTTTAGCCATCGACAACCCAAGAAGCCGTCGAACACCTGCAATACATATATATATATATATATATATATATATATATATATATATATATATAGATATATATATATATATATATATATATATATATATAAATATATATAGGGATTTATATATATATATAAAGATATATCTCTTATTATAAGAGAAACTATATCTATATATAGATATGGATATGTGTTATATAGAGGATATATCTCTCTCTCTATATATCTATATCTCTATCTATACATATATATATATATCTATATATTCTATCTCTCTATCTATATCTCTATATCTCTATCTATATATCTCTCTCTATCTCTCTCTCTCTCTATATATCTCTCTATATCTATCTCTCTATATATCTCTATATATATATATATATCTCTATATATATATATATTTACCATTGTCGGTTTCTTTTTCCGGCGTACGTACGCAGGCAATATATAGCGGTCCTTATTTCGTTTTGAGACTATGGAACACGCTACGGTTATTCATCTAAAACTATTTTGGACCCGTTGTATTGCTGTATACGGCCATTGCATTACAGATAAAATACTAACATTTATTCCCGTTTGATAAACCAGTACCAAAGTAGGTTCTCCAAAGATGGCATATTTCTTTTGTTTGGTGTTATGCTTAACAAAGTCGCCACGGCCATTAGCCATAAACTTTAGAGTGCATAAATGGCACGTGATCGTTTGCAAATAATGTGTACACTCCGTAATAGTGGCATAAGTCTCCGTGACGTCTTCCATACCCTGTACTAACAGAAATAGCATTTTTATCCAAATTTAGCAATTAATTTATAGTACACGCTGTAACAACCGGGTTAAAGATAACAATTCTTTCAAGGGGAAAAACTTAATATCAGCATCTTTCCTTGATTTGTAGAGTTGCATACACTGTTTCGCCCACTGTCCGAGTTGCTAGTAAGTAAAGGTATACGTCGGATGCTTCCAAATTAGCCATCGACATCCATCTCTGATTACCGAAAGCAATGAGTATACTTTGAAAATATGGCAGCACAACATCATGAGATAGAAGACAAATCTTGGTATAGCCTCTGTTGAATGAATACTTAATACAAATGTGGCTTTATGATACTCCTGTAGAACGAAGATTTCCAACTGACCTTCTCTTTCTAGTAGTTATCAGGCAATAGTTGTCTTCTATTTGTCATTTCAGGTCACTTCATTGTTCTATGTTATTACATTGCCGTGGTATAACTGCAATTCGTTCATTTAAGAGTAGACTCAATCACAAATGCCAGTCCTCTAATGAAATCGACCTTAGTAAGGTCATAACAGTGTTGCTTATCGGATGATAAGATCTTCGCTGAACGAGCCATGTTCCATTTCAAACGTCATGCTGAATCCAGTTATCACCAAAGCGCGTTTAGAGAGTTTGACACAATACATGCCACACAGAGAGCTTCAGTATATAATATACCGCGCGCCACTGATCATTTGCATCCTAACATTTACATTTCTGCCAATTTATTATCAAATTAGTGGTCGTTTTATTTACGCAGTTGATTAATGTCCGCGATTCTATGAAAGAAAGTACATTCGAATTACGCATAACATTTAAGTCCTGTTACTGATTCCATGCGACCAAATAACGTTTAAACAGCATACACACAGATCAAAGACACATTGTGGTGAATCTGCGGTAGGATCGATCAGTGACTTTCAACTGTGGTCACATACTGTCCCTTTCTGAACAGTAAGTGACGATTATTTGCCTTCGCAAAGGAAAATATGTATTTATAGTACACTATCTGACAAGACCCTAACTTTACTAAAACTACATCCCTACATTAAGCTGCCACCTATCTATGCACATCAAACTAAGGTGGTGTTTATTGAAACACCCATCTAATATCATTATTGATGCTTGAAAGGTGATATTATCGCCCAATCATTTAATTTAGACCTAGCCGCCTGGCCTGACTTAGCCTAGTAGACACCAAATGGTGCATACCGGATCTAGTCCAAAGTGACCTAACACTTCCATGCAGATGAAATCAATCACAGTCATTGCAGTGGGTTTTAGACTTGTAACCGTTAATACGTCCACATGCCTGAACCCAAGGCCAAATATTCTCGCTACCTTGTGGGCCCGGGCAGGCCTGAATAGATAGTTACGAAACGTAAGTAAAGACAAATATAATCCGTAAAGTACTCCAAAGACCATCGACGCACGTTATAGTAATCTATGCAAGTAAAATAAACTGTAGACTTTGATATAGGGTATTTCTGATTGGATAACTAATCACTGGATTACGGAAACCCGATGAAAGGAATGGATGATCTGATGGCATCATCTTGTGCGTGCTTGAATGGTGTGCTGTTTTGATTTCCGACACATGCAATCAAAATATAGAGCCTCTGATTATGCATCGACTGTTTTTTTGTATCGAATCGCTCCAAACAGCCTGCTCGTTATGACTTCCCAACCTTCAGGTAATTGGCTGATACATATTGATATGCCTGCATTTGGACATAATTAGAGCATGATATATTAAGGAATCGGCGCGAGAAGTTTACACCAACATTTTGTTAAAGGTCCGATATGCATCCATCCACGATAACAGTTTGCTTAATTATTTATATATGTCGGTGCGGAACATTGGACAGTCATTCGGAGAATAAGACACCCGCTAATGATTAATACATCTACTCGATCTACTTCATATGGTGGTGGAGTTCACCTGTCGTGACGATCCGAAACCGAGTCGAGAGGACATTGGGATCCAAGCGCATAAAGTTCCTACACCAACACATCCAACGAAGCAACCTATATATGAACCATCGCTGGCACAACCAATTGTTCTGATTATTTTGCAACTAGCATTTTTCATGTTTTGGTTCATTAACAATAAACGGTGGTAACTTTGATGATTACAGTGTATTGTCGCAGCATAGTTTACTTAATATATAACTTGTTATAAAAATACACAAACCAGCTGTATGCCGTTTCTAACATTCGTTTATGTAAGTTGTACAAGAATGGTCGTTAAAAAATGGGAGCCACATGAGTTCAGTGCGTCTAATATGTAACTCGCTTTCCAATAACTCTCAGCATTCCTAAACCTATTTATCATTTACAGTACATAGCACACTTCTATGATGAAACATCGGCATGCCTTATCTCAACAGAGGGCATGTACAGTCGTTTATATCCGCGCTTCTGTCCTTACTATTACTTGTCACATTTGAGGCAGCAGCACTTGTCACTGTGCCAATTATGTCCTTGCATGATTGATATTCGTTTAGTGACCAGACGTGAGGCTAAAACAATTGCGCGGAATTTGATATCGTACGACCTCTCTCACTTAGGGGGATTTTTATAATAAAATACAACCCAACTGTCATAATGAAATGACATCATCATCAATAACATAATCATTATTACCTTTATTTTCTTTAACGCACACATCAACGGCACCACGGTATTCAACATCAATGTCCAATGATTACAGCCTCAAGGCAAAGGGGAAAGAAATGAAATCATCGTATGAAGAATGAAGCCCGAACGATAGGTCAAGGAATGTATTTGAATCAAGACCTCTGAATGTGTTATTAAAGGTAGCTGCTTAGGCACAGTGAAATGACAAGAAGTGATGTGCAGGGTCATAGATAGTGATTTCGGTCAACAACACTAACAGACATAGCAGAACGCCTTCCTCTTGTTAGTGGCCTGGTTAGCCCTTACTGTCAACTTGGATAGCAAAATAAATGAGGCGAGCATCTTGGCTTTTATTGACGATAGACATTATTATTATATTGGCATATACAATAAATAAGTTAACCAGAGGATTTCCAAATCAGAGCCATCTAAATAATTAACATAGGGCCAACATCATGTGCGCTATTATATCAGCTATACTGCTGCCTCATATAAGCAGCAATAACAGGGCGGCGGAGTCTATGTATTTCTCGCTTTCATGCCTATCATTCAATCTATGAAATCATTTTTCATATTTTCCATTGTCTATCCAGAATATCTCAATTCCTTTACCTACATTCGAAACTGGCTCTGCAATAATTGTATTTCCATGTCGTCAGTAGATATCACGGTAACACTGCTGCTGATTACATCGCACTTCGCTAGAATGATTCTAATCTGTAAACCCTATTTGCAGAGACATACTGGGCTATAAATGGTTTCAAACAGAACGCCTAGTTTAATTGTTGAACTACCAGTCACGATCTGACGTGAGCCATTGCTTGGCGTAATTTGTACAAAACCGAATAGTTGTGTTCCTATGTCTATTTTCACCTACCTCTTTGTAGGGAGCATTACCCTCTTGAGGTGTAACCTAACCATGGGTGAACACCCCGAGTGCTACTGCATTAACCTATCGTGCCCTCTGTTAAGCACTCCCAATATAACATCAAGTATATGATGTCGAAATGTCGAGCAAGGATAAGTAAAGTCCACTTTATGTCAATACGGCGCAGTTATTCTATGGCGAGTCCTCTAAAAGGGTTTTCTAATGGCTGGTTTATGCTTCACGGATATGGCAGTTGTAATTCCCCAGGTTATTTATATATGTTTAGAGCAGCAAATGAGGTTATAAAGCGCAATATGGAGCATGCTTGATTACTCCCAACGAACTGGAGTCACACTTGCAACAGCTGTGGAAACGCCACGCCAACGCCTATGTGTCGATCGATAAGTGTTGTTAATAAGCGGTGATATAAAGATTTATATAGGGCACGTACGTCTGTGTATCATTTGGGGTAAATTTAAAGTTGCCAAGCTATTTTTTTAACAATTCTTTATCTAAGTGAAGAATGACAAATTCACGTTAACAGATTATCCTCAAGTGCATGTTTAAAGTAAACTACGCTATTGTAAACTGGTTACGTGCCTTGAGCATAATAAATGAAAGGTTAATAATGCTTTATGAGGTCCTACCTCACCATCCAACTTTGTAATGCTACATGCAGGGAATCAGTAAGCGATCTGCCACGTCAAGCCAATGCCTAAAACAATTCAGATTATTTATAAAACCACAATGTCTATTCGTTTGCAACATCATTCAAACCGATAATTCAAATTGTGATATTGAACAAAACAATAGAGACAATATCAATATAGGAGGATACATCGACGGGTTTTATAAACAGCCGAGCTGACTGTATATTTTCGCAAAATATGTTTGCATACATTTTTATCCTCCCCATGTGTGCAAGAGATGCGACCATCTAAAGCAACACAGTCTTTTCTGCGTAAGTACTTTATCATATATGAATCTTTGGCTAGTGATGTAAGTAGATAGTAGTGCAGTAGATAGAGTTCGTGAGTTATCGGATCAGATTGACAGATTACAATGATTCGTTGATTGCCCGTAACATCCTGTTTGAATCGGTGTGTGATGAGACCATCGTTGGTCCGGAAATCGAGGCTGGCCTCGTTTGGCTAGCATAGAGGGATCGGATAATGGTTTTTGATAGGGGCGGGGAGGACTTATCTAGTAAAAAAGGGTTAACGTTGGTTTAATACAGCGGGAAATGTGCGAATAGCTTGGAATCTGCCAAAGAGGCATGTCAATAGATATTCAAGATAGGCGACTACCAAACTTTCTAAGATTCCTACACATATGTATAAACGTAGAACACCAAAACTACAACGTACAAAGAATGTTGGCAGTTGGTCCATTGAATGGTTAATATTGAGGAGCTCAAGTGTCCGAAATAGACCTATCTGTTGACAACCACACAACCCTACGTTTCACTGTAGAAGAAATCCAATTTCCTTTCCTCTATCATAAGTGGTGTTTGGATTAATGCCGTTTTCTTTATCCATTGTGTATAAGGCCGACTTAGACAAGAAGGCCCCAAATGGTGCGTACCAGAAGTAGTCTTATGTTACGTAACATTCCCATGCTAATAAAATCAATCAATCACATTTGTCGTAAAAGTCAGCGATGTTAACAGAATACTTAATGCTGCTGTTAACAGAGGTCTAGTTAGTTTAAAACATCTGACTCGAGTGTTGCAATGCTCGAATGGTGTCCACATGCTTGAAAAAGTGCAAACGGGCCTAAATGCATGGGCATTTCAATGAACCCATCCTGACGATGCAAACAAGAAGCTGGGAATTCATATTACTCACCGAGGGTAGTATACTGCCTCTGGAATGATGACAAAACGAAGATAATCAATTAATTTCGTAAGTAGTCTAAGTGAATACACAGCATTTGTGGTATATGTGCATTGACTTATTTCATTAGCGTAGCACTTATTATGTTTGATATGTACTGTATGATAACGATAAAGTTTTCGCCAATGGCAAAATATCTACCTAACGAGGTCATTCCGATCGGTATATATCGAAAAATTAACGGGTATATTTACCGAATGTTTATCATCATTTTGAGCCTCATTGAACTAATAAATGGTAGAATCAAATAACGCTGGCATGTATAATGAAATATGGCATTTATGTTCGAATCGAGGGAGTGCACGTGTGGTTATGGTCATCGAATTGATCTGATGGTCGGTATAAATCGGACCAATCACCGTCTAGGCAGGTGTTTTTAGTGTTATCGCTGTAAATATGTACACACGGCTGAACATATTGCGAGATGTTGTCGGCACGTGTGAGCTACGACAGGCCTAAAAAGACATGATCAGTTAAGCACGCTACCAGAAAAAATGTGAGGCAACGACAAAATCAATCCGTCTAGTTTTTCAAAGACCATCGACGCTCGTTATGGAAATCTAAGGACGAAAAACCAAGAGTCCGTTGATAGATGGTATTTCTGATTGGGCAACCAATCACTGGATTTTGGAAATCAGCTAAACGGTATGGGCGAGTTGATGGCATTAACACATGGGCGCTGATTGGTGTGCTTTTTTGATTTCAGACAAATGCAGTTTTAGACAAATGCGGCGCGGTCGCAATCCAAATAAAGAGTCCCTGATTATGCATCGAATATTATTCGTATCGAATCTATCATAAAGCTATTCTTTCAACCAAATATATACCAGTATTCGTGAGAAATAAGGGAACGGCATATAGATATGAACAAAAACAAGGTATCTGCGCGAAAGGTTAACCCCAACGTTATATGATACTTTCACATATTAAATATCCGATATGTATTCAGCCTCGATTAATGGTTGCTAAATTAACTCTGGATATCGACGCGGTACATTTCGACGTCATGCGGAAAATAGGGGTCAGCACCGATATCCTTATCTCCGCTATTATTTTAAACCTGTACATATAAACCATATACCAGTAGAAATATTTGCACCTGCCGTGGCGATCCGAAACACAATAAAGATGATCTGACAAGAACGCAGGGGTCAACGCGCATGTCGTTCCTACGCCAACACCCAACACGAAGGCAGCCTAAATCATCCCTGCCAATGTGTAACGCGCATTGCAAAGACTCCTAACCCTGTTTCTCATTTGAAGTTCATTGCAAAATATTTTCAGCACCTCCTGTTGTTAAGTATGCCTTATCTCAACAGAGGATATTTGCAGTCGTTCACATCCGGGCTTCTGTCATTAGTTTGACGTGTCACATTCAGAGGAAGCAGCACGTGCCACCGTGGCAATTTATTCATTGAATGCAGTGTGCCGCAAATAAAACACTTTTGTGTATTGCACCAACAGTGATGCTGTTTACTACGTTGTAGTTTAAACTGGAACAATTTAGAACGATGCGGATCCAATAATGGTTTGCTACGTTGTGCGCTTAGTGTTAACTAAATAAGTGATCCGTTCAGGGCGGTGAGGCCAGTTTCATTGTACAGTATTACTATTGTATTGCAACTAATTCAGCAATATGTCGTGACTTTGCAGCAATTATATATTATATTATTGATCAGCTAGTTTGTCATATTTCATTGTGTTTATGAATATCCAGTTATTAGCATAGTGGGACCTGTCGTATCAATTCGCAGTAAACAGTAAAACAGCTTACCGTGGGGTTCTCTGCATATGCTTAGCCGTTAACTGGCAGACACAACGATGGTTCATGCAAACACAGTAGACTCGCACAGTTTTTATTGCATGGCCATTCAGAGGCACCCCTGGCGACGTATGAGTTAAACGCAATTGGCATTCATATAGCGGGAAAACTGGGTGATAATCTAGCTGATAATCTAAGGCTTGCAAATATGTCTCCGAATATGTGAAGTCGTATGCACAAATGCAATTGCGACTCTTGGCAATCAATAGAAGTTGGATTCTAAGGATCGTGTGTGTCCAATTCGAACAGTCAATATGTCGCCTTTGATCACACGCCTCATTATTTGACACAATTTTCTTAAACACTACAATACAGTAATCATTGGTAAACATTCATATTCATAGTAAGCACTCGTGTGCTGTCGTTCTTTCTAATCTTATATTGTGAACAGAGGACGGCCTTTTGACAACCTATTCAGTCTAGCCAAACATCATGCGTAGTCTTTAGAATATTCGGCAAACAAAACGATTAATCGCATCAACTGCAAACAAAGCAATTTGCAAATGCAAATAATTTGTTGGATTTCTAACAATACAGTCGATGACGGCTCCACAAAACGGTACAATAACGAAATGGTGGTTTAATGTACAAGTCTGGCTTGTTATTAATTACATCTATATTAAGCAATGCACAATTCGTATTTCAATGATAGCCCTTTGACGATTGTCACTTAATTCATTATAAATGTCAAAATATTTATGGCAAAGACTACCGTAACGTTTCTCTGAAATAATCATCTCTCATGATGTCTCTCCCTGATGCCTCTGATATTGTCTTCAATGAGCCTTTTTGTCAACTGTTAACATCAGTGTAGATTCACAAGGTAATTAATTTTAATCAACAGCGCTAACACAATGATTTTCGCTGCTATGTACATGAGTTCTACATGAATTATCAATGGGTAAAGGACTGAAATATATGTCTTTAATTAGTGCACTGCATGTTATCGTGTATGGTGACTCCGTTACACTGTGAAAATGAGCAGACCAATATACACCTATGTTATCTCATGGATCGATGGACTGGGCAGAGACGGAAGATTCCAACCTTCCAAGATTATCGCTTGCTGGGCTTTGGACATTCATCGCCTTTTGTACAGCGTCGGGTGACTGATATGCAACACTCAGAACCAAGAAATATCATCAAGTATCGTTGCATTACAATTTTTAGCTGGCTAAGCTGTTTCAGTTTTATTATGACTTTTGGAACCATAAGTATGGCTAATAACGTTGTTATTAATGTTGAATGCAGTATTGTAGAGTTTGTGCTGGAATAATCAGGCAATGGTTATAAACGTGAATCATAAAGTTATTAGTCTAACATTACTTTGTCACTAGAAGAGGTTCCGAGGTGATGGCTAAGCTTTACTTTGTCTTTCACCGTTTATCATGATTGGCTGGTTTTCAAAACATCCATTCATCCATATCAACAGTTTCCTCCTGATATTATATGGAGTAAGTATGCTTGATAACTATTGATGTCAAACTTTATGGTCCACTATTGATTGTTGCGGAATTCTTAGTATGACTTTGCGTATCTTGATTTTGATATTTGTATCACCGCACTGAGATATGAGAGAGCTATCTTCTTAAAAAAGGCTTTTCTCAAAAATTTGATTCCCTAATCGCTCGTTCACAGTGCACGGGTAAGAAATGTTATGCTTTATCAAAGCCTCGTCTGTTAATCTGCTATTGCCGGTAATGCAGTTAATGCAATGACGTAGGTTTGAATTTATGTGGTAGACAATATGTCTATTTCGCAAACTGGTGTCAGTGTTAAATTGCAACCCTATTACTTACACGTCAGGATGCTTCCACTTCTAATTCTGGCACCTTTATAGCCCAGGAACTTACACATGATCAATGGCACGCTGGTTATTGTGAGCAACGTAGCGATAATGGACGATAACAATTTTGAGGAGTAGATCTGTGACCGGCTTCCGTCGGGGTGAGGATCCTCAACACGACAATCTGCAATTGATACAAACTGATATTTGTAAGACACGGAACTGCTGTATAGGGTTCAATCACGGAGCAGCTAATTTTCATGGCAAGTCAGTTTCATTAAATCATCATATGTTATTTAACAAATGCGATATTTTGGACTGACTTTATGACATGTTCGGATTAATCATGCAACCATCATTCACCCAACTCAGCTTGTCTGCCTCTTGATTGGACAGGAATTGCTAGAGCTATCAATAGTGAATGTAATTGTTAGCAATACTTTTTATGAAAATCTTTGGATGACAATGATTAATATTGAGAAGAAGCAGTCCCATCGGTGAGGATATGCTTGAAACATCGTGAATCCTGTACGGTTTTATGATACAATACCTAACTCATAATGCGAGACCACACCTGCTGTGACAAAAACAGATTAAAAGTCAGCAAACATAAGCTAACAGCTACGGCACTACGTAATACAAAACTGGTCTAAAAATGCTGTTTCTATAGAATGTATCTGTATTGGTTTGTGATGGAATATCTTCCGCATGTTTATCAGTTAGCGTAATTTCAAGCTAGGCATGACTATACATTGAAATGAGACATCCTTTGGTCATTAATGTGGTTTGGTATCTAGTAATATATCTCAGTTATGATAACGCCGAAGTAACCAGTCGTTTCGAAGAAGATGGTAACCAATAATTACAAACTGAACCGACGTAGTAGTAATGTCAATATTAAATCCCCTGTATTTAAATATGTTGCACATGGCGAGACAGTGCTTCGACGCTTGAACCACAATATATAGGCAGTTTTTGACCTAATGTCTAACAATCAATCGACAAAACAATTATGTGCAATTTTCGGCCCGTAACTTTGCCTAATTAATTTCCCCTCATGGCAATCGAATTGGGGTCGTATTGCTGCTATCATTATCCCCTGGTCTATGTAAATATTTACGCCAAAGCTCGTCAGCGAAAATGGAGGTAATCTTATAAACCATATTTGCTGTCGGCGGTTAATGCTGTTAACATAATCAACAACTTTACTGATTCTTTAAATTACTATGTTTGTTATTGGTGAATCAGTTAAATAATATGTGGCCATTTAATGTGAGCGTCTCCGTAACTGACTGAATAAATGACTGAAATAACTCATGTATCAGATGTGTCTGCTTTGTATACTCAAATGAGTAATAATGAGTTGGTCCTCGAGGAGCCTTCTGCAGTGTTTCGTGCCAATAGCTGGTGTCAATTATATACTTCAAATAGTTATGCCCATGGTGAATATACCGTTGATATATATTTTGCTCAAGTGAATGTTAAGGCTTGTGCTGAAAAAGTGCGTAACTGCAGAACCAACAACAAGGTTAATTGGGCAATCTATACTGCGAGATAAGCCTAGCAATTGATTAAGTGCTCCAGCCTCCTTTCCTTACATTTCCTTTATTTTCAAAGCGGACCCATTGTAAAAAATATTTTCACATGAGCAACCATATATATAAATTGTGTTGCAAAATATCATTTGCTCATGTATATCTATCAGTTTGCTTTTAAACTCATTAGCTTACTTGTTAGATAACAGCAATGAAGTCAATACCAAATTCTTAAATATTTGGCAAGAGCACTACTTTCAAACATTCAAATTCATTCATATCCTTTTTTGGACCAGTATGGCTAGTATAGTCATATCTTTTTGGAGCCATTGTAGATGTTTCATCTTGTTTGAACATCTAATAGTGAAACTCAAGCTGCGATTTCCGCTTGGCACAAATTATTGTTTAGCCCATAAAACCCAGAGACGAGTCCAATTCAAAATATCATACATCCTCATGCAGGAGCATGGGAATAGAGGAGAAGACCTCGTTACCAAGTACTAATTACTGCTAGTACGAGCGATTTAACACATATCAGACCAACCTGTCATTTACCTTTACTGGTGCTTACCAATCACATCCATTGCTCCTTCCTGACGCCACAATGATATAATCGCGCATTATCGCTTGGTTAAATACTCTTAAAAGATGTTTATTCATTGAGTTACACCAAACCAACGACGAGTCGATCAAATATCGACAAATTCCGGGATACATGAAAACGGCGTCGACCAAGTTAAGACTTAGTCATATAAATACAGAAGCTGCTGTGAATGATGCTTCAAAGACACTGTAAAGCTAAATAAACTACGATGACTGCGCTCAACAATGCCACAAAATACCGAAGAGTTCAACAAGTGGGCTTTCACTGCTCAATCATATTTGCATATGTATATTTACATATATATATAAATAAATATTTATATATAAAATACATATGAATATATACATATATATATATATATATATATATATATATATCTATATATAGATATATATATAGATATATATATATATATATATATATATATATATATATATATATATATATATATATATATATATATATATATATATATATATATATATATATATATATATATATATATATATATATATGTATATATATATATATGTACATTAGGTGACAGCTGCCCGGCTATCTAATTTGTCTCCTCCCGGGTATGGCCATATCTGTTGATATTGGCTCTAGGTTAATTTGCAATCTCATTAAAAGTGTAATCAAGACGTGTGGCGCCAATAAGTGCGTCAACTAACGGGGCTAGATTGACGGCTGGTTTAAGTTCCCATATGAGTTGATTGACACACATGGCCGGCCTTTACGCTCAATACATCCCTTTCAATGTAATGTTTTGCCAATCGTGAGCTACATTGTTATGCCTAAATGATTTATAAGCCAAAGCTATCTCAGTTAATGCTTGTCAGCTAAAAGTTATATCAGTTATCTTTATACTGAAAATCACAATTCCGCTGTTGCACGATATATGTTATTCATGCATATCATGGCGTAACCTGTCCAAGAGAGAATTAATGTTCAAACAACTTGATATCAGCTGACGAAATGTCGACTGGGATGCTGGTTCAATACCACAATAGATTCCTCATGTGCATGTAATGCAAAAAACGCAAGGAAGAGTACTTGCCATTACAGCCGAATATTAGTCGGACGAGCATTACCACTCATAAAAGGCTTTACTTAATCTACTTTGACACGGAGGCTTGTGTGTAGGTTTTTGTTTCCCTTACACAGCAATTTGAATTCTTCTGCTTGGATGAGATGTCACGTTAGCATCCAACTGACGCCAAATATTGCATGGTTACTCGCCTTGAGCGTAAAACGCCAGCGCTATCATAGGGCAAATTTGTCTGTAAATCCTTGGTAACATTAGTATAAAAGTGCGGTTGATTCATGCTGCAATAAGATAACTGATCGGCGTGTTAACGCTTTGTGCTGAATCTTTTTATTACCATGTACTGGAAGCAAATATCACAGAATATTAAGCTTAGTAGCCACAAATCTGTAGCATTATTGCTCAATAACAGCTGGACATCAATGCGTTCGGTTTAGCAATTGCTATGTCTTGATATGGTATTGTGAATCAGGAGGAACTGCCCAAATTCACTCCCGCAATTGCATCAGAGTCAGGCGAACTACATGGAATGTTTCTTATAAAAGCTTACATTCGCCGAATTCTAATGATTTTGTTGCTGCTAAATGCGATTTCCTTTCATCAATTACCAGACAATCAATGTCAACATGAAAAGTTTTATCTACCCCTTGTTCTCAGCATGTTCACAAAACCTAGTGGTCCTGTAGGGTCGATTAAATAGAATGTCCTTCCAGACTACCACATGTTTTGTCATTAAACGTGCTGCAGTGGGGGCAATTGTGATGAAGACAGATAAGGTGGCGTATCACATGATAGTGCAGCAAATATTGGCTTAAGCACTCGAACTAAGATTGATGCGATGCCTAAATCGAATTCCATCGCACATTTAGCGCCAGCCTGTCATTCCCACTGAGCTGAGAACCAAGGCGCTTGCATTGGCATTTAACTGCGAAAATACCGCCAAGCCCACGGATCAGGAGATAATCTAGCGCAATGTGCAAAATTATGGGGAGATGTCTTGTCAATTACTAAAATGATTGCGCAATAGGACTGACTGCAGTAACGCCATTAACATCCCCAACAGTCAATACCGCTGCTCCTCAGTATCCGAAGCCTTCCATTGAAATGTGTTCACATAAATTATACCCAAATGAACATGTTATAACGGATTGAAGTAAAAAGTGGTATCCAACCGACCTCTACATCTGTCCGAAAAGATTTAAAGACAATCGGTGACGTGATCGACGGCAGTGCTGATTAATAGCATAAATAAAACAGCTGTTCCGTTAGCTATAGCTTTCTAAATACCCTTCCATATTACAGGTGATACCGCAACTGTGCTTTATACAGCTCTGTTCTCCGACTAGGAGGTTATTAATTACCATGTTGTCAAACGTTAGAACTTGTCAAAAAATATTTGATGTCGGGGTTCGTTATATTTCTTGCTCAGGCCATGTATACATTGCAATCATGTATACAAACGCAAACGTCATCTGGTCTTCGAATGATGTGAGAGGTATATTACGATCAAATACTACGTGTTGAAGGTAACAGTTCTCATACATGAAACCGCATATACGTATATTACATATATATATACAAATATATATATATATATATATATATATATATATATATATATATATATATATATATATATATATACATGTATGTACATATATACAAATATACATACATCGATTTACATTTTTATATCAGCATATGTTTATATAATAAATATATATATATATATATATATATATATATATATATATACATATATATATACATATATATATATATATATGCGTGATACATGAAAAAAAATATATTTTGGTACCAAGGATGGTGGTTGTTGGCACAATTATTTAGAAAATTTTAGAAAAATACAATACTCTAGGAGAGTCATGTTATATGTAATGCGAAATATGCACTAAATAAAACAATTTAGGCGGCAGTCTATCGATATTTATTAATGTTGTTGAATGTCTGATATATTAATATAATTGTAAGTATATCTAGAAATGCTATAGTTGCATCGGAAACCAGTCTGGCGCCAATGTTATTTGGCCTTTGAAAGTCATGATATATGTGGTGTCAAATTTTTGTATGACCAAATCAATATAAATAGAATATAGCGCACATCGACTAATTTTCGAGAGCGCAAATCATGATGCGCAGACAAAAGATTTCACTAATGCGCGTAATTTTGCTGAATCATACGGTACCCGAATACAATAACGGCTATGTATGGATGCAACGAAGCATATTTGAGGCGGCAGATAGATAGGAGACGAAATCATCCCATTTGATATGACTTAAGGGTATTAAGGATTGCGCTAGGTTACGGTCTACATGCACGCACTATTGCTGTTAGCAACAGAGCACGGAATCAGCTCCACTATTACCGAATCTAATCAAGTGGATTTCAGGTACATCACGACAAATGCTTATATTTTACCTGCGTTTTGGCCCAGATATATTCGATAAGTCTTGCTTCTACATATATATATAGATATATATTTACAGAGAGAGATATATAGAGAGAGAGAGAGATATATATATAGAGAGAGATATATATATATATAGATATAGATAGATATATATATATATATATATAGATATATATGTATATATATGTATATATATATATATAATATATATATATATATATAGATATATATATATATATATATATGTATATATCTGTATATATATATATATATATATATATATATATATATATATATATATATATATATATATATATATATATATATATATATATATATATATATATATTAGCACGAACGCGACCTTATGTGGACAAACTGCTAACCTTCGTCGTAGAATTTGGTCCGCGCGAAAAGATATACAAAAAATGTCCACATAAAGTCAATGCACTTTTTCTTTCAAAATGATTACAGATATTTTTATTAGACCATTTCTATATGAGAGTCTAGTCTTAATAACGTACAAAGATAATCTTTTATGAAGGATTTCTTTGAATTGTAATATTAATTTTCCTAAAGCGTCATTAATTTCTAAATAAAAGCGTCATTAATTACAATACTTACAATTCCTTGACATTAGCTAAAAACCTTAATATCTTCCTCACAACCATATATACTTTGGCCCAAATGGTCCAAATAATGTTTAATCATGAGCGTAGAATATGTTTATTCTAAGTTTTTAAAAATCTTAATTTGTATTTAATTTTTACACCGAAAAACTGTATTTATTCTCATTATTCGTCTATATATAACTCACTTTATATTTTTGCACCATCAACAACATCCGCTCCCTAGTTTCAGCCAATAAGCTCCAATAAACAAAAAGTTAGTTTGGCTTCAACGCTTTCTGCAGAAAATAAATTCTAGACCGTGTGAGAGTTGGTCGAATGTGTGATTGGCGTTAAACACGATCGTCATACCGATGAGGTGTAATATATCATACGATAATACTGAATCATAAATGTCATACGATGAGGTGTAATATATCATACGATAATAGAACTGAATCAAGCAGTGGAGTTTTACATAAATTTCAACAACAAAAACTGAAGGTAGTTGAGAAGCACGAGGTTTTGACACGTAGATAAGGTATCGTCGACCATTCGATGTTAATCCTTTACTTACATGAAAGTTACACACAAAAAACATCGAGCCAATGGATTACGATGTAATGGCACCCATCGATCAGAATAAAAAAAAGCTATGAGGATGTCTCGTTCGGCAATATAATGGCCGCTTAACGTGATTGAAAGTAATAACATCAGGCAGTTCTGCAGTAGTTAATGTTAATGCGAATCTATCAGCATATGCATTAGCGTACATCGACTAGATATAGATTGGACACAGAAGCAGTGGTTATTGGTATCTGAACAGCACATTAACAGTGATTAACCATGATGACAACCCATCACCACGTAGTGATGGATAGCGATTTCAAAACAACTCTTAAAGTTAACAAATATTTCATACAAAACTTTTGTCCATAACATTTGAATCCTGTGAGTTTTTAGAATCATTGAGTGAAACGGCTGAAATGATATGGGCTGCTAAACCATGTAATGGGGTGATAATTCCACGGTTCAACAGTACGGATAGGGGTCACCTTAGGTTTAGTTATCGGCGTTTACTCTATGTTAACACAAAGACAAGTTTCGCAGCTTCCACCTTACCGATACCGACCAACTGCACCATTGCTTCCTCCCGCCACATCACCATCAGGACGCCCATAAGCGCCTTGACCTCTTTACCAGCCGTAATACCTGATGTCGTAGCTATTTATTGTGCTATTTCGTGCCTCAGCGTATTTCTGATTTACCATAACAACACAGATTCCCATAACAATACACGTATCCTCCGTTCGGTGCTGGTTTAGTGTGATTTAAATCTCCTAGCAAGTGAAGGCTAGCATATGGTTGAAAAATAACAGGAGGCTTGTAGCAGTCTATTAAAATAAAAGGGATGCATGCATTTCATGGCCATTACTTGTCTTGATAATGATTGTTTACGAGGGCCTTTTATTGTTAACTTGGCGTTATCGAAACGCCAAGTTATGGCGATCGGCCCGGTTTGTTAACTTGGCGTAATCATAACGCCAAGTTACGTTGGTCAGTCGCGTTTGTATGTTTGTTTGTTTGTAAACAATTTTTGTTTCGCGATACAGGTCGCAATTTGCAATATTTTCAATTGATTTTTTCTTCATTCGCTTGGCATGAATAATGCGCAGAATCGAGATGTTTTGTTTTGACCTTGACTTAAAACTAAGGTCAAGGTCATCGAATAAGTGAAAAACTAGTATCTCAAATAACTCCGTTAATAATGGTCGGATTGTTACATAATTTACATCATCGTGTAGCTAATTCTAATTGCAAACTTTTTCTAATTTCATATACGGCAATCTAACCAACGGTTTTCCCAAGCTCCCCAGGTCGAAAAATCGTGGTATCGGTCAGAATGACAACATAAATTTCATGAATATTTTTAGCGCCTATAAAACCGTCAATACATGTCCGATAATGACAAAAATTGGGTCACAAGTGCTCCATGACAGCTTTAGTCGGATCCATAGATTTCATGAATGTCGATGACGTCACTTCCGGTCACGAAAGCATCAAAGTTTATAAAAAATGACACAAGTTCAATGCTCAATATGTCCATGCTTTACAATTAAATATCAATACAGTCAACATATTCTGAAAGTGTAATGTAATTGTAAACTTTTTCTAAATATACTTAGTTGTAAATAATGCATCATAAAAAAAATCGTAGCAGGTCGAAAATTTCTGGTAGCCAAAATCTCTAAACTTTTTAATTTCGCAATAGATTCATCAATTATGGTCCGATCGTAACAAAATTTACATTTTCTGAAAGCTGATGAAATTACCAAACTTTAATATTGACGTATGCTATCAATATATTTGTCCTTTTCAAAGCGCGTTGAGTTGAAAAAGCAAATTTCACTCAGTAAATTTTCGTCAAATTTTCGATTGCTAATAAAATCGTAAATATCAGTTCAATGGTGATAAAAATTAAATCAGATGTTGACATGAACAGCGCGAATCTAATCCGCAAAATTTATTGATATCGGTTGCGTCACTTCCGGTTTCGAAGGCATCAAAGCAAAAACGGTACTCAAATCTGAAGTTATAGCGTCGTTCGTCCGACGTGAATGGTCGTTTCGTGAATTTGTCTGCGCTCGAAGGAAGCCCATTCAATTCTGAACAAATGTGTAAAATTTTCTGCTCAAAATATATGACAGTTCTCTCATAAAGTAAATTTGAAGTACAGTGGGTGTCATTTCTGATGGCTCGGCGCTGGCTTGTTTACAACAGCCTGCCTCTCGCGCTGAACAAAGGAATCTGCTCTCGCTCGTGGGTGCGGGGTGCGTAGCGCGACAAGTACGGGAGGCCGCGGTACTATTAAATATGAAAATCTGCTTTTCCTTGTGTCAGCCTCTGAATCATAGTTTATCGATAAATCTAGAATAACTTGGTCAATTTTGGGTCAATATTGAAATTTTCAAAAGTTTCCGACACTGTTAGCCAAGTTCACCCATGTTCTCATGGGCATCTCGTTAACTTGGCGAATCCGTTCGCCAAGTTATGGCGATCGGTCCGGTTTGTACGTTTGTGGGATGTTTGTCAACTTGGCTCGCCAAGTTATGGCGATCGGCCCGGTATGTATGTTTGTTTGGATGTTTGTAAACATTTTTTTGTTTCGCGATACAGGTCGCAATTTTTGAAATTTTCCATTTTTTTCTTCTTCAATCGTTAGGCGTGATTGTTGCGCAGAACCGAGAGGTTTTGTTTTGACCTTGACCTAAAACTAAGGTCAAGGTCATCGAATAAGTGAAAAACTAGTATCTCAAATAACTCCGTTAATAATGGTCGGATCGTTACATAATTTACATCATCGTGTAGCTCATTCTAATTGCAAACTTTTCATATGAATATGGGGCCATCTAACCAACGGTTTTCTCAAGCGCCCTAGGTCGAAAAATCGTGGTATCAGTCAGAATGACAACATAAGTTTCATGAATATTTTGAGCGCCTATAAAACCGTCAATACATGTCCGATAATGATAAAAATTGGGTCACATGTGCTCCATGACAGCTTAAGTCGGATCCATAGATTTCATGAATGTCGATGACGTCACTTCCGGTCACGAAAGCATCAAAGTTTATAAAAAATGACACAAGTTCAATGCTCAATATGTCCATGCTTTACAATTAAATATCAATACAGTCGACATATTCTGAAAGTGTAATGTTATTGTAAACTTTTTCTAAATATACTTAGTTGTAAATAATGCATCATAAAAAAAATCGTAGCAGGTCGAAAATTTCTGGTAGCCAAAATCTCTAAACTTTTTAATTTCGCAATAGATTAATTAATTATGGTCCGATCGCAACAAAATTTACATTTTCTGAAAGCTGATGGAATTACCAAACTTTCATAATTGACATATGAAATCAATATATTTGTCGTTTTCAAAGCGCGTTGAGTTGAAAAAACAAATTTCACTCAGTCAATTTTCGTAAAATTTTCGATTGCTAATAAAATCGTAAATATCAGTTCAATGGTGATAAAAATTAAATCAGATGTTGACATGAACAGCGCGAATCAAATCCGCAAAATTTATTGATATCGGTTGCGTCACTTCCGGTTTCGAAGGAATCAAAGCAAAAACGGTACTCGAATCTGAAGTTATAGCGTCGTTCGTCCGTCGTGAATGGTCGTATCGTGAATTTGTCTGCGCTCGAAGGAAGCCCATTCAATTCTGAACATAGGTGTAAAATTTTCTGCTCAAAATATATGACAGTTCTCTCATAAAGTAAGTTTGAAGTACAGTGGGTGTCATTTCTGATGGCTCGGCGCTGGCTTGTTTACAACAGCCTGCCTCTCGCGCTGAACAAAGGAATCTGCTCTCGGCGCGGGGTGAACGGGGCGCGTGGCGCGGCAAGTACGGCAGGCCTCGGTACTATTAAATATGAAAATATCCTTTTCCTTGTGTCAGCCTCTGAATCATAGTTTATCGATAAATCTAGAGTAACTTGGTCAATTTTGGGTCAATATTGAAATTTTCAAAAGTTTCCGACACTGTTAGCCAAGTTCACCCATGTCCTCATGGGCATCTCGTTAACTTGGCGTAATCATAACGCCAAGTTATGTTGGTCAGTCGCGTTTGTAAGTTTGGATGTTTGTTAACATTTTTTTGATCCGCGATACAGGTCGCAATTTTTGACATTTTTGATTTTTTTCTTCACCAATCGTTA
>CM067352.1:29111175-29203675 GCA_034190875.2 Urechis unicinctus | reverse complement strand
AATCGTAAAGAGAAATTGCCGGTCATATATCGTTCCGCTTCGGTGATGTCAAAATTATAAGACGATATGGGGATGCAGAGTTTGTCTTAAGATATAGCTATTTTTTCATATAGAACTGTGTACACCATATTATATAATGCTGTCTTTTGGCGATTTGGCTCAAATGTTAGGTAAGCGATATCATTTACATAAGGACATACGGATTGCTGGTTTGCAAAATGTTTGCATGAATTGTGCATCATTCAATATGGTTTTCAAGATGGTAATCTTTTGATGAGTCAAAAGAAAAAAGTGTCAACCGTTGTAACCTACAGTGATGTCGTTGCCTACAGTAGTAGCTCGAATCGAAGAGCAACGTAAATGTTGTTTGTGAAATATTGCATAATTATTCCCATTGTCAAACTCCAATCATAGTGGCCAGGTAAGGGGGTTGGTAGATCAACCATTGGATAGAATTTGGTTTCGCCAACTAACCGTTAGTTCAAGCACAACAGAGAAGCGTATATCTGATATGTACCGTTCACTGACTGTCAACTTCATTTCCGAATATCAGAAATAAGCAGAATGACGCAGAATAGTACAGATACTATGATGATCGAATTTCTAGTCGGATTACTTAATTACTGTAATTTTTCAAACATACCGTTTGGCATTAATATCTACACAAGTGTTTCCCAGTTTGAAGTACGTAGGGCACACTTTTTCATGATTGCATATACATCAGACATATGTTTGCACAAAATGTGTTAACCGAGATCTTTTCGTACTGTGCGTTCAACAATACCATTACAAGATCCGCTTGTTTATACAAACTCATGTAACACATTAGAGGCGTTTGTTTATCATTGATAAAAGTCACAGATATGCCATTTGCAATAACACGCTAAATGCACAAGTACTGCTTTTAATCGTTATTGGGTAAAGTAGGCCAAGCAAATTTTGCCTGACAGATGCCCAAGGCGATAGTCATCAGGCCGGCAACTTCGAAAACAATCATGACCATTATTGTTCTTCATGTAGATGCAGAGAGAGAATAACCCAGAATTGATGAATGTCCCTATAGTGGCGAAGGTTGACATGATGTCGCTACAACGCAAACCGAAAGTAGGTAGTATTATGACCATTTGGTTATTTCATTGTGACAATGTATGAATCATCAGACATGAGGTACACTGTGGTATTAATACTAACACCGTACATTCATTCAAAATCACTACTTTATATGGCACACTGCCTTGCTTTCGCGGAAGCAAATCGTAAATCATACGCCCCGTACACAACCGCTTTAACCTGTTTTGCCCTCTATTAAGTATATCCAATAAAGCAAAAAGTATTTAATATCAGGAATGACTTCCATAGAAAGAAATGATGATATAAGGCAACTTTATAGTAATATGCATCAGTAATTCTTTAGCTGTGTTCGCTTAGCACTATTGAAAGGCTGATTTATTCATCCCGAGTGTGACTGGCGTACATTAGGTAGCTATTAACGTTTGCAAAGCGCCGCAAATGAGGTGATAGCGCACAATATAGTACAAACCTGATTACTCTCAAAAGTCTCCAACGCTCTGTCAGGCATGATGTTTCATGCTGCAGCGAATGTTTGCGATCGAAAGCCAGTATTTGGAAGCACTTCAGCTTTGTCATTTGGAGATTCGATATCACATAAGTCGCAGCTCTGGCTCGTCGGATGCCTAGCATGCTCTTTGAACCCACCTATAATCGCAAACGGCTCTGCCCAGTAAATAAGGGACACATTCCGAAAATTAGAATATTTCTCAAGAACGATGCAACGAAGATCTACAATACAGAAGTCTCTCACATTATGCAGCTAGTAACTGATTTACACAAATTTCAGCTCAATATGTTATTGCCGATAAGCCACCTGCAAATAGAAAACAATTGTTATTCGCTTCTTATGTATGTTCTGGGTTTATAATCATGGATCAGTGATTATGTTGAGTAATAAAATGTCAATCACCAGTAATTGTCTATTGTTAACAAATTTTCGCTCTTAGCGAGTAAATATCGATTTAAAGTGCCATAATATTCCTCGACCAGGGTTTGTTCATCTAACTTGATCCACACTAGCCACACCTAGTCAAATAATAGGTCATTTTGTTCGCGCTTAAGTGTCATTTGCCACCAGCAGTTGCCACTTAACCTTGGCCTCACATAACTAAGTAACAATCCCACCATGCAAATCCAAAGATTTATAAACAATTGTATGTATTGTAGGGCTCTGGTGTTCCACAAACATAAAGACTACAGATTTATTGATATTTACAGTGCTTGCGCTTATAGTTTAATGATACTTATCTACAAGACAAACTAACCATAACTGTAGGTTAGTGGAATAAACATTTCTACTAACCTCAATAAAAAGTTTGTAGTTAAATTGTATAGATAGCCTGTGCCGAGGATTAGTAAACACATGTACAAGAATCTACGCCGTAGAGTTATCGTCAGCTAACAGAAATATTGTAAACTTCTTTTGTCACTCCTGCGGCCAATCGTCGACACACAATGTTACACATTGTTCTCTGCCTAGCGGCGTTATTACTAAAATAACTACGAGAGGCTTTATAACATGGCCCTTAATATGGTGACCAGCATACTGACCACGTTGAGCGTTCGGAATAGTTGATATGGAGCAATGTTATGTTCAAGTGCTGAGCTAGAAAAAAACATGGGCACTTGTGTTGGTGATGGTTTACACCAATCAATTATCAAAAGAGCGTCAGTAGCATTTTAATTACCCTGGTGATATTGCATTTTGCTCAGTTTTATAACGTGCCGCGCGCATTATTGATCTTGCATGGTACGATACTTGAGTATAAGCCTTGCATAGTATCAAATGACCAATTTCAATTCGTCATTTCCTATGGGTACCGTAATGCCTGCATATTAATAGCGGCATTTAAACTGAATAAGACTGGCCATTGTTTCGCACCGATGTGAACCACAACGCCCGAAAACCAGACTACTGTTCAAGATAATATTAGAAGATTGCTTGCACACTCACGCCCAATTAATCTGCTAGAAATGTATAATGTATCAAGCGCATGGCAGGGAAGCATATGATGCAAAACGTGGCTCTGAACGTGGACCAAAATTTATCAAACTAAGTATGCGACTGCAGCCGCTATGCAAATAGCAAAGCAAATGAAAAATAAATCAGCTATCGTTTTGGTGGTATGTTTGCAATATTGGCATACAAATTCCCCACATTATCATTATATTGCAACTACGCGGATTGGTAAGTTGGTGTTGGCATTGCCATTTCGATCTGCAAACTAAATGTATAAGCATGGGACAGCTACTATGATTTGCACTCGATTCGTCATAAGCATGGCTACTCAAAGAACGCCCATTAGTAACGCGGAATGTGCAAACCAGTAAAAACATTGACAAATTGGCGAGCCATATCTAACTCGGAATGGAAATTGTAGTACAGCTGCAGGATAATATTGCATGGCTTTAGAACATATACATAATGTGTTGACATTTCGGAATAACGGCGCATCTAACGGATACAATACAGGAAATGCAAATATCCGAGGTGACAAATATGTGATAGGGATTATAAACAAACATTGACACAAATCTTTGTTTGTGCGTTACAAAATCTAAAGCAGGGCTGTATTGTTGCACATATATATTGCATGGTCTTATAACAGATATATCCGGCAATATTCATCATAATATTTTACATTACAAACGGATATCAACAGTACTTTTTTCCAAACTCTCCTGCTTGTGTGATATTTGTACGATATACAAGAACATAAAATAGGCAAAGTGGAAAGAATCCATCGTAATTTATTCGTAATTGATCTCTAAGCAGATTTATTTGGATATACACAGCGCAAATCCATTGCCAAACAACATCGCAAGGCTGATTGCTTGTTATTGGTCGTTTGCGTGCGAATGCGACTACAATTACCGTTGTTGAATGAATCTGTTTTCTTCAAGTGTTGTGTGAATGCTGATTGCCCGATACAAAGATGTCGAGGGAATTTGAGGCAATTGGCTATTGCGATACACATGTTCAAGACCCTGTGGCTCGGCAATGACGATGTATGAGTGGTCAATAACAATTGCGATCCATTTGCGGCAATTGGCTATTGCGATGCAAATTCTCAAGACCCTGTACTTTGAACAACAATTGTGATCTAGACTTCCAAACTGATTAGTTGTCTTTGTCTGTGTCAGCTTTGTCTGCGGATATATTGATAAATTCGCTCAGACAATCCAATGATCTCATGCGTTTCGTTACTTTGGGCCGCCGTCTCGTTGAACGATTGTTATGGATGTGCGGTAACCAGTCATAATTGTAATCGGGCATCGCATAAGGCTTTGCAGTAAAACATAACTGCTTTGTTGATCACGCATTGTGTCAGCCGTCATTTGATATGTAGGGATCAGCAGGAACGTGTTGGAATATTAGAAGCAGAGCAACGCGTCTTGTCTCTTACTCTAAATTATTATGCTTAACTCAACATAGTACATTTGAACGATGTAGAAGTGACAAACTATATTTGGAAGGAAATTACGACTATACTTGGCCCTGCATGCACCGAGTTAACGGTTATATGTCGGTTAAGGTGCCAGTGTATATGAGACTGATCTGAGTATCATCTACATGCTGGTGATGTTTTAGTCCAAGCTGATATGCCAGATCGCCAAATGATTATATGTAAGCTGGAATAAGTGAACGCCTCGAGAAAAGGATCAGTGTTGCGAACCACATGCAAGCTGGTCTATAGATGAGAAAATGACTATTTGCGTGCTTAACTTAACATTGTACTTTAAAAACCTACTTTCTTTGCCAACGATAGCTAAGCTCTCGTGTCATGCAACACATGAGCATGGAGTTGGCTGAACCGGTGCCTGAAAAATAATTATGTGACGTGACGAGATTACAGCAAGCATCCCATTATCATAGCAGCTGAAAAATACATGACCAGAATCATCGTAATCAGCGCCCGATCACAGTTATCACCGACAGCGATTTTGTCGCTACCATAACAACAGGGACACATTATTGTAATGTATTTCATCAACATTATGGTTATCATCAGGAAGAGTGTAACATCGCTATAATGACAGACATGGAGATTATCCCAGTCATAAATAACAGCTCCTCCTCATTATCAAGACCGGCATCGACATAATCGCTTAGTGCAATTCAACGCTTCAATTCTCTTGGTGGTGATTATTTACAGTATCAATGCATTGAACTTTACCTAATATGCATGAAGCGCTAAGTTGTGGTATAAAAACATTAGGTAAGTACGAGTGACTCATCATGTAGATAATATGAATAATGTACAATATCAGATGGTTGAATCACAACTTTGTCGTATTTCCGAAACATGTGACAACATTTAGCAATAAGGTTACGCAACGATTTCTATATGTAAATAAATGCATTAACATGCATAATACGTATATATATATATATATATATATATATATATATATATATATATATATATATATATATCTATATATATATATATATCTATATATATATATATTATATATATATCTATATATATATATATATATATATATATATATATATATATATATATATCTATATATATATATATATATATATATATATATATATATATATATATATATATAGAGTTCATTTCAGAACGCGTCCTTGTGTCATTTGACACATTTTTTACCCAAATGACCCACTTATGCAACCGTCGTGCGACCATTTGGACGCAAAACAAACAGTGTGGTAATCTGCATGCATATTCGGTTAACGCAGAATACATCGTGTGTTTTCAATGAATCTATGCCCTACGCGTAAAGTACAAAATATCTGCTGGTTCCCGGCAGCATGGTATCGCCTTCACCAGCAGCTTGCACACGTATTGAGTCATGTCCCCGAGAATCTGGCTGTTAAACTGATGTTTTCGCGACCGTCTGATGCCTGGATGCGCGCAAAATATAGTGTCACATGTGTAGTCATTGGTTACGACCTTCCGGGAAAGCAGGTTTTCGAGACTTACTTGGTGTGGATGCTACAGCAGTTACATAACAGCGGACATTAACACATTATTTTAGGCGCCCGGCACCTGCAAATAATTCTTTCGCTAACTTTGAAGCCGACACTGACAGCTTTTCCCACAGCTGTGACAGTGAACCTGAAGCCGCCGCTATTAGGGTAACCGGTAAGTCCAAGCGGCGAAAACGAAACTTCTGCGACACGTGGCAGACAGCCTACTTCTAGCTACGTTATGATGTTGAACAACATGTGATGTATTGTAATACGTGTCGAGCGACTGGTAAGACGAACACAATGGCCAAGGGTACACTTAATTTCCGGGTCAGTACGCTTGTGAGGCACATCGGTATTTACAGGAAGCGTGGAAGAAGGATGAAAAGAAAGCGTCAACCACTGAGCACATATTATGATAGGTCGAACTCTTCAAAACATGAATCAGAAAATTATATCCGAGAAGTGAAAGGGCGTACTGAGAGCAATTAAAACAAAAAGTGATGTGGCTTGCCAAAGTACAGCTGCCTATTCATAAATACTCCAGTCTCATGTGGATTGCCTAAATATTTGCTTTTGGAGTATTGGGCACGAGACCCATCACTTTCTTGTCAAACACTGAACTGGATTCATGCAGCAATGACAACATTGACACTCTTCTGAAGCAGTATGGTGAACAGAAAACCAGGAATAACATAACCAGGGAGGTTATCGTAGATTCACAGTCTACTAGAAATGAATGGAAGGAACTCAAAACAGTGGTTAGCAGTTAGAGACAAAATCAGGGAACTGCGGGGTTTAAACAACAGATTTCCCAGGAAACAGTTACCAAATCTATGCAAATTAGCATTTCTTGCATTGACAGCCCCCTGTCACACTGCAGAGTGTGAGAGGGGGTGTGGAGTGCAAAACCACATAGAGTCCACCTTCAACAACTAGGGGACCAAAAACGGAGGACCTGATAACTGTGTCTGTTGAGGGGCCTGACATGTCTGACTCCTCTGCAAGTTCTGCATGCAGAGATGCATTGGATGTCTGAAGAAAGGAGAAGGAAAGAAGACTGTTTTGTTTAAGTGCTAAAAGGTAACGTGTTAAAGTTATGTCATGTTTCTTTTTCCTACAAGTACGGTATAATAAGTATATTACTGTACAACAGTAATTTTTGTTCCAGCATTAAAACATGTATCACAATAATCTCGTTCTTTATTATCACCATAACATTTGCATTTGCAGGTTGCAATTTAATAATGGATGATTGCATTCATGATTAAACGACTACTGAAAAAAACGAAGACAAATCTATTTCAATAGTCTCTGACTGGTCCCACTCTGTAGTCCGTTATATATATATATATATATATATATATATATATATATATATATATATATATATATATATAGATATATATATATATATATATATATATATATAGATATATATATATATATATATATATATATATATATATATATATATATATATATATATATATATATATATATATATATATATATATATATTTATACGAATGCGACCTTTTTGATACAATCGACCTACTATTTTGGCACACAGTCACATCTTGGCACACTATCTGAGTGCCAAAATAGTCAGGAGCATTTTGATTGATTTGTTCTGCACATTTTTATTTAAAATTTGTGTTACCTGGTAAATGATCTCCATTCACATTCATCCATTGCAAGGCCTTAACCCCTGCATCGCGCAGGTGGTAGTTCGGGACGTTTGAAACATTTTATATATAGGACTGACGACCATTTTGGTACTCTCCATTTATCAGCTTCTCTCTGGTTATTATCCGATATATCAAAATCCCAACTTCTGATATATTGCTTAGCATTACTTCCTTCACAAATATATTCCATCCACGTGACATTCGACAGAGGGAAATAAAAATATATTTATTTGGTCTCGACGTTTTCTTATGATATATATTCGCCCAGAAACCGAAACGCTTTAGCTGATCGGCTAAATCGTAAGGCACCTCGAGCTTTGAGATGAAGTTGTGTTGCGGGCCGAGAATATCTTACTATTTGGTAAGCAATAACCACAACTCTTGAATATATTATGGCGTTATTTAAGACACTTATACTCAAGTCAACCAGGTGATAGCGAGAAAAGTGTATTCGATAACCTGGGTTTTTAGCCTGGGTTTTCTAATATCGCCCACTGTGACATTTTGTGATTGATCTAAATCATGACAACGCTGGTTCGATAGATTGGATATATTGTGTAGTATACTCAATCTGACATATAAATGGAATCTGGTAAATGTTTGAGGTACTTTACTTTGGGTATGTGCAGTCAAGTTATGTTGGTAAGTCGCGTTTGTCATAACGTATGTATGTATGTAAACAATATTTTGATCCGCGATACAGGTCGCAATCTTTATTTTCAATCGTTATGGGTAAAGTGAAACCAAGATGTTTTGTTTTTACCTTGATCTGAAACTAATGTCAAGGTCCTCAAATAAGTTGAAATCTAGTATATCGAATAACTCCATTAATAATGGTCGGATTGTTACATAATTTACATCATTGTGTAGCTCATTCTAATTGCAAACTAGAACAAGTAAATTGTTAAACCAGAAAGGATGGAATATAACAAGTATATGTAAACAAAGCTATTTAATAAGAATTAATATACTGCATTTTCATTTCAGCATATCATTTTACCTTGATGGCAGTCCTGATATAGATCTATATGGTATTATTACAATGTATATTCTTGATGATTTCCTTAACAGTTACTGGATGCCCCATATATGGTATAGAATGGGTAATGTGTTTATTTACTGTTAAAAGTAAAAGCGTTAGTGATAGTATTTTTGCTTTCATAGAATCGACGAATGTTTGCGCACTTATTCATAACCCCTCTAAATGCTTTTATTTAGTAACAGCCACTCACTAATAGCCATTGATATCGCATAACCACCAGCAGCGTTATTTTTCTGTTCCCCACTAAAAAGCTGCTCTCGCGCTCTGAGTAACACAAAGCGCCTATGCGCCCATCCAGTCCGCTATGACCTCCAAACGATTCATATACCCCCAGACACCTCCGTATACTTCAGTGACCCAGTTAACTGAAGCGCTGTATGTTTCTAAACCCCTTACGAATCCTACATCAACGCGAGAATGCCCTTCTGTCTTTACCCACAAGGCGACTATCATCCTAAACCGTGGTAACTGTTTATTCCACAGATCCATTACTATCGTTTACGTAGTAAGAATATCTCCTCGAATAACACCCTCTTTGTTGTATTCTGAGTAACATGACAGAGTTCTTCCGTATTTGTTAAATGATACGGGTAGGAGAGAAGAGGAGAGTTTCCCAAACAATGCAGGTCAAATAGTTCATTGGGATGTTCCAATAAGCAGGGGTGATAGATTCAGCGGGATGAAATAAAAATATTTTAAAGTATTTTAAGCATGGCAACAGTTTCTGTCAAACACGCCAAATGGCTGTGAATCGCGCAAATGACTACAACTGTCCAATTGAATTTGTAAATAAGGTTAATTCTATATCGACTAACTTAAAAAACGTGACCTTCTCAGATTCGCCAACCTTTGACTAAGTCGCAATATGAAATCTCCCAAGGACCCGGATCCTTGCCATGGCGCCGAAGCTATATGGCGTTGAGAGATTTGTCTGGGTCAATTGCGATTGTAAAAGTCAGGTACCTTCTTGACAAACTACCAAATATACATTATTCACACAGTATTCAACACTGTTGGATCATTGAATACCATATAACAACAAAACACTTGAAATAAAAACACATTACTATGATCGAAGCTACCAAATATCACTCGTTGACTCTAGCCATGATAATCTGGCTTTGAACTTTGACCCTAGATGAACGACAGATCTGCGAAATATAGAGCGAAAAACTAGGAGACGATTATTAAAGTCAAGTCACATAAAATTGCTTATCGGACAAATAATGATCATTAAAATTAAATTTAACTTATTTTGTCACAGCCCTGGTTAAGAATGATACGATTGTTACAGTATTTCGGCTAATAATGACGTTTCACAAATTACGAAACTTGTAAACAATAACTCTACATTAGGCCCCTTACATCGTGAATTCGCAGAAAGCATAGACATTTGTTGTTAAATACAGATATCGCCAACAAATACATTCTGACATGGAAAAGAAGCTGTGTCGTTAAAATAATATACTATCTTTATTACTGCGTGTTCTGTATTGCCTAATTCGCGTTTTACCCCTACCCAGACCGAATTTATATCCATGACCCAATTCCCTCGATGAAACGTCCTCGATCTGCTGATCGGTGATCAACAATGTAGGCGATAGCAGCATTCGTTTCAATACTGTTGGATGGTTCTGTTAACTTGACAAAACAAATTGTTGTTTGACAGACTTGTTTGGCTATTATAGCTAAGACTGTTCGTTGATATGTAAATGCAAAAGAACTTGACTATGAAACATCGACTTAACAATTTTAAAAATTAATGGTTGACCTTCACTAAGCACTACAAGACGTTTGAGTATAAATTCATGTTACCGTTCGACCGGAGCTACCCTTCACTCCCTTCACTAGGCTGCAGCCATGAAGATTGATATGATGTTATATGGACATTATGGTCAGACATAACCATAATGTGTATGGTACTGCGCTGTTTGGCATGTTGTGATTGAAGAGACTAATGTTGCACCACCATTAATGGTTTTAACTGCCCTGCATGAATGCATGGTAGGTTTTATAAATTTATCAACACATATCAGTGGCTGCTTATCCACTGTCACTTGGTGTTTCATAAACTTAACTATTGCCAATTATCTTAATGTGGTAGACCTCAAAGGTCAACGGGTCCTCAGATTGCAATTATAAACAATACTTGGGGGTAGTCGTATTTCTGATGTTGGATCTAAATTGTAAAGAGGTTGTCGATGTCATGATAAAATATCAATTACAATTTGAAGTCACAACATCACATGCATATTGGGCTGTTGCCTATCCAGGCAATGGCCAATGTGATGGTCTATCAAAAGAGGGAATAAGTTGATGGTGCAAATACAGACTTGAAAGTGTCAGATATTACCAGAGGGTCACATAATACGAATAACACCAGTCATTAAATAAACAGCCTCTGAACTGCATAACTATTTGATTGCATAATCAATGAGCATCTGGGCTATAAAAACCATGACTATGCTTATTATGTAATTTGACAGTAGATAATATTGGATGTTCTCAGCTGAACAGCTGATGTGGCCTCACATAAGTTTCCTGGTATTGAATTCTGTGATCTGACGTTGGAAGGTATCGTTTTAGCGAGTGTGGAAACATTTTACGAGGTGTTATATCGTGAAAATAAATAACCGGCATCTGTATACTGGGTCTCTATTTTCTAACTGCATTGCTCTCCAAGCTTCCATTCTTATTTAGTTATCTAATAAAGATGCAGATTGAAATGCATGGCCATTTATATAGAGCTCTGTTAAAGGTTGGGTCCATGTACTGTGAATATGAAAGAAATTCTATTTTGAACCAAACGGATATGAATATTTCCACATATCTACCAACATGTGTTTCATTTATATAGGTACCTAGGTCAGATGTTAGCTTAGGAACCTATTAGAGAACACTGCCTGAATTGACCATAACTAAAATAGGCGTGTACTTGGCACAAATGGATTGCCTTGACACGTTCAGTTTGTTTGCTTGTATGATGAAGTATTTTTCAATTTTGTACCACAAGTTCAACCGTACTGACATTTTTGTTACATGGTCCGATTATCAAATTATCAATTAACTAGTTCTGAAAACTCCCACAATATGCAGGTCACATAATTATGAATAAATGTGTAGTAATGGCAGAAAATTGCATTGTTTCTCATTGTTTACATCTGAATTAATGCATAGTCTGTTATGTGTCAATTCGATTAATTTTGCAATGCATATTGTAAAATGTATGTGCTTTTGTTTATTAGATACTGAACCAGCAGCCCAAGCAAGAACCAGCTATGCCGCAAGTCTGACTAAAACAACAAGCCCTTTAGACCCCAGACTTAGCGATGCCAACAAAAACAATTTGCTTTCTAGTGACTCGGGAGTCAGATCAGGATGTCTCGAGCAGAACATGCATCAAAGATACAAGTGAGTATTTTTCATTCCTCAGTGATCTGATAACTACTGACAAGGTGTACACCAAAGAAAGGCTTCGTTGCATTATAAATGAATTCTAGTTAAGTGATCTTCATATAAAAGGCACTACCCACTGCATGGTCTATAAAGGCCTGTGTTATATTATGAAAGTCATTACAAGTCTGCTATAACTAAAAACTAATAGCGAAATATGAAAACAATATATCAATGCACGTACAGACCGCCTCTAATGGGATACAAGGCAGACCCAAGCTCTACAACATGCCTTCAGAAGTTATATTCAGATCCCCAGTCTAAGGAAACTACTCCCAGGTATGGTATATATACTGTATTAATCAGGATAAATTTGACAGACAGATCATTCCCAGTATCTCTGTCATGGTCACATATTATATACAATTATTGCACAATTATGATGTAGGCTGAATTGTTATTTAAGCCTGTAGATTAGCCATGCACTGCCATGTGCTATTTCATGATTAAGTAACTTTATCTGATGCTTTATCAGTAAGTTATATCTTCTATTCTCAGCATTACACTGCAGACAGATTATAACTAAAGTTGTAGCTACACTGACTCAATGTGCAATCTGTGTAGCTCTAAAATAATCTCTCTTATTGTTCTGTGCATCTTTCTGAAGATGTCCTGGTCAATCTAAAATCTGCTGAGATGCTGCAATCTTGCGTTCAACAGCAATTTAGTCTGTAAAACATTTATGGTCACTATCTTATACAGAATGCATGTGACACTATTCATTTGACACTACCCTCACACACAACCTCCCTTTGACACCTGGAGTTGTTCTACACTATTCAATCAGACAAATGGTAGGTTATAGCTGTACCTGTAAGGAACACTACCTAACATTCTGTGTGATGACCCATCAATCTGAACTACACATCTCTTGCCTCCAGTTTTGGTTGAATAATTGAACTGTTATGTCTGGATTAGTGGTGCCAAGTAATTTGCTTAATATGTGTACATGTTGATTGTTTCAGGGAAGAAAAAAGTTCTCAAGTCAAATCTGCCAGTAGGACGTTCCCTACTTAGAAAATAATTTGAATGAGCAGCGCAAGATCCATGGTCCTTGTACCACCTCTTAATTATGCTTGAAATGTCATTAACTATGCATAATCCAACCCCTTTTAAACAAATTATGGCCATGTAAAATCTGTTCCCTAGGGAGAGCTATGAATTTAGTACTATAACATATGATATAATCAGAAATAATATATATTACATAGCGATAGTACGATTATTATTAAGTTATTAGCGTATATTTCTATGAACTAGAGCAAAAAAAGCAGATTAATGAGGGTACGCCTTGAATCATTTGGAAAGGCTTCTAACCGTTTCTGTACATAACCTTATTTCTACGGTTGTTTCGTTTACCGCTCATTTATTCAGTTAAATAAACTAACACAATTCAAATATCGTCTCTTTGTCGGCCACCAGTTACAAGATAACGTAACTAATAAATAAAACAAAATGTGATGTATGCCTTTTAACCCCCAACGCACTCGATAATGACTTTACCATGAAACCCTGACATTTGGATAGGTTTTACATGCTACAGCAAATCGGAGCACCAGCCGTATATCAAAGCAGATATTTCGGTTCATATAATTCACCGGAAGGCGATGTAAAAGAATTACCTAAGCTTTTGACCAATTTGACGGAAATTCCTTGTTTTGCGTAATGCCACTTGGCATGCATCTTGATTGAAGGGATCATTACATATCGTGTATGGCAAGCGGGCACCCAATGTGGAATACATTAAGCTTTATAGTGGGAGGTTTTTTGTTTATCGTGATGTCTAGTGATTGCCTGGCATTATACACCAGGGAAACTATTCAAGGAGGGAACTAATGTGAGTTGATGCCAGAATCTTAAGGGTACGGGCGCCATTTGGCTGGGTTTCGGGGGACATTAAGGTGGTGTTATGTGACGGTGGTCAGGGGCGTCTGGCCCCTGATAGCTTGTAATACCTACTAGCTGATTTCATGACTTTCGATTCTATGTTACGAAACCATTCGACATTGACACTAATCGTTACTCCACTATTTCATTATTTTCAATAACATGTAACAGGATTTGCAGCGATTGACAATCTGATTCAGCCTAATGGAAAGTACATAGATGCACTGGTAGTTAAACACGCCGTTCGTTCCGCTGTAGGACGAACGATATATCTAGAGCATGCAACATGAACACAATTGCTGGGAGCTATGAGGGTAAATCTAGTTGAAAGAAAAACACTAAACGGCAATCTATAGTGCACATAGAGAGCGATGTAGAAATAAACGCTGGATTATCTAGGCTTTTCGACTTTGTCTGGAATTCCTCGTGTGCCGATATTAATGAACGACCATTGGTTGTGATGGCCTGCTTTGCGACAAACGTCCTGTGCGCTAGTAAGGCCTATGTTTGGGACTAAATAAGACATATAACATGCATCATTAGGTTAACAGGCACAGACGTAGACACCGAAAAATATTGTAGATGATATAGCGTAATCCGACCAGGAGTCGATCTTGCTTACAATGGATTATAAAACCAAAAGCCCCACAATTATATGAACACTACTACAATTTTCAATTTTCCGACTACGAAATGTGTATATTATGGTATGGACCTTGCGTGTATAATAACTTGATATACTATTGACTTGTTTCGCTTGAAGCCAGCACTGGCATTGTAAAACTGAACAAAGCTAACAATATCATTCAGGAACTCGTATAAAAGTCAATGTTGATGCATGACAACGTAAATTAATGTTAGTCAGACCATCTTGGTAAAGTAAACCTGAAGTAGGTGAATTAACAGAGGTTAAAATGTTTTTTTGGTAGTTCCAACCAGGATTTTTGTAAACTGTAATTTGCTTACGTTGTTTATTTCAACACAGAACCCGGAATTTCACATTGTTATAGCTCACAAGTATTAGATTTCTAATGAATGAGATGTTCAATTTATCAATATATAGATTTATAGCTGCTATTCTACGAGCCATACTGTATCTATGTATATTCCAAGGGAAGAAGTGAGCAAACTTTTTGTTACATCTTTTAGCCACAAAAATCGTAGTATGGAGGTGAGGGACCTCATTATACAGCTTAATGTACGATTTCTATTATAGTGAATTCGACCAAGTGCAGCTATTGTTCACAGTACACGCACCATAACAACTGCAACAAAGGCACCGTTAAACACATCGCTACATGATTTTCAACGGAACAAAAGTACTGTGATTTCAGCTCAAGATAGGCCTGAAAGGTGCACAATAAGCGTGCGTGGATGACAGCAAATATGCAAATGTTCCAGCCGTCATCTCATGTAATATCTACACATTAAGTTCCATTAAAAATGTTATGGTAATGAAATTTCAAGCCAGACTGAGCTTAAAATTGGTCGTCTTTTCTTCAAGCAAAGGCCCTGAAAATATGTGATGTTGAGTTCATGACTATCAATATTCTTAACCTGATTTGCTCCAGCGCCGAATGGCTGCCAGTCCAAATATACAACATATATACACTTATCAGGTAATCAAATTCAAATTACCACAATATGTGTCTCACTAATGGGTAAACAAGGAAAGATAGGATATCTGCATTATTGTTGTATTCAATGATGACGATGTTGAAAGGTTTACTCGGCGGTTAATAATTGTAGATATTTTAAATTCGTTTTGTCGACTTTTGGGAAATGTCAGCATTTATGCTAGTGGTAATATTGTCGCTTTGTCGTGTCTATGTCATTCTTTAACCGTCTTAAAACGCACCATTGACGATTATGTGCTAAAAAACACCTTTCAATCTTTAGATTAAAGAAATACTATCAAATTGATGTAGTGAGGGATCTAAAGCCGTCTGGATGATTTATCTGCATGACCCGATATTGCACGAACGACTATATTATGTGAAAAACAATTAGTCGTGAGATTGGATCACATGGTTGCGCTTGGAAGCAATCAGTTGATTTCACGGGCAATCGTGCAATTTGAAAATGCAATTTGGCGTGGGATCCGATTATAGTGCTTGGATTGATGTATCTGTATTTCAGAACTACTGAGGTATTAAGTTCTGTAATAGTCATTAAAGACGCCTGTACACACAGGTGGTATTTGCAATAAATCCGGAGATTATTGCGCGCGCGATGATAAGGAGTAACTAAACCTTGGATGCCGGCATTAATACTGCGGTAATCACACAACTTGAACGCAGGAAGAAAACCAAGATTCATTAGCCCCACCCCCCCGCCCCTATAAACAGTATTTCTAGATAATAATTGGAACCCCCTACGCATTTAACATCTCATTAGTTAAACTTCGATTTGGTTTGTCGTACAAGGCAAAATTCATTAACCGTTCGGAAACTTACAGCTATCATCACATTATGCATATTCCCGATTGCTATACAACACACTGTATATTGTGTCTGATAGTAAGCCACTACTGGTAATTAAATGGTAATTTTAGTGGTTGATAGCGTTTTTGTTCTGGTTCAAAGGCAGTTGATTTGGTGATTTAGCTTTTCATTGTTATGCAAACCTATGAATATCATGTCTCTTGTGAACTTTTTAGTACGAAAGCCACTTTGCGGCTTGTAGTGTATTCTGTCTCCCATAAATTGCAGAATTATACCAATGAAAGTTGCATGTAGATATTGCACTTACTCATATTGCCTTAGCTCTTGTACAGTTTGAATATGTAGGTATATCGCATAACTTGTTAATTAATCACCGTCGTACCACTTCATACATCTTTAATTAAGGTATCATTTCCTTCAAAGTCTTTGCCAATGTTTGGATCTGTGACTTGCAAACTTATGGATTTGATCAAAGAGTTTGTAGCTTCGTTTTCGTGCTCACCCAAGTTTTCCACTCAAGGATAATGTGAAGACCCCGCTTGTTAGCCAAAACGTATTGTCATAGCGTCTTGTCATAGCGTCTCTTAAAACATTTATTAAATAGTGTACTTGTTATCTTTGCTATCCACAAGCCTATTGTGCGACGTGTTTTAGCAGCGGCCAGGCTTTAGAAATGGCTATTGATTGGTCGCCTTATCGCTATCATTTAACATGACTTCAGGGATATATCGGCTGCGTTCGATGCTTTATTGCCAAGACGACCGCAAGGAATCCGTCAGATTATAGGCGCCTCAAACCGATGCCTCCCCATTGAGGCCGAGAGATACTTTGAAACGTTGATTCAAGTGTGACTTAAACAAGCATATATGGAATCAAAAAGCACTCATCAACGGCAAAGCGGTTGTTATTATTGTCATTTATTGACTCTGTTGTTCGATAAGTAACTGAACAATATAATGTTGTCAACTTTAAGATATTACCTTATTGTCAGGACTATGGAGATATTGGGAACTAATCATTAAAGAGGGCTATCCACACGCTCCAATTCACATCCGTTTTTATAATACGTTTGCTTTATCTTTTTTGCTAAAGAGGCTTGCTGAAGTAGCCTCTATTTATGGCAAATTTAATTTTGCCCGTTTCAAGCGAAAGCAAAACAAACAAAAACAGCAGTCGTAAAAACAAGACACATTTTGGTCGCACAATGTATATTATATAAGTCAATTCGACAGGCACTATACCAGTATTAATTGCGTGCCTTCTCAATGTCCATAACGACGCATGTAACAGCGTGTACTTCTTTGTTCGGTTACTACAGCGAATTCACTAAGCACAAGACAAAATATTAAACCTGAAAGATTTTTTGTACACAATAAAGTGCATTGACGTTTCTCGAGGCACAGTCAGGGCGATCCGCGACCCCAGTCCTATAGCACAGATGGGCAAGAAAATGACCACAGTTACGAACGTCCTGCGTTCATCTACGAACATAAATCAAAACTCGACTTTCCTTTTTAATTTGTGTGGCGGGCGCTTTACTGACATTTATATGTTGGCCAAAGCATTCCAAGCCTCGTGTTGCTTACCCATGACGATTGGCAAACAAGTTGAAGGTTCGCGATGATCTGTGTTATTACAGATAAGCAGAGGACCGTGTTTTGTGCTCATAACTTCCACCAAAACGTATTTGTTAGTGTCGCTGCATCTAATGGTGATACTATGTGAGGTAAAAGCTCTTAGTGTGGTGATTGCCACTGTACATAAAAGTGGATTTCCATGGATCCAGTTGAATTTCAACACATGGTTGCAATATATATGGAAATGCATGGCGTTACACTGTGATCCGGCCTTAATGACATCGTTAGGTTATGCATTGGCCATCAAGTGCAAATGAAGATGAGAATAAATGTATGCTCGTTTAACAATGAAGACTCACAAATACCGAACGAAGGAACGAGAGCGTGATCCGTTGGCTTAGTCAGTCTTGGCTGAGTCTTATGTGTCTGTAAATGTGTGAATAATTGTAGGGATGAGGGTAGGAGTTAAAAATTGACTTGATGGGGAGCTTGCGAATGCATGTGCGTGTTTTACAGATTTATCATCATGTGTAGTGAGATAAATGGAAACTGGAGCAGTTTCCTTGATTTATTACATTTAATGACAGAACTAACGAGCAGCTGAAAGAAATATGTACTTATTCAATGATATAATGTCACATAAATATTATAGATATATTGCTATTGAACCGAGGATATATAGTGTACATGAATAATTGTTCTTTAAATATATGACAGCTCTTATTGATTTCAATATTACGTAAAATGACAATTTCATTCCAGAAATATGGGTTCATATAAGTTAACGATTTTTGCTTTAATGTTGTACGAAAACAAGGAAGTCGTTATCCTGGTAATTGCTTAGTGTGATAAATATATACAGTATCTTATGTTCATTACTTGAACATAAATAAACAACATCTTAGTAGGTGCAGATTAAAAATATTTAGTATTTTACACAGTATAAGTAACTCAGGTGTATGTGCTCTGAATTCGTCATTACATTTGATTCTTATAGCACGCTTTTGTAGTGAATGTAACCTCATTAAATATTTATGAGCTGCATTTCCCCAGGATTAGATTACAATATGTCAAAAACGGATAGATCAATGTATTATACAAACTGATAGAAGTCTCCCTGTTTAATTTATTTCTAACCTTTTGATAATGCCAATATTTTTAGATATTTTATTTGACATTTATTTTATATGACTAGGCAATGAGAGTCAATTGTCTATAACAACAGCAAGAAAACCTGTTGTGTTCACAGTATCAAGTATAATATCATCAATAACTATTTTGTTGATTCTATTTCGTATATTTCTATTACATGAAACGGCCATGTTTTTTGTCTTTTTTGCATTCAATGTTAGGCGGTTTACATGTAACCAATTAACAACATTCTTAAGCTCAATGTTGAATTCATATTCATTTATTTTAACATCTTTTCCTACCATAAATAAATTGGTATCATCAGAAAGCATAATTGGAAATATTCTATCAGATACTTGACAAAAATGGTTGATATATAGCAGAAAAAGTATAGGTCCCAAGACAAAACTCTGGAAAACACCAGTAACATTTTTTTGTTTCTGAGAGTATTCCATTATCTTTTTCACACTGATTTATCATATAACTTATAAACTAATCTAGTGGCTTACATCTGATACCATAACATTTAAACTTTAAAATAAGAATATCATGATTTGCAGTATCAAAAGCTCTGGCGAAAACAAGACACACACCTTTAACATGTTCACCTTTATCCAATGAGTTCATCATTTTATCAATAAATTATACAAGAGCTACTTTTGGGTCTATATTTTTTTAGATGGGTTACACTATCATTCTTGTAAATTGGCACAACAACAGCTAATTTTAGTTGATGAGGCACAATATCTTGATTAAATAATAAATTAATCACATGCCAAAGAGGTTTAAAGAGACCATGGTAAGTTTATCTAATTATATTTCGATTGATGTCATCCGAACCTTAACTACTGTTGTTCAAACTAATGATAATACATTCAAGTTCATAAGTAGTAGCAGGACTCAGAAAAAATGACTGTGAACAACTAGTTTGTAAATACTCAGAAAGATCATTGTCTACGTTTGAGATCTTGTCACATAACTTTGGTCCAACTTTAGTACAATACTCGTTAAAATTGTGAACAATTAATTTAGAATCACATGTTACATCACCATTCAATACAAATCCCTTACTGATAGGTTTTGCAGGTTCAACACCAATAATTTCCTCTAAAACTTTCCAAGTTTGTCTGGCATTTGATTTATTTTTCTCCAGCATGTCTTGATAATATGATTGTTTAGCCAATGTAATTAAATGATTAAGTTTGTTTCTATATCGTTTGTACCTAGTCTTATTGTACAAGGTTGATTTCTTCAAATATATCATATACAACTTCTTTTTCACATTACTAAACCTACAAATACCATTAGTCATTAGACTTATATTTTCCACGCCTGGTTTTCATTTTCTTAGAAGGAAATGCCTCCTTCTCGAAACTTTGTTCAACACCAATAAATTGTGAGTAAGCATTCTGAGCATTATTACTTTCTAAGACGGAGGTCCAATCATGAGAGCTCAACAAGCTTCAAAAACATTGAACATTTCTTCGAGAAAATTATTTAACTCTAGTTACATTGTAAAAGATTTATGCAATATGTCTTCCGTCATTATAAATACAGGAAAATGATCAGAAAAATCTGTACATAAAACACCTTTTATATGTTTATTAATTAAGCCATTGTTGTAAACAATGTTGTCAATTAAGGTGGCTGTGCTGTGTCACCCCTGTTGGTTTGTCTATCATAGGTACAAAAGACTGAGAGTACATAAAATCTAAGAACTCAGCAGTGTGGGAGTGTTGTTCACAGTTCAGCAGGTTGATATTGTAGTCACCCATTACATAACATATCTTGTTTTCAGTTTTTATGTTTGATAATATAACATTTACTTTATTGAAAATTCCCTGATATCTGTATTTGGCAGTCAATAAATCACACCAATGACAATACTTTTACCCCTTCCTACATTGTTACATTTTTGCAACAAACAAACATTCCATATAATTTCATACACATTTAGATCATTTCTACACATATATTAAATATCAGTAGAGATGTATAATGACACCCGACCACCAATTTGATTGTCTTGTTGCATGAACAGAACTATATAGAGGAATATCATTAAAGTGTTTGTTCACATCATTCAGCCAAGTTTCAGTGATACCAAGCACAGAGAACTTGTGATTAAGTGCAGACAAATATCAAGTTAGATTATCATAGTGTTTTTTAATACTTCTTGTATTCACATAAAACAAGGAAAGAGAGTCTTTAAAGTGACAAGATATATTGTATGAAACATATCATTGCTTAGAATAACACGATTCTCCCTCTTCTCTCTCTCTCTGTCTCTCTATCTCTCTGTATCTCCGTGTCTGTCTCTGTCTGTCCATCTGTCGATCCGTCTCTCTCTCCCCCTTTCTCTCTCTTCTCTCTCTCTCTCTCTCTCTCTCTCTCTCTCTCTCTCTCTCTCTCTCCTCTCTCTCTCTCTCTCTCTCTCTCTCTCTCTCTCTCTCTCTCTCTCTCTCTCTCTCTCTCTCTCTCTCTCTCTCTCTCTCTTGTTTTTCTCTCTTTACTCGGCTATTGTGGTCGTCCGATACAATAGACTCTCGGGCAAGCATAATATTTGTGCTGATATTGCTCATGAAAGATGAAGATACTTGCAATTGCATTCGTGTGTTCAGCAATTATGTAGATAACAGACCAACCCTGGCTATCAGTTTTCAACATGTTATTTTATACGCCACATGTGTCTAACAATCATCTCGGTAATTAAGTATTTTCAGTATTGTTTGCTGAATGGTTAAATGACAATTCACTTGGTAATTCTGTGTCCCGAATAGATATATGCGTCGTTATTAATCGATACAGACACAAACAAACTTACCGCAACCTTTTATTTTATCAGTTACTCATGTGTTATTTTTTATTTATCTAACAAATGTTACACAACAGATTGAGAGCGCAACTAAAGACTTGAAGCTAGAGCATTTCGCATCGCAGACAATATTTGGTCGAACCTTGAGTATTTCAGCTAGTACCGTCGATCTCTTACGTGTGTTGAGTACACCATACTCACAGCTTTAAACGCTTAATATTTGGTTTCAAACTTTATAGTCGTCCACATACAAGGACGTACACATTGACTATATATATGAATGGTCATTTATACAGCATCCATTTATGATACACTGCTACGACTGAATAGCTATCGCTGTTAATAATAATTCATCAATAACATTTTTTCATCATCGTTATAGCTTTTAGCATATAAAACTTGGTGTTCTAATGCAGAACAAGAGTGTCTTGTTAAATTGTGGCACATGTAACTACTTTCAGACACGGACCTTTACGAGGTTAAGCCCGTAGGGCAGTCACAAGGGGCCCTTACAGGGTAGAAAAAAACTATTGGATAAAACTAAGTAACTACAACAACTCAATTATGGTCACATTAAAAAAGGCACACTTGTCAGAATTAAAACTATTTTAAAATATCTAAGAAGCTTTAAAGAGTATATGAGCAACCCGTCAAACGCACACAAACCGTCCGTAAAGCATGTGACCATAACATCTCACGGGGTGTGATTGTTTGCTGGCTTCCTTTGAGTGTCATACGGGGCCCGTAAGCGCTATTAGGTCTCATGTGGTCTAGGCCGAATCTAGATGGCGTTGATCGAAGTCTACAAACGTAAACCCCATTGGTAGCACGGTATACCTGCTGTTTTAGTTATGTTCGTAGCCTTGTTGTGATGATGCTCTATGATTTGCATTTTTTCGGTAATAAGTAGGCGTCGCCATATGTTCAATATGCCGGTATCAACATGGCGCCTTCGGAAAACTATGTTCATTACTTCCCTCCGTACTGTTAGGTAGTGAGCGCAAACGTCTGACAGGATTTTCAAGGTTTATAGGTTAAAGTAATGCCAACCTATCTTAGTATATAAACCTTATATCCAGTATGCTGTTTAATGAAGTCGATAGAGTGATTGTTCTGACATTAGCACGTTTCATGTCACCAGGAACTCACCGTTTGTTCATGGATAATTTCAGTACGAGTGATATTGCGGCGGTTGGTTCACTCAAACGTCATGGGTCTTGTATACCATGATTCCAGTGTCTGGTTAGGTTTTAAAACAGCCAACGTTATTTAACACGAGAAAGGATCGGCACTGCGAGATTGTTAGATAGGTTTAGAACCGGAGATAGTGAGCGTTTTCATGAGTAAATAGTGATAGGATGTGTAAGCAAGAAAATGGATGGGTCCGTGAAAGGTTATTGGGAATAGTCAAAGGATCTAGCGTTCTAAAACTTCTCGTGCCAAGCTGTTACTTAATGCCTTATTTTATCACAGAAGATAAGCTACTTCACATTGAGGTCATTTTAATAGAGAGTAAATGATAATTCGTTAGTAAAACACCTGCATATTTGAGCATCGAACTAGATTGTTATAATCACCACATTGTACCCTAACCATAAACATCTGATACGAGTACGTAGACATGTCCGTGATCTTCATATGGCGCGTTTTACCACAAGCCCTGTCGATGTATATAATCGTGACTGGCTGGTGCACATGGCTCACGGCATTACGTCGTTGGCTAACGTGCATTAAATCCACACAGGTTGCAGCACAAAACGGGTGCTTGTCGGGGTGCAAAGATTGTCATAAATTAGAGCTTTTTTTGCACATAGAACTGTGTACACCATATTGTCTGTTGTAACGATTTGGCTCACATGTGAGGTACGCAATATCATTTGCATACAGTTGGCTGGTTTGCAAAATGTTTGCATGATTTTCGCATTATTCAATATGGTTTTCCAGATGGTAATCCTTTGATGTGTCAAAGAACAACAGTGTCAACCGTTGTAACCTAGGGTGATGTCGTGGGCTACAGTCATAGCTCGATCAGAAGAGCAACGTCAATTGTGTTAGTGAAATATTGCATAATTATTTCTATTGTCAAACTCCAATCATAGTGGCCAAGCAAGAGGGTTGGTAAATCAGCCAGTGGATTGAATTGTTTTCGCCAACTAACCGTACGATCAAGCCCAATAGAAAAGTATATATCTGAAATGTACCTTTCCCTGACTATCGACTTCATTTCCGAATGTCAGAAATGAGCATCTTGTCGGATTACTTAATAACTGTCAATGCGCTAGTCTCTACACAGTTGTCTCCCAGTTGGAAGTGCATACTTTACCGCGCTTGCATTTACTATATACTTCCGACATATTTTTGCACAACATTTGTTAACCGATATATTATTATACTGTACATTCAGCAATACCATTACGAGATCCGATTTTCACTACAATACTTAAGTAACGCATTAGAAGCATTTGTTTATCATGGCTACAGGTCACAGATATATTATTTGCAATAACACGCTGAATGCACAAGCTCTTCTTTTTAGCTTCCTTGGGTAGAGAAGGTCAAGCAAGGTTAGTCTCACAGCTGCTCGAGCCGGTAGCCGTCAGGCCGGCAACTTCGAATACAATCTTGATAATTATTTTTGTCATGTAGATGCGCAGAAAGCGTAAAAAAGAATTGATAAATGTCCCTATTGTGGCGAATATTGTCATGATGTCGCTACAACCAAAACCGAAAGTAGGTAGTATTATGACCATTTGGTTATTTGAATGTGACAATCTATGAATCATCAGACATCAAGCACACTGTGGTATAAATAATAACATCCTACATTCATCCAAAATCACTACTTTATATGGCACACTGCCTTGCCTTCGCGGACGCAAATCGTAAATCATAAGCCCGTATAGGACCGCTTTAGCCTTTGTTTCCCTCTACTAAGCATATCCAATAAAGCAAGAAGCATGTGATATCAGGAATGAATTCCATAGTAGGGATGATAATATAAGGCCACTTCATAGTAATATGCATCAGTAATTTTTTAGCTGTGTTCGCTTAGCACTATTAAAAGGCTGATTTATTCATTTCGAGTGTGACAGTCGTACATTTATTAGCTATAAATGTTTGAAAAGCGCCGCAAATGAAGTGATACAGCGCAATATAGAACAAACCTGATAACTCTTAAAAGTGTCCAACGCTCTGTTAGGCACGGTGTTTCACGCTGAGTCGAATGTTTGCGATCGTCTACTTCAATAGTTGCAAACCGTTATTTCATACATCATATCAATTGCTGAATTTCATTAAATGCTCACAACTTAGTTCATTGATAATTAATGAAATATCAATAGCGGCATCTAAACTAAATAAGACTTGTTTCGCGACGATGTGAACCACAACGCCCGGTAACCAGGCTATTGTTAAAGATAATATTATGAGATTGCTTGCACGCTCATTTTCATTCACGCCACTTTAATCTTCTATAAATGTTTCTCAAGTGTTTTTGCACGAAGTATAAATCACATGGTGTGCCAGCGTATGAAGCAATACGTGTCTCTTAATATAACAAAAGTGGACCAAACTTTATCCAACTAAGAATGCGATTGCAGGCGCTATGCAAATAGCAAAGCAAATGAACAACAAATCAGCCATCGTTGTGGTGATATGTTTTCACCATTGGCATACAGATCTGCCCAATTATCTTTGTATTACAATCGGATTTGCAAGTTTGTGTTGGTATTGTCTTGTTGATCAGCAAACAAAATGTATGAGCATTGGACCGCTGGTATGATTTGCACATAATTAATTATACGCAAGGCTATTCCGAGAACACTCAGTGGTAACGCGGAATTTTGAGCGTGTAAACTAGCAAAAATGATTGACAAATAAGCAAGCCATATCTAACAGGAAATGGAAATAGCAGTCAAGCTATAGAATATATTGTATGACTTTTGAACATTTGCTCATGATAAGTTTAGCATTTCGGTATAGCGCAAGATGGAAATGCAAATGTCCGCAGGGATTTTAATCATACATGTATGTCATTGTTTGAAGGACGGTCACTACCGGGTCGCAATGTTGCACCTATGCATTGCATGGTCTTATAACAGATATATTCGGCAGTATCTTATTGTGGTCGTCCGATACAATAGACTCTCGGGCAAGCATAATATTTGTGCTGATATTGCTCATGAAAGATGAAGATACTTGCAATTGCATTCGTGTGTTCAGCAATTATGTAGATAACAGACCAACCCTGGCTATCAGTTTTCAACATGTTATTTTATACGCCACATGTGTCTAACAATCATCTCGGTAATTAAGTATTTTCAGTATTGTTTGCTGAATGGTTAAATGACAATTCACTTGGTAATTCTGTGTCCCGAATAGATATATGCGTCGTTATTAATCGATACAGACACAAACAAACTTACCGCAACCTTTTATTTTATCAGTTACTCATGTGTTATTTTATTTATCTAACAAATGTTACACAACAGATTGAGAGCGCAACTAAAGACTTGAAGCTAGAGCATTTCGCATCGCAGACAATATTTGGTCGAACCTTGAGTATTTCAGCTAGTACCGTCGATCTCTTACGTGTGTTGAGTACACCATACTCACAGCTTTAAACGCTTAATATTTGGTTTCAAACTTTATAGTCGTCCACATACAAGGACGTACACATTGACTATATATATGAATGGTCATTTATACAGCATCCATTTATGATACACTGCTACGACTGAATAGCTATCGCTGTTAATAATAATTCATCAATAACATTTTTCATCATCGTTATAGCTTTTAGCATATAAAACTTGGTGTTCTAATGCAGAACAAGAGTGTCTTGTTAAATTGTGGCACATGTAACTACTTTCAGACACGGACCTTTACGAGGTTAAGCCCGTAGGCAGTCACAAGGGGCCCTTACAGGGTAGAAAAAAACTATTGGATAAAACTAAGTAACTACAACAACTCAATTATGGTCACATTAAAAAAGGCACACTTGTCAGAATAAAACTATTTTAAAATATCTAAGAAGCTTTAAAGAGTATATGAGCAACCCGTCAAACGCACACAAACCGTCCGTAAAGCATGTGACCATAACATCTCACGGGGTGTGATTGTTTGCTGGCTTCCTTTGAGTGTCATACGGGGCCCGTAAGCGCTATTAGGTCTCATGTGGTCTAGGCCGAATCTAGATGGCGTTGATCGAAGTCTACAAACGTAAACCCCATTGGTAGCACGGTATACCTGCTGTTTTAGTTATGTTCGTAGCCCTTGTTGTGATGATGCTCTATGATTTGCATTTTTTCGGTAATAAGTAGGCGTCGCCATATGTTCAATATGCCGGTATCAACATGGCGCCTTCGGAAAACTATGTTCATTACTTCCCTCCGTACTGTTAGGTAGTGAGCGCAAACGTCTGACAGGATTTTCAAGGTTTATAGGTTAAAGTAATGCCAACCTATCTTAGTATATATAAACCTTATATCCAGTATGCTGTTTAATGAAGTCGATAGAGTGATTGTTCTGACATTAGCACGTTTCATGTCACCAGGAACTCACCGTTTGTTCATGGATAATTTCAGTACGAGTGATATTGCGGCGGTTTGGTTCACTCAAACGTCATGGGTCTTGTATACCATGATTCCAGTGTCTGGTTAGGTTTTAAAACAGCCAACGTTATTTAACACGAGAAAGGATCGGCACTGCGAGATTGTTAGATAGGTTTAGAACCGGAGATAGTGAGCGTTTTCATGAGTAAATAGTGATAGGATGTGTAAGCAAGAAAATGGATGGGTCCGTGAAAGGTTATTGGGAATAGTCAAAGGATCTAGCGTTCTAAAACTTCTCGTGCCAAGCTGTTACTTAATGCCTTATTTTATCACAGAAGATAAGCTACTTCACATTGAGGTCATTTTAATAGAGAGTAAATGATAATTCGTTAGTAAAACACCTGCATATTTGAGCATCGAACTAGATTGTTATAATCACCACATTGTACCCTAACCATAAACATCTGATACGAGTACGTAGACATGTCCGTGATCTTCATATGGCGCGTTTTACCACAAGCCCTGTCGATGTATATAATCGTGACTGGCTGGTGCACATGGCTCACGGCATTACGTCGTTGGCTAACGTGCATTAAATCCACACAGGTTGCAGCACAAAACGGGTGCTTGTCGGGGTGCAAAGATTGTCATAAATTAGAGCTTTTTTTGCACATAGAACTGTGTACACCATATTGTCTGTTGTAACGATTTGGCTCACATGTGAGGTACGCAATATCATTTGCATACAGTTGGCTGGTTTGCAAAATGTTTGCATGATTTTCGCATTATTCAATATGGTTTTCCAGATGGTAATCCTTTGATGTGTCAAAGAACAACAGTGTCAACCGTTGTAACCTAGGGTGATGTCGTGGGCTACAGTCATAGCTCGATCAGAAGAGCAACGTCAATTGTGTTAGTGAAATATTGCATAATTATTTCTATTGTCAAACTCCAATCATAGTGGCCAAGCAAGAGGGTTGGTAAATCAGCCAGTGGATTGAATTGTTTTCGCCAACTAACCGTACGATCAAGCCCAATAGAAAAGTATATATCTGAAATGTACCTTTCCCTGACTATCGACTTCATTTCCGAATGTCAGAAATGAGCATCTTGTCGGATTACTTAATAACTGTCAATGCGCTAGTCTCTACACAGTTGTCTCCCAGTTGGAAGTGCATACTTTACCGCGCTTGCATTTACTATATACTTCCGACATATTTTTGCACAACATTTGTTAACCGATATATTATTATACTGTACATTCAGCAATACCATTACGAGATCCGATTTTCACTACAATACTTAAGTAACGCATTAGAAGCATTTGTTTATCATGGCTACAGGTCACAGATATATTATTTGCAATAACACGCTGAATGCACAAGCTCTTCTTTTTAGCTTCCTTGGGTAGAGAAGGTCAAGCAAGGTTAGTCTCACAGCTGCTCGAGCCGGTAGCCGTCAGGCCGGCAACTTCGAATACAATCTTGATAATTATTTTTTGTCATGTAGATGCGCAGAAAGCGTAAAAAAGAATTGATAAATGTCCCTATTGTGGCGAATATTGTCATGATGTCGCTACAACCAAAACCGAAAGTAGGTAGTATTATGACCATTTGGTTATTTGAATGTGACAATCTATGAATCATCAGACATCAAGCACACTGTGGTATAAATAATAACATCCTACATTCATCCAAAATCACTACTTTATATGGCACACTGCCTTGCCTTCGCGGACGCAAATCGTAAATCATAAGCCCGTATAGGACCGCTTTAGCCTTTGTTTCCCTCTACTAAGCATATCCAATAAAGCAAGAAGCATGTGATATCAGGAATGAATTCCATAGTAGGGATGATAATATAAGGCCACTTCATAGTAATATGCATCAGTAATTTTTTAGCTGTGTTCGCTTAGCACTATTAAAAGGCTGATTTATTCATTTCGAGTGTGACAGTCGTACATTTATTAGCTATAAATGTTTGAAAAGCGCCGCAAATGAAGTGATACAGCGCAATATAGAACAAACCTGATAACTCTTAAAAGTGTCCAACGCTCTGTTAGGCACGGTGTTTCACGCTGAGTCGAATGTTTGCGATCGTCTACTTCAATAGTTGCAAACCGTTATTTCATACATCATATCAATTGCTGAATTTCATTAAATGCTCACAACTTAGTTCATTGATAATTAATGAAATATCAATAGCGGCATCTAAACTAAATAAGACTTGTTTCGCGACGATGTGAACCACAACGCCCGGTAACCAGGCTATTGTTAAAGATAATATTATGAGATTGCTTGCACGCTCATTTTCATTCACGCCACTTTAATCTTCTATAAATGTTTCTCAAGTGTTTTTGCACGAAGTATAAATCACATGGTGTGCCAGCGTATGAAGCAATACGTGTCTCTTAATATAACAAAAGTGGACCAAACTTTATCCAACTAAGAATGCGATTGCAGGCGCTATGCAAATAGCAAAGCAAATGAACAACAAATCAGCCATCGTTGTGGTGATATGTTTTCACCATTGGCATACAGATCTGCCCAATTATCTTTGTATTACAATCGGATTTGCAAGTTTGTGTTGGTATTGTCTTGTTGATCAGCAAACAAAATGTATGAGCATTGGACCGCTGGTATGATTTGCACATAATTAATTATACGCAAGGCTATTCCGAGAACACTCAGTGGTAACGCGGAATTTTGAGCGTGTAAACTAGCAAAAATGATTGACAAATAAGCAAGCCATATCTAACAGGAAATGGAAATAGCAGTCAAGCTATAGAATATATTGTATGACTTTTGAACATTTGCTCATGATAAGTTTAGCATTTCGGTATAGCGCAAGATGGAAATGCAAATGTCCGCAGGGATTTTAATCATACATGTATGTCATTGTTTGAAGGACGGTCACTACCCGGGTCGCAATGTTGCACCTATGCATTGCATGGTCTTATAACAGATATATTCGGCAGTATCTATCCTGAGGTTTTACATTACAAACGGATATAAACAGTAGACACCTGCTTGCCCGATATATTTATGATATACAGGAGAATAAAAGGGCAAAGATGTATATATGTACACACACACACATATATATATATATATATATATATATATATATATATATATATATATATATATATATATATATATACACATATATATATATATTTATATATATATATACATATATTTATATATACATATATATATATATATATCTATAGATTTATGTATATATCTATCTATCTCTATCTCTCTCTATATCTCTCTCTCTCTCTCTCTATCTCTCTCTATCTATCTATATATATATCTCTCCTATATATATATCTATATATATATATATATATATAATGACGCTTAGCACCGCTGGTCCAGAATCGAATCAGTATCCAGGATGTCTTTTCTATCAATGGACGTGTTTTGTTACTCTCATTGAAAAAATTACACTACAGTGTTGCAAAGTAAGCTCATAGCTTATGTATGATCCGATCGTAAACGTGTGAGGTAACATCCTTCCAATATTTAACAGAGTTCCGTGAATTGTCTGGTTAGACAACAACATAAACAACAATATTTTTTGTATGGCTACAAATAGAATTAGTAATGCACAGTAAGGTGTAGCATTTTCTATGCGACAACAATATTGATAATTAGAATTGGTTATACAAACGCAAAAATTACTGTCCTACTTTCAAACGAGTACTTTGAGGCTAGTCGAATGAAATATGAGAAAAGGATTTTACGTGGTAAAAAGAGAATATCAAATTAGATTTGCCCATAATGCTTAAGCTAGTCTGGCATGCAAGCCCGACAGATTATCACCGCAAGCTATTAATGAACTATCCATGTTCAATAATGTGGTCAGAACCTGAATATGATTTGTTCAGAATGTGAGCACGCAAGCATAACAATCACAACAGGGATTGAAGCAATCGTAACAAAAGTCTACAGTTTCCGCATTACTATATTAAAGGCATTACATCCGCAAATTATTCTATTTATAAAAAGCTCTCAACCAAGGAAAGAGACTAGTCTAACAAGCAAGATTTTTATCATGCGGCATTACGAATTGATCATGCAGCGCTTTTAAAGAATACGGTTGACTTCCTTTCCATAACCATGTCCACTGAAATAAATATGAAGGAAGCAAGTTTTCCTTTCATCAGCCAAAAATTATATGAAAGAGTTTACTATTTAATACCAGTATCCTTTTATCTACTAATGCACCTGGGCACGGTGGCGGTCGCTATCTATCGCTGGTCTGATCTAGCATACGGCGTATCAATGAGTTATGATCGTTGCATACATTAAGATAGTTGTAACAAAACTCATAGCTTATAATAAAATTGACGTGATGGCTGTATGACGTAGTTGATCGGAAAAATGCCATGAATGAATGAAGATACAAATTTCAATTGGAAGGTAGGCTGAACTGTTAAATCCGTTCGTTAACATTTCAAGACCATACCACCTCATAAACATACCTTTTTATGATGCTCGTGCTGTGCTCCACGCGTGTGACTTGTTGGAAACCGCATCGTACGTAAACAGTTTGCACCACAGCTTTTTGCTCTGCATTTGAAAAACTATTACGGCAGCTTATCTTGCATAACACGAACAATAACACGATTCAAGTAATTCTGACCAGGTGATCACACGATGAGAAGCAACGTTAAAGTTACTATTGCGAGATGTTAAACAAGATTTACCCTGTGAGACTGATTGGATGATAATTGAATGCCATAAGACTTGACAGTACTAATAAAGTTGCAGGCCTGTTTTGTTCTCGTGAACTATTACCGCCTTTGTTGTTCACTTGGTACCTTTGATGACACAATGACCGCGGGTGCATCGATACAAACTTTATCTAACAAAATACGAATGATATCATTTCCTTCATTTGATCCCTGATGGATACGTTTGGCTTGATTGAATAGTGCTCAAACAACACGTCCATACTGGGCCTCTCAGCCAGGCATAATTAATTCCATTCAGTGTAAGGCAAGTATAATCAGCCATATGCTTTGCTGTAAATCAACAAATGTATCTCCGTAACCGGACTTTGCCAACCTGACGTTTGCTCGTACTACTGAATATAGTACCCGAAAAGACTATCTGCTTAAATCAACTGAGTTTCCAAAAAAAGTCACCCAATGCCTTTTCTCAAAATCACTCAATTTGATAGGCCGTCACAAATACCAGCGTGGCTAAATAGGGAAAGTATGGCATCGTCTCGACATCTCGGATTTTTGCCGAATACTAGGCTTTTGGGTTGTGTCAGTTTTAGACATACTTTAGGATTGATTTGGGCAAATATTGTGTCGCTGGACAGCCCCCAGTTTTTGAATTTTATTCTCTCTACGACGTAATGTAAAATCCTTTGGGACCATTAGCTAGCTATACCCGATTTAATGAGGCATAATTCATGAAATGGAATGGACCACATCGTTAAGAAAATGATTGAACGAACAGTCTTGCCATGCGAAAATGCAATTTGGCGTGGAATCCAAACATATTGCTTGGATTGATGCTTTTCTCTATATCAGAACCATTGAGTTATGCAAGTTCTGTAACGGTCATTTAAGACGCCTGTACGAACAGGTGGTAATTGCAATAAATCCGGAGATTATTGCGCGGTCCATGATTAAGAGTAAAGATAGTTTTGATCAGAATTGAAATTGTGGTGATCACAACACGCAATATAATGTGTCTGATAGTAAACCTCTACTGTGAATCAAATGGTAATTTTATCGGTTGTTAGCGTTTTGTACTGGTTCAAAAGCTGTTGATTTGGTGATTTTGCTATTCATTGTTATACACACCTAATTGATTGACCGTTAAGTCAATGTAAAAAGTCAGTGTGATAAACGTTATGTGCACAATTACCACTTGAAATATGGGATGCGGCAGGCTACTGCGCATGAGCATATGGTTTTACAATGACCGAATTAGTGGTGCCAAATAAACTGTTATATGCCCTTAGCAACGCAAAATGCTTATTAGTAAATTTTGCCATTTGAGAAAGACACGCTAATATGACATTTTTTAAGACGTTGAGGCACAATAAAACGCAATTCCTCAGCTTTTCATGGAAGCCTATTTTAGTTATCTAATGTAAGGCTAATCGACATGCGCTCTGGCTGTGCCAGTTTTTTATTGACAGTGCCAAACCATTCGGTTAAATCACCTTTTGACATGGCACAGAACTATGTTGCGTCCAACATATATGCAACAGTAGGATAAATTGAATTACAAACGTCGCTTTACTATACATATCAAACATCAACGATGGCGACACCGCTCAATGTATTCTATTAGATAACATGTTGTCCAGATAATCGACCTAGAGTTGGATATACGCTGACCAATGTGACCATATTCGGCAAATCATAGCTAACAAAATTATGGAACCATGCACAGTCATTGATCGAGCGCTTAATATTCAAGTCAAGCTAATTCATTTTGCTAACATTGCATTTTAGGGGCGTGATATATGTAGATATTTTGCTCTCCAACTCTCACTACTTAAGTAGTGTAAGAGGTACCCCTACTTACCTCGTTTTTGACGTCGAACGATGGACGAAGTGGATTGCGCAATATATTTTTCGCTGACGATCGCTTCAGGATTCGGTGCGATATTTTGATGACATCATTCTATTTTTGGAAAGTGTTTTCACCATCTGTTCAAATATTTTCTGTCCTTGAAATCTTTGCGACCTTAGTTTTGCGACCTCATGGAGGTGCGCTATTTTGGATGAGGTCATTTTTGGCAGTTTTATTGAGAAGGAGTTTGTAAATGGGTATTAAAAGTCAATTAGCGGTAATGGTGTTGAAAGAGAAGTGAAGGATAGCGTTATTGTTAGTGGGAGTATTCACCGTCTGTTCAGATATGAAGACGGTGTTTACGAGGTGATTTGTTGCTATTAACTTCCTTTATCCCATGACATGTGGTGATATATTGAACTGGTGACCTTAGCAGGCTCACGCGATGTACGGTATTCGAGTGAGTTCATTTGGGGGCAATGTCCTTAGGAAGGTTGTTGACCTTAATAATCTGATGTGATGAATGGGCGGTATTTGGGTGTGAGGTCATTTTCGGCAGTTTTATTGAGGAGATTGTAAATGGCTATTAAAAGTCAATTTTCGTTGGATATGTGGGTCGATTGAAGTTTTCACGTGAATGAATCTTACTAGCATATGAGTCTTACATAGGAGGGAAAAATGACAGATGGCTTTAAGTGTGTTCTAACTCTCATTGAGAATATAACGACAGATGGATTAAAACTTGACCATTGGATATTTCTCAAAATGGGGGTGGAGTTATGTGTTACAAAAAGCGGATGGTAACTTTACTTCCAAATAGTTTTCATCTATATTTTGTCATAATGGAACATATTCATAAAAACCATTTTATTTCAACGGATCCAACCAAATCGAAGTTTTATAATTCCGACTATCCTAATTTAATTCAACAGACATTGACAAATCCCGATGTAGGACAACATTTTGGATACCATAAAAACGTTTGTTATAAGCATTTTGACAATATAGTTGGAGTCACAGGTGCGTATCCTGGATACATATCGGCCCCCTGCCGTTGGGTGAAAGTTAATACAAAGGGAGGGTCCCTCGTAACAGCTTATCCCGTACTGTGAGTATCTGCTTAAAACACGCTATATGGCTGTATAGATTCGTTGACTTTTTTGTATCTGTTGTAAGTCTATATTTCTTTGTATGCAGGGAACCCAAACATTTATTACAAGAGAACCGTGAGTACCGCAAATGTTTAAGATTCTCTGGAATTTTATTTTGGTTTATTCTTAGAGATTAAAACAAAAATAATTTGTTTTGTTTGTAGGATGAAGATAGAAGAAATTATTTAGAATTAAATATTTTTAAAATTTAAATAAATATATTAATAAATGTTATACTGGTGTTTGTGTTATTAATCGGACTTGATGAATCTGTGGTATAATTACACAAGCTGGTAATGTGATTTACCAATCGTTGAATTCATGATGCGCATCTTTCTTAATTAAATAACGACTCATGTCAAACGATTTGATAAATTAGTCATTGTGAGTTGCCTCCCCTTAGCGCTAAAATTACTCAAGCATATATCATTGTCAACCCTGCTGTCAGTCGATTTCGCATTCACCTCAGATATTGTGGTGACATCATTCTATTTTTGGAAAGTGATTTTTCATCATCTGCTCGAATATTTTTCGTCCTTGAAATCTTTGCGACCTTGGTTTTGCGACCTCATGTCAATACATTGAGCTAGGCGCTATTTGGATGAGGTCATTCTATTTTTGGAAAGTGATTTCACAATTTTCGTCGGATATGTCGTCATAGCTTGCTGAGCTAAGCTAAGTGATGGGATAGAGGGTGTATATAAAACGGGAGAGTGTCTCAGTTCTGCGTTCAGTTATAACCATGGCTGAGAAGAGACAGCTAGAAGCTTTCAATGATGTGAGCAAACGCAGTAGACCGATGAGCGACGCGGACTTGTTAAAAGCGGTAGAACAAATCACAAGATGGAAAGCAGTGAGTATGATTTTATTTCTATACCTGAATTATAGAATTACCACGTATACTTCATTTATTTATTTATTTATTTTTGTTACGCGTGTGTGTTTTAGTGTTGACGGGAGACGAAAATTTTACACGCCGCTATGGACACTTATGCAATTGGACAGGCCAATGCAGCACTGAATTTGTTAAACAACGCTCAACACAGCCCCCCGACACAAACTGGAAATGGCCCTGCAGTCGACAATGCTAAGGGTAGGTCTATTAAAGGATAGGTCTATTACCGGTATAAGTGAGGAATGACGTAATGGAAAGCTTTATGACTTTGGGTGATATTTATATTGACAGATTATCGATGATTATGTCGACAGAAGCTGTGTTGGCTGCGAATGAAAGAGCTATACGGACTCATACGCGATTTGGAAGCCTGCAAACTGTTTACAATTATAGTTTAACAGAAGATGTGCCCAACCTCAACCAGTATATATTTGAGGAATGCGATTCAGCCTTTAAAATCAACGGGAGTTATGGATTCTTATTACGTCACAAAGAATCAGATGAATTGCGGTACTTTCATTCGTCCGTAAATAACCATCGTATGCTACCAACCCCTCTAGTCGTACGGAATGCCGATGATTTTGAGAGGGCTATAGATGCAATAACACAAACCGACATTTTAACCTACGCCCAGAACCAGCGACCGGATTCGAAATGGAGTGTAGAGGAAGTGACTAATTTGACCATCTTTGTGAACCCAATCAAAGATCACGTGATCCATCAACTTGTTAGACCAAAAGAAAACCACGGGTAAGCGGAGCAAAGATCAGGAGTCTAGAGAATGCAGCAAAAACATTGTTAAAGACTGCTTACCCCAAACAAAAGAAAAAAACATTTGCGGGTGTACCTCTTGAAGATGTCGAAAGACTAGCAAAACAATTCTAAGTGAATATCACCGTGTATACGCTAGACGAGAATCAAGTAAGTGTGTCTTGTAGTGATTAAACAGAAGTAACAACATAAACGATGTAATCATTTGATATCGAAATGGAAATATGAGATGTGATCGTTTTGTTATATGTGTTTCAGGTAGCTACTTTGGTCAAGCGAACGCGTACAAAATTCGCCTCGACCTTGAAATTGAACCTGCACGAAAATCACTTTAGTTACATAAAAAACTTTGACCTTTATAGCAAATCATATATTTGTGGTACCTGTCAGAAGCTGTGGAAAAGTGAGAAAAAACTACATCGCCACGAAAACAAATGTACTGAGGAAACGAAATAGAAGTACCCAGGCAGTGTTTTTCATCTACCACCCACTATCTTTAAAGCGTTACGGGACGAAGGAATCGAAATAGAAGACTGTATTTACCCTTACAGAGCCACCTATGATTTTGAAAGTTATTTTGGAGAAGACAACCTACCTGTCAATTCACCCAAAGTCACCTGGGATCAAAAACACGTACCGTTATCAGTGAGTGTATGCAGCAATGTACCTGATTATACAGAACCAAAATGCTTTGTAACCGAAGGAAACGCACAAAAATTGATTGACAGGATGATGATGTATATAGAGGAGATATCAAACGCCGCCTATCTACTGATGCTTGCTCAATACGAAGCTGCCCTAACCCAGTTACAAGAGAAAATCAATGAAGCGTATCAACAGGACCCGGTCGTCAAGGGAGAACATCCATTGCAGAAATTACAGAACAAATTCGACAACTATTTACATGTATTACCGTTAGTCGGATTCCACTCATCGAATTATGACCTCAACGTTGTGAAAATACCGTTGACAACTTACCTGCAAGAACATTCATCGATCAAGTATATACCATCAAACGAAATAACTCATTCATGTGCATTGAAACGGACCATGTACGGTTTTTTGGATATCACCAACTTTATTGGACCTGGATATACATACGACAAATACCTACGAGCCTTTCAATGCGAACAGAAAAAGGGATATTTCCCGTATGAATGGGTGACACTCGATCGTTTGAACAACACAGAATTACCACCCCATGCAGCTTTTTACAGTGCGTTAAAACAAGAAAACATTACAGCTGACCAATACGCTGAATGTCAAGAAGCGTGGGAAGCAGGTCATATGCAGACTTTTAGATGTCGAACCGTTTCTGGAAGCCATAGAGAAACAGAGTCGTTTTTACAGTGAGAGAGGTGTAGATATGTTGAAGGATGGAATATCAGTGCCCGGATTAACCATGCGATATTTATTTCAAGACTTGGAAGATTATTTTACCTTACCTGGCGAAAAGAACAACGACATCTATTGGTTGATTAAAAATGGAATAGTGGGCGGACCCTCAATCATCTTTCATCGTTACCACGAAAAAGGAAAAACTTACATCAGGCGTGAACAGAACGGAAATGAAGCGAAGTTATGTGAAGGAATCGTAGGTTAGGATGCGAATGCCTTGTATCTGTGGGCTTTGTCTCAACCCATGCCAGCCAACTTTCCGACCCGACGCCACGCGCCTGAGTTTAAACCAATTCAGACCCGAAAACGTGGTGTAGCGGATGAATGGTTGGCTTGGATAGCACACAGCTCACAAAATCAAATACAACATCGTCTAAAGAGAGGGGAAAAACGAATTGGCGCCCGGCGATTACCCGTAGATGGTTGGTGCAAAGAAACGCAAACAGTATATCAGTTTCATGGATGTGTATGGCATGGTTGTCCGTGTCTGAAATTGAGCCATAGCCCCATCAGTGGAGAACTAATGAGTGATTTATATACCAAAACAGAAAGAAATACCCAGTATTTGAGAGGATTAGGTTATGATGTCGTAGCTGTGTGGGAATGTGAATGGACGAAAAAATGAAAAACAGCCCCTCAGATCAAAGCGTTCACGTACAGTCGACCTCAACCACCACAAACCGGTTCGATGGAAAAACAGCTCATAGCCAATATACGTGACGGAACCTTTTTTGGAATGGCTGAAGTAGATATACACGTACCAGAAACCCTTAAAGACTATTTTAGTGAAATGACCCCTATATTCAAAAACACTGAACTGACCCGAGATGAAATCGGACCCTTTATGCGAGACTATGCTGAACAACGGGACATTATGAAAGTAAGTACTCAAGGTGACAAGAGGCGTGGGATCATAATGTATTTTGTTGCGATCATTATGATGTCATAACGATTTTTATTATTTATTTTCAAATAGACGGAATGGCGGACGTTGATAGGGCTACAAAGGTGTGAAAATATTGCTTGCTAGCCCACTACTGAAATGGTACTTGGAACATAGCCTGGTGATCACAAAGATATACCAAACACTGGAGTATGAACCCACAGCCTGTTTCAAATGATTTGCCGAGACCATATCAGACGCCAGGTATGCACGAATATATATGATATACTCTTATAGTTATATTTGATATACTCTTACAAGCGTTGAATTTTATTTTTGATAATGTTCTTGTTTGTGTGTAGACGTGGGGGTGATGTCGACCCGAGTCAGACTGTTATAGCCGAAGCTTTTAAGCTACTTGGAAATTCGGCCAATGGTAAATATTCTAAAATGTATTATTGTAAAATATATTGATTTAATTGTTATCTTCAAATTTATTTCAAATTTATGATTAAAAAAAAAGAAAAGAAAAAAAATACCTGTCAAGTGCTGTTGATTTATACTAATTTGTCTATGTTTGTAGGTAAATGTGTCACGGATAAAACTAAACACCGTGATGTCAGATACGCCGACTACCGAGAGTGTCAGGAATTGATCAACGACAAAAGATTCAGAGCCTTGAACGAATTAACCCCAACCTGTTTGAATTCGACATGGCCAAAACCACCATTGATCTTGACTTACCCCAACAAATAGGCTATTTTGTTTATCAATACGCCAAATTAAGGATGCTGGAATTTTATTATGATTTTATTGACAAGTATGTCGTGAGATCTGATTTTGCCTATGTACAGATGGACACTGATAGAAGTTATATCGCTCTTAGTAGTAGTCATCTAACAGATGTCATCAAAACCCAAAAATGAAAAAACAATTCTACCAAGAATACACTCAGTGGTTGCCAGCTGTAGCGTGTGATGATCACAACAACGACTTTATACAGTGTAAAACGAACGGAACCCCGTGGGTACCTCAACCGTGCTGTGTGACCCGCCAAAAATATGATAAACGTACTCTGGGGTTATTTAAAGAGGAGTGTAGTGGAGATGGTTTTATCGGACTGTGCAGTAAAACCTATTACTGTTATGGAACTACGGATAAAGCCTCGTGTAAAGGACTCAATAAGCGTCAAAACGACCTGAACAAGGAGAAATATATGAATGTGCTGAGAGAACAAAAATCGGGTCGCGGTGTGAACCGTGGCTTTCACGTTAACAATAACACAATGTATTCGTATACGCAAATTAGAGATGGATTAAGTTATTTTTACCCCAAGAGAATTGTGAATGCAGACGGTGTAAGCACTAAACCTTTAGATGTGTGATACATTAATATGCTATTTAAGAAATTGATATGTGTTATTATGCAATAAATTGAAGTGAAGATGCTATGTAATCGATGATTTTTGCGCTCTGTAAGAAATTGATGTTTAAAGGCTGTGAGAGAAACTAAGAATAAAAAACGTCGTACATTTTCAACACGCGTTGTTTATTTGCCTTGAATTAAACATGTCACCAGCTTATCGTTGGTTGAATAATCGTCGGTAAATACAGCCAGCAATTGGTTCAAACTTATTCCACGACATCGTCTCTTTAAAAAATACAAACAATAAAGTCCACAAGTATTGGAATTAAAGTCTTGTAATGGCTTTGTATTATAAGTCCAGTTCACACAATGCTTGGTCAAGAACTTCACAAATACGTTATGAATAGGAGGTAGTCCGTAAGAATCAAAATATTCGCCTCTTTCATTATGATCAATGAAAATGGCAATCCAGTGTTTGCCCTTTTTTTGGAAGCTGGTTCCGTATTACATACGAAACCGCTGGGGTAGTTGACATGGCGGGGTAATTTATTCCGCGCAAACACTCCGCGCACAGTAGCTCGAGTGAAAGCGTCTATTTGTAAGAGCTCGTGTAATTGCCTGGTATCCATTGTTAGGCAGCGTAATCAAACTGAACGTTACGGTTTCGGTCAATTTGAATCATATTTTCAAATTCGGCATACACAATGACATTAATGGTACATTCTAGGGCCGTACCAAAACGCATTTCCAAGCGCACGTTTCCTTGTTTCAACAAGTTAAAATGAGTGCCGCTACCACCCAGGTCGGGGGTCAGATCAAAAGCGAATAGTGTATAGCCATTGGGATAATCACTCCAACTTATGGCATTGCATTCGTCTTGATAGAGTTGTCCAGTGCTAATGAATAAATTAGCATAACTGCGGGTGTATATATGGTGATTAAAATCGGGCTGTAATGGTTTTGCGGGCACTTGTTGCCCGTCAACGTACAGAGCTAAAAATGTGAGGTTGTTATGCTTAAAGTTGAAGGGGTTCTGGGTGTAATCACCATTGAACGCCCTATTATCAACAATTCCGACTACAATTCGTTTGGGTAACTGACCCAAAAATAAATTTTCTTGATTGATCGTCATAGCTCCTTGAGATGCAGATAACACTTTGGTTTCTATGCGTCTTATGGGGTATTTAGCTCAATAGCGTTTCCATATAAGCGCGATACGGGTATGTGTTTGTCGTGGAGGACACAAGTTTTTCGTTGAGAGAGACATCGACTTGGGAAAAGAGTGCTGTTGATTTATACTAATTTGTCTATGTTTGTAGTTAAATGTGTCACGGATAAAACTAAACACCGTGATGTCAGATACGCCGACTACCGAGAGTGTCAGGAATTGATCAACGACAAAAGATTCAGAGCCTTGAACGAATTAACCCCAACCTGTTTGAATTCGACATGGCCAAAACCACCATTGATCTTGACTTACCCCAACAAATAGGCTTTTTGTTTATCAATACGCCAAATTAAGGATGCTGGAATTTTATTATGATTTTATTGACAAGTATGTCGTGAGATCTGATTTTGCCTATGTACAGATGGACACTGATAGAAGTTATATCGCTCTTAGTAGTAGTCATCTAACAGATGTCATCAAACCCAAAATGAAAAAAACAATTCTACCAAGAATACACTCAGTGGTTGCCAGCTGTAGCGTGTGATGATCACAACAACGACTTTATACAGTGTAAAACGAACGGAACCCCGTGGGTACCTCAACCGTGCTGTGTGACCCGCCAAAAATATGATAAACGTACCCTGGGGTTATTTAAAGAGGAGTGGAGTGGAGATGGTTTTATCGGACTGTGCAGTAAAACCTATTACTGTTATGGAACTACGGATAAAGCCTCGTGTAAAGGACTCAATAAGCGTCAAAACGACCTGAACAAGGAGAAATATATGAATGTGCTGAGAGAACAAAAATCGGGTCGCGGTGTGAACCGTGGCTTTCGCGTTAACAATAACACAATGTATTCGTATACGCAAATTAGAGATGGATTAAGTTATTTTTACCCCAAGAGAATTGTGAATGCAGACGGTGTAAGCACTAAACCTTTAGATGTGTGATACATTAATATGCTATTTAAGAAATTGATATGTGTTATTATGCAATAAATTGAAGTGAAGATGCTATGTAATCGATGGATTTGCGCTCTGTAAGAAATTGATGTTTAAAGGCTGTGAGAGAAACTAAGAATAAAAACGTCGTACATTTTCAACACGCGTTGTTTATTTGCCTTGAATTAAACATGTCACCAGCTTATCGTTGGTTGAATAATCGTCGGTAAATACAGCCAGCAATTGGTTCAAACTTATTCCACGACATCGTCTCTTTAAAAAATACAAACAATAAAGTCCACAAGTATTGGAATTAAAGTCTTGTAATGGCTTTGTATTATAAGTCCAGTTCACACAATGCTTGGTCAAGAACTTCACAAATACGTTATGAATAGGAGGTAGTCCGTAAGAATCAAAATATTCGCCTCTTTCATTATGATCAATGAAAATGGCAATCCAGTGTTTGCCTTTTTTGGAAGCTGGTTCCGTATTACATACGAAACCGCTGGGGTAGTTGACATGGCGGGGTAATTTATTCCGCACAAACACTCCGCGCACAGTAGCTCGAGTGAAAGCGTCTATTTGTAAGAGCTCGTGTAATTGCCTGGTATCCATTGTTAGGCAGCGTAATCAAACTGAACGTTACGGTTTCGGTCAATTTGAATCATATTTTCAAATTCGGCATACACAATGACATTAATGGTACATTCTAGGGCCGTACCAAAACGCATTTCCAAGCGCACGTTTCCTTGTTTCAACAAGTTAAAATGAGTGCCGCTACCACCCAGGTCGGGGGTCAGATCAAAAGCGAATAGTGTATAGCCATTGGGATAATCACTCCAACTTATGGCATTGCATTCGTCTTGATAGAGTTGTCCAGTGCTAATGAATAAATTAGCATAACTGCGGGGTGTATATATGGTGATTAAAATCGGGCTGTAATGGTTTTGCGGGCACTTGTTGCCCGTCAACGTACAGAGCTAAAAATGTGAGGTTGTTATGCTTAAATTTGAAGGGGTTCTGGGTGTAATCACCGTTGAACGCCCTATTATCAACAATTCCGACTACAATTCGTTTGGGTAACTGACCCAAAAATAAATTTTCTTGATTGATCGTCATAGCTCCTTGAGATGCAGATAACACTTTGGTTTCTATGCGTCTTATGGGGTATTTAGCTCAATAGCGTTTCCATATAAGCGCGATACGGGTATGTGTTTGTCGTGGAGGACACAAGTTTTTCGTTGAGAGAGACATCGACTTGGGAAAAGAGTGCTGTTGATTTATACTAATTTGTCTATGTTTGTAGTTAAATGTGTCACGGATAAAACTAAACACCGTGATGTCAGATACGCCGACTACCGAGAGTGTCAGGAATTGATCAACGACAAAAGATTCAGAGCCTTGAACGAATTAACCCCAACCTGTTTGAATTCGACATGGCCAAAACCACCATTGATCTTGACTTACCCCAACAAATAGGCTATTTTGTTTATCAATACGCCAAATTAAGGATGCTGGAATTTTATTATGATTTTATTGACAAGTATGTCGTGAGATCTGATTTTGCCTATGTACAGATGGACACTGATAGAAGTTATATCGCTCTTAGTAGTAGTCATCTAACAGATGTCATCAAACCCAAAATGAAAAAACAATTCTACCAAGAATACACTCAGTGGTTGCCAGCTGTAGCGTGTGATGATCACAACAACGACTTTATACAGTGTAAAACGAACGGAACCCCGTGGGTACCTCAACCGTGCTGTGTGACCCGCCAAAAATATGATAAACGTACCCTGGGGTTATTTAAAGAGGAGTGGAGTGGAGATGGTTTTATCGGACTGTGCAGTAAAACCTATTACTGTTATGGAACTACGGATAAAGCCTCGTGTAAAGGACTCAATAAGCGTCAAAACGACCTGAACAAGGAGAAATATATGAATGTGCTGAGAGAACAAAAATCGGGTCGCGGTGTGAACCGTGGCTTTCGCGTTAACAATAACACAATGTATTCGTATACGCAAATTAGAGATGGATTAAGTTATTTTTACCCCAAGAGAATTGTGAATGCAGATGGTGTAAGCACTAAACCTTTAGATGTGTGATACATTAATATGCTATTTAAGAAATTGATATGTGTTATTATGCAATAAATGAAGTGAAGTGAAGATGCTATGTAATCGATGGATTTGCGCTCTGTAAGAAATTGATGTTTAAAGGCTGTGAGAGAAACTAAGAATAAAAACGTCGTACATTTTCAACACGCGTTGTTTATTTGCCTTGAATTAAACATGTCACCAGCTTATCGTTGGTTGAATAATCGTCGGTAAATACAGCCAGCAATTGGTTCAAACTTATTCCACGACATCGTCTCTTTAAAAAATACAAACAATAAAGTCCACAAGTATTGGAATTAAAGTCTTGTAATGGCTTTGTATTATAAGTCCAGTTCACACAATGCTTGGTCAAGAACTTCACAAATACGTTATGAATAGGAGGTAGTCCGTAAGAATCAAAATATTCGCCTCTTTCATTATGATCAATGAAAATGGCAATCCAGTGTTTGCCTTTTTTGGAAGCTGGTTCCGTATTACATACGAAACCGCTGGGGTAGTTGACATGGCGGGGTAATTTATTCCGCGCAAACACTCCGCGCACAGTAGCTCGAGTGAAAGCGTCTATTTGTAAGAGCTCGTGTAATTGCCTGGTATCCATTGTTAGGCAGCGTAATCAAACTGAACGTTACGGTTTCGGTCAATTTGAATCATATTTTCAAATTCGGCATACACAATGACATTAATGGTACATTCTAGGGCCGTACCAAAACGCATTTCCAAGCGCACGTTTCCTTGTTTCAACAAGTTAAAATGAGTGCCGCTACCACCCAGGTCGGGGGTCAGATCAAAAGCGAATAGTGTATAGCCATTGGGATAATCACTCCAACTTATGGCATTGCATTCGTCTTGATAGAGTTGTCCAGTGCTAATGAATAAATTAGCATAACTGCGGGTGTATATATGGTGATTAAAATCGGGCTGCAATGGTTTTGCGGGCACTTGTTGCCCGTCAACGTACAGAGCTAAAAATGTGAGGTTGTTATGCTTAAAGTTGAAGGGGTTCTGGGTGTAATCACCGTTGAACGCCCTATTATCAACAATTCCGACTACAATTCGTTTGGGTAACTGACCCAAAAATAAATTTTCTTGATTGATCGTCATAGCTCCTTGAGATGCAGATAACACTTTGGTTTCTATGCGTCTTATGGGGTATTTAGTTCAATAGCGTTTCCATATAAGCGCGATACGGGTATGTGTTTGTCGTGGAGGACACAAGTTTTTTCGTTGAGAGAGACATCGACTTGGGAAAAGAGTGCTGTTGATTTATACTAATTTGTCTATGTTTGTAGTTAAATGTGTCACGGATAAAACTAAACACCGTGATGTCAGATACGCCGACTACCGAGAGTGTCAGGAATTGATCAACGACAAAAGATTCAGAGCCTTGAACGAATTAACCCCAACCTGTTTGAATTCGACATGGCCAAAACCACCATTGATCTTGACTTACCCCAACAAATAGGCTATTTTGTTTATCAATACGCCAAATTAAGGATGCTGGAATTTTATTATGATTTTATTGACAAGTATGTCGTGAGATCTGATTTTGCCTATGTACAGATGGACACTGATAGAAGTTATATCGCTCTTAGTAGTAGTCATCTAACAGATGTCATCAAACCCAAAATGAAAAAACAATTCTACCAAGAATACACTCAGTGGTTGCCCAGCTGTAGCGTGTGATGATCACAACAACGACTTTATACAGTGTAAAACGAACGGAACCCCGTGGGTACCTCAACCGTGCTGTGTGACCCGCCAAAAATATGATAAACGTACCCTGGGGTTATTTAAAGAGGAGTGGAGTGGAGATGGTTTTATCGGACTGTGCAGTAAAACCTATTACTGTTATGGAACTACGGATAAAGCCTCGTGTAAAGGACTCAATAAGCGTCAAAACGACCTGAACAAGGAGAAATATATGAATGTGCTGAGAGAACAAAAATCGGGTCGCGGTGTGAACCGTGGCTTTCGCGTTAACAATAACACAATGTATTCGTATACGCAAATTAGAGATGGATTAAGTTATTTTTACCCCAAGAGAATTGTGAATGCAGACGGTGTAAGCACTAAACCTTTAGATGTGTGATACATTAATATGCTATTTAAGAAATTGATATGTGTTATTATGCAATAAATTGAAGTGAAGATGCTATGTAATCGATGGATTTGCGCTCTGTAAGAAATTGATGTTTAAAGGCTGTGAGAGAAACTAAGAATAAAAACGTCGTACATTTTCAACACGCGTTGTTTATTTGCCTTGAATTAAACATGTCACCAGCTTATCGTTGGTTGAATAATCGTCGGTAAATACAGCCAGCAATTGGTTCAAACTTATTCCACGACATCGTCTCTTTAAAAAATACAAACAATAAAGTCCACAAGTATTGGAATTAAAGTCTTGTAATGGCTTTGTATTATAAGTCCAGTTCACACAATGCTTGGTCAAGAACTTCACAAATACGTTATGAATAGGAGGTAGTCCGTAAGAATCAAAATATTCGCCTCTTTCATTATGATCAATGAAAATGGCAATCCAGTGTTTGCCTTTTTTGGAAGCTGGTTCCGTATTACATACGAAACCGCTGGGGTAGTTGACATGGCGGGGTAATTTATTCCGCGCAAACACTCCGCGCACAGTAGCTCGAGTGAAAGCGTCTATTTGTAAGAGCTCGTGTAATTGCCTGGTATCCATTGTTAGGCAGCGTAATCAAACTGAACGTTACGGTTTCGGTCAATTTGAATCATATTTTCAAATTCGGCATACACAATGACATTAATGGTACATTCTAGGGCCGTACCAAAACGCATTTCCAAGCGCACGTTTCCTTGTTTCAACAAGTTAAAATGAGTGCCGCTACCACCCAGGTCGGGGGTCAGATCAAAAGCGAATAGTGTATAGCCATTGGGATAATCACTCCAACTTATGGCATTGCATTCGTCTTGATAGAGTTGTCCAGTGCTAATGAATAAATTAGCATAACTGCGGGTGTATATATGGTGATTAAAATCGGGCTGTAATGGTTTTTGCGGGCACTTGTTGCCCGTCAACGTACAGAGCTAAAAATGTGAGGTTGTTATGCTTAAAGTTGAAGGGGTTCTGGGTGTAATCACCGTTGAACGCCCTATTATCAACAATTCCGACTACAATTCGTTTGGGTAACTGACCCAAAAATAAATTTTCTTGATTGATCGTCATAGCTCCTTGAGATGCAGATAACACTTTGGTTTCTATGCGTCTTATGGGGTATTTAGCTGGGCTTCGTTCTAAAGCCTTAATGTGAGCTAGTTGCACGGTGGGGTTCAACTTTATTTTGCGTACGAAAAAGGTCACGGATTGCAGAACTACTTTAGGGGCAAATCCCTCTGCAGGATTGGCCATTAGGGCAAAGGTGTCACTGCTGCGTACTAATCGCAACTTCAAATTTACACCGTTTAATAAATAGCTTTCTTGACTAAATAAATCTTAATATAATTTGCCCATCATATCCACAATGCGACTCTCTTGAGCTCGTTCCTTTCTAGCTATCATCCCCTTGTTGTGAGTACCACCCACGGCGTCCATGTGTTTTGGGGTGTCTTTGTACCATAAACTAGCTGTTAACTGAGAGTTTTTGGCTTCCGAACCATAGCTCAATAGCGTTTCCATATAAGCGCGATACGGGTATGTGTTTGTCGAGGAGGACACAAGTTTTTCGTTGAGAGAGACATCGACTTGGGAAAAGAGTGAGTGTAACCAGAGGTTAACGGGTGCTACAGCACTATCAGCCGCCAAGACCTCCCCATCCTTTATCACCACTTTGGCATTCACTTGTAAATACGTGTCGTTCAGATCGATATAATCATCACCCGACCCACTGATGTAGAATTCGACTGGACCCAAACCTAAAGCAGCTACCGGATGGAATTCGATCCACAATCCATGATCGACACTGCTTTGAGTTGGGGGAATCGAAAATAGGTCTAATTCACTTTTGACACAGGGACAAGATTGGGGGTGTACCAGTGCCATGATCTAATCGAAAATATCTTTTGGCAACCTCCGAGTTGTTCCACGGCGACAGTGTGAACTTCTGTTCCTACCTCGTGCGAGTCGTTTTATAGAGAATAGTGGTCGGTGACACGGTTGTTTGGGTGGAACTATTTGATCGAACACTTCCTCTCCGGTTTGTAACAATCGTTTCTTAGCTGACTGTTTCAGAGACTTCCCTCCCAACAAATCTCCAACCACCCTCACTCCTGTTTTCAAGGCGTGTTTTTTAACGACAGGTAAAACTTTTCGAACCCGCGGTAACACCATTTTAGCCAGACCACCAACCACATTACCAAGGCCATGTTCACGCTGACTTCTGGCACCGGAAAACACGGGGAGCCCTCCACCTGCTCGGTTCAGGTAATACGGGGTGTAAATATCAGCCATGGTTTTCAAAATATAGCTTTCTTGATTTTACGGAAATGCAACGTCACTGTCACTTTACCAGATTCGAATGGAATGGGTCGACCCATGTCATCTCTTATATCGATTTCTATAGTAGAAAAAGTCTTGGTGGCTGTCGGGTAATAAAATATCTTTTTATACGTGGAGTTGATCAACTGCCCGCGACGATCGTGATCGATTGGAATAATACGCAGAAGGGGAACCACGGTGTCTCCTACCACCTGAGCTTCGGTGAGATTACAATAGACATAGAGTCCGTACAAGCCTCGATCAGGGTCAACAATGTGCTGACCGACTTGACTGTTCTCAAAAATCCCCATTTCAAAACCGAGTCTTTGACGCAAACCTCTCGTCATGTAAACTACAACTGACTCATTGTTAGGGTCATAGTTGCTGTTGCTGTCGTGTTCATTGTAGGTGAGACGCACTCGCTCCTCATTTTGCTCCTTTAACTTGGCTGCAAAGGCTTTCTATCAACATCCGGTCGTATAAAAACCAGGGGTAATGTGAAAATATTTGGGACGGGCCACTGCAAATGATCACTCACAATGTCATATCGCTCACTGCAACAGTCACTCATCCGGGGGGGGGGAGATTGAGCGCACCAGCCACATGATCCATGACGACCAACCCCTCGTCCTCAGTAACATTGTACCACGTGTAAGGGTACTGAATTTCCGCTAATCCCACTTCCCAACCCCTTCTAACTGTACAGCTTTGGGGAGTCGAGTTAAGTAACGTGTCAACGTGTTGTTGGGGTGATAATTCATTGAACTGTTGGAAGGTAGTGTCAGAAAGAAACTCATGATGGTGATGCTATGAGACTCAAATTAAGTTCTTCTTGGTTTCACGGAAATGTAAAGTGACCCGTGTCGTCTCTTATATTAATTTCTATGGTACAAAAGGTTTTGGTGCCCACAGGGTAATAAAATATCTGTTCGTATGTCTGGGTCACCATTTTGTGCACCCGGTCGTAGTCCACAGGAACTGTGCGTAACAAGGGGGCCATCGTGTCACCGACCACTTGTGATTCAATTATACTACAATAAACGTACAGTGCGTACAACCCTCGAAATACATTAGGCTTGTAATCAGTTTGAGAATCGTAAAGCGAAAGACATTCCTCACACCTCAATATTTGACAAAGACCTTCGGTCATGACAACTTGAAGTTTGGGATCAGTTATTTTTACATTCACGGTCTGTGAGTGGGAATTGAATTGTAATCGAACCACGCCTCTGAGATGCGATTTGCGGATGTGCATATTGATCCTGTCTATCAATTGTTCAGCACTGTAGGAACCGGGGGTCAGGCAAAAGACCAAGGACTCGACCAAAGGATCCCCTTCTAAGTGTCTGTCTATCGTATGATATCCAGCTCGCTCATCCACTATGACAAAATCGACTTTGTCCCCGATGTTGTACCAGAAAACAGGGTACTGAATTTCTGCTAATCCCACCTCCCAATTACCTTTTAATTGGATGGGTTTAGGCAATTGAGTAAAGTAACGTGTCAGCATGTTGTTGGGGTGATAATTCATTGAACTGTTGGAAGGCAGGGTCAGAAAGAAACTCATGACGTCGCTTTATGTTTCAAAGTGGGGTTGGGAAGAATGTACCCTAAGCTACTGCTTAACAGAGCAGTCCACAAATTACTATCTCCTTTACCCGCCGATAGATTGTAGATGCTGACGATGATTACGGTATATAAAATGAGGATTTGTGTGAAAAACACGATTTCGGCTTTGGGAATTTCCCGACCAAATATGGTCCACACCCGATCACTTCTCTGATCTTCCATCCTAATGACGCTTCTGTTCCAAATCTCAGTTTTTATACAGCTCCACACCACAGACCCAACTATTAAAACTAGCAGGGTAGCCAAACCACTTGACAAAGTATTGTTTTTGTCCTTTCCGTTTACGTTCTTTGATAATTTTTTTAACCCTATACCATGCTTTGTCATTCACTTTCTGTAATTCTTCCGCGTACAATGTTCCCTCTTACACTTCGTCATTATCATCCTTTATCGTATACACATTAGGAGAGCCTAAGTGAACGTTCTCCACCCGAAACAACTCCTCGTTCCAATTGGAAGTGTAACCCTTTTTAAATTTACCCCGTGCTTGACTGATGCGGACACGATCCTCGATATCATACCGTGGTCGTTTAACCCCATCAGAGCGTTCCCCGTATAATGTCATCCACGTGTCTTCTTGATTACGCACCGAAACTGATATCGGGGGGCGCTTGATGCTGCGGTGATAACTGACGTTGTATCCTTACACCAGCGAAGCCAGAACCGGTAGATAAACACTGGTGTTGTGTTTGGTAAAATAACGCCACATTTTAGTTTTTAACGTACGATTAAACCGCTCGACTATGCTAGCTTTGGTGGTGTGGGTGGTAAAAAAGCGAATCCCCTGCTGCTTAAGAAATGTCTGAAATTTACGGTTGATAAATTCTCCACCCTTATTGGTCTGTAAACACAGGGGCTTCCACCCTTGTTTTAATATACTCTCAAAGGCTCGAATCAAACTGTCACCCGTTTTATTTTTTAGTGGTATCACCCACGCATATTTCGAGAATACATCGATACAGGTCAAGAGAAATTTCATGTCTTGGTTCTGTTTGGCTAAGCAAGCTATGTCCACTAAATCGGCTTGCCATTGATGGTCAATCCCCCCGACTATGACACGTCGTCTTCGAAATCGATGACAGATCGGTTTATGTAATGTATAGGCATCTTGCTCGCCCAACCATTGTCTGACTGCCTTTGTTTTGAGTTTCGTAGCTCTAACCAATGGCTGCACCCCTCCATACGTGGCTGGTGCCTCGGGGTCGAAATACACACTTAACTTCTCCATGACGTCCAATTTTGTGTTACAGGCTCCTCCTCGACAGGTCTTATATCTATTTGCATCGCACCCTGTCGGATATAGTTCCATCGATCGGGGTGACCTACTAAATCTTGAGGAATGTTGGAGTCTCGCAATGCTTCAGCAAATCTTTTCCAACCCTCTGGTTCAAAGTGTTTACGTCATCTCAACACATCGTTAACCAAATTCGCCACGTTAGTCCCACTAACGGCTTGTCCTTTAATCGTTAATTCCCCTCGTTCATTCCAACCCACGTCTGGGTTTTTTCGAAGGCGTTCTAATAGCAAACGCCCTTTTTTCTGAAATTTATCAGGGATGGTTTCTACAACTTCCGCAATAGACACATCTTCTTGTTTGGGTGTGTGGGGCGGGGTATTAGCTAAGGCTGTGTGAGGTGTCGGTGTTCTGTGCTGGCGGTAATACTCGCGGTGTTTTGTTAAAATTTGGTTATAAGATTCTACTTTAGCCTCCTCCGATAAATCACTACGATTCAGGACATCCCTCATCTCCGCATCCAAGTTGGATAACACGTCGACAGTGGGAGCTTGATCGTAACGCCCACTTGACAGTACCCGGGGATCAACCAACATCATTTTCTTAGCCATAATTTTAGCCCAATAGTTTTTGCCTAACACGGACCAGCGATACCTAAAATAGGTCCTAATAACGCCGGGAGAAAACCACCGGTTTGTAATACTCTTTCCTTTTTCTTGACGTTAGTTTTAGGTGAGATCAAAGCGCGCAGACCTTGTTTGTATTGGGCTATTTTACGCTTCTGAACTGAAGTCAAGGATACGTTTCCTTTCAAAACATTGAGTGCACAATCACATAGACAATTTATCAATTCTTTGTCAGCCATGTGAATCAAAGCCCTATTGACAGGGGGTTTGGCTTTAGCCATCACTCGTAATGTATCAGCGTGTTTTCTGAGACGCTCTGCCATGATCTATGTCCAACGATAAGAATGGCGGTCATCCGATGATCGACAGTATTTATTTCTGTAGGTATACAACTTGATTGGGTCGTAGTATGTCAGTTCGTAGCCGTAAGTGATCTGGTGTTGCCTGTTTCAAATCGATAAACAAATAACCGTGAGGTTGCGAAGTAGCATCCGAAAAGGCTTCTTGTACATACTTGATGTTTCGCGGGTACATTTGTTTGGCTAAATGCATGATTTGTGAAGCGTCCAGAGGTTCTTAAATACCACTAAATAATGAGCGTTCAAACTGATTGTTCAATGTTTCTTATTCTTTCCGTATAAATTTTGAACTAAATACAACACGCTAAGATTGCCATGGTGACTCCCTTTGGTGAATAGGCGAGTGACGCGTTCGTCAGTTTCTTCCATCAAATCATCGATGATCAACAAGGTTCTTTGTTGAGGATCTGTCTCAAAATTCAATCTCTCTACAAATTTCCCTGTGCGGTAGTTGAGTGTACATTGTTTGCCACTCTCCGAAACACCACACGATTCGGTCGGGTGGTGGCTCAATGTGACTACCTTTGATTAACTCACACACAAAGTATGTTTACGTCATCTCAACACATCGTTAACCAAATTCGCCACGTTAGTCCCACTAACGGCTTGTCCTTTAATCGTTAATTCCCCTCGTTCATTCCAACCCACGTCTGGGTTTTTTCGAAGGCGTTCTAATAGCAAACGCCCTTTTTTCTGAAATTTATCAGGGATGGTTTCTTCTACAACTTCCGCAATAGACACATCTTCTTGTTTGGGTGTGTGGGGCGGGGTATTAGCTAAGCTAAGGCTGTGTGAGGTGTCGGGGTTCTGTGCTGGCGGTAATACTCGCGGTGTTTTGTTAAAATTTGGTTATAAGATTCTACTTTAGCCTCCTCCGATAAATCACTACGATTCAGGACATCCCTCATCTCCGCATCCAAGTTGGATAACACGTCGACAGTGGGAGCTTGATCGTAACGCCCACTTGACAGTACCCGGGGATCAACCAACATCATTTTCTTAGCCATAATTTTAGCCCAATAGTTTGCCTAACAACGGACCAGCGATACCTAAAATAGGTCCTAATAACGCCGGGAGAAAACCACCGGTTTGTAATACTCTTTCCTTTTTCTTGACGTTAGTTTTAGGTGAGATCAAAGCGCGCAGACCTTGTTTGTATTGGGCTATTTTACGCTTCTGAACTGAAGTCAAGGATACGTTTCCTTTCAAAACATTGAGTGCACATTCACATAGACAATTTATCAATTCTTTGTCAGCCATGTGAATCAAAGCCCTATTGACAGGGGGTTTTGGCTTTAGCCATCACTCGTAATGTATCAGCGTGTTTTCTGAGACGCTCTGCCATGATCTATGTCTAACGATAAGAATGGCGGTCATCCGATGATCGACGGTATTTATTTCTGTAGGTATACAACTTGATTGGGTCGTAGTATGTCAGTTCGTAGCCGTAAGTGATCTGGTGTTGCCTGTTTCAAATCGATAAACAAATAACCGTGAGGTTGCGAAGTAGCATCCGAAAAGGCTTCTTGTACATACTTGATGTTTCGCGGGTACATTTGTTTGGCTAAATGCATGATTTGTGAAGCGTCCCGAGGGTTCTTAAATACCACTAAATAATGAGCGTTCAAACTGATTGTTCAATGTTCTTTATTCTTTCCGAATAAATTTTGAACTAAATACAACACGCTAAGATTGCCATGGTGACTCCCTTTGGTGAATAGGCGAGTGACGCGTTCGTCAGTTTCTTCCATCAAATCATCGATGATCAACAAGGTTCTTTGTTGAGGATCTGTCTCAAAATTCAATCCCTCTACAAATTCCACGTGCGGTAGTTGAGTGTACATTGTTTGCCACTCTCCGAAACACCACACGATTCGGTCGGGTGGTGGCTCAATGTGACTACCTTTGATTAACTCACTCACAAAGTAATGTTTTTCCACAGCCGCTCGGACCAGCTATCACGCAACTAAAAGAGGTGTTTTAAGGCTCGATCCATTCTTATACTGAGTTATCATTCACAGTTCCCCACTCTTTTTATAGATAGGATAGGTAGATAGTGTCGTGATAAGTAGAACTCAAAAAGAAATTCAATTAAAGTATATCATCACTTTTTATTCAATCACCAATCATATATATTCATGCGTCTATAATTTTATTATATTTACAGTCATAAGGTTTCCCCCATTAAGACTTTAGACCAGTGTTCGGTGGTCACACAAAAACCTAACATGGTACGTCGATACTCTCTAGAGAGCCAAAGACACTGTTCAGTCGAATTGTGTTGCTCACACAACAAGCGCCATAATAAAGTGACGTGATGTTCGTCCACCTTATCCAAGGCTCTTCCAACGCAATGTGAATACATCTTTTGTTGGTTCTCGGCTTGACATACGCCCGTTCCACACACGACGCATGGTTCTTGAGCTATGTCAGATAACAATGGCTTCATCAAACCACTGTAAAGGCTAATTATCATATCCCACCCATCAGGCGACGTTCCTTGGTCATCCATCTTTTGTTCGCGTGCTGATAGGTCTTGGTAAGCTTTTATGAGCTGCCACCAATTGAAACTATCAAAGCACATGGTCACGCTTTCACGGGTAATTTCAATATAGGGGACTGGGGCTTTCACTCGACCAATCACATCGTCACAAATGGTTTCTTCCGTATCAACGTCCGATTGGCCAGCTTCCGCGTCAATCAATGATAAGGTGGGTGATGTAAGAGCCGTCCCGCTTCCGAGAAAGGCATTTGAGGGTAAGTTTATTTGATGTCCGCTCCATCGATTGCGAATGTGTAAATCATTGGGGTCTGGGTTACTACACCACTGTGAAATTTGAAAGCGACCACTATGACGACAGGTATACAACGGTCCATCAATGTAATCACACTCCTCGCCGTTCTCCTCTGCCATCCTGAATAAAACAAAAAGCTGTCCGTGTTCGCTTATTTATCCCCTGATCGAGCTAATGTAAAGGGTTTTTCATGATCACGTGTCGACTTAATTAAGCTGATGTCAGCGCTTTTTTCATGATCACGTGACGAATTGATTTAGCTGTAGTCAGCGGTTTGTCATGATCACGTGACAAATTAATTTCAGATCCAGTAAATCACGTGGTATCGCACGCACACCGGGGTTTGTGGGTTCTTCGAACGTGGAAGTTAAGCTTTCCGATTACGTCACAACCTTCCTCTGCTTTGTTGTGCCTGTTGTTTTCCTTAAGTTTCGATTGTATATGTAGAGCTTATAATTACAGTGATATTTCAAGTGTTGGGTCAAAAGCGCCTTTGTTACAAACCCACATTGACACAGAGGACAACGCCGTAACCTCAGGGTTCTGTGTTTACCCTGAGCAGGTGACTTGGGTCTATATGGTTGTTGAGTCTCAGTGACTCTCTGACATTCGTTACATTCTACACAAGTATCCATGTCGTCACTTTAAAGATTCAAACTCTACTGCCAGTAAACTTGTTGTTAACCGATATTTATAATCAGATATTTATAATTACATTAATCTACCTCATCTTCAGACACGAATGCAGTTAACTGACGATCCATTAAACACTCTCTAGCTTCGATCGCTTTACTAAGAGCCGTATCAAAATCGTAACCATGCTCCATCAAGCACTGTTGATTTATACTAATTGTCTATAGATCTTATTGTTTCTCAGTTCTCGAGTTAGTTGTGCATGCATCTGTAACTTGTCTTTTAAAACAGACCACCTGCTATACGCATCCATCATGTTGATGTTACTCTCTGACTATCTTAGCCATAAATGACCACCCACCAAATTTGAACTCTTTATAACATACATTCCAAATAATAATTAAAAGAAACAAACACAGGCCTGTATTTTCACTCATTTATTACACAATCTGTTAATTACACGTATTTCAATATCTGATTTCACCGACTCCAACCAATATTTCCTATAGTCCACACACAACCATTTGCTACGTTCCATCCACGAGGGGCAGGGGTCAATTAAACCTATACTTAATTCCCATAAACTTGATACATAGTGTTCGTCAACACGCTCGAGAGCATCCGCCATACACATCCGAACTTGTTCTTCATGTTCGGCCATCAAACAAAGATTATGCTGTCGCTGACTCGGGTGGTCGATCTGACAGCCATGGCATTTTTCTGGTATCAGAGCTTCGATTAAATCAACAAGCGTTTCTTTGTACACCACCATCAGATATTCCTCCATTAATTTCGCTCTCACCACGTGGGTTCCGTAGAGCTGTTTCAACTCCTCTCACGCTTCTACAAACATATACAAACGAGTAACTGTCCATTTGCATTGTCACCTGGCCCTTCTTTATCAGCACCATAGGGATCGGGTATCGAACACTCATCGTCACGTCTGCACCAATAGAGACCTCGACACGACTCTCCTCTCCCGATTCTAACTGTTTCATTGTTTCTGTGACAGCAGCTATTTCGTAACCACAGTCCAATACACAGTTCATCCCCAACTCTATGTGACATTTCTTGAAATTGTTTTTCAAAAGCACTACATCTTTATTCCAAACCACTATCGAATACTGTGCAAAGTATCGTGTGTATAGTGGTTTCACTTCCTCCATTTCGATTTGTTCTACCGCTTTTAACAAGTCCGCGTTGCTCATCCGTTTCCCAGCCATGATTATAACTGAACGCAGAACTAAGACACTCTCCCGTTTTATATACACCCTCTATCCCATCACTTAGCTTAGCTCAGCAAACTATGACGACATATCCGACGAAAATTGTGAAATCACTTTCCAAAAATAGAATGACCTCATCCAAAATAGCGCCCAGCTCAATGTATTGACATGAGGTCGCAAAACCAAGGTCGCAAAGATTTCAAGGACGGAAAATATTTGAACAGATGGTGAAATCACTTTCCAAAAATAGAATGATGTCATCAAAATATCGCACCAAATCCGGAAGCGATAGTCATCGAAAAATATATTGGGCAATCCACTTCGTCCATCGTTCGACGTAAAAAACGAGGTAAGTAGGAGTACCTCTTACATTACTTACTTACGCTTACTCGCGGGTCAATTGAGATGTTCTTAAAGGGGGGAGGTGATCAGATGAGAAAGAGATGGTGCTCGCACGTGAGTACTGATTGCGTGGTATCAATGATCAATTTTGAATATTTGCCGTATTTGGCTGCGCCAAATGTCGCGCTATTAACCTGGCATTATTATCGTCATTATTCTATCCTCAACATCGGAATCGGTGTTATTCCTCCCGGTGTATTCTTTTAAGGAGCAATGAACAAATCTGTATGTATTGCGTGCTATCATTTGGCGCCTAAATTATTTCCTATATCTAAATTGGTGTCAATTGTAATACAGTAAATGATTGTGAGTTTAAAAAGCCCCTGTTTATATATGCCACAAGAATATACAGCCATTATTATCTATGTATTTTCAGTGCCTATCGGAATATAAAGAGAAATGGCTATACTATACCTTATTCCGCCCAACACATCGAGAGACTATAAACGGATACCAATACATGCTTGGCTGAGCTCCCCTGTCGTTATTGCGGTTATGAAACCATATATTAGGCGTTACGATTGTATACCAAAGGAAATTACACTTGATCACAGGCGAAATGACCTCTTTTTCGATTTTGTACGGCAACGTTATTCAAGGAAGATATTACAACCAGAACGTAAAGCATCATGTCTGCTTCAAATTGATGTCTTCAGTTCCGAAAGGTCAAACAATAGAAGGTGCTACTGCATATGCATGAGTGGCACAAGTTGATAAGAGCCCGCTTATTAAGTAACGGGCGCAGTCGTTACCCATGTGTTACAATTGTGTCTTTCATATTATTTAAGTGGCAATATTGACAATTTATCTCTGTGTGCCCTCGTCGCAGCTGCTTAGCTTTGTTAGCTGAGTTTATGATACTGACACTGAATGCCATCTAGATATTTTCCTTGGAATCATCGCCCATACAGCATTTTGGTTCATCTGTCGTTTACTTTGTTCACTGCATTTGTTTTACATTAAACAGCATTAGCCTTAGGTTACTTTGCGCCACACAGGTTATGTCCAACGGAAGACGCAGACACGGATCTTGACCCTCTGGGAGAACGTTGGGAAGTATATCACAACAGGCTGGCCACATTGCTGCCTCAAATTCCGGGATGATGGTGTGGAGCTTGGGTGTATCAGGTAGAAGTTCGGGGACCTTGTTGATCACTTTGTAGTCGTATTTGTGCTCTCCGGAACTGCTTGGAGCTGTCATCTTGGTGGACGAAAGCATGAATCGAGAGAAGCTGCGTTATAGGACGACGGACTATCTTAAAGGTGGCATCGACATAACAATCCTTTGCCATAAACAGTAGGGTCGCCTTTGACCTCCATAACTTTGGATGATGGCAACTGTAAAACAAAGAGTTTAAACTTGCATACAGTGCAACGCCCATCTGAAAAATATTTTTTGTCATCATCATCATCATCATCATCATCATCATCATCATCATCATCATCATCATCATCACCATCATTATCATCATCTTGCCATCTCATTTTCATATTATTATTACTATTATCACCAACAATTATTATCATTTCATATTTTTATCTTGATGATTCGTTCTAAAATCCAACCAGTACCATCTGTGCTAACCTGATAGAGAGGTAGATAATAAATATAAAAGCTAAGGTGTGTGTGAGTACAAAATAAACACGGGCCGAAATGTTGACGGGTCGATCTGGTGACGGGCCAAAACGTCTTTGGGGTAGTGAGCCGATCAGGTAACGGGCCGAAACGACAGGTTGACGGGATGTTCTCTGCCAAACTCCATACTACAGTAAGCACAACTCAGAAATTGATTCACGTTTTCATGTGGTAAAAAATACACGCAGCCCACTCCTTCGGGAAGGGATGGTGATGTACTTCCTGTGAGTGGCTCCTGGGCGTATGATGCTTTTTTATCGCCAACCGATGAACTAGTGCGTACCCTAAATCGTATTGGCCAAATGCGGAAGCAGCCTTATTAACCTAAGTCACTGTCACGCTGCTTTCCATCCTTGTAGAACCCTCCTGTTTATTTTGCTAACACGGATTGGCTGTAGTTGTGATTCGAATACACTCACTCATTCACATACCAGCCACGTTCTCGTACACTCATTCACTGACTCATAACCTCATTCATTCACTCGCACATTCGCTCACTTACTTGCTCGTTCACCCAATCATGCATTCTCCATCGCTTTACAAACTGGCTCGCTCATCCACTTGCTCGCCCTCTGATAGCATACATCACTCAGTGGTTATGTCTGACAGACATAAGGTACCTCCCTGTATGCTGTGCAGCTTTTGTCACCCCGCATACTATACAGCGGCCATCATATTAAAGGGAAGCTACTGTGGAAAATCGGTGAATGGTAAAAATTTCAACCGGCTGTCTGTATAGATGAGACCAAACGTGTTTGCTGTGTCGATGAAGGCTGGATATAGAGGCTGCTTCTGCACACGGCTCTTTTTCTAATTGCTGACGTAATAAGAATATCATGGCTCTTTTGAACATTTTAGTACGAAGTGCACTTTGCGCCTTGTGTAGATTCTGTCTCTCAGACTTTGCAAAACTGTACCAACGAAAGTTACATGTAGATATTGCACTAACTCATGTTGCCTTAGCTCTTGTACAATTTAACCATGTTGGCATATCGCATACCCTGTAAAACATCGCCCTCGTATCACTTCATACATTTTCAGTTAAGGTACCATTCCCTTCAAAGTTTAGCAAATGTTTGGGACTGTTACTGGCAAACTTAAGGATTTAATCAAAGAGTTTGTAGCTTCGCTAGGGTGGCTCACTCTTTCCACCCAAGGAAAATGTAAGACGCCAGCTGTTAGCCGAATTGTATTATCGTCTTGTCATAACGTTTCTTAACACCACGTGGAATTATCTGTTTAATTTGGAGCTATAGTCGCTTCGACCAATCAGATGACTCCATATCCTTATCAGCCGCAGAGCCCCAAGACATTGGATTCGCAGTCATATGTGCTTTTTGTTGTCTTGGTATCAGCGCCTGATGACTGGGGTGTATTTCGTGCCATTTCATAATCGTCACACAGCTTATCGTAGCTATAAATTCTTCACACGCCCCTGACAGAGCAAAAAATGTTAATATCGATCCCAGGCCAGTTCCCACGCTCCAGACAGTTATTGAAAACATATAACTACCATCCACAGTGCTGACATAAAATGTCGGGGATCTTAAACTGCGCGGACGCTGTTAGAGGCGAATTGTTTTTGGTAGGTGTACCCGAGACCTGGTAATTTATCCACTTGGCATTTATTAAATAGTGTACGGATTAGTTTTGCTGTTCAAAAGCACGACGTGTTTTGGCAGCGGCCAGGCTCGGGGAAACGATATTGACTGGTCGTTTAATCGTTTAAGCCATCTCTCACTGTCAGCCATTGATAGAACGCTGAACTGTGGGCGGGATTTAATGTTCATTTTGGATTTTCATCACATTTGCTGATTGTACTGGAAAAAAACTGAGCTATCATTTAACATGACGTCACAGATATATCGGCAGCTTTGTTGCCTTATCATTCGACCTTGCCGTTGTGCACAGGATCAGATAGACAAGAGACATTGAGCCGGTTGTTACCCGAGCTCCCTTGTCAAGGACTTGCGTGGTCGTTGGCAGACGCACTGCCAAGAGGGCGGCCGATCCATAATATTCGACGTCAAAGCTTGAACCACAACGGGGTGAGTAGAAAGAGGGTGCAGGCGACGACCTCAAGGAATCCGTTAGAATGTAGGGGCCAGGGTCCGATGTCTGCCCTCTGAGGCCGTGCGATACTTTGAAACGTTGATTTAAGTGTGAATTTAACAGGCATATATAGGCAATCGAATCGCACTCATCAACGGCAAAGCTGTTGAAATTATCATCAATTATTGACTTTGGAAATGTTGTTTGATTAGAAACTGGATAATATAATATCTTCCATTTTAAAATATTACCCATTGGACGATGGAGATATGGGGAAATCATCATCAAAGAAGGCTATCCCCACGCTCTTATCCAATCCGTTGTTACATAGTCCGTTTGCTTTAACTTCTTTGCTAAAGTGGCTAGCTGAAGTAGCCTCGATTTACGGCCAATCTAATTTAGCACTTTTCAACCGAAAGCAAACAAACCAAGACTTAAGTAAAATAACTGCTACAAAATGGTTCAATAACGCTTCAATATTTTGTCCGTTGTTGCGATCGACCATCCAATTCTTGTATGTGTGCCACATTTATCATTTCTAAACGATTTTCGTCGAAAAAGTGGTAACAGGATCACTCACCTTAGCGGGCTATTTAATCATATACAGCGTGATCGGGGGTGTAAGGGGTTGATGGGACCAAGTTCGTGATATTAGTACCTGTCTTAACTATTTATGAAAAATATGATAATGTAATGGTTCAAATATTTTTGCTTAAGTTGTCCCTAACAAGTAATTGGTTTCAAAATCATATTGATTGGACAACAAATAAACGTTGTGGAAATATTATGCAGGTGTATGGCAGCAATTTGGAAATGAAAGCTCACCACTAGTACTGTCGTGCATATTGTATCCATTTGGTCTGAAATACACATTATTGTGTTACTTGGATGTTTTCATATGCGATGTGCCAACACGTTTGATGTGAGCATGTGGTCCTTATTCTCGCTGTTCTATTATTAATGACTTCTTCCAAAAATATTGAGAAATGTAAGCATGCCATTAGAATGTAACATGATGTTTTATTCAGAAATATGATTATAATGATTATAAAATGCCCTATTGCATAATTTTGGCCGGCAATGGACCCGAGAGGACAGCATATTTGTAGATAAACCTGGTGTGAGTCAGCAGTTTTTCTCAGGCTATAGGATTAGTAATTTAAGCCGAGCAACATCAAACGAACCGGTTCTCGATGTTTGTTTGGTGCTGGAAAAGGTACCAAGCTTTTTGGGTCAGGCTGATAAATAAGTTTCTCTGGAGGCTACCTTATTTATCACACAAAACGATGTGTTCTTCATTCCATACTACTACTGTAGACGACGATCATTAATGTTTGCCTTCCACCCAGTCCCATTAAAACCTAATGATTCACTTCATGAATGTGATGAGCGGGGGTTACATTGCCAAGCCATGGGCATTGCAGCAACTGATGAGCCTCAATCATTATATTCCCTCAATTTAAACTAGGGAAACTTAGATCGCAAAGTTGAATGCTCGCTATTGATTGGTCATAAACCGCATGTTAACCAAATCCGGCAAACCAAGATGTTATAATGCAGGTCTACATAAATTGATATCTTTGGTGTTGAACGATGCGTTTTTCAACAGTCTATAATCGATCAATTGATATGAGTTACTATTTAACTTCTTTGCTGTCCGTCAAGGTAGATCAATGTGCGACTCCTCGGGAAATAATTCAAATTGATAAAAGAAAATAGCGCCCCCATACCTATGGTATCGTTCCTATAACGCAAAAGCTTTTCAAAGATAAAATCAGTAAGTCAAACGCTCTCATAGGTCGAGATGTATTGGAAGGCATATTCATATCGATGAATACATCTGTCTTCTAGCATCTATGAAAGGGTGTCTGCAGTAGCACGATAAATGTTTCAGTGCATCAGAGGTAATATTATTTGAAGAGATAAATCGTCAACTTTTGTTATTAGCCCATTTCGAACACCTTTGTTAGGGCAAATGTGCAACAAAGGTGTAACACAGGCTATATCTTAAGCTTGAATATCCATGAAACGAATCAACAACGGTGCAGAGCATGAGATCGTAATGAATTGTGATTCAGTGTGATTTGCTTCCTTTTAACTAATCATAAACCATGGTGTGTGGTGTACAGCCAAATATTTAATGGTGTCTGTTCATTCCATTCCGATGTATGGTACGTCAGATAGCTTATATCTGCTGCCAGAAGTATCTTTATCGAGTCAATATCAATTCCCATAAAGAAAGTTAAATCAGGCGTATACACGATTTATGCGTTGCCGTTTTTCGCTCAATATCAAGACGACATTGAGCGAACAAAACCGGACAATTCGTAGTGTTAGTCACATAAATGAAGATGTATGTTATAAAGACACGTTCAATAATGGCTTAACATTTGTGCCATATATTGCCATAAAGATTAACGTGAGGATTTTCCAAAACGGAATTTTATCACTGCTTAACAGCAACCGAGCAAGATATTCCACTGAAAGGTTTGAATGCTACACAAATTATAGGTACTTTGAAAACAGCAGTCAATTAGACCAGCACTACACCAGTATTAATTGCGTGCCGACTGAATGGCCATAACAACGCATACAACAGCGCGTACTTCTTTGTTCAGTGACTACTAGTTTTAGAGCGAATTCACTAAGCACAAGACAAATATTAAACCTGAATGATTTTTGCAGAGAGTTAAGTAGAGTGACGTTTCTCGCAGCGCAATCAGGGCAATGCGCCACAACAGACCTATAGCATAGATGGGCAGGAAAAGAATCACAGTTGCAAACGTCTTGCGTTCATCTACGAACGTGAAGCATCTATTCATATGGTATCGATAGTATTTCCCCCACAATATTGAACGTTAGGGACTGTATGTTGTGCTAGTAACTTCAACCAAAGCGTATTTTTAGTGTTGCTGCATCTAAAGGTGATACTATGTGAGATAAAAGCTCTTGGTTTGGTGATTGTCATTGCACATAGAAGTGGACGTTTTGAATGACAACTTCATTGATTGTGAATACCAATGGGAAGCTTTGTCTGACATTGTAATTAGTTACATCCATAGAACGACATTTTACCCGTCCTTTCATGTAAAAGCTTTTTTTGATGATTTGATTCAATTATGTGCTTTTAGTATGGTGACCTGCAGCTGAAGCTTTCACAAATGATAGAAGGAATTGTTCATATTAGTAGAAGAGCGGTCATTTGGCGTAGACATTGAAGCACAAATAGCAACCGTAAGATTGACAGGTACGCCATATTTACAACACTGACATGAAGTTATAAATCGCTTGGCATAACATTTTATGGTCCGAGTGAATCCGTTAAGTTTGTTAGTTAGAGGTTAGGTTAGTTGACCTATGAGGCTTAGGCAAGTTATGTTTCTGTAAACAGTACTGCGTGAAATTCAATAGATTGGTTTTACAGTACCGCACATAACACGCCGTCATTTCATTTGCAAATAATAACAAAACATGTCCAATAGCTATACTGTCAATCAATATTTTTAAGACGGTCGCTTAATAATATGATAGTTTAGTATTTGTATTGCACATGTGCACCTTTAACTAAATAAACGCTACGTAATGCAGACATTCACGAGTAGCAATATCATGTAACGCCGTTTGCTTTAGGCAATCCCTTTCAAACCTCACATCATGCAAATTACGCGCTATATTTTTGCCGTGCATCCAGTTGAATTTCAACACATGGTTGCAATATATATGGAAATGCATGGCGGTACACTGTGATCCGGCCTTAATGACATCAAGAGTTTATGCATTGGCCATCGATTGCAAATGAAGATGAGAATAAATAAGTGCCTGATCGTTCAACAATTAAGTCTAAGAAATTCCGAATGAACGAACGAGAGAGTGATCCTTTGGCTGAGTCGGTCTTATGGCTGAGTCCTATGTGTAAGTATTTGTGGGGATGAGAGTAAGAATAAATAATTGACTTGATGGGTAGCATGAGTGCATGTGCGTTGAAAGACTAAGTAAGGGTTAATATATGAGTGTACACAGGAACTGACTGCGTTAGCAAATGAGTAAATTAATGAGTGAGTGGGTGGGTGAGATAATATGCGAGAATATTAAGAGAGAATGTGGGATTGAATGATTGCCACAGTGAGTGAGTGAGAGAGCATCTTAGGAAAATATTATTTTGTATATATATATATATATATATATATATATATATATATATATATATATATATATATATATATATATATATACATATATATATATTATATATATATATATATATATATATCTATATATATATATATATATATATATATATATATATATATATATATATGTACATGGGTATGCATATATTTATGCTTATACATACATAAATTTATATGCGTATGTTTGCATATGTAATCATATATTTATATATAATTATAATTATACACATATCTGTTCTAATACACATGCAGCGTAAGAACGTGAGTGAACACGAAATTGGGTATAAGGCGAGGTCAACGGATGCTAAGGTTCTCCAGGCGTAGACATAAATTACAACGAGATTATGGCGCATAGCTAAGTTGGTCCGGAACTCTATCTCTATTCCCGGATGTCTTTTTTTAATCTATTGACGCATCATTAACTTGCTTTTTAACTCTGAATGGTTCGACTACTCTATATTGTCGTAAGGTAACCTGCTAGCCTCCAACATTCAACAGGGAAACCCATCTATTAGCCAAGGTCAGCAGTGTAATGGAATGATGGTATTTGCAAGGTTGAGTTATATTAGGTGTCTCGTACATCGAACTAATGGTAAGCGATGGCAACCTTTACAGTTACTTGGTCCCTACATTTCGTTGTTAATAAGCAATTAATAAATTAACCATTGTCAGTTTAATTATCTCAGAAACCAAGGAGAAATACAATGCTCTAATGCTGAGATCATTGATGACGGTTTAAGTAACAGCAAGGCAGTGGTTCGTTCGCTTTAATTCATCGATAAGTAACAGGTAGATCTTCTACAGAGTTTATATCATGCGGCTTGACAAATTGACCAAGTTACTCGTAAAGAATGAAGTTGACTTCCTCTTCATGGCAATGTCCAATGACATAAATATGGAAGAAGCAAGGTCTCTTTTCATCAACCCAATATTATATGATATAGTTTATGATTTATAACCAATATCTCTTTGTCTTCTAATGCAACTAGGCACAATGACGGTTGCTATCAACTGAGACTGATAGTGGAGTATGAAAAGATGAAACCGGAACTGGACGCAACTGAACTTTCAATATAGTCGTTACTCCGTTTGTTCGCTAGTCCGCTGTAGCACACTACACATCAATAGCTTAGGCTCGTTGCGTCCATTAAGGAAGTGGCAACAAAGCTCTTAACCAAACCTAAAACTTAACGTGATAGCTGTATGCTGCGTTTGCTGGAAAACTGCCAAATCAAACTGCAGACATGGCGAACTTAACCCCTACCAAGTTTTCTTCCTAAATATGACCATGGACCCTTTTAGACCTCTCGGTGCGAAATAACTAAGTTAAGCTGCTTGCTATCCTATTGGGTTTTATGAATGAAGAAACGAGCGTCATTGGGAAGGTAGGAAACGCTGTTCGTCTCGAACGTTAATATTTCAAGACCATTGTGCCGCATAAATGCACCTTTATATAATACAGATGCTGTATTTGAACTGCACAAAAGCCACACGTATTCGTTGTGCAGTGTACGTCTAATATACAATAACGAGCAGTTCTTTTCAGCACATAATAAAACCCACAAAAGGTAGACTCTCGGGGACAGTGATCTCGAGAGACACTTAATAATTGCTTACGCAATGGTTATTGAACGAAGATCGTAAATCTCTTCTGTCTACATAACTAATAACAATCGCGTATACTCAAAGCGTCTGACATGTTTGAAACGGCATCGTACATAAGCAGTTTGCACCGCCACTTTTGTAACTGCATTTGAAAAACTATTTTGGAACGTAGATTCGGTCATAAGTAAGATTTGGTACTTGCAAAAACAGCTTGTTTCTAAAATTTGTTGTTATCGGTAACCTCAAGCATGACAGTTGGGAATGTATGTGACAAGTTGAACAATTTAATATGTTGTACTTATAATTGAGGGATGCTCAACATTCAAATGAGGTCGTTATGCAGCACGATACCACTTACAATTAAATATAGCACTGCATATGCATGATTGGCACAAGCTAACAAAGTAACGAGCGCAGTCGTTACCTATATGTAAAAATGGTGTCCTCCATATCATTTAAAATATTTATCCTTAACTGTATATCCTAATATTACAATGTATGCACGTGTTTTGAAAAGCAGTTTATTTGCTTTGAACTATGTTGAACGTTTTTCAATTCTGTGTTGATCATAGTAACGCTGTATGTTAGGTTTTTCTTTTTCAACACCAACTGGTGTGTTTCGCAAAACTATGATGCAGATAGGACCAATCGGTTTGCATGTAAGTAATATAGAAAATTTGATTCCGATCGTATTACTCCAACATTTGAGCATGTAGACATATGTGTAACAATACGTCACTGTCCTTAACCGGGACTGGCTGGTGCACTTTGCCACTGGCAATGCGTCGTAAATGATGTGATATTGCACAATACATTCCGGGCGTGATTGCTCACTGAGTGCTCTAACACTCTCTTAGGCATCATGTTTCCAGTAGTAGTGAATGTTGGAGATTAAAAGTCAGCATAAACCAAGAGGAAGCACTTAGGGCATGTCATTTGTAAGGTCGCCATCACGTCATTTTCGGCTTACGCTCGTCGACATGTTCTTTGAACCCACCTAGATATCGCTAACGGCTCTCATGAGACTTAAGCTGCGGATATACCATGTTGACAAGTAGTAAGATCATTCGTATGGGGTTGACAGCCAGCTCTGGGCAGAGTTTTGCGTATAAGATTATCAACTAATATAGATGGCGCGTCTGTTAGTCTATATGTACCTGTTGCTGCTCATCCCTATGACTTGTAACTATATACGCAAGCTACAAAATAAGCCTAAAGCTGTTCGCATTAATGTATGTACGTGCAATGAACGCACGCGTTCGTATGTTGTATGCCAGTAGACAGGTTTCATTGCTCAGGTAGACATTAATACCTCATATGCGCCTTATTCTATGATGTAACCTGCTGGCGCATTGCATCATATGGGACCACTGTGCGGATGACAGCAATGTGGTTGATAAGCCGCACTCACACCATGCAGACAAACCTCAGCCATTACCTGTCGCATTTGTTCAGTTTGCAAATCACGCTGAATCAGTTGGCATCTTGGTTATTCTGAGCGAGCCCGCAGAATCCTTGGCAACATATAAAGATCATTTGTAAATCTAGCTGTTAATCGCGTTAAATAGCAACATTTACCAATAATTGCTTGTGTTAGGTTAGCCCAAATTGGCTGTGCTGTTATTTCAACAATTACCGGCAAGACAATATGAGGCAACAACTGAGTGATACATGCGCAAGTGTAGAGGTTGGAAAGGAACGCCCTGTCAACTTGATACAAGATATGATCGAGACGCAGGTCGTTGAGGTAAGTGCTTTCATTCGCCACTTTATGGTGATCGAGTGATGCCATGATCTGTAATGCACGCTCTTTAGGATTATTGTTATATACTACTGCACATCGGATTGAATATGTATATGAGTTTGATTGGTTCCGATACGAAGGCAAAATGATGTATCATATCCACCTTGTGACAGGTGAGTCTCAAATAGGTACCAGAGCCAGTCAGTTCACGAGGATTCTGCTTGTAGATTGCACTGTTCATAGATCCACTGGATGTGGCTGAAAGCCATTGCCGTATTTTGCTGCAGGGCCATGATGACGCATTCTATGTTGCCGACCTGGGTGATGTCGTCCGAAAGTTCGACTTGTGGCAACAGATGTTATCCCGCGTAGAACCATTTTATGGTAACATTAAATCCAGTCCACTTGATGTGAAGAGGTGTAATACAATATGCTGAATATACTCGTCGTCAACCCCCCCCCTTTCCAACTCCCCTGACACCCACTCATACCGTAGAGTTAATCCATAAATGTTATAATGATAATGCTGACATTTAGATATCCTGAGGATAAACATAGTGGCATATTTCCCATGCAGCTGTCAAGTGCAACAATGACCCCTGTCTGCTTTCTGTACTGAAGCAGTTAGGTGCTGGGTTTGACTGCGCAAGCCAGGTGAAAGCACATTCAAATTCTCTTTCGTCGTTTACGCACAGGATTGATATAGGCTTATATTGTTGGAATTACGTTACTGGCTCACTTGGTTTCAGGATGAGATTCGGACAATCCTGGACATGAATGTAAACCCGGACAGAATCATTTACGCCAATCCATGTAAGCAAAGAACCTTCGTGCAGTTTGCAGCGAGCAACAACGTGTCGCTAATGACCTTCGACAACATGGCTGAGCTCTACAAAATCAAGCAAATTGCGTCTCATTCTCAGTACGAATATCCAAATATCAGCCAATCGTTTATCATTGCTGTATATATACTTGATCTTACGTAAATTAATTGTGGTTACTTCAAATCATGACATGTGTATAGACTTTTGCTGCGCATCAAGCCACCAGAAGAAGTGAAATGTACGCTTTCACTACGTAAAAAATTTGGTTGTGATACAAATGCTGTATCTGCACTGCTGGCGACTGCCAAAGCACTAAGGCTCAATGTGGTCGGTGTCAGGTGAGCCTATAATAAGTTATGATTAATTTCTAGCATACGAAATATTTAACACATATTCGACAAACATGATACATCGAAAATTTTTTGTGTGTAAAGCTTCCATGTAGGGAGCGGTTGCAGGGACACCGCATCCTTCCCATTAACTGTAGAGTCTGCTCGCAATGTGTTTTGATGGGTGAGAAGGCAGGGTTTCATTTCACCATGCTCGATATTGGAGGAGGCTTTCCCGGTGACAAGACTGCAGTAGTCACATTTGAAGAGGTATGTATCAGTGTCGTTGCTGGGTATATGTTGGCGAATGAATGTTAATTGTATATGACATTTGTAAATCAAGGTTGCATCACAACTGAAGGCTGCACTAGACTTGTTCTTTCCTGAAAACACGGGTGTTCGCATCATTGCTGAACCTGGGCGCTTTTTCGCGGCCTCAGCATATACTCTGTGCGTCAACGTCATCGCTAAGCGTGACGCAATAATTGAGGGTCCTCAGAAAATTTCTGGTAGGGACTTATTACTCCTTCATCCTCTTTATTCCTTCTTCATCTGTCCCATGAAATGGTACTGCGTAAAATATGTACAAGGAGGCAATATTTTGGATATTGAATCCAGGCAATGAAGCAAAATCCTGTGCCATGAGAACAAGGTTCATGTACTACATAAACGATGGAATATTTGGAAGGTTTGGTACCCTGGCGGTGACTGGTCAGCGCTATGAATTGAACCTAGTTATTCCCAATGTGGGCTGATTATTCACTTTATTCAATCACACCCGTGTCGAATTTGTACTGCTTGGTTGAGAGACAGTTCATAGGAATATGGTTATTATGCAACAGCACAGGAAAGCCGAACTCTACTCAAGTAGTGTGTGGGGACCGACGTGTGCTGAGGTAGACTGCATCCTGCCTGATATAGAACTGCCCGAGCTGCAGCTTAACGACTGGCTGGTGTTTACGGACATGGGATCATACGCCAAAGTTTTTGTTTCTAACTTTAATGGAATGCCCGCTCCGAGATGTCATCATTTCATCGATGAGTTTAGCTGGTTTGTGACTTAAACATAGCTGTGACTTTGGCAGTTTCGACAATGATAACATAGTCTACTTTTTTGCAATATGATGTTTGTTTGCACGAATATTGTACAGGAACAAGGTTATAAGGGGCAACCATGTGGACCTAAGAAACCAATAATCATTCTGATCGTGACGCCAGCAGTCTTGTCAGATTTGCTTGTAAGTAGTGCGAGGTATAAACATCACTTTCTGTATCTGTATCACTTAATTTAGTCATGACTATGTTATGATACAAATTCCATAGACATGATTAGCTAAAGTTGTGATTTTAAGATCTGTGTGCAATGGTTATCCTTGATACTATATGGCCAGTAGGTATAGCAACTAACTGAAATAACTATTGAAACAACAGGCAGCCTGTTAGAGCTTATATAAGAAATTTTCTCTAGACTTATTGTAAATAATCGTGATTCGGTACACCATAATAAATTATAGCATATCAGTGGTTGAGTTTTTTTCTGCCACTAAACGTCTTCAACGACACGGATAGATACCACCTACCTGACGCCAAATAGATGGAAAAAAATATCGATTGCCTTTTTTTCCTATATAATAGTTGTTTTCGCATTAAGATTTACATTATACAACAGCAAGTATGGTTTCTAACTTTAATAGCATGCCTACCCTATCATTTTATGAGTGAAGTAAGCTTGTTTGTGACTTAAATGTATTTGTGAGTTTTGCGGTTACGACAATAATGATATATTATGCTTAATTTCAGGATGCTTCTTATGTGCACAACAGTAACAAGGTCTTGAGAGGCATCCATTGACACCTATGCATCCAAGATAATTGCCTATGAATCATATCTTGCCACTAATTGGCTTGTCCGATTGAATTTTCACTGTTGTGAAGTAAAATCAATTCTTATAGTTAACTAAATGTGTGATTTTAAGAGCTTAGCACTATATACTATTTTCGACATATGTACTGCATAGCAAGCCGGTAAATTACGTTGCTAAAATGAATATGGAAGCGACAAGTAGTCTGTTAGGTATATCATTACGAATCTACTCCTCTCTTCTCATAGAGCATCTTTATTCAGCATAACAAAGAAAATCATAGACGATTAGTCGTTCGATTGTTGTCTGCAACAATGCCTCAGAACACATAGAGCAGACATCCGAGGTTTATAAGAATATGATACAATGCTGACCACCTCTAGTATAGTGGTGTACATATATGTTTTTAGCTTCTTTATGTGACATACTGCATGTGATTACATGGGAACACCGGCTTGGAAAGGATAATGAGACTACTAATATTGCAATATGAGGCTGCTGGTACTCAAGATAACAATTTATATACAACTAGCCATTATGATATGTAGGGATATGATTCCTACTACCTGATGAAGGTCGAATATGTATGAGCCATACAATAGAAAACGAATCAGCATTCATTCGTTGAGGGGTGTCTGAGAGGAAGACTGTGGTATATAAAGGCCTTGCTAGAAGGCACAACCTCTAGGCATACAGTCAGGACGACCAACATCCAGACTTCCTATTAAAAGATATAAACCTATGAGCCTATGGTTCAGAGTTAACGGTGCAAATTTGTTACCAACAAGCCATTTCACACAACGTAAACTCGAGATTTGCCACTGCACAATTACAACCCGTTTGCCCACAGACACACCAGAAACTTGAGAAAGAGCTTCTAGAACTCAAAGGGGTTAAATGACACCTAGCTCTTAAGGTTCAGCTACTTAAAAGAAATCCAGGAGGAGGTAGTATTGCATTCACTAGCTTCCTTGATACACCAGTAGCCGGAGACTGTGTCCTCTTCACAAATACAGAGGACATTGGAATCGAACACACAGAGAGGCTCAGAGTGGTTGGTATACGGAGCTTAGAAACTTTGGCTTACTATTGCTCGGTATCAGACTCATAACAGTGGTCCATACATTCCACCGCCATCTGCCTTGAATAACAGGAAGGCAATCATTAATTTAATGAAGTTGGCCATTAACTCCAGCTATTGACCACGTGGACATGACCTCTTAGTATCCAGAGACAATTTAAAACTTCAAGTGATCACAGCAGTATCTCGAATCACGAAGGTTAATCAGCTAAACAGGCATGTTCTCAATGTTTTCTTAGCTAGGACAAGAAATGATTGTACACCAGTTGAGCAGGCAGCCTGACAATATCTCGTGGATTAATCTGCTGATGAATGAGAAGGCAGATGATGTCTATTATACCCTGTGGAAGACACTTAATCTGCTGCTGTATGACCATAGCAAGTAATAGCAACGCCAGTATTTTAGTAAAATAAGGGTCCTGCCAGAAAGTGTGCTAAGAATACATTTTTTCCTTTGGTATTATTATAAAAAGCATATGATGGTCACTAATCGTTGACAGGATGTGACCAAATTTTTAAGTCACTGATCGATCATACAGCAGATTTACCAATATGTCTTTGATCTGTGTGAAGGTTATTTCAACAAAATTTGGTCGCTTACAATCAGAAACGCAAACATTAATCAACTCTGTCAACAAAACGACACCTAATTGGATAATTCATTGGCACAAATGTAAACGTGAGGATGCAAAATATCAGTTGCACGCGTTATTATATACTGTATCGCCAGAAGCTCTTAGTGCGGTATGCATTCTGCCAAACTCTCTAAACGCGCTTTGGTGACAACTGGATTCAGCATGACGTTTTGAATGGAAAATTGCTTATTCAGTGAAGCCCTTCGATTGGGACTATCATCCGATAAGCAACACTGTTATGACCGCACTAAGATCGCATTCATTAGAGGACTGGCATTTTTTTATTAAGTCTACTCTTAAATGAACGAATTGCAGTTATTCCACGGCAATTTAATAACATAGTAATGAATTGATCTGAAATGACACATAGAATATAACTATTTTCTTGTTATTACTGGCAAGGAAAGGTCAGTTGTAAATCGTCGTTCTGCAGGAGCATCATAAAGCCACATCTATATTAGGTATTCAACCTACATAGGCTATGCCAAGCTTTGTCCTCTACTTCTTGTTGCTGTGCTGCCAAAGGACGAAACAGTGTATGCAACTGTACAACTCAAGAAAAGATGTTGATATTAAGATCGATAAGTTTCTCTCCTGGAGAGAACTGTTGTCTTTAACCCGGGTTGTTACTGTTGTGTACTGTGAGTTAATTGCTCAATTTTGATAAAACGAATATTTCGGTTGGTACAGGGTATGGAAGACGTCACAGAGACCTATACCCCTACCAGATATTGTACACATTATTTACAGCTATTACAGGCAATTTCAGCACTCTAATTTGTATGGCTAAAGAGCTTGGCGACTTTTCCAAGCATAACACCATCCACATTTGAAATCATAACAGATGATTTCTTTTTGGTATATATCAGCTAAACTGCTGCCTCATATAAGCAGTAATTAAATAGCAGCGGAGTCAATGTGTTTCTCGCTTACATGCCGATCATTCAATCGATGAAATCATTTTTCATATTTTCTATGGTCTATCTGGAATTTCTCAATTCCTTAACTTACTTTGGAAACTGGCTCAACAGTAATCGTATTTCTATGTCGTATGTAGATGTTTGTGGTGACACTTCTGCTGATTACATCGCACATTGGCAACTTCGCTAGAATGATTCTAATCTGTAAATCCTATTTGTAGAGACATTCTGGGCTACAAATGCTACCTTTTACCAAATATTTATCTAATTGAAGAATAACATGGTACATGTCACCAGATTATCCTCATGTACATGTTGAAAATAAGCTACGCTATTGTGAACTGATTACGTGCTTTGAGCATCAAGCCAGTGCCTAAAACAATTCAGATCATTTATGAAAACACAACGGCTATTAGTTTGCAAAATCATTCAAAACGATAATTCAATTTGTAAAATTGAACAACACAAAAGACACAAAATCATTATTGAAGTACATGTCGGCGGTTTATATAAACAGCCGAGCAGACCGTATATTTTCGCGCAATATGCTTTTATACATCTTTATCCCCCGTATCCAAAGCAATGCGTTGGTACTGTAACCTACATGAATCTTTGGCGAATGTAGTAAGTAGATAGGAGTGCAGTAGATAGAGTTATCGGATCATATTAACAAATCCGTTGATAACCCGTCACATCCGGTTAGAATCGGTGTGTGATGATATCAGTTGCTGATGAAGCAATGTCATAAATTGGTGTTTGTCCGGAAAACGAGGCTGGCCTCGTTTAGCTAGCATAGAGATACATATAATGGTTTTTAATAGAGGTTGTGATGACTTGTCTAGAGGAAAAGGGTTTTCGTTGGTTTAATATAGCGGAATATGTGCAAAAAGCTTGGAGTCTATCAAAGAGGCATGTCACGTGTCGACAGATGTTCACGAAAGGCGACCACCAAAGGTTCTAAGATTCCTACACATATGTATCAACTTAGAACACCAAGCTACAACGTACATAGAATGTGCATTTTATTGGCCAGTATCAAACGATACATAATTCAATCGGCGGCCCACAAATATTCACCTAAAATCAACGATTCAACAAGCATCTCACGGCTATGGCTAAGGAGTTTATCAAGAAAATTTATCAAGTTTATTTAACTTACGAATCGAAACATATGATCGGTTTCAGATGCGAAGCTTCCGAGCGCGGAGCTGCTATCTGTATAAACCACGCGGTATGAAACAATACTGATCACTAACTAGGTAAAGAACAGTACAGGGAATAGATAGTTAGCAGTGATATGTAGAAACCATCGACGCGTATTACATGCGAAGGTTGTGTTTATTGGGCAACATAAAAATTGATTAAGTGCTCGAGACTCCTTCTTTACAGACGGATCCTTTATTTGCAAAGCGAGCCCATTGTACAAAATGTTCAATACAGGAGCAACTTAATATATAAATTGTGTTTCAAAATGGAATTTGCTCATATATATCAACCAGTTTGCTCTTAAACCCATCAGATTGCTTGTCAGATACAAGCAATGAAGTCATTACCAAATGCTGAAAATGTTTGACGGAACACTACTCTCAAACATTCATATCCATTATTATCCTTTTTCGACCACTGTGGTCAATATAGTCACATCTTTTCAGAGCCATTGTAGAGGTTTCTTCTTGTTTGAACGTCGAGTAGTGAACTCAGGCTGCGATTTCCGCTTGGCACAAATTATTGTGTAGCACATAAAACACAGAGACGAGTCCGATTCATAATATCATACATCCTCATGCAGGAACAATGGGAAGAGAGGAGACGGCCGTGCCACCAAGTACCAATCACTGCCAATACACGCGATTTCAGACAGATCAAACCAACATGTCGTCTGCTTGTACGAGAGATTGGAAATCACGTCCATTGTCCTTATCTGACGCTACCATAGTATACTTGCGCATTGGCGTTTGGTTAACTAATCTTAAAAGATGTTTAGTCATTGAGATTTAGACAAAATATACACCAAACAAATAATGAATCGATCGCATAACTATATATTGCAGGGGACTAAATCATATTAATACGATGTAGCTGCTGTGAATGATGCTTCAATGACACTGTGAAGCTAAAGGATAACTGTGATAACTGCGATCAACAATGCCACAAGATAGCGAGGAGTTCAGAGAGGGCGCTCTCACTGCACAATCTAGTTTGCATATATATATATATATATATATATATATATATATATATATATATATATATATATATATATATATATATATATATATATATATATATATATATATATGTAGCACCATTGTTTAGTTACAGCTGGACATCAATGCGTTGGTTTAGCATTTGATATTTTCATCTTGATATGCTATTGTGAAACAGGAGGCACTGTTCTATAAAGGAACATTAAATAACCGCTTTTAGCTGCAAACTTGATTGAATGTCCTCCCCAGCTCTGTCATGTTAGTTAAGTGAAGTGTGGCAGTGGGTGCTGAAGAGTGATTGTCGTTAACACGTTTTCGAACAGATGATACGCAACTTGTATCATTAGATATTGTAACTGAACTAAACTGAAGAAGTAGAGCATTGCTTTGCTTTGAACGCGACGGCGACGTGCAAGGAATGGTTCCGTGCCAGTGTTACACCTCGTCGCCCTTTTTTGCAAGGCTGTTACACAGAACTTCGGCGCGATCCTACTCATCTTACGTATCATGACATTTGGGTTTGCATCAAGTTCATATGATTGTCACGCAATTTGCAAGTATGCTGCTGGCACAAGTCGCAATATTGAAAGTTACAGCATCGGATTATGTACCAGTGGTTTACATCATTGTGGTTTATCTTAAAGAATATCCGCATGACATATGGAAAAAAAAACCTAATATTTGGGTACCAAGGATGGTGGTTGTTAGTATGATTATTTAGAAAATTTTAGAAATAGATAATACTCATCTAGGAAAGTCTTGTTATATGTAATTGTGAAATAGGCACTAAATAAAACACTTTAGGCGACCACCAATCGACATTTATCAATGTTGCTACATGTCTGATATATTTATATGATTGTTAAGATATCTAAGGATCCTTTAATTATGTCAGAGACGCCAATGTTATACGGCCTTTGAAACATATGTGTGGTGTCAACTTCTTGTATGACCAGGTGAATATAAATTAAATATAGTGCACACCGACGTTACTTACGAGAGCGCAAATCATGATGCGCTTACGGAACTAATGCAAGCAATTTAGCTTAATCATGCGGTATCAGATAAGCTCCCGGATACAGCAACGGCTAAGCATGAATGCTACGAAGCAAATCTGAGGCGGCAGATTGATAACGAGACGAAATCACCCTATTTAATACTACATATGTGTATTAAGGATTGCATAAGGTTTCTGTCTATATATACGCACTATTGCTGTTAGTACGAGAGCACGAAATCAGTTCCACTATTAACCAAAGCCAATCGAGTGCAAATAAGGTCCATCACGACCAACGGTGAGGCTTTACTTTGCGTTTTGGCCTATAAATGTTCAATTAATTTTACTTCTGCATAGCACCTTAGCATAGTCAGAATACTAAAGCGTGTGTGGAGCTTATTGTAGCAGTTGAAATGCGGTAGTAGCCACGAATAAACCTCAACCTTCTCCATTACTTTCTCCCGAACTTATGTCGTATGCTTATAAATAAGACAAATATAATCATATGCGAGAATTACTAGTAGCTTAAATTAAATTATGACTGTGTGTTAAACATACCTGCACCAGGAAGCTGATTGTTGCGCCAGATGAACTCAATATATATATATATATATATATATATATATATATATATATATATATATATATATATATATATATATATATATATATATATATATATATATATATATATATATATATATATATATATATATATATATATATATATATATATATATATATATATACATATATATATATATATATATATATATATATGTATATATATATATATATATATATATATATATATGCATATGTACATTTATTTATATATATATATATATGTATATATATATATATATATAATATATATATATATATATATATATATATATATATATATATATATATATATATATATATATATATATATATATATATATATGTATATATATATATATATATATATATATATATATATATATATATATATATATATATATATATATATATATATATATATATATATATATATATATATATATATATATATGTATATACATAAAGTTATATAAATAGCGCATACCAAGATATGCGTTGTGAGTAACTATGCTAATTAAGCTTCACATCATGGGACAGAGTGGCAATTCAACAACCATACAAAAATACAATTTTTGTAAGCAATTCATGCCAAATAACAACGATGTGCAGACCTTGATATAGAGAGCATGCATTGCTTTTATACACGTAATTTTAATGCCTCAAGGTTCAAGGAACAACACTTCGATTAAACAACATTCCCCCCTCCCCCTTGATTAATGATATTGGATTGCAGTGAACAACACTCATAGCACTTTATTATTATCGTTGCACCATCAACAACATCCACTTTCTGGTTTCAGCCAATTAGCTCAAAGAAACTTAAGTATAGCCAGGCTTTAACGCTTTCTGCAGAAAATACATTCTAGACCATATGCGAATGAGGTCGAACGTTTGATTGGTGTTAACATGATCGCCAATGAGATGTCGGATTTCATACGATAATATAACTGAATAAAGCAGTGGAGTTTTACATCATTTTCAACAACAAACACGAATGGTGGCTGAGAAACACGAGGATGGTTTTGATACTTAGATTAGTTATCGTCGACCATTCGAAACCAATCCATTACTTACATGAAAGTTACACAAAAATACATCGAGCCCATCGATTGCAATGAATAGCGCTATGACGATGACTCGCTTCTTAATAAAATGGCCGCTTAACAGGATTGAAAGTAATAACATCCGGCATTTTTGCAGTAGTTAATATCAATGCGGATCTATCAGCATATGCGTTAGCGTATAACGACTTGATACATATAAGACACAGTAGCAGTGGTTATTGGTATCTGAACAGCACATTACCACTGATTTACCATGATGACAACCCATCGCAACATAGTGATGGATAACGATTGCAAAACAACGTTAACACTGATGAAACAGCAGCACGTTACCAATAAAACTAGCCATATTTATTGAATGCTTCATTAGCTTAGCGGCCATTTGCACACAGTGCCATGCTGTTAACACGATATCACGGAATCAACGCCGCCATAAGCTGAAACTTATTTAGAGGAATACAACATTGTATCTTGAAAAGCTGTAAAATATTTGTCAACGTCTCTTCGACCAGATGCACAGAAGTGATTCTTTTTTCGCCTATTCCATCGTATCAACAGATAATCGTAAATGCATTTCTATACCTTGCTTCACCTTTGTCCTACAGTGTCATTTGACAGAAGTGATTGGCGATTCAGCAGTACATACTGATAAAAGCAATCTCAAGCAGTCGACACAGTTGTTTTCTTATACCGCACAATTGAGATGCAACCTGGTATATTATCGCGGATGCAGACACTTCCGTGTATTACAACCGAGGAATAGGAGAAAGCTATATAATGCCGTATTCCATAGTTTGACAGCTGCTACAAATAAAACCGGATCCGTCTGCAGTTAAAGCAAACTATACCTAGACTATTGAACTGTCACATCTGCTTCAAAGGTAGAGCTAAAATCCCTTCCCACCTTTGCCAACTGCAGGGTGCTGTATCAAATTAAGCAGGGCTGCTAGTCGGATTCGTTCATAGGCGGAACATTAATATTTCATAACATTCTTTTTCCCACCATTAATAGAATAGATTAGGTACCATTTGTATAGAAGGGTAGCAATATATGCCTAAAATATATATAAATATACCTCTGATATAAACAGGTGACATGCTGGTAGAATAGATTCATCATCCTCTGCGAACCTGTATTGTTCCGCAACAGTGCATTACAGGTAATCCATATTAAGCGGATGCTGATGTGTATATATATTGCTGAATAACCGCAATAACCATTCTTCCCAAGAATACAACTTTTACATAATTCGAGAGAAGTGACTATTTGAGTGACTTACTTGCACCATTTGTTTCCCCCAACCTTTTGTTCTACTTGTTAGACGTCAAGCGATGCGTTGCGGCCTGTTTATGTACATCGTAATTCAAATCTAATCAAAGCAATAAAAGAAGCAACTTGCGGTTTCAGAAACGTATTTTGCCTATGTTTTAACAAGCAACTGTGTAGGGATATGTAAACCATTGAAGGTGGCAGTGGCAAATCAAAGAATGGCTATAAGGTAAGGGCTTAATTATTTACAGTAAAGCCCTCACATTTCGATGGGTTGCTCAACTGCATAAAAATATGGCATAAGTAGTCCCACGAAAATCAACATAGTTTGTAGTAACACAATACAGGGCCGGTCACTGACGGCAATCCTTCTCCAACCTTACATCAAGCAAAATATGCGGTATTTTCGGTCGAGCTTTTCATTTGGCGGCATCTCATTGCATTTTAACTTTTCGGTTGCTATAAGTATGGTAATCTATAGTGATGTTTTGTGATACGGTTTTATTTGCATCGTAAGTTTATGCATTGGTCCTCATTCCGCAATTAAGTTGTGAATGAATTAGAGTCGGATCGTTTGACGCACCCTTAAAGCTAATGCATGTTGTAGAAAGTGAACTAAGACGTGGGTAAATAATAAAGTGTGTTTGTGTTTGTCAATATGAGCATATTGGTATGATTGTGTATGTGAACGAGTAATTGTTTAGATGGGAAGCATGTCAGTGCAAATATATACGCGTTCGCCGGCTGGGATGAATTGGTAGGTGATTGCCTTATTGAGTGAGAATAAGTCATCATATATATAGAAGATCGTTCTATGACTAGTACATTAGAGTAGTACATCCAAATTATAAAACAAATCTCCTTTGATAAAGAGCTCTTTCCTTTATTATCTACAACTGTTAGATATTTTCATACAGCACATATTAAGAGCTTAACAAGCATCATGCTTACCAATGTCGCTGGGATTTAATTGGTCGGCAATATATTTTATTGCTACTGATTTTCATTTCTATTCAATGCTATTAGTTAGTTATTGATCAAATTCAGTAAATGTCTCCCATTTTCGAATGGTCGCTTTTGCATTAGTTTGTTATCGTTCGATATTTCAAAGCTGTTGTGTGACCTCCCTCCAATCGTACGGGCTAATGCAATTTTCTAAAGTCCATCTTAGCTATAACATTACGGAATGGATACGCTCAAATTTAATCGAGGTAACAATCGTTTGGTAAATATGACCTTCGTTATATTCGTGTGAAATATTCTCTCTTCACCTATTGCTCGCTGGGCCACAGCTTTCACTCTATGGGAAGTTATACCAATGTCTCACCGGCAGTATAGCTTGCAATACTAAGTCAATGATTACTCTTGGTACCTTTCGTGTGAAGTTGTTATGTGTTACATTCGATGAAGTACTTTTAATGACCATGTTTAAATTATTTCCTGCAATATCCATGTAAGGTCTTCAAAGACATTAGCTTGTTAATCTTAGCACGCCTTAAATTTGAGAGGAGGTAATCAACCCCCATTTTTTGTAAAATCTGCCGTTTAGACAAATGAAGATCCGCGAAAATGCTCGATTATGAAGTCGAACGCTAAATACACATTGGATCTTAGATTTATTTATATATACAGCAAGGTCCCATTTAGATGATCCCCGAGACTCGACATCTCATTAACTACAAGGTCGGTTAAAATAGAGTTGTAGCCGTAATTATGTAAAATGTGCTGATAGTGCTTATCTCAAGCCGAAGATTAGAACTCAAATCCCAGCTAAACTGTGATGAATAACACAGAAGCGACGACATGTATTTTTGCACTAGGATGTAATGAGCTTTGTCATAATGCTCGCATTAAAAGTGTAAAATGGTTTTAGTGGCATAGCCATGGAAACAGCTGTTATTAAATCAAAGCCTACTCTGCAGAATTGTCAGTGTAAAGCATCTTCTGAGACATAAACTCAGTAATGAAATAGGGTTTTAAATGCCTCTAAGCCAGCATCCGTCTTTAAAACGGGCAGTAGGTAATTCACAAATCGAGCAATCAATTGACAAATTTAGCAGAAATATGAACACTGGCCTATAGAATGTTATGACCGCTAGCGACAACAAGGTTATCATTGCCACATGGTGGCCTTATTTTTTTGTGTATAAACACGAAAATAAGAATGATGAGAGAGCAGACGGCCAGGCCACATTTGAATATTCGTGGCGTTCTGCTTAACCGTGTCTTACAGTTGATATATACGGCATTGTATGTGCTTTAGCACTAGAGGATTATTAATTGACTCGACATTATTCTCTGCGAATAAGAACAACTATTACTGTGCCTGTATTGTACGTATGGTGTTTGTAAATGACATGACACGAATGTTTCTGTTGGGATATATATACAAATAGGCAAATATATCGAATTTCCTCTCGTACGATTATAGGTAATTCGCTGAAATCAATTCATAATGTGATCAATAAACTCAAACTGGTCCAATAACCGTCACATCTGATCAGTTTAGGCCAAAATTTGAAAAATATCAGTTCAAATTATCGCGCCCGGCAAATCGCTTCGGCAGCCATTATCTAGGTCAACCATGCGTGTGACGTCAGGTAAAGGGGGGGGCGTTCTCAGAGACGCACGGAGTTCCCCGTTGTTTACATTGTCGGAGTTCGTCTCTTGTTTTTGGGTTTTTTATCGTGTTTAGCCATCTTCCATTTCCGAACACTCATGTGATTCAAAGCCATGTGATCCAATCACGCGCTTAGTTGCATATATCCATTGCAAGGCTGCTAGTGTATCAGACGTAACGCATAAAAACAAACTGCTGTCCAAGGCAACCAAGTAGAAATATCAAGAAGGCGTTTGATTTATCATTGAGGCTATCTATTTTTTTGGATCGGACCGCAACACCGTGTTTTATGGGGCGACTGAACTTATTGAATGGCTGTTGACGCAGCTATGTTGAGTTCCGTATGCAATGCAGAAAAGATGGTATAAACGGTAGATAATTCACCAATAATACCTTAATGATACATATATTTTGCAATTAGAACGATGGATAATTTGATTTCAAGTCCAACCTAACTTCATATATTACATTGTTATGTGCTTGACAATGTAGTTCGATGCAATATTCTTCACTTTATTTGGCACAAGTAACACTACATTGTTCCAGTAAGCCGTCTACAACATGAACCGACACTATTCAATACATCTGCAGTTTTCACATTTACGCATGAGTGCATTTGCTTTGCATTGCATTGAAGCCGTGAAAGACGGTTGCTCACCACTAGTACTGTCGTTCTTGTTGTATCCATTCAGTCTTAAACACATATTATTGTGTGTTACTCGGATGTTCTCATATGCGATGTGCCAACACGTTCGATGTGAGCATGTGGTCCTTATTCTCGCTGTTCTATTATTAATGACTTCTACCAAAAATATCTAGAAATATCAGCATGCCATCAGAAGGTAACAATGTTTTATTTAGAAATATGAATATGAATACAGTTGCGAGTTAAACTGATGTTCATAAGTTTATTGCATGCTCAATAATGTTTGCCAGCAATAGACCCGAGAGGACAGCATATTTGTAGACAAACCTGGTGTGAGTCAGCAGTTTTGCTCAGGCTATAGGATTAGTAATTCAAGACGAGCAAGATCAAACAAACAAGTTCTCGATGTTTGTGTGGTGTTGGAAGATGTACCACGCATTTTCGGTCAGGCTGGAAAATGTGTTCCTCTGGAGGCGACCTTATTTATCACACTAAATGAGGTGTACTTGACTCCATACTAGTCAAGTAGACTACGATCGTTAATGCTAGCTTTCCACTAAGTCCCATTAAAATCAAAGGCTTCACTTTTTATGAATTAAACTTTTTGGTGCTTCCAAGGACGGTCTTTTAGTTGCAAAAATTAAAAATATGTAAAATATAATTCATTGTTGAATAAATTATAGCAGGTCGAGTATTTCTTGTTATACAAATCGGTAAAATTAATTCAAATCGTTACTGAAAGACTAATGATCATCTGATCTGGAAAACTTAACATTTATTGAAAACTGAAACCACAGCTTAACATTTACAATGACATATTCTATCAAAATGTTCGTCGTTTTCAAAGCGCGTTGAGATGATTTTTTTTAAACCTAGACAATTTACGTTGAGACTTTAATTGCTAATAATATTCTAAATATTGATTCAATAGCCATAAAAATTGGGTCAGTTGTCATAAACAGCGCAAACAGAACCATAAGATTTCATGTTTGTGGATGGCGTCACTTTTGGTACGGAACGCATTATTGTTCCAGCCGAAGTGAAATCAGTATTTATTGTCATCATAGCGAATCATCCAGGGCCGCGCTATAATTCGGCCAGTTCTCACGGAAGATTTTGTCATCATAGCGGTGGTAAACATTGTAATGAATGTGATGATTGTATCGTAATTTGGTTTTACCTCGCTGCCAAATTCATCGATTGGCAAATTGAATTCTTGTTTACATGGCGAATGCTTTGGCCAAGTTACCATCGTTAGTCGCGCTTGTTGGCTTGTTCACTTGACGAATTCACATTCGCAAAGTTATGACAATCAGTCCGGTTTGTAAGTTAGTTAACGTGGCGGATGCTTTTGCTAATCTTGTGTGTGGGTTTGTTTGCTTGTAAACTTTTATTGGGAGGCGATCGAGGTCGCAATTTGCTTTGAAAAAGTTCGGCAGCAATGTTGTAAAGAACCCAGACGTTGACCTCATAATAAGGTTAAGGTCATCGTTAATCTAAAATGCCTCATAATTATAATCATTGTTCAATCTTTATAAAGCTCAATTCAATATCCAGTTTTTTTTTTGTGAATATATTGAGTTGAAAAAAATCAATAGTTTTCCCAAGACATTAAGGTCGAAAAAAATCGAGGTATTTTTATAAAATTATCCCAAAACATTCAATTAATTATACAACAGCTAATAATGGTTCCATGGCAACAAACCTTTTATCGAAGGTTGTCAGTGACCTGATCAGTTTCATTGATGTTGATGACGTCATTTCTGGTTGCGATTGCATCAAAGTTGATGAAAATTAACCGCTCCATGACACCAACACTTTTTTTGAAGGTTGTAAGTTACATGATTGTTTGAATTGTAAAGTTTCATGTTTGATGACGTCATTTGTGGTTTCGATCGCGTCAAAATTAAGTACATAAACCACAAATTTAATTATCCGTTTTATTTAATTGCAAACTTTTAAAAGATATATGTTAATGTAACTAATGCATTGCAAATCAAATTGAAACATATATATATATATATATATGTATATATATATATATATATATATATATATATATATATATATATATATATATATATATATATATATATATATAAACATCGAAAGCATGTGAATATGTGTATGTATGTATATATATATATATATGTATATATATATATATATATATATATATATATATATATATATATATATATATATATCTCTCTATCTCTCTCTATATGTCTCTCTCTCTCTATATATATATATACATGAATACCGGAACAGATAACCAAACGCATGGTGACAAACGTAAGTAAATTCTTAGCTATATCATCGCAGAACATTTGATTAACCTTGTACCAGAGGTAATTGCAGTTACAGTGTCTATTTCTATTTGACTTACGGATATTGCTATCTAACCTGGCTTACTTGTTTGAAAACTGTTGTAATTAAGATGACGGTCATGGTTCAAGCAGCTTTTATGCACTTAATACCCTTGTCTAGTTGCCTGACGGGCTAGATGTGTGTTTGTGGTGTCGGATAAGCTTCGGTGTCGGAAAGAGAAAATGCCCTGACATGGCTTCAATGGCCTTGTCAGAAAGCATCTTAATCATTGTGGCTATAGATAAAATCCATGGTATGCCCAAGTAAGCTTTTTTTTAAAAACAATATTCTGAATATTACCTGTTATTCAACAATTTCCCTTCAAATCGTTATAGGCGAGTCAAAGTAAGGTTTGACCCCCAAAAAATTGCAAGAAAAGTTTTTTTTTGTCTTTTTGTGTTCAATTAGCTGTACTTAAGCGCACCCTAAATGTTTACCAAATTTAAGCCACCGGAAAGTGGTGAAATTACATAATATCCAATATGGCCGCCATTGAATTATGAATGTACAGCAAACTTTTTAATGGTTGATTTTAGACCCCACAAATGTTTTACAAACAATATAAATGTGATACCTTAGATTCAAATAAGGTCATGATGAATTCACCTGGATGTCCCTATGACGTAGTATTGCATCATCATGACGACGTAGTGAGTTGCTGAATAGATCAAGACCGCCAGAACTTGTAGAAAACCAACATTTCGGCTCTTGATAATCAATCAGATGTACATACACAAGGAAACACAACTTGGAAGGGCTATTGAACCATCTACGTCATGATCATACTCCATACGTCACACATCATAAATTACCAAAATGTCCCAAATAACTGACATAGTACACACCTGAATTTTCTTATCAAGTTCAAGTGTCATTCACACAATATAATTTTTCAAAACACATCATGGTTATTATCATCACAATCTTCTTCGTCTATGGTAGACTCACTATTATGCGGATTGCAACATGACTCACCTTGGCAGGGTCCACAAGCAGAAGTACGTGGAAGACCGTACTTCCTGCAACTACATCGAGTATTACTACAACCTGATGTACAGTTACAATAGATAACCTTGAGAAGCCTTTCTGGAGCCGCTTTCTGGTCAGTCATAACAGGTAACAAAATGTTGTCTTCACCCTCAACCCCAGTCATTTGGGTCCATGTTTTCATCCTTTTCCATCCACACCATGATTTGATAAAATGAACGTTGAGAGTGGAACGTTGCCGCAGATTCCGTTGGGGGCAATTTCTCGGGCTTCACAAATGATTTAGCAGATGAAACCCTTTTAGCAAGCAATGTATTTCTAAGGTTTACCAGAGATGTGCCAGCTTTTCCTCCAAACAAAGAAACATAGACTTTGCATCCTGAAACAACTATTGTTGCCATCCTGACCAGCTGCAGTAAAGGTCTTTTCACAAGCTCTTATCTGAGAATCATTTTTCATCACTTTTTGGAAAAGGGATTTCTTGCCAATACCATAAATCCTGGAAGTGCTATCACAACCTGTAAAAAGCATGTACAAACAGCAGCTGTGAAGATATGTCATTTCCCAAGAGTTCCTTCAGACGGACAATATACATGTTTTGCTTTCTTTTAGTCCGAACGAAAGTAGAGTTTCTTGCTGTCCCTCTCAGTGTAATGTAGAAGCAGAAGCAGAAGGTCCGTGTCTTCTCCAATCAAAGTTGTGTCTCGAACCTTTGCAGATGTTGTTGCTGCCTTGACAATATGAACATCTGCATCTCCATGCGCATTGATGACTTCGCAACCCCTCTGTTTCAGTTTGTCACTGATGAGGAGGATTAGTTTCTGTTTATTAGAGTCCCTTGATAAAAAATGCTCCATTCTGCCAGAGGAAAAGACGGTATTCATTTCAAAAGACACAAGCGGGTGTGATTTCGTTTGTCGTCTCTGATGTTCATTTTCTTTGATGCTAGGCTCTTCACTGTATCCGTCAAAAACTACTGTGGCTTGTCCATACTTGGAAAGGGTGAGATTGGCATACTCCTCGGCAATTTTCCCGTAGGTCATCCCTTTTTCCAAGACAGACGGTGAAGTAAGGAGCCTTCGTCAAGCACAAAATGTTTGGAATCTGGCGTCGAATCTGTTAGAACGGCCTTGCTGGAGCTGGAGGATTCATTTGCGTAATCCCGTAGAGCATCAGCCAACTGTGGCTTGTCAGCCTTCTGGAACACATGTTTTGCCGGGAATAGGGCAGGAGGATATGGACTAAGTTCGTAGTCCATGATATCTTGCAGTGTCAAGTCGCCAGCTTGTGAAACTACAAGAAATCTCTGGAAGAGGAGTTCAGAATTTATCACTTTCACTGACGATGAGTCACAAAGAGTCTTGGCTTTGTCCTTTCATTTAAAGGAATAAGTGAATATTGGCTGCCCAACCATTTTTTGTACTGTGGCCTTGCCGACAGCTCCATATTCATGTACATTGACATCTGCGTTGGCCACTACACCAGCCACAACATTTCTGCGGGAATTGCAGTTCCTTAAATACAACGGCTCTAGAGACGTGCTTCGCGAAGCGATATTCAATAATGTCAATTTTTGCAAATTCAACAACGTGCAGGTTGGTAGTCTTCTTCCGCGGGACAATGCGGTTAACCAAGGAGCCATTTCAAACAAATACCAAACAGGGTTAAAAATCCTGAAATTGACTGAGATTTACCCTCCAAATTTTTGGGAACCTTTGCTATCTTAATGTTCAGACCTTAAAGAACAATGAAAAACCAATAGTTCTTGCAATTCCTTAATTAATTGGGAAATATAAGGTTTCCCTAATATGTACCCAAAATACCAGTTTTGGGGTAGGGGTGCCCCAATTGCACCCCCATCGGGATGTCACACATGAAAAAACCAGGTTCAGGTGAAAGGTTGACCTCAAAAATATTAGAAAACATACTTACATAATCAGTTTTGGGTGAAAAATGGCTGAGTTATTGACAGCCAAAAATATTCAAGCATTTTAACAATTTTGGCGGCCATCTTGGAAATTGCCTAATTAACCCAGTATATTAAACTACAGATGTTCAGGAACCAAAAACAACCAAGAAACGTTTTCTTGCAATTTTTTGGGGGTTGACCCCTTTTTTCCATATATTGACCCGACTATTAGTTATCCTATACCTTCACATATAAGCCTGCAAAATAAATAGCCGGACTGTCAGTGTATATATACTGACTAGCAAGAGACAATGCAGTGGAGAGAATGCTATTTAAGTACCATGCTAGTATAGTGGCGATAGTATACACATTCAGTGGTATTGACGGTACCAGTGAGTAAGAAATCTAAGGAAAAGTAAATCGCAAAGAAGATGGCACGCTATTAATCTGTCATTAACTGCATTTCAGCTAAATCCGACAAAGATATTATAATGCCGATCTACTTAAATTGATAGCGTAGGTGCTATGATATTGAATGCTTATTTGACGATGCATTTTTTAGCAGTTTGTAATCGATCAATTGATATAAGTTACTATTTTACTTCTCGGCTGTCCGTCGAGGTAGATTAATGTGCGCGGTTGTAGATGCCTTTACTATTACTGGCACGTTTTGCATTGCCGTCCGCCAGTTAAAGATGGAGCCATTATTTTAAATAATACCGTCATTTCAAGCAGAAACATCATCATCTTATTTGAACACCATCAAAGGTTTTTAATTTACTGAACCAATGCTTAATCTTGTCCCATATTAGTGCTGAAAGCATTAACGTAACTCGATAACATATCGCCCCAAAGGCTCCATGTCGATGCTGTCGTATGGAATAATGAGTATATTTACATACTTAGGGAAGATCAATGGGGTTGGGGGGGTCTGTTTCGTCGGATTGATAATGAAACTACATGCAGCGTTTAAAACATCGCAACGCCATGGCGGCACTGATTACTGAAGCAGCGTGTAACCATGAGATTAATGTTATTACCTTCGGTAGAGCTGGAAGAATGATGCGCAGTTTACCTGATTGATACAGGAAAATAGTGCCCCATACCTTTGGCATCGTTCCTATAGCGGGAAACCTTTTCAAAGATAACATCAGTTTGTCAAATGCTCTTATAAGTAGAGATGTATTGAAAGGCATATTCATATCGATGAACGTGTCTGTCTTCTAGCATCTAAGAAATGAGTTCTGCAGTAGCACGATAAATGTTTCAGTTTATCAGAGGTAATATTATTTGAAGAGAGAAGTCGTCAACTTCTGTTATTTGCCCATTTCGAACACTTTTGTTTGAGCAAATATACAACAAAGGCGTAAAACAGGCTATATCTTAAGCTTGAATATCCAAGAACACATCAACAACGGCGCCGAACATGAGGTCATAATGTATTGTGATTCAGTGTGATTTGCTTCCCTTTAACTAATCATAAATGACCATTGGTGTGTGGTGTACGCCAAAGCTTGCCGATGCGGAGTACAGCCAAATATGTAACGGTGTATGTTCTTTCCATCCCGATTTATGGTACGTAATAAGACATATATAACAGGCTCTCTGTAGAGGCTAAGAACCACCATAGGTAAAATTATATTATTTGAGATGACCACAGCGAGCTTATATCTGCTGCCAGAAGTACCTTTATTGCGTCAATATCATTTATATTTCATATAAACGAAGGAATATCCGGCTTAAACAAGATATATGCGTTGACGTTTCTCGCTCAATATTAAGACGTCATTGAGCGAATATCACCCGACAATCCATAGTGTTAGTCACATAAATGAAGATGTATGTTATAAAGACGCGTTCAATAAATGCTTAACACTTTATTGATATAAAGATTAACGTGACGATACTCCAAAACGGAATTTTATCACTGCGCTCACAGCAATCGAGCGAGATATTCAGCTGCAAGGTATGAATGCTATACAAATAATGGGTGCTATGAAAACAGTAGTCTTTAAAACATTTTGGTCGCACATTGTAAATTATATAAGTCAATTAGACCAGCACTATACCAGCATCAATTGCGTGCCGTCTGAATGTTCATAACGACGCATGTATCAGCGTGTACTTTGTTGGTGGTTACTAGTCTTACAGCAAATTCACTTAACACAAGTCAAAATATTAAATATGGATGATTTTTGCAGACAGTTAAGTGGATTGACGTTTCTCGCAGAGCAATCAGGGCAATCCGCGACCCAGATCTATAGCATAGATGGACAAGAAAATGACCACAGTGGCAAACGTCCTGCGTTCATCTACGAACATGAAGCAAATCTCGACTTTTCTTTTCAATTTGTGTGGTGGTTAATTTACTGATACTAATATGTTGGCCAAAGAAATCAAAGCCTAGCGTCACTTACCCATGATGATTTGCAAACCAGTTGATGGTTCGCGATTATCTGTGCCATTACAGATAAGCATCGATCCAAATGATATCGAGAGTATTCCCTCCTCAATAGATAACGTTAGGGACTGTGTTTTTATATCTCGTAACTTCAATCAAAGCGTATTTTTAGTGTTGCTGCATGTAATGGTGATACTATATGAGATAAAAGTTCTTGGTGTGCTGATTGCCATTGGACATAGAACTGGACGTTTTGAATGGCCATATCATTGATTATAAAATACCAATGGGTAGCTTTGTCTGGCTTTGAAATAAATTACATCCATGAAACGCTAAGT